>JASWHV010000001.1:111429666-112629666 GCA_030760725.1 Neostapfia colusana
GATTTGCCTCCGCGGGGTTGTACCTTGGGCAACTCGGGTTTGTTGCCTCTAGGTACCTCTCTTCCCACACATGCTGAGCTCGTCCCTCCACCGGAACGAGTGCGTATGGAGTTCCCTCCATAGCCTGTACGTGTAGTTGGCAGAAACGTGACATAGTGTCACGGGCTGCCACTTGCCACATCCCTTCCGGTTGTCTTCCTCTCACCGTGACGGTGAATGGCACCCAACCGGGTGGCGTAGGCCCTGCAGGAACCTCGACATGGATCGTCCACGTCTTGTTCCCCTCTTCGCCTTCTCCCTTGGCGAAGTATTGCGGCATCTGGTTGTACCCGAAATATTGGAGCATTAGCCACAATGCTCCCGGGTAGCCGCTACGGTCAGAGCAGTGGGAAACTACCCACCCGTTCTCCAACCGTTTATCTGCTGCCATCTGTAAAAATATATTTGAGAAATGTCAAATATTTATTTAAACAGTAAACCATTGAGTTATAACATAAGATATGTCATTGAACCCTTAACACTTGGAAACATAGTTCAAATTTTTAAACAAATTTGACTGCTGATCTGCTGTTCCCATGACAGCCCTGACCAGTTTCCATATCAATCTGATTTAGGCCAGGTTAAAAGCAAAACCAGTCCTGGAGCTCAACATCAAAGTTAAAGTTAACTTCAATAGCTTTCCAGAAAGTATTTGGTTGGCCTAAGATCTGCTCTGGTTCAAAAGTTATGAGATGTCAAAGTTAACAGAATTTCTGGGAACAATTGGACAGCACCTCCCTGCCTTAGGTACTGATTTGATCCAAGAATTCCAGTTAATTCTGTTCCTAATCTGACAAAACTTTCTGTTACAAAGTTGTAACCCATCTCATAAGCTTCCCAGAACCACCTCATTTTCTATTTTTGGATTTTTATGCAGGAAGTTATGCTTAATTTACAGAGAGTCTACAGAGAGTCTTTGCTCCGTCCTGTTTTCTGGACAGTTTCAACTCTACTGCATTTTTCGAGTGGTTAAGGGATGAAACACCTCTGGAACTCAACAGAAAAGTTGTAAAGCTCCTCCAAAGCTTTCCAGAAATGTATCATACGACCCCAACCTCGAAAGAACTCAACCTCTAACCTCTGATTAACTTCAGCCTTGATTTAGCTGAAAACAGAGTGCTCTGTCCTTAACATCCTATAAGTTGAAAATTTATTAACTTTGAATATCCTGTTCAAGGGAAGGAGTTACATCAAGTTTTACTACTTTGGATCAAAACCTTCAAGTTTTTAAATGAAGTTGTTCATTTAGTTGGGTGTGACGTCGAGGCGTCACCAGATTATGTCGGTACTACGTCCTCACAAAGGAAAAACCTATACCGGATTTAGCCGGCTTCGTTAGTTCAGTGGCACTACTCGTCACTCGCACACGGATGCTACACGTCTACCGTTTCGTGGTAAGGCTACCTGCAGAAACTCAAACAATCATCAGACTCGGCTGCACACCGAGCCCGGAATCCATACAGTTTGTACACCCGGCCGTCATCACTCGCCCGGATGTTCTCAAGCCAAACACGCCTTGAGTTACGTGTTCACGTTTCAGACCACGTGACGGGGTCTCCCATGTTGCACCACGCACGCCAGGGACAGACGTTGCTCGAATACCCCAAACGACATGAAGAGTCGTAGAGGATATCAAAGCGGGTCGGGTTACCTGCCACCCGTGGGGCTCCACCCTTCAGCTTGTGCGCACTGGTGGACAGCGCTTACGTGCACCCCCCAAGACATGAACGTCCCGAGATGCACGATTTTCCGACATAACAAATAAGTTAATAAGCCACTTTCTATATACTAATAACATCCTTATACGGGCTACTAACTCGTTCCTCACTGGATTTTTGAAAAAGAAGACCTTTGTACTGTGTTAAACCTCAAGCGAGCTCTGATACCACGCTGACACGACCCCACTGGTCCTGTCGAGCCAGGATCACGCTGAGGGGTGCTGCGTTGCACAACACCGTATAACACACGTCAAAGGTACAAAGCGGAAGCGGAAGCTTTATTACATAAACAAGTTTATTAACATGTTTACATCAAAATAAGTTTAGTCCACACTCGCGGGCGTAGACTAAGCATCAAGTGCACGTTCAGCCCTCGAACGTGTCCTTGCTAGCACACACGCACACTAACTCTGCGGCGTGCACGACTCCCACTCGACGGGGTTCCCCTCCTGGGGTTCCGTCTCCTCTTCGGGAGTCCCTTCCTCATAGAACCCTGCAAAAGCTTCAAACACAAGCAGTGAGCACGAAGGCTCAGCAAGTCTGACCCGTCTCACCTAAACATGAAACTTCTACATGAGGGTGATGGGTTGCATGAGGTAAAAATCATTTGCAAGGACTCGCCTAATTAGTAGAACCTTACTTTCAAGTTTTAGCAGCAGGTTGTGGAGAACTTTACGCTAAGGCACATGAGAGAGCCGCAATCAAACAAGAAACGCATTTCTCTCATGTACTTTGCCCAAAGTTGAAAAGAACTTTAGTTAGCACTAAGCTACAACATATCATTAACAATCAATATCCAACTTTCAATCAGCAACATTTTAACATGTAACTAGCCTGTTCTTTCTACGTCACGGTACAGTGAACAAGTGGTACTCACTGACCGCGAGGGACGGCGATTATAATCGATTTACACCTGCAGGGTTACCCGAACAACCCGTCACGTACGCCCGTACTCGATGTTGCCTACAACAACCATCACGGACGCCGTACGCGACTACCTTTCACCCGTTAGCCAAATATTGAACCGGTCCCATCGTCCCGAGCAAGAGGTCCCTGCACGCGCATCTCTGTGCCGCCAGCTGATTTACACCTCGAGCTCTCAACCTACCCTCTGAACGACGGGCAATGCCTCAATACCCAGCTACCCGAGTTACATCAGTTTCCCGGTTCCCATATAGCCGGTAGGTCTTCGGTACTGTTCTAGCTTGTTCAACAGGCCCGCACACGGCTCGGTCCTCAATCGACACAAGCGGAGCTACAGCACACAGGCCCCAAAGTCCTGCTGCCCTTACTCTCCGCTCGGTCTCATTTTCTTGCCATGTGTATCATGTGCTATCTCTACCCGAGCAATGTGCCTCTAGCCTATTCTCGCGAGTAGTTCCAACTACTCGACTTGTACCGAATCCTACTCTATCCTAGCAATGCAGTGGCTAACGGGGTTTGCAATCCTAAACCCCAACCCATGGTTTTCTTGGCTATGCAGTGGGGTTTCCAAACAAGACTCTGATGCACAACATAAAGAAAACAAGTATGTGCTCAAAACAATAAAAATTTATAAAATGGTTAATGCAAACCGGGGCTTGCCTTGCTGCTCTTGGTCGTAGGCTAGCTGTTCCTCCGGAGTAACGAAGTCTAGGACTTCGGGTTCCTCCTCGACCTTAGCGACTACATGATAAGAACAATGTATGTATTAATTAAATGCTTTTGTATTAACTTTGAAGTTGTGAAGTCTATAACCTTTACTAGATAGACCTAATGACTGTGAAACTTTTACTGTGGCTTGGTTACAACCTAAACAGAGACTTGGTCAAGTTTTAGTTGCAGCAAAGCGCATTTGAGCCCTCCACAAATAATTATGTCCTTGACCTTAATTGGAACCCTTAGGGTGTTCTAGGGATTTTCATGAGACAAACTATGACTTTCTGAAAACTAGATTTTCAGAGGGTTCTAATGGAATTGGTCTCACTTAATTTGGAAGTCTCTAACTAAAGATATGAGCTAAACAATTTCAGAGAAAATTCTGAAAATGTTTCTGAACATTTTCTATTTTCTCTGGAACAGTTTTACTAATCACACCATTAGGTGGACTAAATGAGCTCAAATGGATCTGAAATTTTTATGGTAGTTCAAGGATATTTTGGTGAACATCTCAGCAAAATTTCAGGATTTTCCTCCAAATGATTCTCCAGTTAAAATTCCTAACAGTTTAAACTTTAAGGAATTAATTCTGGAGAATTAAGGAATCTCATGAAGTGACACTTGATTTTCTGGAAAGTACTCAAAGAGCTGAATCCAGCAAAATTTGGTTCACTCAATTTGGAGCTTTCTAGCCAAAGTTATAAGGATTTGAAGTTTGAAGGAAATCTGAAAATCGGGGAAAAGTTTAAACTCGCGCGTGGGCCCAGGAGACACGCGTCGCACGCCGAAGCGACAGCACACCGCGGCCCACAAGGCTTTTGCGCGCCAGCACACCCGATCCCGGCCGCAGCCGGATCCCGATTCAAAATATCGGCCGCTGACAGCTGGGGTCCACCCCCTTCTTCAACCTCGCGACACCCGCGCTCCGCCGCCGAGGGACCTCGCCGGAGAGCTCGCCGCCGGCTGCTGTACAGCTTCAAACTTCTTGATTCTGGCCGCCCCTGCCTACTTTTACTTGAGGAACATGATCCGAGGGTCAGCTGCTCATGACAACGGCCGGAGCATGGTCGGCGACGAGCCGCCATATCGGAACGACTTCGGCCATGTCGGCTGATGCTCCTAGTGCCTCAGCTACTTGGGAAACCGGTCGGGGAGCATCAGTGGACCTCAGAGAAGGTCGACATGAACTCGGGGCAGCTCGGGGAAGGCCCGAAATAGGTCCTCACCGTGCGCCCGATACCCCCCGTGCGTTCCGCCATTAGTAGACCTTGAATTACGCCGGGCACAGAAGTTCTCCGGCCCAGAGTTGTGAAGGCAACTTGTGCGTCACCGTGTCTAGTTCGTGTGAGAGTGGCCTGAGGCCCTCTAATCCTTTCTAGAGCACGAATTAAACAGAATCGTACCCGAAGGTCGTTCTGCACACAGAAAGGGGAAAAGTGGAAATTCGCCGCCGGTGAGCAACCACTCGAGCTGTGGCTCGGGGATGAGCAGCACCGATCACTTGCGCGTCCAAGGGTGTCTTGGCTCGGGCGTGACAACGCCCAGGTTGGGCTGTCCACGAGAGCCCGAGGTGCGGCGGTTTCCAGTTCCGAGTTCGATCTTTCGGCACAGCCGATATCACTCGGTTTCAATCGATTTCTATCAATGGGAAGGATGGAGGATGGTTGCTAGTACCTTGCTGGGACCTTGGAATGGAAAGAGGGAGCTGCGATCGGCTTGATCAAGCAGGAACTCGAGCGGCGGCGATGGCAGTGGAAAAACAAGTCGTGTGCGTCGGCAGCTCGAGGAAATGGTGACTGAAGCACGCCGGGGAGGGAATAAATAGCCCGGCCGGCTGGTCTCCGGCTTGGGGCACGCAGCAGGAGCTGGCGCCGGCTGCCCCCTTCGGTGGCGCGCGCGCACAGCTGCCGGGAACCGACTGAACTGTGGTTCAGTCGGTTTGCTTTGAGGCTGAGGCTGACATGTGGGTCCCACTCCTCTTTTAACCTCTGAAATTTATTCCTAACAGCTGTGGTAAACAGTGAACCCTATTCTACCCTTGGCAACTCAAATTATTCACCCAAGAGCCATTTGAATTGATCAAAGTTCAAATGAGGTTTGGTTTGAATGAATTTCAGCACAAGTGCAGTTTGAAATTCAAATAAAGTTTGA
Source organism: Neostapfia colusana (assembly GCA_030760725.1). Classification (NCBI taxonomy): domain Eukaryota; kingdom Viridiplantae; phylum Streptophyta; class Magnoliopsida; order Poales; family Poaceae; genus Neostapfia; species Neostapfia colusana. The sequence goes on from JASWHV010000001.1 coordinate 111,435,213, forward strand.
ATTTCTCCCCCTTAGCTCATGTCAAGATCAACTCCAAATGGAGTGAAAATTGGTGTGTGAGCTCACAAAAATGTGCTGAGCAAGAATATGCCTTCCACTTTTAAATTCAGTGGGTGAAAACAGTTTGAATTTGAATATGTTTTCAAACTGCCCCTTTCCTATCTACACCCAAGATGACCTCAAAAATGTTTTGAATTTGGGTGAAACTTGGCATGGACATCCTTGGCAAAGTGTAGGAGTTTTCATATGTCCAGCCCATCTATATCACATGTGGGAAGTACCACTTTTGCAATGTGTGAGTTTGTTCCCTAATGAGCATGTTGATAATTGTTACTTGCTCTTTATTTGTGTTCATCATTTTTCCTCAAATGAGGTGTGTGGTGTGGGGATGAACACTGCAAATGGGTGTCAAAAACTGAGGCCCTTACAGCTGCCGGCGGCGCACGGCGGCGGGAAGCGGCAATCTCGCCGGAAAGTTTCGGATCCTCGAGAATTCTGCCTAGAACTGAGATCTTATGGCCTAGATCGGTAGAGGGGAGGTCAGGGATCTCACCTCGGGGGTTTTCTCGAGCTCGGGGGTCCTGGAAACTGCTCGGCGGCGAGGTCCGAGGCAAAACCACGGCGAAGCTCGTCGGCGCTGAGTTTACACCGTAAGTCTTCGGGTTTTCTGCACCTGCAAAGTTCCCCGGAGGCGGTGGATCAAAACCAGCGAGTTAGATCAGAGTTTCCGAGCTTAGATCGGCCAGAATTCACCGGCGAAGTCTCGGTGCTCACCGGAGTGAAAATCGGCGATCGCGTGGGAAAAACTGATCGGATCAGGGGTTTTTATAGCCGGGGAAGGGCGGTGGGTCTATTGTGATCGAGTTGGAGTCCTCAGGGACCGGAATTCGGCTGCGGGACGCGGTTTCCCGATCGGTTGCGATCGCGCGCGCGGGAGAGAGTCCGGGGTCGCGGGGTTAGGGATGACATGTGGGTCCCACCCGTCGGTGAGGGGCAGCGCGGCGCGCGCGGGGGCGGGCTGGCGCGGGAGTTGCTGGGCCGGCTGGCGGTTTCGGCCCACTGGCCAGTTTTTTCCTGTTTTCCTTTTTCTTTTTTCCATTTCTTTTCTGTTTTGGGTATAATTTGAATTCCAGTTTGAATTTGAATTTTTGCAAAACATGCAACACGTCCAAAAATTTTTAAATTCCCCTCTGAACATGGTTTTGGGTTTTGAATCAAAATTTGGGGTGTTACAGCTCTACCCCCCTTAAAAGAAATCTCGTCCTCGAGATTGGTGTTTCTAAGAAAACAATTCCGGAAATTGTGCCTTGAGCTCATCTTCCCTTTCCCAGGTAGCTTCCTCTTCTGAGTGATGCTTCCACTGCACCTTGCACATCCGGATTCTCTTGTTTCTGGTGAGGCGTTCCATCGTCTCCAAAATCTTGTATGGTTGCTCGGCATAAGACAAATCTTCAGCTACATCCACTTCATTCATGGGTAACACCTCTTCAGGCGTCCTCAGGCATTTCTTGAGTTGTGACACATGGAATACATCGTGCACGTCCGATAGATGAACCGGTAACTCTAGTTGGTACGCCACTTCGCCTTTTCTTTCCAAAACTTGAAAGGGTCCGATGTATCGAGGTGACAACTTCCCTTTCACCTTGAACCGACGAAGTCCTCTGATAGGGGACACCTTGAGATAAACATAGTCTCCCACGTTGAAAACGAGTTCTCTTCTTCGTACATCAGCATAACTCTTCTGGCGTGTTTGTGCTATCCTCAAGTTGTTGCGAATCTCCCTCACCTTTGCCTCGGCTTCTTGTAGCACTTCTGGACCAAACACTTTACTTTCTCCTGTTTGGTTCCAAAATAGGGGAGTTCTGCACTTCCTTCCATACAAAGCTTCAAACGGTGACATCTTCATACTGGCTTGATAGCTGTTGTTATAGGAAAACTCCGCATACGGTAAATTCTTGTCCCAACTCCTATTGTTTTTGAGTGCACATGCCCTTAACATATCTTCAAGGATCTGATTGGTTCTCTCCGTCTGCCCGTCAGTTTGGGGATGATAGGCAGAGCTGAAGTTCAGATGGGTTCCCATGGTTTCATGCAACTTTTGCCAAAACCTCAAGGTGAACTGTGTCCCTCGGTCCGACACTATCTTCTTTGGCACTCCATGGTAACACACAATCCTTGACATGTACAATTCTGCCAATTTGGATCCGCTGTAGCTTTCTTTCACAGGAATGAAATGAGCTACCTTGGTTAGCCGATCAATAATGACCCATATTGAATCATACCCGGATTGGGTCCTAGGCAATCCCACGACAAAATCCATGCTGATTTCTTCCCACTTCCATTCAGGCACTTTGAGTGGTTGCAATAATCCCGCGGGTCGTTGATGTTCAGCTTTCACCAACTGACATGTGTCACATAGGGCAACATGTTCCGCGACATCTCGCTTCATGCCATACCACCAATACCTGCCTTTGAGGTCCTGGTACATCTTCGTACTCCCAGGATGAATGGAATAGTCGGAATCGTGAGCCTCCTTCAAAATTAAGTCACGGATCTCCTTTACTTATGGCACACAGATCCTTTTCCCATGCCACACCGTTCCTTTTTCATCCTCTCTAAAACCAGGAGCTTTATTTTCCTTAATGAGCTGTCTGATCTCTTGTATCTTCTCATCATTCTTTTGGCCCTCGCGTATGTCTCGCTCGAGTGTGGAGTCCACTTCCATGGCGATGGCTTCACCACTATTTACTAGACATAGATTGAGTCTTATAACCTCGTCCTTCAATTCTGCAGGCATGCCCTTCAAACTCAACTTATTGACCTGCACTTTCCGACTCAAAGCATCGGCCACGACGTTTGCTTTCCCAGGATGATAGTTGATGCCTATATCAAAGTCATTGATTAGCTCTAACCATCTCCTTTGTCTGAGGTTGAGATCTGGTTGTGTGAATATGTACTTCAAACTCTTATGATCCGTATATATCTCTGTCCTCTTCCCCATCAAATAGTGCCGCCAAATTTTCAACGCGTGTACCACTGCAGCTAGTTCTAGGTCATGTGTAGGATAGTTCTTCTCGTGCTTCCGAAGCTGCCGGGATGCATAAGCCACGACATGTCCTTCTTGCATGAGAACACATCCCAACCCATTTCCAGAGGCATCGCAGTACACTGTGAAATTCTTCTGCATATCTGGCATAACCAGCACTGAGGCTGTTGTCAATCTCTTCTTTAGCTCTTGAAAGCTCGTCTAGCACTGTGGCGTCCAGGTGAATGTGATTCCCTTCTCCAACAGTTTAGTGAGAGGTCTCGAGATTTTGGAGAATCCCTCAATAAACCGTCGATAGTATCCAGCCAATCCCAAAAAGCTTCGAACTTCCCCGACATTTTCAGGGATTTTCCACTTCTGGATATCTTCGATTTTGGCGGGATCTACGGAGATTCCTCCCTCCGAGATTATATGTCCTAAAAAGGGAACTCTCTTCAGCCAAAACTCACACTTGCTCAACTTGGCATATAATTGGTGTTCTCTCGGCCTCTGTAACACCAACCTTAGATGTTTCTCATGTTCTTCTTCATTTTTGGAGAAGACGAGAATATCATCTATAAAAACCACCACAAATTTGTCCAGATATTCCATGAATACCTTGTTCATGAGGTACATGAAATATGCCGGGGCATTGGTTAGCCCAAAAGGCATGACAGTGTATTCATACAGTCCGTACCGAGATACAAAAGCTGTCTTGGGAATATCTGATTGCCTTATCTTGAGTTGGTGGTACCCCGACCTGAGATCAATTTTCGAGAACACACAAGCTCCCCTCAACTGATCAAACAAGTCTTCAATGCGGGGTAATGGGTACTTGTTCTTGATGGTTACCTCATTCAAGGCACGGTAATCCACGCATAACCTTTGGGTTCCGTCTTTCTTGGGCACAAATATCACCGGAGCTCCCCATGGTGAGGAACTAGGGCGAACATACCCCTTCTCCGTCAATTCTCTCAAATGATCCTTGAGCTCTTCTAGCTGCTTGGAGTCCATTCGATAAGGTCTCTTGTATATCGGGGCTGTTCCCGGTACTAGCTCAATTGCGAACTCCACTTCACGGTCGGGAGGCATACCTGGCAACTCCTCCGGAAAAACATCTGGATATTCCCTGATGGTCCTGATTTCCTCAACTTTCACCTCCACTTGATTTAATTTAATGTCCCTCCTAGGCTCGTGTATTGTTATGAACTTTACTCTGGTACCACTGGGGTGAGTTAGTTCCACCGTTCTGGTCGAACAATGGATGATTCCTTTATGTTTGGTCAACCAATCCATACCCAAAATAATATCTATCCCTTGTAAATCTATCACTATGAGGTTAGCAGTAAATACTACCCCATTAATGTCTAGGCTCACTTTGGGACACACTTGTCTTGTCCTTATTTCTCCACCTGGAGAGTTTACCGCTAGCATATGGTTCATTTGTGTGGTTGCTAGGTCATGCTTCTTAACAAACCCTTGAGCAATGAACGAGTGGGTAGCACCAGAATCAAACAGCAGAGTTGCAAGGTGTAAATTGGCAGGAAACTTACCAACTACCACGTCGGGTGCCTCTTGTGCTTCCTCCATAGTGACGTGGTTCACCCGTCCTCTCATTACATTCTGCTGTTGTGGCTGCGCGGGCTTCTTCTTTGGGCACTTATGGGCATAGTGCCCCACTTCACCACAGCTAAAACATTGCACCCCAACCTTAGGTGCTTGGCCTTTGTTGTCTTGGGGTTGGTTCGGGGGTCCTTGCACTGCTGGTCGAGGTGGATATGCGGGGCGAGGCTGCTGCACAAACTGACGTTACGGCTGTGCTGGTGCTGCGGGAGGCCTGTAGTTTGGGTTGTACCCTCTTGGTGCTGAATAGGGTACCGCAGCACGGCTTGTCTGCCCCGTAGGTTGCTGCATCATACGTGGGCGGGTGTTGCTCCCTGAGGTCTGATGTGACCACCCAGCCTTCCTCTTGTTCTCATTTTCCAGGGCTTTTAGCTTCCTTTCCACCACAAAGGCTCTGTCCACCATCTTTTGAAAGCTTTCATACTCATTTGAGGACATGGCACACTGCATCTCTGCGGTAAGTCCTTCCACGAAACAATCTTGTTTCTGCTCATCCGTCTCTATGTCTCGTGGAGCATAACGGGATAGTTGAGTAAATTTAGTGAGGTATTCCCTCACAGTCATGTTTCCCTGCTGCAGTCCCAGAAACTCTTTCCTCTTGTTTTTGAGTTCACCTCTTGGGATGTAGTGGTTGCGGAAGCTACGCTTGAACTCTTCCCAAGTGATGTTCTCAGGGTCATGATGGGCGGCCACGTAGGCGGTCCACCAATCAGCAGCAGGTCCCTGCAATTGATGAGAGGCAAACAGCACCCTCTCATACCCTTGGCATTGTATTATCCTCATCTTACTTTCAATGGTCTTCAGCCAATCATCTGCCTCCAGAGGTTCAGCAGCACTTGCAAACTTTGGAGGTTGAGTTCCTAGAAACTCACTCAACCTTGGTTGGCGTGGTGCCGCTTGTGGAGGTGGAACTTGATGCAAGTTGGCCACCACTTGAGTCAAGTTCTGGATGAGCTGATTTTGATTCTCCAGCATTTGGTGGAGAGGATCAACTTCTTCACGGCGACCACCCCGGTCCTGGCCTTCAGAAAGATGAGGGTTGCATGCCTCATCGTTGTTGTTGGCGGGGTTGGCAGCACGTCCTTTTCCTCTTCCGGCCATCTGGCAGAATCAACCAATGTTAATTGGAAATCATTTAGTATCACTTTACTACTTTCATTTGTTTGTACTTTGAAGTGTTGAGGCTTTGTTATACTTTTACGAGGGTTCATATCTCACACCAAATAAATGTACTATTATTTCCTGTGGGTTCACACACCAAAGCAAAACAATCTGAAGACGAGGCTGTGGACAATTGCTCATGGCTTCCACAACTCACGTCACACACCAAGCATTATCACACCATTAACTACGTAACGACTCGACTACTCGACCCCTTGCTAGCTAGGGGAAAGACTCTACACTACTCGTCCTCTTGAGCTGGCTCCTCGGGATCTTCCTCCTCATTTCGGCTACCTTCTGACTCGGCTTTGGGTGGAGAGGCTGCTGGTGGAGAAGTGCGACGACGCCTGATTGCTCGGCGATCCGGGGAGTCAGGAGTCCATGGATCACTCACGGTGACACACAGTTCATTCCCATCTCCTCTTTCTCTCGCCTTTAAGCAAGCTCGCAGCAACGCCTCCGTTTCCTTCAGGGTGTCTCGGACATCCTGAAGCTCTTGTTGACACTCCTGCAGTCGAGTGCTGAGCATAGCAGCATCCTCCAAGCACAAGTCCATGTGCTCATGGGAAGTCCCTTGCTGCACCGGTGGGTACTTGTACTCCGTGGTACCACTCTCACGTTGGAGGACATACATGTACTCAGTTTTGTCCAAGTGGCGACGATAGATGTGACTCTGGCAGGTGATGGCCTCCCAAGTGACATCTTTCTCCGCGTCAACTTGTGTTGCTCGACAAGCTGGAGAGTGGTGAATCTTAAGCAGCTGATTCTCGTGTATAATCCTCATCTCCGAACTCCATTCTTCCCTCTTCTCACGGATGGTCCTGGTGGAGTTATAGTGGATAATTAGCTTGCCCGTATTGCCGGCGGCTTCGAGCATACGTCGAAGATGGCGCAACAAGTCTCCTACTGCCAATCCGTAGGAAAGGTACGTCACGGGACGACTCTCCTCTCTTTCGGCAAGGGCAACTACGGGAACTCTCCCTCCTGTGGACTTACGAGCGGTGCGAATCATGCGAACCATCTAAAAACAAAAAGAATTTAAAATTAGGTTAGATAAATTCTCAAACAAAAATCCTGTTTTGAATGAAAGTTGGGGTAAGATGAAGAAAATGACTCCTTTAATAACACTTTTCCACCCACACCTTGGAAAATAGTTTTTAAGAAAATAGGGCCCTTAAATACGTCCATTTCTACCTAGGTCCACGTTCCTACGGGCAACCTTGGCTCTGATACCACCTCTGTCACACCCGGTTTTTCCGAAGAAACAACCAAGTGAATATCACATGTATGCCAGGATCATTTTCTCATACATGTGATGACAAATAGTGAAGCATCATTTATTACAAGCCAGGTGTCGAATATAAATAAGTCTTACATCGCAAATGTCTCCATGGACACTAATGCTTCATCACAAGTAAATAAACTAGCAGCGGAATATTATTCTTTAGGGCTCCATCACAGGCGTTGCCCGGGGGTCTCCATGAACCTAAAAGCCTTCCTCGGGTCCAAAATCTTGGTCATTATACACCACCTCATTATCTTGACCTGAGCAGCAATATAAACCAACAAATATGCAAGGTTGAGTACCAATGGTACTCAGCAAGTGTGGGAAAATCATATCATGCATGGCTAGAACAAGGAGAGGTTGAACTCATGGTTAAAGCACTACGCAATTAATACCTATCACCTTAGCTTATTAAGCACCTATATTACTACACAGGTGAAAAGGTCCCAATCTCCCATCCCATCATCATAATCCAATAACCATAACCATCATTTCAAATGTTAAGCTCCCCGCTTAACTTCCAAAACCATCAATCCTCTAATCATGAATAAGTCCAGGCCGCTCTTAACCGTGAGCACGGCTGTCAAGACAGTTTTGACTCTGCAGAGTTTGTACCACTGTACCCACAAGTAGTGATTTCATCCCCCGTTGCCGGGTGGACTAAAAGAACCTCCATTATGCCAGTGGCTACGTTCCACATTCACACTTCCCAGGTGTGCGGCCAAGAGATCACTACGAAGCCTTTACAAAGGGATTCCCGACGAGCGTGGGCCCACTGAGGTTTCACCCCTAACAGCATACAAGAGGCTCCAACCCCGCTGCAGTGGCCCCCTCTTGAGCCTTGCGGTTCATATGGTAGTCCAGCTGACACCCACTCCCCGCACCATCCAACACACCCATACTACGCCGGGGATACACCTAATTAATTGGCCAAGCTGCCCCATCTCAGCATGTGGTTGGCACTGTAAAGCCGGGTTACATGCTCCATGAACCGGTCCTTAGGATCCAGGCAAGTACTAAACACAAACCCAAGTCTCGTGCACCCAGCACACAACCAAAACATCCAACTTGCCTTGATCCCTACCTCTACATAACTCACAATAGCTCATTCAAGAGTATGGTATTATAAACTGATGATCTCATTTCCCAAATATCCCATTCTAAGCATGGCTAAGCAAATGCATGTAAATATATGACATGACAAAATAAATCCCAACCCAAGCTTCAAGGAAACAAGGTAATGCAATTCTAGGGAAACTTCCTAGCATGGGTTTCATATTTAACTTGACAATGCAAATAATTCTATCTACACATCCTAGCATAGGATCAAAGTGGTCAAGGACACTTGCCTCCTTCTTGCTGCTCTTGAAATTGGTAGTCCTGATCTTGAAAAGGGTTAACTTGCTCTTGAGCAGGTTCTACTTCATACCATCACACATAGCAAAAGAAAAACAACAATCATAAGACATAGTTCACACTTCTACTTCATACAAACCACACATTTCATATTTATGAAATTCATTCACCCTTATATGTGTTGTGGTTACTTTATGTGTGTTGAGTTGTGGCTTGCATGCACTTTTAACCATGCATATATATGATTCCTACTTTTGGTGTCCACATTTATACTTGCATACAATGTGCCTTCACAATTTCTATCAACCCTAAACTGAATTCTTTGTATTTTAGAAACTCCATTTATCATCTACTAGTTGCTATATTTTCAGACTTGTATTCCTATGCATAATTGTATATCTTATTATTAAATTAGTAATACACATCACCTAAACAGATTAGGTTCTGGTCCTAAATAATTTGAAATCATATTTTGACCATGGCTTATGATGTATACTATTTCATAATTATTTTCCCTTTTTTTCTTTAACTATTCTTTACTTAAAAATGTGTCCTTATACTAATAAAATGTGAATAATAGATAAAACAGATTTATTTCAGCCCAAAAATATATTTTTATCTCACTCCAAAGTTTCCTAAGTACTGAGAAAGTTTTTAATTAATTTTGACAATTATGTTTGTCCCCCTTTTAATTTTTAAACACTAGTTACATATTCAATTTTCTAAATTAAATACTAAACAAGGCTAAAATAATGAATTCACCCCATTACAGGTCTATAATATTATTTTCATAATTTCCAGGGGTCTATCTACACTTAACAGAGGTGTTTTTCCTAATTTCTATTAAGTCCAGGGGTTAAAACTGATTTTTAAACGGATTTACATGATTTTCTGGAGTTCCAGGGGCTAGATCTGAAGTTTCCGGGGCTAGCTCTCAATTCCAGAGAACCCTAGGGGGTAGCACGTAAGTATTCCAGACTTTATAATGCGGGGCTGACGTGGTCCGTCCGATTTTAAACCGACGGCTGAGATTATAAGATCGAACCGGTACGCGGGGTTTTAAAGTCTACCGTGCGATTTAAAATAAACGGCGCACAAGCGGCCACGTCGCTCTGATCGAGAGCGGGCGGCGCTGCCGGCGGCGCACGGCGGCGGGAAGCGGCGATCTCGCCGGAAAGTTTCGGATCCTCGAGAATTCTGCCTAGAACTGAGATCTTATGGCCTAGATCGGTAGAGGGGAGGTCAGGGATCTCACCTCGGGGGTTTTCTCGAGCTCGGGGGTCCTGGAAAGTGCTCGGCGGCGAGGTCCGAGGCAAAACCACGGCGAAGCTCGTCGGCGCTGAGTTTACACCGTAAGTCTTCGGGTTTTCTGCACCTGCAAAGTTCCCCGGAGGCGGTGGATCAAGACCAGCGAGTTAGATCAGAGTTTCCGAGCTTAGATCGGCCAGAATTCACCGGTGAAGTCTCGGTGCTCACCGGAGTGAAAATCGGCGATCGCGTGGGAAAAACTGATCGGATCAGGGGTTTTTATAGCCGGGGAAGGGCGGTGGGTCTGTTGTGATCGAGTTGGAGTCCTCAGGGACCGGAATTCGGCCGCGGGACGCGGTTTCCCGATCGGTTGCGATCGCGCGCGCGGGAGAGAGTCCGGGGTCGCGGGGTTAGGGATGACATGTGGGTCCCATACGTCGGTGAGGGGCAGCGCGGCGCGCGCGGGGGCGGGCTGGCGCGGGAGTTGCTGGGCCGGCTGGCGGTTTCGGCCCACTGGCCAGTTTTTTCCCGTTTTCCTTTTTGTTTTTTCCATTTCTTTTCTGTTTTGGGTATAATTTGAATTCCAGTTTGAATTTGAATTTTTGCAAAACATGCAACACGTCCAAAAATTTTTAAATTCCCCTCTGAACATGGTTTTGGGTTTTGAATCAAAATTTGGGGTGTTACACGTGATAATTGATAAATAATTAATTAACTAAGAATAACAGTCACCAGAAAAGTGGGTTTAGATAGCCCAGTCCAACTTAAAATCAGAAGTTACCAACAATGCCATGGTCATGTAGAGGCAGAGCGGCTCCACACTGCCCCTCATGTATACTTATAAACTGGAAGTCAATCATTGAATATGATCCCGTACTCTTGTATGTTTGATGCCATGACCGCGATCCGATTTCAAATTCTAATTTGCTGGTTGCACGAATTGTGAACTAATCTCGTATTTCTATCTGTCAGCTGCTGCGATCATGACGCCACTCGAGTGCTAGTTTCAAACTGTTAATCTTTATGCAATAATCAAGATTAATACATATATTCTTAAATTAACTGATTGTCTTATTTTTTCTCTCATCTAAGTGTGTACTAACCAAACTTAATTGAGTGATAGTTTAAAATATTTGACGTATTTTTTTGTATCACTAGACAAGTTTCAAACATTAATAATTTTCTTTTAAATTACTAAATTAGTGGCAACGAGATTTTATAATATAATTACATTTATTATATTATCTCATTTAATCAATAATATGGCGTGGGAACTCGATGCAGGTGCATTTTGACCTCGACCGCGGGCAAGGGGCTGGCTGTTAGAGTTGGGCGTTTGTCTAACGAGGATGGAAGAAGACTTCGGTGGGGAGAAGAAGAAAAAGATTGAATCATTTTTTAACAAGTGTTGGTGGCGGATAAATAACCCTAAATTATATGTCAAGGTTCATTTTTAACTGTTTTAAAGCTGAAAAAATGGTGAGTCATCAAAATGAATTACAGGTTCATCAACTTAGGCCCCGTTTGATACGGTTCCAGATTCTCCGTGAATCAGAAGTGTTTCAGTTTTAAACCAGAAATATTTCTCAACTTAAAACAGAACCACTTTAGAAATTGTTTGGCTTGTTTTTTTTATTTCAGTTTCAGTATAGAGGGAAGAAAGATTGAAATGACATATTTACTCTTTAATGGAATATATTGTTTTATCACACTATAACATATAATAAAGTGTCAATGTAGAATATATGTTATCATCCACATGTACGGATATATCCATATTGCATGACAGCAACGATGAGTTGAGCATAAGGGCGAGCAGTGGCAAATCTCTGTAAATAATAGCAAAACTGGATGGGGTAACAATAATTTAAAGCGTTTCAGGGTGTAAAACACCTTTCGAGCCATTTCACGTTTGTAGGCAAGAAATGTGAATCGTTTCTCATAGATTCACTGCTGAAACGTTTCACTTTTTTGCTGTTTGGTACCATTTCAACTTATTCAACCTATAAACATAAATGTTTCTCCTTGCTAAATGCACCCTTAGGGGTCGTTTGGCAACTTGAAACTGAAACGTTTCTACATAGAATCACTAGAAATCGGTCCAAACAGGAAAACAAATGAATAGATTCAGTTCAGAATCACCTAGAAACGACTGCAGAAATTGGCTTACGGGAGTGAAACGGGGAGATTGGTGTTTCACACACTGAATCAGTTTTCCCATAAATCTCCCCTCAGAGTTCGGTACAATCTACGACAATCTGCCACCACCCTGCCCTACCCCTTTGTTGGCAGCATCGAACCCGCCCAGCCGCCTCCCAGACACAATAATACAATCTAGATCATAGATAGAAAATGTATAAATTATTTTAACTTGTATTTTAAAAGCACGTATATTTTACAATGATTTGGACATCCGTATATGATTTGGACATCCGTATATGTGGTTGATGACGTATATTTTACAATGATAATTTATAAATAATATACGTCATAAGATTTTATTACATGCTACAATGTGGCATAAACAACATATTCCATCCAAAGATAAATGAGTCATTTAAATACTCCTCCTCTTTATACTGAAACTGAAACAGAAAATTAGCCAACCAGTTTCTCAAGTGATTCTGTTTCAGGTTGAGAAATGTTTTCATGTTAAAACTGAACGTTTATTATTCTTGGGGAATTTGGGACCGTATCAAACGAGCTCTTAGTTAGACTGATCTATCAATTTTTAGAGTTTGAGCGTTTGTTAAGCTTTTCTCAGCTCTGAACCAAAATTGAAAAGTGAATTCATATTAAACATGCCCTTTGTCTTGATCTATTGTTTGACCTGGAAGTCCACCAAGATATAATCTCTCTTCGGATAAAATTTGAAGTCATCGAGATAGCCGGGCAGAAGGACTTGAGAAGAAGCTGAGGTTGAGGAGATGCTATCTGGTAGGTGAGAAGGTGTGATGGGCTGCGCTCCATTCAGGAAATGTATATAGCATGGATCATAGTACAATAGTTAATAGGAGGAGGAAGGGTAGTGGGATGGAGTTTACCAAATGTCAAACAGTTGGCTTTTTGTGTGAGGAATTGCAGGACCTCTTGATTGTTGCATGGTGGCGGCAGTTTTCACGACATTTTTGTTTCATGACAGGAAGAAGCCAAGAAGGTACCTTAGCTGGGTGCATGTCTGTTATGGGAAGACAAAGAGATCAACGAATTGACAAGATCATGGGTTTGCTTGAGATCGGACATATAAAACAATTAAGGTGATATGCTGTTTGAGGTTTGAGATATATAATACTATCTCCATTCCAAAATAAATTATGTTTAGGAAGAAATCTAATTCAGTTAAAACTAAACTATTGTCCTAACGTTATTTACTTCAGAACAGAGAACAGAGGGAGTAATTAGTGATATTTAGTAAGTTGTGTCTAGAATACCAGATACAACGAGAAACATGAATGATAAGCGATCCTTAAAAACACGGACGGCAATCATCACGATTTTACTCTTTGTGACAAGACATACGTCTCACAAACTGATACAGTCCAGGAGACAAACCCTGCTATTGATAAGGTTCCTAAACAAGTTATCCAGTTCATTCTCAAGACCTTCGATGCAAGCTTCCAAAGTCTGCAGCTGCCTCTGAGCCTTCATCAGCCCCTTGTAAGTCGTAATCCCCTTAATAATGCAGCAATCATCAACGTCCTCCTGATCTTCCACCCCAGACGCCACCACGCTCTTGCCGTACAGCAGCGCCCTCGACACGAGCGACCACTTGGTCCTGCTGGTGCTCGGCTTGACGACTGTGATCTGTCTCTGCAGGACTTCCACGGAGGATTGCATGAGAGAGACCGTCAGGTCCCTCACCTCTGCCAACACGGCGACCGGCTTCGGCACGGCGGCGGACGTCGACGACGACGAATCGTCCGTGCCGGTTCCGGACGCGGCACGCTTGGCGACGCCCTCCCTCTTGATCGCCCTGCTCACCTTCTTGAGCGACCGGACGTATGCGTCCACCTTGCCACCGACAGCTGCATCAACGACGCGGAAGAAACCGGCCGGCGGCGCTTGTTCATCAGGCGGGTTGGCGGCGGCTCGGCGTCTCCTGAGTAGAGACCGCATGCTGCGGACGTGGTCCTTGGCGGCGGCGAGGCCGTCCCGGGCAACGCCGAACAGGTCCAGCAGCGTGACCGAGCCCTCGAGCTCGGCCTCGACCAGCTGCCGGTGCCGCGGGAGGCGGAGCGCGTCGCGGTTGCTGGGCAGGCGGAGGATCTCCTCGACGTACTCGTACAGGTCGCCGAGCTCTCCCAGCCACGCGCGCATGGCCAGCGGTGACCGCGAGGGCGACGTGACGCAGACGCAGGACCTGAGCCTGCGCAGGTCCTGCTCGACCTTGAGGACCAGAGAGTGCGGTCGCGTGGGCAGACTGATGGATCGCAGGTGGGTGGCCATGAAATCGGATCGCTTGCTTGCTGCTAGAGAAGCAAATGTAGTTGTTGATCGATCGGGGGAGAGATTGATCGGATGGATGAAGACGGGGGTGTTTCTGAATGTTTCATGTGGTTTGCAGGCTTATATATATCTGCAGCAGCTCGGAAACATGTTTGTTCCCACACTTTAGTCACACAAAGTCACAAACCACCATGTGGTGCGGAGGGTAGCAGCCGTGTGTGAGACACCGTGGATCGAGCAGGCATGTCTGGTGCAACTTGTACTTTGTCCTCCGTCCTTTGGCATAACTAACTAGACAATCATCGCCTTATCATCTCTGTAACAAAGGCAAGCATCAAGGCCAAATGATTTGGTTCATCATGCACGCGCCGTGGCAAATGAACAGATCAACTTGCCATCATTCGTATTTTGGGTCTGCCGCGTGCGACCATCGACCACTGTCTAGCTAGATTACCGGCTAATCTAGCAGTGCGCTTAGTAGGATGCGCGCTGCTCTTGCTTTACCAGGTCATAAAACCTGGTGATGATCAAGGCAAAGTTCTTTGTGCGGAAGCAAGGTGGCATGATAATCTTCCAGATGTGCTAACTGTATATCGGAGTGCGTGAGCTACGACATTCCTCCTGGCCTGCTACGGAAGCAGCCCGCAAAGTTCTTTCATCGGAGGAGGTTTGACGCCCTACGCGACCGGGTTCGAGAGAGCGAATGAACACCAAGATTTACGTGGTTCGGGCCGTCGGAGCATAATATCCTACGTCCACTGGAGTGCTTGTTGTATTGTTTCCTTGTATGTGTGTGAGAGGGTTGCTAGTGCGGAAGCCGGGAACCGACCCCCCTGTCGGGTGGTCACCCGGGTCCTCTTATTATCCAAGGTCGGGGTGGTTACAATATGGCTTGGGGCCCGACACATAGCCCTGAAGCTAGGTGAACTCTATACATGATCTAGGGTTTTGTCCTCTGAGTAGAGTAGTCGGTGGGAGAGTTAACTCCTACCGCCTGGTGCGCTGAGTGTCCATGTCCGTGTGTCAGGTGATGATGAAGACGCCGTCTTGTCGCCGCATCTTCTCGCCCTGCTTGGGCGGCTTTGTGCCTTTTTGAGCGACACTGTGTCGCTGTCACGCCTTACCGTCTTGTCTTGTCACCGTAATGGTGAACGGCAGAGGACGGAGGCGTGTGTAGTGCGCCATGCTTCTGGGGAAGGCGCGAGCCTTGAATGCAAACCCAAACAGCGCACTTCCTCCTTGACTTCATCGACCCATGGCCTACGATGGATCGTGGGGCACGTTACGGCTTCGGAGCTCTTATCAATGGGTTTGGAGCCAGGAGTCATGTGGCAGCTTCGGGCCTCACCTCGGCGGGGAGGTTTGGACCGGAGCCTAGGGCACGTGCCAGCTTCGGAGCTCTCCTCAGCAGGGAGGAGGCTGTGAGCTATGAGACACGTGGCAGCTCCGGACCGCACCCAGCAGGGAGGCTCGGTCCGGAGGCCAGGGAACGTATCAGTTCCAGAGCTGTCCGCAGCAGGGAGGAGGCTCTAAGCCATGAGACACATGGCAGCTCCGGACCTCACCCCAGCGGGGAGGCTCGGTCCGGAGCCCAGGGCACGTGTCAGCTCCGGAGCTGTCCTCAGCAGGGAGGTGGCTCTGAGCCAAGAGACACGTGGCAGCTCCGGACCTCACCTGAGCGGGGTGGCTCGGACCGGAGGCCAGGGCACGTGTCAGCGCCGGAGCTGTCCTCAGCAGGGAGGCAGCTTGGAGCCAGGGGACATGTGGCAGACCCAGACCTCACCCCAGCGGGGGGGGGGGGGGGGGGGGCGTGACCGAAGCCCAGGGCACGTGTCGGCACCAGAGCTGTCCTCAGCGGGGAGGTGGCTCGGAGCCAGGGGACATGTGGCAGCCCCGGACCTCACCTCAGTAGAGAGGCTCGAGCCGGAGCCCAGGGCATGTGTCAGCTCCGGTGTTGTCCTCAGCAGGGAGGTGACTCTGAACCATGGAACATGTGGCAACTCCGGTCCTCACCTTAGCAAGGAGACTCAGACCGGAGCCCAAGGCATGTGTCAGCTCCGAAGCTCAAGCGCATGTGGCAGCCCCAGGGCTGACCATGGGGCCAAGGGCACGTGGCTACGCTGGGGCCCGCCTCAGCGGGGAGGCGGGGCCCAGACTGTCTTTTACCCACTATGCGGGTGTACCCGGTCTGCAGGGTATCGACAGTATCCCTCGGGCCCATCTCGGGGGAGGCATCAAGCCCGTAGGTGGGGCCCCCATCTCTCCCACATGGTAGTTTTGAACCTGTACTTTGGAGACCGAAGTGGTGGCGAGATCTTCGCGTAGTGGGCGACTGGTTGTACCTAGGAGGCGAAAAGGCTACACATCCTTGGCGTAGTGGGCGTACTCGCCAGTCGAAATGGCAGCATGTCGTCGGCGTAGTGGACACGTGCTTGCTCCTAACTGGTGGGTTGTGGTGACGTGCTCGAAGAATTGCCCGGGGGCATTTACCGCGGAAGCCTTTGAGTCGACCGCTACAGTTCCACCTTGCCACCTTTCTCGGGAACCACCGGGCGTTCCCTAGAAGTTACCCGCCTGGCCCCCAGTGTCTGACGGGTGGACCTGGGTCCTATCCCTCATTGGGAGAGGCAGGTAACCCGCTGCATGGCTCGGTGGAAAACCAAACATCGCGCCTATTCCCCCGCCAGAGGTTACTATGGGACCTATGTGTGCTGAATACATTGGCTATGACGATAAAAGTTTTGAATTTTGTCAAAACACTCTTTTTGTCAAGGTCCGACTCTAGGTCCGAGCTTCGACAAGATCCGATGTAAGGTCCGACTTGCTATGGCTAGGTCCGACATGTGTTTGGTTAGCTCTGGCGGTAGGTCCGACTAGCTTTGGTAAGTTTCGGTGCTAGATTCTGCTAGCTTTGGTAAGCTACGGCTCAAGGTCCGGTTAGCTTTGGCAAGGTCCGGAGCTAAATCGCAATGGTTCTTTTTTTTACCATGTAAATGTTTCAAACTTGCTTTACATCTATGGAAAGTTTGATTAGTATTCTTTTACTAAGTTTTTGAAATGTTATGGCTGTTTACGGTGGTTAACATTTTGCTATGGTTTGCAACATGCTTATGTGGGGTGTTCACGTAAGGTGTTGTGGTTTTTGGAACTAACGTGAGTCAACTCGCGGACTTGTGCTCAAAAATATTGGTTGTTTATTCATGTGCAGGTGTTGCTTGAGTTCAAGATATGGCTGGTGACGGGATCCATTGAACTAGTCTTAGGGAGAAGATGAGGTTCAACAACCAAGTTCGGGAGGAATTGTGGTTGAGTTGATCGGGAGGTCACGCAACATGTTTGAATCAAGAACAATGCATATGAAGGTATCGTGGACGTTGTTGGAAGGTGTTTGCACATGTGCAAGGAGTGCATGGACGTGGCAACATGGTTCCAAGGCGTGATGAAGAGATGTGGATGTAAATAATTGGTAGGAAAGGTCCAACCGGCTGGATTATGGACTCAGGCTGCGACTGAGTCGGTTATGGCTCAAATATGGAAAGATTTGAGTTGGTTATGATAGGATTTCGTGTGGGACACGAAGTTGAGTTATTTTAGGAATGTGGGATACGTTCCTAAGGTTTTTGGAAGTCTTAAGATTGCTTCTATCTGTGTATAAAAGAGTCTTGAGCAGTTATGGAAAGTTTCGATTCAGAAACTAAGTAGGATTAGAGTCCTAGTTTGAATTGGGTTGGTCTCCGGGCTGGTTATATAAGCAAGGGAGGCCAGAGCTCATGGCAAGACGACCTTGGGCTGTTCCACTTATGTTTTGATCAATAAAATTCGTAATTTAGAGGAGCTTTTGTGCCTTGTTCATCCGACTTGTTTTTGTCAAGTCTTTCTCGGCGAGTTTCTGGACAGCACGACAATGCTTCGGTGTTTTGATCATAACTCGAGTTTTACAGATCCAATTGATGTGATTCTTTTTGGGTTGTTTTTGAAACTTGATTATATATCATATGTGAAAATTTCACGGTCATTGACTTTGTATTTTCTGATCTACACGAGTTTATTTGCAGTGTTGCAGATCTGGTTTTTACTCGAGTAGAATAGATTGACCCTCGTTTGATCTTTCAATCATAACTTGAGTTTTTCTCGACGTATTTCCATGATTCTTGTTGTAGTGTCTTTTTGACTTGATTCTCTATAATATATACCACTTTTGTCATGGTTGAACACGTTTAGATCAGTCACATACACAGTTTCTTTAACAGATCAATTTTCTGCCGAGGGGGTTTTTGTTGCTTCCACTAAAAAGTTTAAATCTACCATTCACCCCCCTCTGGTAGCTTTTCACATGCTCTTCGATCCTACAATTGGTATGAGAGCCACGGTGCTCTAATCTTTGTGATTTTGCACGTGTTTTGACTAATCATCATGGAGAAATACTCCGCAAAACCTTGTGTGTTCAGTGGCATTGATTTTCAGGTTTGGAAGGCACGTATGGAGGCTTTCATCCAGGCGCAAGGCTTCGCAATATTGGAAAAGGTGTACAAGCCTTATGATGTACCGCCAAACGATCAAGTCACGGCTATGAATATGATAGATGTCGACAACAACAACAAAGCACCGAACTTGATCACACAAGGATTAACTCAAAGTGACTTCGACCGTGTTGCACACCTCCGATCTGCATACGATGTGTGGAAATCACTTTGTGACTACCACGAAAGATCCAACACGATCAAGGAGGTAAGACAAGATATGTTCAAGAAAGAATACATGCGCTTCGAGATGCAACACGGTGAGTCAATCGATGACCTCTTTTCTCTCTTCAATAAAATTCTCAGCAACTTGCGTAGTGTCAACGTTAATTTTTCAGATGTTGAAAATGCTAGGCAATTACTAAGTGCATTAGACATGTAAATATGGGACATGAAAGTTACATCTATTCGTGAATCTACTGTCATGAGTACACTTACATTAGATATGCTATATTCTAAGTTAAAAACTCATGAAATTGACATAATATCACGTAAGAACCCCAACAAGTCTCTTGCATTTGTTTCACAACGTGACATGCCTATCTTTGGTCAATCTTCATCATGTGGTACACTTTCTTTGTTGTCCTCTCTAACCCTTGAACAGATTGAAGAGTTTCCAGAGGAAGAACTTGTACTCATCTCTACTCGGTTCTCAAAAGCATTGCAAAATGTGAGAACTAGAAGGAGAAGAAGTGTCGGACCTCAACGATGCTTTGAATGTGGTAAGACAGAACATTTTCGTATGGATTGCCCTAACCTTTCAGGTCCTATTTCCCGTGATGAAAAGCAAACTAGGACAAAGCACTCCTATGCAAACGATAAGAAAAAGAAGAAGGGTTTTATAGGACGCCAATTGGTAAATAGTTTTATCTTCGCACTTCAAGAACTTGGCTCGAGCGATGTGGACATCGGAAGTGACAAAGATGAAGATGATTTGGCAAACTTATGCATCATGGCGGGCAAGTCAAGTTCAAGTATGGAGGAGGCAGAACACAATAGCGATAATGAAGAGGTATGTCCTACTTGCAAAGAAATATGTGATGCTATTTCTCGTGCCACTGTTATAGTTAACAAAAAGGATAAAAAGCTTAGGGACAATGCTGTTAAAACTGAGTCACTAGAATCTGAAATTAATCGTTTGAAATCTTTGATTCCTAGTGATGATTCTTGTTCCTCATGTGATTTAATATATGAACAATTGTCCTCTCTAAGAACTGCACATACCTCCACACATGATAAACTTGAGTTACAGATTGAAAAGAACAGAGAGCTTGCTGCACTTAATGATAAAAACTTGAAAGATGCTTGTTGTTCTACAACTGATTTGCATTGTTCTACTTGTGATGATCTTAATAAGAAACTACAAGATGCTATGAATGAAATTTATATATTGAACAATGCTTTACATTCTCATGAAGTTAAGTATTGTTCCAATTGCGAACTAAAAAGAAAAACTTCATGTAAAAACTGTCTAGACTTGTCTAAGAAACTTGATGACATGAATAGGACACTAGAGCGGTTTTATAATGGGAATAAGAATCTGAACTTGCTGTTCAATTCTTCTAAATCTTGCAATGATAAAACTGGTTTAGGTTTTGATTCCCATGCTCATGCTAAAGCACATCCACCTAGAATTGTAAAGTCATTAGGAAGTGGTTTGATTAAAACATTTCTTAAACAAAAAATGGTTTTTAAATCTGCAGGAGTGTTGTCTCATTCGATTTCAAATAAACATGTTGTCTGCTCATCTAGACATGAACATAAAGTTAAATTTAATTGTACCTACTATGGTAGAGATGGTCATGTCATAGATTTTTGTTACAGACTAGCTAGGCAACAGAAAAAGGAAAGAATGATTGCTAGATCACATAACAACTGTGGAAAACCTGTTGCGTGTGCTGAACCGAATGTTAGGAGTATGCAACCTGCTGTAATGAGTCAAAAACATGCAAAGTTTGCTTCCGGACCTACTGTTTTTAGTGCTACTCATGTAACACGTCGTAGGTCAGTAGTTGGGTATAAAAATCCTCAAGGTTTGGCTCATAAACATGCTGTTTTATCTCAGCCTTTGCGTGTTACTTCTACTGGACATCGTGTGACTCAGTACTGGATTCCTAAATGCCTTTTGACTAACCCTAGTATTGAGTCATCGACGTATTGTATTTCTATGTAGGTTACACGCTTGAGATAGGAGAACATTTGGATTGTGGATTCAGGATGCTCACGCCACATGACCGGTTACAAAGAATGGTTCTCCTCCCTCTCTTTTGTGTCACATGTAGAAAATGTTACTTTTACCGATAATTCTTCAACTCCTATAATTGCTAAGGGTTCGATTAGAGTAAATAATCACACACTTTAAAATATGTGGCACTTGTTAAAAATTTGAAATACAACTTGCTTTCTGTTTCACAATTGCTAGATGAAAATATGGAAATTATTTTCATTAAAAATTGTTGCAAGATTGTAGATTCAAATAGTGAGCTCATTTTTAATATGTCTCGGTTTGGAAGAGTTTTTAAAGCTGATTTTGATATGTCATCCTCTAAGTATAGATGTCTAGTTGCTAATGATTCTAAAGACTTATATTTTCGGCATCGTAGACTTGGTCACGTAGTCTTTCATCATCTCACACATGTTAGTGCACTTGATCGCATACTTGGGCTGCTTAAGCTTAAAGGGGACAAAGAAATTGTGTGCTCTTCTTGTAGACATGCTAAGATGGTTGCAGGTTCACATACTTCTCTCACAATGACCATGACTGTGACGCCCTCAATTCTGTGGAAAACCATGGAACCGAGAACTGATGCATATGTGTGCCAGGATGTTTATCACACATACACATATGTTCCATAAACTGAATTCAGAATATATATATATATATATATCCACGAATAACAGAGTTTATTACAATGTCTCATGAGTCTTGGATTCATGCTCACAATGGAAGTCTTATTTCTATGCAGCGGAAGTCTTTATTCTAATGCGGAAGCAATTTAACTAATGCGGAAGCAATTCTAAGCAATAGCGGCTCCATCTCTACTCCGTTCCCAAAGGCAAGGTTGAGAACAGATCACACGCCTAATGCTCCACTTGGTCTTCATAGTAATATTCTCCTGTTGCTGATGATGAGATAATAATGCAAGTTTGAGTACAATGATGTACTCAGCAAGTGCGGGAAAAATATGATATGAAGCTCATAACAAGGTAGGTATAAAAAAGCTTATTGCAGAAAACAAAGTTATTTATCAAAACCATGATAAAACAGCAACTCTTCTTTAAGTGAATGTAATCCCAACATGTATTAAGATACCAATCATACCTCCATTATGCTCATTACCTTCCATGTCACAACTAGTCATCAATCAACCTCATTCTTGCTCATGAATACCTCCTCGTATTCGCTACTATCTCACGAATACCATCTTGTATTCGCTACCATTTCATCTCCCATCGAGACCATCCTTGTTGCCATGACTCAACAGTCATGCAACCCATCTTATCACCCGGACTCAACAGTCCCGAAAACCAAACCATAACCAAACCAATAACCATCCCAATAACCATATCCAATAACCATCCCAACTAATCATGGCAGTTGGCCACGCGCTCGTGACCGTAAGCTCGGCTATCATGATAGTTTTAAGAACCCTGCAGAGTTTGCACCTCTTTACCCACAAGTTTGTGATTTCGTCACCTGTCGGCGACTACAGAACCTCCATTATACTAATACACAACCGTCGGTGTATGGCCAAGAGATCACAAAATAGCCTTTACAAAAGGGCTACTAGATGTATGGACTCACTAAGGTTTCACTGGCAGGCTAGAATCTCCAATTCTCCCACCCACGGGCCCCCTCTTGTGCCATGCAGTTCCTAGGGCAGTCCTCACTCGACCCCCATTCCCCGCGCCTTCCACAATCCATAACAATCTACAACTTACCTAATTACTCAGCTAAGCCGCACCCATACTTGGCCTTGTGGTGGCACTGTTATCCTGGCATGTGCATGCATGAACCGGTCCTTAGATCTACGGCAAGCAAACCACCATCTCATGCTACCACATTGACAAACCCAGTCTTGCCTAGATCTCCCCCCCAATCCATGTTCATCAACATCAGTTTCTCATTATCATTATGAGTGCAGTTAGCTAGACACATCTATCTCGCTTCCCAATCCCATGGACTCAGCGAAGCATAAAAGTAAAACCATACCCGACTCATAAACTTCCCTGGCGACAAGGGTGGTTTGACCAAAGCTAGTAAACTCCTATAAAAGGGTTTCCCATCATGTTTGACTCAGCACACACACCTTTTTGCAAAACAAAACAGTTTTACCCAAAACATAGGATCAATATGGTCAAGGAGCACTAGCCTTGTTCTTGCGGTTCCGGTTGCTCTTGGATCTTGAAACCTTGTTGTTGCAGCTCGTCGTAGACAGCTCCCTGAGATTGTCCTTCTATACAGGATCACGCACATACAAGATTCATAACAATCAATACCATGCACAAACTTTAAACTAGATGTGATGATGCATATGCATGCTATCCTATGATCAGTTTTATTAGATCGGTTTGTATGTGTTCTTGCATGGATTTATGATGAACAGAGGTGTTCAGATCAGATGTGGACGTGGCGATGACCTTGTCTTAAGATCAACCCGATCAACAAGTGATCTGTCCACGAGAAAGCTTCTGTTCGAAAGGAATCGAAGAATAGCTGCAAAGAAAACACAACGATGTCGTAAGGTGGTATTGGAGACCTACCTTACGTTCTTCTCCTAGCAAGAGAGATCGTTGATGCTCTCTCCCGGCGATCTTCCTCGACTGAACTTCGGTGATGGCTTTCTCGGCGAGTTGGGGCTAGGGCTCTAAGTTGTCGGTTCAGGAGTTGGAAAAGAAGTTCGTGGTTTCGGCCAAGGGTTCTAGGTTCTTTTTATAATCGGGAGAATAAGAGTCCTAATCTGATTGGACTTCGAATAAGAGTCCTATTCAGATCGTTGTTGAATCCTAACATCTTATCTTTAGTTGATTTGGTGTGGTAACATTGTGGAATTCAGGTCGGTTTCTCCTCCGTACCGGTATTTCTACGCGTACAGAATTCAAAACCGCTCCAGAACTCGTTACCTTCGTGGTGATGAGCTCCAGAAGCTCCACGTGTCCATCGGGGCCTGGTATCTCCTTCTCCGCAGAGACGAGCTCCGGTTGTGCCGCGTGTCAAGCGAGCGAGACCTCCCTTCTCCTTCGGAAGTGAGCTCCGCGTGCGCCACGTATCCTTGCGGTCGGGACCTCCTCTCTTACTCGGAGGTGGCTCCGCGCATGCCACGTGTTAGTGCCGGTCTTTCCTTTCCTCAGAGACGAGCTCCGAGGTAGACACGTGTCCAACAATGTCGGACCTACCGGAGATAAGCTCCGGTGACGACACGTGTCCAATAGAACCAGACCTCTCGGAGATAAGCTCTGGTGGCGACAGGTGTCCAATAGAACCGGATCTTTTCGGAGGTGAGCTCCGAGATCGACACGTATCCGCACGACTGGTCCTCTGATTTCCGCGGTGATTAGCTCCGAAGGTGACATGTGTCCTGCGGAAATGCCTTTGCTTCTTCCGCAGAGGCTAGCTCCAGGCAACAAGTGTCTCACAGGGTCGGACCTCTCCCCCTTTGCGGAGATGAGCCCTGATCCTGCCACGTAGCCAGTTTAGCGGCGGACCTCTCCCCACTTCGCAGGGATGAGCTCCGAACATGCCACGTGGCCAGCGGGCCGCGGTAAGTTGTCTTCGGCGCTCTCGGTGAACTGGATTCGGCTCGTATTGGCCATCCTTTTGATAATTTTCTCTGTTCCTACTTCTTTTAAAATGTTTTCTCTTCATGAAACATGAATATATGCAGAAACCACAAATGAGGGTGTTACAAATCTACCCCCCTTAAATTGAATCTCACCCTCGAGATTCGTTGGTAGAGAATAGATAGGGAAATTCTGCCTTGATGTCTTCTTCACGCTCCCATGTGGCTTCAGCTTTGGTGTGATGGCTCCATTGTACCTTGCACCATCGGGTTACTTTGTTCCTGGTGACCCTTTCCTTTACGTCCAAAATTCGGACAGGGTGCTCCGCATAAGTCAGGTCTTCTTGAAGTTCAAGCTCTTCCATCTGTATTTGCTCCTATGGTACTCTCAAGCACTTCTTGAGCTGGGATACATGAAACACGTCATGTACATCGGAGAGATTTGTTGGAAGCTCTAGTTGATAGGCTACTTCTCCTCGCTTGTCCAAAATCTCAAATGGTCCGATGTAGCGAGGTGCTAGCTTGCCCTTGACGTTGAAATGTCGTTGGCCATGAATAGGCGATACCTTAAGGTATATGAAGTCTCCTGCTTCGAAGGTCAACTTCCTTCGCCTATTGTCCGCATAGCCTTTCTGTCGTGACTGAGCAGCCTTTAAGTTCTCCCGTGTCATTTGGACTTGTTTTTCAGCTTCTTGTAGCACTTCGGGTCCAAACACCTGGTTCTCTCCGGTTTCATTCCAAAACAGCGGCGTTCTACACCGTCTACCGTACAATGCTTCGAAAGGCGACATCTTCAAGCTAGCTTGATAGCTGTTGTTATAGGAGAATTTAGCGTACGGTAAACTCCTATCCCAACTACGCCCACGTTTCAAGGCGCAAGCTCTCAACATGTCCTCCAGAATTTGGTTTGTCCTTTCGGTTTGCCCATCGGTTTGTGGGTGATAGTCGGAGCTAAAATCCAGTCGTGTACCCATGGATTTCTGCAGCTTCCTCCAGAATCTAGAGGTAAACTGAGAACCTCGATCTGAGATTATCCTCCTTGGGACTCCATGACAGCACACGATCTTCTCCATGTACAACTCGGCTAATTGTGCAACGTTGTACTCGGCCCTTACAGGGAGAAAATGGGCTGTTTTCGTCAATCGGTCCACGATAACCCAGATGGAGTCATAACCCGATTGAGTACGTGGAAATCCGATGATGAAATCCATACTGATGTCCTCCCACTTCCATTCGGGTACCTTCAAGGGTTGCAACAATCCAGCGGGTCTTTGATGTTTGGCCTTCATCCGTTGGCATGTGTCGCATAGGGCAACGTATTGGGCTATATCCCTTTTCATACCATTCCACCAATAACAAGTCTTCAAGTCCTTGTACATTTTGGTACTTCCGGGATGTATGGAATAGGGTGAATCATGTGCCTCCTTCAATATCATGTCGTGGAGGTGCTCCACGTTAGGCACACAAATCCTTTTTCCTAGCCAAAAGCGTACCCTTCTCATCTTCTTTGAAATCCTTCTCTATCCCTTGTCAGATCCCTTCCTTGATCTCCTTGATCTACTCATCCGTTGCTTGGCCATCTCTTATCTCTTGCTTCAATGAAGAGTGGATCTCCATAATTTCCTTGTTGTTCAAGAATCCGAGGTATAACCGTTCGAACTCCTTTCGTAGTTCGGGTGGTAGCTCCCGAACCATGAGTTGGTGACATGCTCCCTTTCGGCTTAATGCATCAGCTACTACATTGGCCTTTCTAGGGTGGTAGTTGATTCCAACATCGTAATCCTTGATGAGTTCCAACCATCGACGTTGCCTCAAATTCAAGTCCGTTTGTGTAAATATGTACTTGAGGCTTTTATGATCCGTATAGATCTCACATCGATGACCAAGGATATAATGTCTCCAAATCTTCAACGCATGCACTACTGCTGCTAGCTCCAAGTCATGTGTGGGATAATTAAGCTCGTGCTTCTTTAATTGTCGTGAGGCATAGGCTACCACTTGTCCTTCTTGCATGAGCACACATCCGAGCCCCTGTCTGGATGCGTCACAATATATGTCAAAGCTCTTGCTTACGTCCGGCAATACCAAAACCGGCGCTGTGGTTAGCCTTTTCTTGAGTTCCTCAAAACTTTCTCGGCATGCTGGTGTCCATCGAAAGGCTTTTCCCTTCGTTAGCAACTCCGTCATAGGCTTTGCTATCTTAGAGAAGTCTTTGATGAATCTTCGATAGTATCTAGCCATCCCAAGAAAACTCCGAATATCCCTCACGTTTTGCGGTTGGTCCCACTCCATGACATCTCTCACTTTACCGGGATCAACCGATACCCCTTCTTCGGAGATAATGTGGCCTAGGAACAATATTTCCTTTAGCCAAAATTTACACTTGTTAAGCTTGGCATACAATTGATGCTCACACATTTTCTGCAAGGTCAATTTCAAATGTTCTTCATGCTTCTCCTCACTTTTTGAATACACCATAATGTCATCGATGAAAACCACGACGAACTTATCCAAGTAATCCATGAAAACCTTGTTCATGAGGTACATGAAGTATGCGGGTGCATTTGTTAACCCAAAAGACATGACAGTATATTCATACGAACCATACCATGTTCGAAAGACAATCTTGGGTATATCGGAGGGCTTAATCTTCAGCTGGAAATATCCCGACCGAAGATCAATCTTGGAGAGCACTTGGGCTCCTTTCATTTGGTCGAATAGGTCCTCTATATGGGGCAGAGGGTATTTGTTCTTGATTGTCACCTTGTTGAGAGACCTATAGTCCACGCACATCCTTTGGGTCCCATCCTTCTTGTCTACGAAGAGCACAGGAGCTCCCCATGGTGACGAGCTTGGACGTATGAAACCCTTCTCCAACTGCTCCTGAATTTGCTTCTTAAGTTCTACTAGTTCATTGACGGGCGTCCTATAGGGTCTCTTTGCTATGGGTGCAGTTCCGGATACCAAATCAATGGCAAACTCAATGTCCCGATCAGGGGGCATACCTGGAAGCTCCTCTGGAAACATGTCCGAGAATTCTTGAACCACTGGAATGCTGTCCAATGTTGCTCCTTCAACGTGGTTCAAGATTGCCCTTTCGGTTTGGGCTGACTCAAACTTGACACGAATATCGTGCTCATTTGTCAACTGCACGCTTCTTTCAGCACATTGGATTACCCTGTTGTGCTTGCCTAGCCAATCCATCCCGAGTATTATGTCAATCCCTTGGGAGTCTAAGACAATGAGGTTGGCAAGGAAGTCTACCCCCCTTATTTTAAGGCTTACTTTCGGACATACTATATTAGTCCTCATTTCTCCTCCGGGAGAATTAACCAACATAGCACATTTTAAGTGGAATATGGGTAGATTATGCTTGGCAACATACTTGGATGATATGAAGGAATGTGATGCTCCAGAATCAAATAAGATGGTGGCTGGGTTGGAGTTGGCAAGGAACATACCAATTACGACGTCCTCAGCCTGTTGTGCTTTCTCGGCAGAAACATGGTTCACATTGCCGCGAGCATAGTTCTGCTGTCCCCGGTTTCCTTGATTGTCCCCTCCGTTCGGTCACAGGTTCTCTTTGGGCACGTTGCCTTGCTGTCCAGGACCTCTCCTCGGGCACTGGTTCGCGAAGTGTCCTGTTTCCACGCATGCAAAGTATGCCCTGTTGCCTACGGCAGCAGGTACGTTGGGGCGGGATTTTTGAACAGGAGCTCCCACGTTAGGTCGGGGCACAGGAGGCATGGGCACACGAGGTGCTGGTGCAACGGGTCGTTGCTCTGGTGGCTGACTAGGGAGGTATGCAGGAGTGGTCGATCCATACTGCGGTGCGGCCGCGGGCATGTACCGAGGTCGTGCGTTGCTCCCTTGAGGCTGGTATGGCATCTTCCTCTTGCACTCTCGCTCGATCTCTCGGATCTTGCTTTCAACCACTATAGCCTTGTCAATCAACTTCTGAAAGCTTGTGTAGTCATTGTTGAGGAGCTGAACCTGGATCTCATTGTTCAACCCTCTCATGAACAGGTATTGCTTCCTTTGGTCTGAGTTGACATCTTCAGGGGCATACCAGGACAGTTGTGCGAACTTGTTGAGATACTCATTCACATTTCTCTGTCCTTGGCGGAGACCTTCGAACTCCTGCCTCTTGAGCATCATTACACCAGCAGGGATGTAATGAGAGCGGAAACTTTCCTTGAACTCAGTCCAAGTGATCGTCTCCGGGTTGACATGAGCGTTGCTTAGGGCATCCCACCAGTCAGCGGCAGCTCCCATAAGTTGGTGCGACGCAAAGAGAACCTTCTCTCGGTCATTGCACTGCACTATGGCAAGCTTCTTCTCCATGGATTTCAACCAGTCGTCGGCCTCCATGGGGTCGTTAGCTTGAGCAAAGGTGGGTGGTCGAGTCCTCATGAACTCTCGCAGCCTGTTATGAGCCAGTGGTGGTGGTGGTGGTGATGCCGGAACGGGGTCGTTGTTGTGGGCCTGCAACTGACCCAAAGTTAGGATCATGGTTTGCATAAGTTGATTCTGCATGGCCATCAACCGTTCCAGGTGGTTCTTGCCAGCTCCGAGGTTAACAGGAACTTCATCGTGACTATCCTCTTGGTTGTCACGGATGTTCCTTCGGCCGGCGTTTCCTCTCACCATCTGTGAGAGAGATCGAAATAGAATAGAAGGTTAGAAGGTTAGGTAGATTCCCTCAACTATATGCATCAAGGCAGGTTGGACTATATATATATTAGCCCATATGAGAATGTGAACAAGTGACGAAACATCTCATACCTCTTTCTACTTACGTGTGGATATGGACAACGTTTTGAGATGTCCCACAACTCACACTAAGCACACAATCATAAACAATCATTGCAAGGGCTCACACAACTCCTATTCAAGGATGGTTTCCTATGTCAAGGTAGTCTCAAGGCCAATATATGCATCCTATGGTCAGCGTGGCTTAGCTACCAATCTGTGTCTGATACCAATCCGTGATTGTATCTAGGTGTGTAACCTACCATCAACCGTAGCTTTTGATACCAATTTGTATTTCCTATTTAGGCGTGTAACCCACTGTCAATCGTGGCTCTGATACCAATCTGTGACGCCCTCAATTCTGTGGAAAACCACGGAACCGAGAACTGATGCATATGTGTGCCCAGGATGTTTATCACACATACACATATGTTCCACAAACTGAATTCAGAATATATATATCCACGAATAATAGAGTTTATTACAATGCCTCATGAGTCTTGGACTCATGCTCATAGCGGAAGTCTTATTTCTATGCAGCGGAAGTCTTTATTCTAATGCGAAGCAATTTAACTAATGCGGAAGTAATTCTAAGCAGTAGCGGCTCCATCTCTACTCTGTTCCCACAGGCAAGGTTGAGAACAGATCACACGCCTAATGCTCCACTTGGTCTTCATAGTAATATTCTCCTGTTGATGATGATGAGATAATAATGCAAGTTTGAGTACAATGATGTACTCAGCAAGTGCGGGAAAAATATGATATGAAGCTCATAACAAGGTAGGTATAAAAAGGCTTATTGCAGAAAGCAAAGTTATTTATCAAAACCTTGATAAAACAGCAAATCTTCTTTAAGTGAATGTAATCCCAACATGTATTAAGATACCAATCATACCTCCATTATGCTCATTACCTTCCATGTCACAACCAGTCATCAATCAACCTCATTCTTGCTCACGAATACCTCCTCGTATTCGCTACCATCTCACGGATACCATCTCGTATTCGCTACCATTTCATCTCATAAAACCACTTCGTCTCCCACCGAGACCATCCTTGTTGCCATGACTCAACAATCATGCAACCCATCTTATCACCCAGACTCAACAGTATCGAAAACCAAACCATAACCAAACCAATGACGATCCCAATAACCATATCCAATAACCATCCCAACTAATCATGGCAGTTGGCCAGGCGCTCGTGACCGTAAGCTCGGCTATCATGATAGTTTTAAGAACCCTGCAGAGTTTGCACCACTTTATCCACAAGTTTGTGATTTTGTCACCCGTCGGCGACTGCAGAACCTCCATTATACCAGTACACAACTGTCGGTGTATGGCCAAGAGATCACAAAATAACCTTTACAAAGGGGCTACTAGATGTATGGACTCACTAAGGTTTCACCGACAGGCTATAATCTCCAATTCTCCCACCCACGGGCCCTCTCTTGTGCCATGCAGTTCCCAGGGCAGTCCTCACTCGACTCCCATTCTCCGCGCCTTCCACAGTCCGTAACAATCTAGCAACTTACCTAATTACTCAGCTAAGCCGCACCCATACTTGGCCTTGTGGTGGCACTGTTATCCTGGCATATGCATGCATGAAACGGTCCTTAGATCTACGGCAAGTAAACCACCATCTCATGCTACCTCATTCACAAACCCAGTCTTGCCTAGATCTCCCCCCCCCCCCCCCCGATCCATGTTCATCAACATCAGTTTCTCATTATCATTATGAGTGCAGTTAGGTAGACACATCTATCTCGCTTCCCAATCCCATGGACTCAGCGAAGCATAAAAGTAAAACCATACCCGACTCATAAACTTCCCTGGCGACAAGGGTGGTTTAACCAAAGCTAGTAAACTCCTACAAAAGGGTTTCCCATCATGTTTGACTCAGCACACACACCTTTTCGCAAAACAAAACAGTTTTACCCAAAACATAGGATCAATATGGTCAAGGAGCACTTGCCTTGTTCTTGCGGTTCCGGTTGCTCTTGGATCTCGAAACCTTGTTGTTGCAGCTCGTCGTAGACAGCTCCCTGAGCTTGTCCTTCTATACAGGATCACGCACATACAAGATTCATAACAATCAATACCATGCACAAACTTTAAACTAGATGCGATGATGGATATGCATGCTATCCTATGATCAGTTTTAATAGATCGGTTTGTACGTGTTCTTTCATGGCTTTATGATGAACAGAGGTGTTCGGATCAGATGTGGACGTGGCGATGACCTTGTCTTAAGATCAACCCGATCAACAAGTGATCTGTCCACGAGAAAGCTTTTGTTTGAAAGGAATCGAAGAACAGATGCAAAGAAAACACAGCGATGTCGTAAGGTGGTATTGGAGACCTACCTTACGTTCTTCTCCTAGGAAGACAGATCGTTGGGGCTCTTTTCCGGCGATCTTCCTCGACTGAACTCTGGCGATGGCTTTCTCGGCGAGTTGGGGCTAGGGATCTAAGTCGTCGGCTCAGGAGTTGGAAAAGAAGTTCGTGGTTTCGGCCAAGGGTTCTGGGTTCTATTTATAATCGGGAGAATAAGAGTCCTAATCTGATTGGACTTCGAATAAGAGTCCTATTCAGATCGTCGTTGAATCCTAACATCTTATCTTTAGTTGATTTGGTGCGGTAACATTGTGGAATTCAGGTCGGTTTCTCCTCCGTACCAGTATTTCTATGCGTACAAAATCCAAAACCGCTCCAGAACTCGTTACCTTCACGGTGATGAGCTCCGGAAGCTCCACGTGTCCATCGGGGCATGGTATCTCCTTCTCCGTAGAGACGAGCTCTGGTTGTGCCGCGTGTCAAGCGAGCAAGACCTCCCTTCTCCTTCGGAGGTGAGCTCCGTGTGCGCCACATATCCTGGCGGTCAGGACCTCCTCTCTTACTCGGAGGTGGCTCCGCGCATGCCACGTGTTACTGCCGGTCTTTCCCTCTTTCCTCAGAGACGAGCTCCGAGGTAGACACGTGTCCAACAATGTCGGACCTACCGGAGATAAGCTCCGGTGACGACACGTGTCCAATAGAACCGGACCTCTCGGAGATAAGCTCCGGTGGCGACAGGTGTCCAATAGAACCGGACCTTCTCGGAGGTGAGCTCCGAGATCGATACGTAACCGCGCGACTGGTCCTCTGATTTCCGTGGTGACTAGCTCCGAAGGTGACATTTGTCCTGCGGAAATGCTATTGCTTCTTCTGCAGAGGCTAGCTCCGGGCAACACGTGTCTCACAGGGTCGGACCTCTCCCCCTTTGTGGAGATGAGCCCCGATCCTGCCATGTAGCCAGTTTAGCGGCGGATCTCTCCCCACTTCGCAGGGATGAGCCCCGAACATTCCACGTGGCCAGTGGGCCGCGGTAAGTTGTCTTCGGCGCTCTCTGTGAACTGGATTCGGCTCTTATTGGCCATCCTTTTGATAATTTTCTCTGTTCCTACTTCTTTTAAAATGTTTTCTCTTCATGAAACATGAATATATGCAGAAACCAAAAATGAGGGTGTTACAATGACAACTGAACCGGGTCAACTTTTTCACCTTGACACCGTAGGACCCTCACGTGTTCAATCCTTCGGAGCTAAATGGTATGTTTCTTGTGATTGTTGATGACTATTCTAGATACTCTTGGGTTTATTTAATGGCATCTAAGAATGAAACTTTTAGTCAGTTTAGAACCTTATTTCTTAGATTATCAATTGATCACCCAGGATCTTTAAAAGCAATTAGAAGTGATAACGGAACCGAATTTAAAAATCAATCGTTCGATCACTTTTGTGCTGAAAATGGAATAGATCATCAATTCTCTTCATCATATGTACCTCAAAAAAACGGTGTTGTAGAGAGAAAGAACAGAACCTTAGTTGAGATGGCTAGGACTATGCTTTATGAATATCAAACTCCTAGAAAATTTTGGGCTGATGCAATTGCAATGTGACGCCCGATCCCGTAAAACACGGAACCCAGCTAATGCATATTTGTGCCCAGGATGTTCATCACACATATACATGTAATCCATAAATTTAATTCAGAATATAACCACGAATAAATAGGGTTTAAGTAATTTATTACAATGACTCATGAATCTCTAACTTATTCTAGCAGCGGAAGTCTCTAACTTATTCTAGCAGTGGAAGTCTCTAAACGATAGCGGAAGCAACCAAACAGCGGCGTCTCCATCTCCAACTCCACAGGTAAGTTGACGGTAGTTCGCACGCCTAGTACTCCACATGATCTTCGAAGTACCCTTCTCCTGTTGCTGATGTTTGTATGATAATGCAAGGGTGAGTACATGTCGTACTCAGCAAGTGGGGGAAAAGTATGACATGTAGCTTTCAACAAGGTAGGGAATAAAAAGGCTCATTGCAGAAAGCAAACTATATTTCACAAACATGATAAAAACAGCAACTATCTTTAAGTGAATTTAATCCCAACATATATTTAAGTAAAATAGCAACATACCTCCTTCATAATTCACCACTTTTCATGTCTCAACCAATCCATTAATCTTTCTCAACTTTATCTCATGCTCATAATAACCATCTCATGTTCATATCCATCTCATAATCATATAACCGAAAACCAACTCATTGTCATGACTCAACCAGTCCCGAAACCAATCCCAATAACCTTACCATAACCATAACCAAATGACCATCCCAAGTTTCCATCCCAAATTTCCCTCTAATCATGTGAGTTGGCCAGGCGCTTGTGACCGTAAGCACGGATATCATGATAGTTTTACACTCTTAAGAGGTGGCACCACTTTACCCGCAAGTTTGTGATTTCGTCACCTGTCAGCGACTGCAAAACCTCCATTATACCAGTACATAACCGTCAATGTATGGCCAAGAGATCACAAAATAGCCTTTACAAAGGGGCTACTAGATGTATGGACTCACTAAGGTTTCACCAGCAGGCTCGAATCACCATTCAACCACCTACGAGCCCTCTCTTGTGCCATGCAGTTCCCAGGGCAGTCCTCTCTCGACTCCCATTCCCCGCGCCTTCCACTGTCCGTAACTGTCGAAGTGTGTAGCCGACACTTCCCCCGGGCCTGCTCTGAGCAGCCCGCGGAGGTTCTTTTTCGGAGGGGCTAGTCACTCACGGAGAGCTTCAGCGTTAGGGGCGATTGAGGGAGAAGCTTGACACGGGGATTTTTACATGGTTCAGGCCGCCGGAGCGTAAAACCCTACGTCCACGGTGAGCAGAGCTGCTCGCTGTATTGCTTGCTGCTCAGAACCGGAGTCCTGAGCTTGAGGGTGAGAGATGTCGCTGTAAAAGTCCCAAAAACGTGAATGCAAAGGAACGGATGATGGAACGTCATTGTGTTTCTGTTCATGAAAAATGGGACTTACAAAAACTTTCTTACATGGGATGGTATACATGAGGTGCAACCACATGGGTTCAAGCATGCCTTTGAAGGTGTTGGACCAAGGTGGAGTTAAACTCAGGTGTAATCATACATGTACATGAGAAAGAACAACAATAAGGTCTTTAGTCTCAAAGGCTCAGCTCAAATTGCTGCCAAACTCTTGTATACACATGGAGCCTCATACATTTGAATTGAGGAGAATGTGGTGGCAACTTTCTGATTTGAGGGTGAGCCAAAAAGGGAAAGGACTATGATCATGTTGAGTTCATGCTGAATTCAAACATGTTAGACAAGGGAATGACTTGAGTTATGTCACATAAAATGATAAACTCAAACATGGACATGTGGGAAGAGCTAAAATCTTCTTTAAATCCTGTTGAACACATGTTAACCCGGGAAAGGATTTCACTCCCAAAAAGCTAACTCATATGTACACTCTCTATGAGTAGAGGGGAGGGGAGTTTAAACCTCATTTTTGAACCCTTGCAAAGCATTCATGTTTAGATGGTCCAAAAGCATATATACGAGATGACCATTGCAGTCCTCAGGTATTGAAGAGCTTAAGTTCCAAAATGGGAGGGATTTTAAGCTCACAGACCATTTTTTCAAAGCATTGTTTGAGATCACCTTCAAATTCAAATTTGAGGGGCATGGTCAAAACTGAACTTGTGAGGTTCAGCTTGGGACCAAGATTGATCAAGCATGGGCTAGGAGCAAACCATGGTGTTTCACCCAAATTCAGATAGGTCATCACCAAAGAGGACTTAAATTTCAGTTTGAATTAAATGGGTTACTTCAAGGCAAAGAAGGTCCTTTCCAAAAAGGAAATTCAAACTGTTGTTTGAAAATTTGTATTTGCAATGGCCAACTTAAGGATCAGATGGCATATTTGAACTCCTCAGGTCCAAATTATGAGGGAGACAAATTTTGAGAAAATTTGGAGGTGCTTGGATATGTATATCAAGGGGACTTGTAGATTTCCTCTAAATTTGAATTCAAATTTGAAACTGAGGCACAACTGGTGAAATTGTCAAATGGCTTTTGAATTTGAGCTCCATATGAGTGAACTTTGCAATGTGCCAAGATTTGGAGATATTTGTGAGAGTTTTGGGGATAAGAAGGGGGTGGACCCCACCTGTCATAGTGACATTGAAACTTACCCTCAAAGCAATCTCACTGTTGCACTCGAGCAGCCGAGGCCTTCTACGGGCGACACCGCACTGCCGACTGAGGACCGTGGAGGACACCTCCTCGTGAATTCTTTTGCGCTGGTGAGCTGTTTCCCCGATCTCATCACTTCAGCCGGTGTTTTCCCGTGCCATAACCCCGAGAGAACCCTCGGTTTGCTTCTTCTCGCGCGCACAGGGACAGGGCCACCGCCGCCACCACCGATCCACCGTGCCGCCGTCGTTCCATTGGGTGCAAGCCTTGGCAGAGCGCCAAAATGGCACCAGGGCATCTACCTCTCCATCCTCGACGTGTCATCGGCCGTTGTTTGGCCTCCCTACCCCGGGAAAGTCGTGTTGGTGCGGCGGCCGACGAGGACCGACGAAGAGGTCGCACGTGGACAGCGCTGCAGGGAACTTGTCAAGCCCGAACAAGAGCACCCTCAGACGCGCTAGGACCCCCTGATGCTCTTCTCCGAAGCTCGGGCCATGACATGGACGACAGAGCATGAATTCGAGGAAATTTCCCCGGCGACCATAACCCGACCTTCCGGTATGAAATCTAGAAATTCTCCCTCTCTCCTCAATCTTTGGTCATGAAATTAGGCACAGAGGAGCTAAGCTAGATGGCGGTGATCTCCTCTTTTCAAACCTAGCTGGAAGCCGACGAGAGGTGACGTATTTTGATGTTCTCCGAGCGCAAAACCGGCACTACCATTCGGGCGCACGGTGAAAGCCGGGTAGCCGCCGTTTTCATGCTTGGTTGAGCTTTCACCGAGCTTCCCTAGCCTCCCAGGATGCTGTAGAGCCAAAAACCCGAGAGCTTGGCAGGCTAGGACCGCCGGGCGATGGTGCCGAACCTCTCCTGAGGCCGCCGCACGTCGCCGGCCTACTTCCGGCCACCGGCAGCCCGAGCCAACCCCGTAGACATGTTTCCCAACCTCCCAAACTCACAGGCGGCGAGTCTCCGGCCGAGAGGCGGCCGGGAAGCCGGGTCCGGCGAGCTCCAGTGGAGCGCCGGCGAGGGGAGGCACGGGAGCGGGAGGAAGAAGAAGACCCCCTTCGGCCCCACTCGTCAGCGGCTGGGGTTAAACATGCGGGATCCTCTGTGGCCCTAGATCAAACTGTGACAACGCGGGGACGGGTCTGTGGCCCCGTGTGGCTTGAATTCAGCAGCTGACACGTGGGGATGGGGCCACTGTCAGAGTTTGAATGTTTCTCGATTTAATTTAAATTCCAGATTTAGTTCAAACTTTAGAACTGCATAACTTTTGCTAGGAATCTCCAAATTTAGTAATTCAAATTGGGTTGGATTCAGGATGAAAAACTCAATCCAAATATGCAACCCAATTTGCATGAAAACCAATAGAAATATCTGGAAAATTCTTTAAAACTTTTCAGAAAAAGAGTTTTTGAGGGAGTTTGGTTCATCTAAAAATTCCCAAATTTTGCCATAATGTTCTTTAGGTTATTAGGAGACTCCTGTAAAAGTTTCAGCTCATTTGGAGTTGATTTAGTTAGGGTAATCTGATTTCAAGTTTCTGTATTCAAATGAATACAGAAACATTTTCAGAGAATTTCCAAAACTTGGAAATTCAGTTCTAGCCATTCCTTAGCTCCTAAAATCCTAGGAAAATTCAGGCATACTCTCTGAGCTATGTTTGAAATTTTACTTCACTTGAATTTGCATGAAAGTGCAAATTTATTTAGAATTAATTCCTTTTTGACTAAATTATTAGGGAATTGTTCTGGGTGATCTACTTAGTGAAATATTATGAATTTTGGTCCAGAGGACTTTCTTGTGACAAGGAACTCACAAGAAAATTTCCAGCTCCATTGGAGCCCTAGATCAGTAGTGTTCTGTTCAACCTATTAGGTGATCACCACCCAAATGATGAACCTCACTTCTCACTTGATCATAGTGCTTAAACACACACCCAAACCACCAGCCCCAGTGTCATTTTAAATTCTTAAACAGAGTTCCAGTTTTAAACTTGTCTTTAGCACTTGTTAGCAAAAGTTTTATAATTAAACATGTATGCATATTCATAACATGTAGTGATAAAACGTGGAAAGTGAAGAAGGAGAAGCTGAACTTGGATCAAGGAGCAAGAAGGGCAGGAGTTGAACTTCAGGACATCAGCAACTAACTCCATATTATCTGACTTTAGTCACCTGCAAAACCAAGGCAAGCCCCGGTTTGCACTTAAGTTGTTTTTAAAGTTTTCCTTTGTTCACTACTATTGGTCAAAGTTTGTATGTGCATTAGGTCAAGGATGTTTTATACTCCACTTGCATAACCAAACATGAACCCTGAGGTCAAGGGTAGAATTTTGTCATCGCTGTAGAATAAGGCCGTGCTAAATAGACTAGGGCATCCGGTAGAAGACGAGTAGTTGGAATCTACTCGCGAGCTATAGTTTAGAATTTCATAAGTGTGGTTGGGAAAGGAAGCAAACTAAAGTTTACATTTCTAAAGATGAGACTGGGCAGAGGGGTTAGACAGCGACAAGACGAGGTCTTGGTCGAGTAGCTCTGCCTGTGTCGGTTAAGGACCGATGTGTGTGCCGCATCCAGGAGCAAGTATTGAGTTGTGTACTGGATGCTTACTGATATATGGGAACCAGGAAACCGATGTACCAGGTTCACTGGATTGTAGAGGCATACCACATCGTCTCGTTAGACCTATGAGCCTGAGACGGCACGACCGGTTCTACAGTTTAGTGTCCTGAGAAAGGTTGCCACATACAACGTAATGAAGGACGCCAGAGTTTGGTCTTTAGAGGTGGGCGTATGTGTCGAGTTATCCGGGTAGTGTTTGATTCGAATCACCGTCCCTCACGGTTATTGAGCACCGCTTGCTCCCATGTTGTCACGTAGTAATCAACTTGTGTGGAAACAGTTTGCAAAAGTATAATTGCTGCTATGCTTATGTTAAGTTGCATGAAAACCCTATTTGAAGTAGAGATAGAGCAAACTAAAGTTATTTTCCACCTTGGGACAAGTAATATTGGAATGAAGCGTTTCTTGTTTGATTGTGGAGTTCCAATGTTGCTGGGCGCAAGGTCACTATTATTATGGCTAAAAATGTGAAAGTTAAGGATGAACTCGTAGGCGAGTCTTTTCGCAAATGACAGGCTTAAGTCTTAGGTTACGTTCATGTAGAGTTTCATGCTTTAGGAGGGATGGTTAAGTCTTGCTGAGCCTTTGTGCTCACTCTTGATATATAAGTGGTTTTGCAGATAAGCCTCGACGCTATAAAGAAGGTTGTCCGGTGAGACTCGGGAACTTCCAAGTCAGGTCACACATTGAGAACCTAGCTGCTGCCATGTCTTCGTGTTGCTAGCGAGAGGAGTCCGCGGGCTGGACCCCTTCTCGAGTGCTTCTTAGATAATCAACATGAGCTATTTATAGACTTCCGCTGTAGCTATTTTATGTAAATTATTTACAAAGAACAATTGTAAGCTTCCGCTTTTAATTTATGTAATACATTGTTCCTTATATGTGTGCTGTTGGGTGCCGCATAACACGGCACCACCCAATGCGATCCCCGGGCGAGGCGGCACGGCCCCGTGATCGGGGTCGGGCCCTCTCAGCGTGGTATCAGAGCCGCATTGGTAATAGCGCACGGAATAAGGATCGTATTACGACAAAAACTTAGGATACGGTGAGGAAACGGTATTAGGCCCACATAAGGACTATAGTAGTATAGTTACTTAAAGTGGCAGCACTAACATATTTGTTATAATTCTGAATTTTTAGTATGTAACGACGCACCTACGCTCAGGTAAGCATGGTAAGAAACGCCACCAAAAGCGGTTCAATTTTGGTTAGCTCCCCTGACGAGGAAAGTGGTTCAGGGTTAGATCTCACAGCTTGGTGTGAGATGTTAATATGAAACTATTGGACTCTTCATGTTCCTGAGTTCATATGAAACGCTGATCCCTAGCGTGCATTAGGCAAGTAAGTGGAGACCCCAACATGTGGTCAGTAACGCGATAGTGTGTTCGTCTGGAAATAGCCCAGGAGGACATACGCAGCGCTTGCCATCGGCGTGCCCTGCAGGGCAGTAGGTGGTATCCGTTGGGTTGATAACATTCCCAACCGTGACAACCCGTTCATGATATACTCAGGTTCCCCGTCATGTGGTGTTGAAACACGATCACGTACCTTGAGACGTGACTTAACTCAAGGACGGCCGTATGGCAATGATACGGGCATTGTATTTACTTTCAATTATGGAACTGCCTGAAATGAAACAACCTTTGAGTGCACCACTATTGAGTGTCTTTCTGCAGGTACTAACCATGTACGTATCCCGTGTAGTACACGTGTGCGAGAGACCGTCTTAGTGCCACTGATAATACGTATATGCCGGTATGATCCGGCGTAGGATTTTCTTTGGTGAGGCAACGTAGTACCGACATGTTCTTACGGTGCATCGACATCGTACTACACTTAATAACCTCTTCCCTATTAAGAAATGATTCATGAACTAACTTTCGACTAAAAATGGAAGTTTGAAACAAATATTAGTTACCGAACTCTTATTTTGAGCTAAGATTCAAATGAGAGTATAACTAGGTATCAAAGTTTTCAAAAAACAGAGTGCTCTGTTTCTGGCAGAAATTCTTTCTGGACTTTAACAGAGCATAACTCTGAGTAGCTTGACCCAAATAAGGTGTATGATACAGTTCTGGAAAGATTTTCAAGTGCTATACAACTTCCTTGTAGGCCTCCAGAGCAGAATCACACGTTACATGGGTGAAAAGCCCAGTTGAAGGCGAACTGTTCAGAACCAGGACAGTACCAAAAACCTCTCTGGACCTTTCTGTTTTTAAGCCATAACTTCCTGTAGAAAAATCTTTAAGGAGCCTATAATACACCGTTGGAAAGGTTATGAAATTTTCAACATTGTTGTAATTCAGGGTTTGCTCAGATTCTTATTGTATTTCATATACAACTGTGATAAAGTAGCCACATACAAAGGAGATGCTGGCAAATTTTATCCAGGAATTCTGTCAACTTTGAGAAATCGTAACTTTTGATCAAGAGATGATATGGAAGCATTTGAGTACTCGTTGGAAAGATACTGAAGTTAACTTTAACTTTGGTATTCGACTCCAGTTATGAAAATGCTGATAAACTGATCAAAATCTGGGTAAGGACAGAAGAATCCATTCTGTACAGAAAAGAGGACTGGCTAGGCCTATCCTATGGAAGTGATTAAACTCGAGGATAGTCCGGTGGGACGTGAATATTCAATGTGTTTCCGATGAGTTACCGGGCAATGCCGGCTAACGGGACGTCAAGTTCAAGATTGAACTGACGCGGGAAACAACACCGATTTCACGAAGGCCGTATAAGATGGCACCCAATGAACTAGCGGAGTTGAAGGAGCAACTAAGTGAACTTATAAGCAAAGGTTTTATATGACCAAGCTCATCACCTTGGGGTTGCTCTGCGCTGTTCGTTAAGAAGAACGATGAGACACTAAGATTAAGTGTTGATTTTCGTTCACTCAATGCCATCACTATAAAGGGCAATGAGGGTACTCTATGGTTTAAAGACCATATAGTTATACCTCGTAATGAAGCTCTATACTGCCGGAAATATCGCACACCACTGAAGTGGTGTGAGTACGGCAGAAGAGTACGGATCGGGGTTGGTTAGTCAACAAAGACAATGTCCGAGTTTGAACGGTAGAAGCGAACTTGGAGGCTGTTCAATCCCGAAAGAAAATGGTCAAAGGCATAGACCGTTGCATGTCGACGGTGGAGAACACGTTGTCTTTGCGTGTCTCCGCTGAAAGAAATTCACCGGTCTGATGTAAAGGGGGGACTTTGCTTCCCGAGCCTTAGATCCACTTGCTATCACGGAGGTGTGTGGAACCGTAACTTACCGGCTGGAACTACCGGCAAGCCTTGCTGCCGTTCAGGACATATTTCAGATGTCACAGCTACTGAAGTACTTTACAGCTACCATCGCTGTCCACACCGAAGAAATTGACTAGTTGAAGCCGGATCGTACCTACACCAAGCGACCGGTTCAGACTATTGATGAAAAGAATCCGGAACACCTGGAATCGGATATTAAGGTTGTACCAGGTGGTGTGGAGTAATCTTACCACGGAAGAAACAACGTGGCAAGCAAAGATTACCTCCGCATGATCTATCCAGAATTTTTATCATCGTACCGCTTGGCATTACCTCTCCCGTCTCGTTCTCCTATTGGAATCTCGGGACAAGATTCTTTTTAAGGGGGGAGG
Organism: Neostapfia colusana; assembly: GCA_030760725.1. Taxonomy (NCBI): domain Eukaryota; kingdom Viridiplantae; phylum Streptophyta; class Magnoliopsida; order Poales; family Poaceae; genus Neostapfia; species Neostapfia colusana. Next base: position 111,477,219 of record JASWHV010000001.1, read on the forward strand.
AATGTAAAAGTCCAAAAAACGTGAATGCAAAGGAACGGATGATGGAACGTCATTGTGTTTCTATTCATGAAAAATGGGACTTACAAAAACTTTCTTACATGGGATGGTATACATGAGGTGCAACCACATGGGTTCAAGCATGCCTTTGAAGGTGTTGGACCAAGGTGGAGTTAAACTCAGGTGTAATCATACATGTACATGAGAAAGAACAAAAATAAGGTCTTTAGTCTCAAAGGCTCAGCTCAAATTGCTGCCAAACTCTTGTATACACATGGAACCTCATACATTTGAATTGAGGATAATGTGGTGGCAACTTTCTGATTTGAGGGTGAGCCAAAAAGGGAATGGACTATGATCATGTTGAGTTCATGCTGAATTCAAACATGTTAGACAAGGGAATGACTTGAGTTATGTCACATAAAATGATAAACTCAAACATGGACATGTGGGAAGAGCTAAAATCTTCTTTAACTCCTGTTGAACACATGTTAACCCGGGAAAGGATTTCACTCCCAAAAAGCTAACTCATAGGCACACTCTCTATGAGTAGAGGGGAGGGGAGTTTAAACCCCATTTTTGAACCCTTGCAAAGCATTCATGTTTAGATGGTCCAAAAGCATATATATGAGATGACCATTGCAGTCCTCAGGTATTGAAGAGCTTAAGTTCCAAAATGGGAGGGATTTTAAGCTCACATACCATTTGTTCAAAGCATTGTTTGAGATCACCTTCAAATTCAAATTTGAGGGGCATGGTCAAAACTGAACTTGTGAGGTTCAGCTTGGGACCAAGATTGATCAAGCATGGGCTAGGAGCAAACCATGGTGTTTCACCCAAATTCAGATAGGTCATCACCAAAGAGGACTTAAATTTCAGTTTGAATTAAATGGGTTACTTCAAGGCAAAGAAGGTCCTTTCCAAAAAGGAAATTCAAACTGTTGTTTGAAAATTTGTATTTGCAATGGCCAACTTAAGGATCAGATGGCATATTTGAATTCCTCAGGTCCAAATTATGAGGGAGACAAATTTTGAGAAAATTTGGAGGTGCTTGGATATGTATATCAAGGGGACTTGTAGATTTCCTCTAAATTTGAATTCAAATTTGAAACTGAGGCACAACTGGTCAAATTGTCAAATAGCTTTTGAATTTGAGCTCCATATGAGTGAACTTTGCAATGTGCCAAGATTTGGAGATATTTGTGAGAGTTTTGGGGATAAGAAGGGGGGTGGACCCCACCTGTCATAGTGACATTGAAACTTACCCTCAAAGCAATCTCATTGTTGCACTCGAGCAGCCGAGGCCTTCTCCGGGAGACACCGCGCTGCCGACTGAGGACCATGGAGGACACCTCCTTGTGAATTCTTTTGCGCTGGCGAGCTGTTTCCCCGATCTCATCACTTCAGCCGGTGTTTTCCCGAGCCATAACCCCGAGAGAACCCTCGGTTTGCTTCTTCTCGCGCGCACAGGGACAGGGCCACCACCGCCACCACCGATCCACCGTGCCGCCGTCGTTCCATCGGGTGCAAGCCTCGGCAGAGCACCAAAATGGCACCAGGGCATCTCCCTCTCCATCCTCGACGTGTCATCGGCCGTTGTTTGGCCTCCCTACCCCGGGAAAGCCGTGTTGGCGCGGCGGCCGACGAGGACCGATGAAGAGGTCACACGTGGACAGCACTGCAGGGAACTTGTCAAGCCCGAACGAGAGAACCCTCGGACGCGCTAGGACCCCCTTATGCTCTTCTCCGAAGCTCGGGCCATGACATGGACGACATAGCGCGAATTCGAGGAAATTTCCCCGGCGACCATAACCCGACCTTCCGGTATGAAATCTAGAAATTCTCCCTCTGTCCTCAATCTTTGGTCACGAAATTAGGCATAGAGGAGCTAAGCTAAATGGCGGTGATATCCTCTTTTCAAACCTAGCTGGAAGCCGACGAGAGGCGACGTATTTTGATGTTCTCCGAGCACAAAACCGGCACTACCATTCGGGCGCACGGTGAAAGCCGGGTAGCCGCCGTTTTCATGCTTGGTTGAGCTTTCGCCGAGCTTCCCTAGCCTCCCAGGATGCTGTAGAGCCAAAAACCCGAGAGCTTGGCAGGCTAGGACCGTCGGGCGACGGTGCCGAACCTCTCCCGAGGCCGCCGCACGTCGCCGGCCTATTCCGGCCACCGGCAGCTCGAGCCAACCCCGTAGACATGTTTCCCGACCTCCCAAACTCACAGGCGGCGAGTCTCCGGCCGATAGGCGGCCGGGAAGCCGGGTCCGGCGAGCTCCAGTGGAGCGCCGGCGAGGGGAGGCACGGGAGCGGGAGGAAGAAGAAGACCCCCTTCGGCCCCACTCGTCAGCGGCTGGGGTTAAACATGCGGGATCCTCTGTGGCCCTGGATCAAACTGTGACAACGCGGGGACGGGTCTGTGGCCCCGTGTGGCTTGAATTCAGCAGCTGACACGTGGGGATGGGGGCCACTGTCAGAGTTGAATGTTTCTCGATTTAATTTAAATTCCAGATTTAGTTCAAACTTTAGAACTGCATAACTTTTGCTAGGAAGCTCCAAATTTAGTAATTCAAATTGGGTTAGATTCAGGATGAAAAACTCTATCCAAATATGTAACCCAATTTGCATGAAAACCAATAGAAAATTCTGGAAAATTCTTTAAAGCTTTTCAGAAAAAGAGTTTTTGAGGGAGTTTGGTTCATCCCAAAATTCCCAAATTTTGCCAGAATGTTCTTTAGGATATTAGGAGACTCCTGTAACAGTTTCAGCTCATTTTGAGTTGATTTAATTATTCTGATTTCAAGTTTCTGTATTCAAATGAATACAGAAACATTTTCAGAGAATTTCCAAAACTTGGAAATTCAGTTCTAGCCGTTCCTTAGCTCCAAAAATCCTACGAAAATTCAGGCATACTCTCTGAGCTATGTTTGAAATTGTAGTTCACTTGAATTTGCATGAAACTGCAAATTTATTTAGAATTAATTCCTTTTTCCTAAATGCTTAGGGAATTGTTCTGAGTGATCTACTTAGTGAAATATTCTGAATTTTGGTCCAGAGGACTTTCTTGTGACAAGGAACTCACAAGAAAATTTCCAGCTCCATTGGAGCCCTAGATCAGTAGTGTTCTGTTCAACCTATTAGGTGATCACCACCCAAATGATGAACCTCACTTCTCACTTGATCATAGTGCTTAAACACACACCAAACCACCAGCCCCAGTGTCATTTTAAATTCTTAAACAGAGTTCCAGTTTTAAAGTTGTCTTTAGCACTTGTTAGCAAAATTTTTATAATTAAACATGTATGCATATTCATAACGTGTAGTGATAAAACGTGGAAAGTGAAGAAGGAGAAGCTGAACTTGGATCAAGGAGCAAGAAGGGCAGGAGTTGAACTTCAAGACATCAGCAACTAACTCCATATTATCTGACTTTAGTCACCTGCAAAACCAAGGCAAGCCCCGGTTTGCACTTAAGTTGTTTTTAAAGTTTTCCTTTGTTCACTACTATTGGTCAAAGTTTGTATGTGCATTAGGTCAAGGATGTTTATACTCCACTTGCATAACCAAACATGAACCCTGAGGTCAAGGGTAGAATTGTGTCATCGCTGTAGAATAAGGCCGTGCTAAATAGACTAGGGCATCCGGTAGAAGACGAGTAGTTGGAATCTACTCGCGAGCTATAGTTTAGAATATCATAAGTGTGGTTGGGAAAGGAAGCAAACTAAAGTTTACATTTCTAAAGATGAGACCGGGCAGAGGGGTTAGACAGCGACAAGACGAGGTCTTGGTCGAGTAGCTCTGCCTGTGTAAGTTAAGGACCGATGCGTGTGCCGCGTCCAGGAGCAAGTATTGAGTTGTGTACCGGATGCTTACTGATATATGGGAACCAGAAAACCGATGTACCAGATTCACTGGATTGTAGAGGCATACCACATCGTCTCGTTAGACCTATGAGCCCGAGACGGCGCGACCGGTTCTACAGTTTAGTGTCCTGAGAAAGGTTGCCACATATGACGTAATGAAGGACGCCAGAGTTGGGTCTTCAGAGGTGGGCGTATGTGTCGAGTTATCCGGGTAGTGTTTGATTCGAATCACCGTCCCTCGCGGTTATTGAGTACCGCTTGCTCCCATGTTGTGACGTAGTAATCAACTTGTGTGGAAACAGTTTGCAAAAGTATAATTGCTGCTATGCTTATGTTAAGTTGCATGAAAACCCTGTTTGAAGTAGAGATAGAGCAAACTAAAGTTATTTTCCACCTTGGGACAAGTAACATTGGAATGAAGCATTTCTTGTTTGATTGTGGAGTTTTAATGTTGCTGGGCGCAAGGTCACTACTATTATGGCTAAAAATGTGAAAGTTAAGGATGAACTCGTAGGCGAGTCTTTTCGCAAATGACAGGCTTAAGTCTTAGGTTACGTTCATGTAGAGTTTCATGCTTTAGGAGAGACGGTTAAGTCTTGCTGAGCCTTTGTGCTCACTCTTGCTATATAAGTGGTTTTGCAGGTAACCCTCGACGCTATAAAGAAGGTTGTCCGGTGAGACTCGGGAACTTACGAGTCAGGTCACACTTGGAGAACCTAGCCGCTGCCATGTCTTCGTGTTGCTAGCGAGAGGAGTCCGCGGGTTGGACCCCTTCTCGAGTGCTTCTTAGATAATCAACGTGAGCTGTTTATAGACTTCCGCTGTAGCTATTTTATGTAAATTATTTACGAAGAACAATTGTAAGCTTCCGCTTTTGATTTATGTAATACATTGTTCCTTGTATGTGTGCTGTTGGGTGCCGCATAACACGGCACCACCCAATGCGATCCCCGGGCGAGGTGGCACAGCCCCGTGATCGGGGTCGGGCCCTCTCAGTCGAATGGCTAGAGTGCAAGGGTGCATAAGAGGCCAACCCTTGATAACGTTGCCTACCCGAGCCTTTTATAGTCCAAGGCTCGAGCGGCTTACAAGGTGGGCCCGGGACCCGACAGGTGGTCCTGGGGAGATTGCCTGCCATCTACCGTATCTACAGTTACGCCGGTAGTTGTCTCTGCAGCTATCCTCTGAGGAGAGGGAGGTCCGGCCCCGCGAGACATGTGGAGCCTTCGGAGCTCTCCCCGCGGAGGGGGGAGCTCCGGCTTCTGCTGGCCACGTGGCGGGCCCGGAGCTCTCCTCTGAGGAGAGTGAGGTCCGGCCCCGCGGGACACGTGGAGCCTTCGGAGATCTCCCCGCGGAGGGGGGAGGTACGGCTTCTGCTGGCCACGTGGCAGGTCCGGAGCTCTCCTCTGAGGAGAGGGAGGTCCAGCCCCGCGGGACATGTGGAGCCTTCGGAGCTCTCCCTGGGGAGGGGGGAGGTCCGGCTTCTGCTGGCCACGTGGCGGGTCTGGAGCTCTCCTCTTAGGAGAGGGAGGTCCGGCCCCGTTGGACACATGGCGCCTTCGGAGCTCTCCCTGCGGAGAAGGGCGAGGTCCTTAGGCATTTTCCCCTGTGCGCGGGGGTACCCCGTATTGAGGGTACCGATAGTGGCCCCCGGGCCCATCTCGGGGGAGATAGTAAGCCTGAGGTGGGGCCCTCGTCTTTTCCATTCCGCGCACCTTCTCTAAGACCCGCATTGACCGTTGCCGAAGCACGAACAGTCGCGGAATCGTGTGAGTGTGTGCCCCACTTGATGGCTGCTTTCACTGCGGCGGTTCCCAAGGCTGCCACTTCTGCACGTCACAGCGCTTTTTCGGGAACCGCCGAAGCATCTTGTCGGCTCGTCTCCTTGGGAGACTGACTTCTTGTCCCACCGCTTCAGCTGGACAACTTGGGTCCACTTGTCATCGACGCTTGGTCTTGGAGCCGAAGCGGTTGCCCAAGCGGCGTATTCGAAGAGTTTCGAATCGCTTTGAATCGCACCTGGGAAGTTTAAAAGGGGATCTTACCCGCATCGCGGCTTCCCTTCGCACTTCCCAGCGCTTGCATCATCCTTGGGTTCTTGCGCCTTTGTCTTCCCTGTCCTTGAGCTTTCTCCTGCCATGGCTTCCAACCCGCCTCCGGAGAAGAAGCGCGCCCGGTCTCCTCCGGCGGTGGCGTTTGCGCCGAGTCAGGGATCTAGGGCGCCTGTGTGCCCTGCTTCTGGAGATGGCGCCCCATCCGGTGGCGACCCCAAGAGGTTTCGGGCTCATCATCCCGATGGGACTCCTCTTGAGCGACGACGGGCTGAAAGTTCCCGGAAGTCACATCCTCCCTCCTCAAGCGGTGGAGCCTCGAGGGAGAGTGCTGGTGCGTCAATGCCCAGGGGCAAGCCAAGAGCTCAGGCGCCCTGGGCCTCAGGGGCCAGATCGGCGTCCAGGGGAGCTTCAGAAGCATCCCCTGCTCCGCCAGCCCGGGCGACTGCGGGGCAGCCGCCGACGGCGACGGCAGGCTGTAGTGGACCTACCCGGCTCGGAAGCCGGGATTCAGAGCCCGTTGGAGCGCTCGTGTTTCTCAGTAAGCGATGCCTACCGGATTCTAGAGCCTGTGGTGTCTTCTTCTTTTCTTAACTCAGGAGTTTCCCATGTTTGTAGGGACTCCCCGAGTGCCGGCAACGCTCCCGTTTCCCGGCCATCCCCGACTGACGGGGGATCCGCGCCGCAGCGCTCAGAAGTCGAGACGGTCGCAGAGGCCCCCAAGCCAGCGCAAGTTCCTTCTGCGCCGGTCAGCCCGGCTCCTGTGGCAGCGGCGACTCCTCCCACTCACCCCTCTTCACCGGCTCGGGAGCCGGCTATCGCTGAGGGTTCTGCGGGACCAGCTGTCGAGGTCCCGCCCCCTGTTGCCGGAGTGGGAGAAACTGCCACGGGCCTTATGGTGGGCAGCGAACCAGGGCGCACTGGGAGCGAGCCCGTCCCAGTGTCGGCTTCTCCTGACCGGCGCCTTATCCCGGTTGCCAGAGCGTCGACTTCTCCTGAAGACGACGTTATGGAGGAGGTCGGGGGCGCCGCTCCAGCCTCTGCTGCCCCGCTGCCCCTGGCAGATGCCCTCGTGCTCGCCCAGACGAGCGTCCGGCAGGTCTTGGACGCGCTTGGTCGCGAGCGGGAGGAGCAGGTAGGTGACAGGGATCGCCTCCTCACCTGGGGGCGCCTTTTGAGGGAGCGGACCAAGGAGGTCAAGGGGGAGCTCGACTCCAGGCGGGCGTCGCTCGATGTCATGGAGGCGCTCCTCGACCATTAGAAGAGGGCCGTCGACCGTCTGGACTCCGGGACGCGGCGACTCCACAAGGAGGCCCTCGAGGCGCATGCCCGGGCCGAGGAGAACTTCTCTGCTCTGGAGGAGGTGCGGCAGAGGCTGGTGCGCCGTGAGTGCGCCGTCGCGGACCAGGAGCGCTCCGTGGAGGCCGAGGCGGAGAAAGTCGCTGCGCGGCTGGCGGCGGACGAGGGCGACCTGCGAGCCTAGGCTACGGAGCTAGAGACCCGGAAGGCAGACCTTGCCACGAGGGAGGTGCAGGTCTCTCGGGAGCACCAGGCGATCCTGGATCGGGAGCTGGCAGCCGACTTTCGGGCTTCAGAGTTGGAGCGGCTTGCCCAGACTCTCCATCTTCAGGAAAGCTCTCTAGCAGCCAAGGAGAAGGAATTCTCCGAGGGGAGCATCGATGCCTTGCTGGCAGCCCGCCCCGAGGTGGAGGAGCTCTTGGCCTCGTGGTCCTCCTAGGCCCGTGCAATCTCGAGCTTCGTCGACCAGGCGGGGTCCGCCCTGGTCACCCTTGGCTTCAGCCTGGTGAAGACAGCGGCCCCTGTGCTGAAGGTGGCCGAAGTGATCCCCGCGCTCGAGTCTATCGGCGCCAAGCTGAACAGGCTAGATGCGGTGGTCGCCGGTGAACTCGAGGCGGAGGGACGGGGCCTGGCTATGGAGGTTGCCACGCACGTGTTGGCGTGCTTCCGGAGCTGGGACCCTTCCTTTTCACTAGAGCCAGCGAGACAGGGCCCTGCAGCGGAGCGGGAGGAAGCCGCCAGGGCTGAAGTCGGGGACATGGCTGCTCTTGTAGCCTCTAGCTTCCGACGCGAGCCAGGGGAACCCTAGGACTTGTATCTTTTCCTCCCTTTTTTTATTGAGTCTGTAGTCCAGCTCATGGAGCCTTGAATAAATAGACTCTTGTTATTTTCTGTGTCTGTGTGCTTTTGTCTTCTTCTTGGCTTGGCCTGGCCGAGTCCTTAGCTCCGCAAGATACTCAGAGCTCTTCACCAATCTTGAAGCCCTGCCCAGACACCTTCCCTGGGTCCTTATTGTGTTAAGGGCCCCGGAGGTCTCCGGAACTCGCCCCGTGAGAACGGGGAGGTCCGGATCTACTGACCATGTGGCGGGCCCAGAGCTCTCCTTTGAGAAGATGGAGCTCCGGCCCCGCTGGACACGTGGTGCCTTCGGGGCTCACCCCCGCGAAGGGGGCGAGGCTCGGCTCTGCCGGCCACGTGGCGGGCTGTGACACCCTCATCTCGGGTGTCAGCATATGTTCATGTTTATGAAGAAGAAGAACATTTTTTAGAAAAGAGGGAACAGAAACAAGTATCAAAAGGATAGCCAGTAAAGCTTTCTGAGAGCACCGAAGGCAACTTTCACGACCAGCAGACCACGTGGTGTGTTCGGAACTCATCCCCGAAGAGATTGGAGAGGTCCGACGCTAAACTGGATACGTGGCAGGCTTGGGGGTCACCTCCGCAATTGGAAAGAGGTCCGACCCTGTGGGACACGTACTGCCCGCGGAGATAGCCTCTGCGGAAGAAGCAAAGGCATTTTTCATAGGACACGTGTCATCCACGGAGCTAGTCCTCGCGGAAGTTAGGGGACCAGTCGCATGGGATATGTGTTAATTTCGGAACCCATCTCCGAGAAGTCCGGATCTATTGAACACGTGTCGCCACCAGAGCTTATCTCCGGAGGTCCGTCGCTGCTAAACACGTGTCGACCTCGGGGCATGTCCCTGAGGGAAGGAAAGGCGGAAAGACCGGCACCCACACGTGGCGTGCGCGGAGCTCACCTCCGAAGAAGAGGGAGGTCTCGATCGATTGACACGCGGCACGACCGGAGCTCGTCTCTGCGGATGAAGAGATACCAGGCCCGGAGGACACGTGGAGCTTCCGGAGCTCATCATCCTGGAGGTAACAAATTCTGGAGCAGCTGTTACGCGTAAGGACACCGGTACACAACGGGAACCGATCCAAACTCCACAATGTTGCCAAAGATAAGATGTCAGGATCCAACAAGATCTGAATAAAACTTTTATTCGGGATCCAATCAGATTAGGACTCATCTCTTCCCGATTATAAATAGAACCCAAAACCTCTGGCCAAAATCACGAACTTCTCTTTCAACTCCTGAGCTGACGACTTAGAGCTCTAGCCCTAACTCGCCGAGCAAAACATCGCCGAAGCACAACAAGGGAGATCATCGGAGAAGAACCAAGCGGTCTGAGGAGGACCTCGAAGACAAGAAGAGCGTGAGGACAAATTCAGGAAGCTGTCTACGACGAGCTGCAGCAACAAGGTTTTGAGACTCAAGAACAACCGGAACCACAAGAACAAGGCAAGTGCTCCTTGACCATGTTGATCCTATGTTTCGGGTAAAACTATTTTGTTTTGCGAAAAGGTGTGTGTATGCTGAGTCAAACATGATGGGAAAACCTTTTATAGGAGTTTACTAGTTTTGGTTAAACCATCCTTGTCACCTGGGAAGTTTTATGAGTCGGGTATGGTTTTTGCTTTATGCTTCGCTGAGTCCATGGGATTGGGAAGCGAGATAGATGTGTCTAGCTAACTGCACTTATAATAATAATGAGAAACTGATGTTAATAATGAACATGGATCGGAGGGGGATCTAGGCAAGCCTGGGTTTGTGTATGAGGTAGCATGAGATGGTGGTTTTGCTTGCCGCAGATCTAAGGACCGGTTCATGCATGCACATGCCAGGATAACAGTGCCACCACAAGGCCAAGTATGGGTGCGGCTTAGCTGAGTAATTAGGTAAGTTGCTAGAGTGTTATGGACTGTGGAAGGCGCGGGGAATGGGAGTCGAGTGAGGACTGCCCTAGGAACTGCATGGCACAAGAGGGGGCCCGTGGGTGGGAGAATTGGAGATTCTAGCCTGCCGGTGAAACCTTAGTGAGTCCATACATCTAGTAACCCCTTTGTAAAGGCTATTTTGTGATCTCTTGACCATACACCGACGGTTGTGTACTGGTATAATGGAGGTTCTGCAGTCGCCGACGGGTGACGAAATCACAAACTTGTGGGTAAAGAGGTGCAAACTCTGCAGAGTTATTAAAACTATCATGATAGCCGAGCTTACGGTCATGAGCACCTGGCTAAACTGCCATGATTAGATGGGATGATTATTGGGATGGTTATTGGAATGGTTATTGGGAAGGTTCTTGGTTATGGTCATTGATTATGGTTTGGTTTGGGACTGTGAGTTCGGGAGATGAGATGGTTGCATGACTAATGGGTCATGACATGAGATTGGTCTCGGTGCGAGACGAGGTTGTTTTATGAGATGAGATGGTAGCGAATACGAGGAGGTATTCGTGAGTATGAGTAAAGGATTGGTTAATGTTCGGATGGAACACGGGAAGTGATGGAGGTATGTTGGTAATTTAACACATGCTGAGACTACATTCATCTAAAGTTAAGTTGTTGTTTTATCATGATTTTACAAATTTGCTTCTCTGCAAATAAGCCTTTTTATACCTACCTTGTTTATGAGCTGCATATCATGTGTTATTCCCGCACTTGCTGAGTACATCATTGTGCTCAAACTTGCATTATTATTTCTTCATCAACAGCAAGAGAAGGCTACTATGAAGACCGAGTAGAGCATTATGGCGTGTGATCTGTTCTCAACCTTGCCTGTGGAGGGAATAGAGATGGAGCCACTTCTGCTTAGCTTTGCTTTCACATTAGTTTTTGCTTCCGCATTTAAATAAGAATTCCGCTGCGCAGAAATAAGGACTTCCGCTGTGAGCATGAGTCCAAGACTCATGAGGTATTGTAATAAACTCTGTTATTCGTGGTAATATATAATCTGAATTCAGTTTGTGGAATCTATGTGTATGTGTGATGAACATCCTGGGCACACATATGCATTAGTTCTTGGTTCCGTGGTTTTCCACATAATTGAGGGCGTCACAGGGGCCCGGAGCTCCTCCTGAGGAGGGGGGTGCTCTGGCCCCACTGGACACGTGGGGCCTTCGGGGCTCGCCCCTGCAGAAAGGGCGAAACCCGGATCCTCCGGTCTTGCGCTAGAGTAGTCGATGGCTCTTTGCCCCCCTTCACGCGGTCCCCGTAGCTAAAACTTGGAGATCCTGCACAGAGGTAGAGGAAGCATAATTCTCCTCGGGGGGTTCTCCCCTCCCCGTCTCTTAGTCTTATTTGGCTTACGGTCCTAGTCCGGTATACGGGGCCTGGGCAATTCTGTGCGCGAGGCGCCGGGGCTCCGGCTCCCTCCGAGGTCAGGGTACGACTGTCCGGCCCCTAGTACCGGACCGTACACCGGGGAAGCAGAGTGCACAGGCTTTGGGTACGGAACCAGGCAAAGCGGCTGTACTCCCCTGGACCTACGAAGGGCAGGGCGCGCACACTTTGGGTCGGAACCGGCAAAGCAGGCTACGCACCCTGGACCCCCCATGCACGGCGCATGCCTTTCCTGGAGGTGACCAACTGGCACTGCAACACCTGACTGGGGGAGGCCCGAAAGGCCCCCTGACCATCGGCAGGTGCCTCAAGCGCAACCGCCTTCGGTAGGATAGCAAATGCCGACTATGGATGAGAGCGGGAAAGGGGAGCTAAATGTACGGTGAGCATACATAGAAAGTGCGGTCATACAAATTAATGCGTAATTTAAATGAGCACATAAGTGAGAGCGTGGTAGAACAGGTTTCTGTGTAAATGCCCATAGGAGGAAGACAGGCTAAACATGGAGGCAACGACCCGCCCCATTAAGAAGGGAAGCAAGACTCTACGCGCTTGGGGTCGGAACCAGGCCAAGCTGGACGTAGTCCTGGACCGTCCCCTGAGGCTTAGCTGCTCCAAGCGCTGTTCCTTGAGCCTATGGGATCTATTACAGAAAGGTAAAGGTCTGTTCTACTAATGCTCAGGGTTAAGAACTTACTGTGATGTTCTATGCTCCAAGGGTTCGGGAGCGGATCCCATCCTTGGTGGAAAGGCGTATGTACCTGGGACGGCAACTTTCGTGACTCGGAAGGGACCTTCCCTGCTGGGGGAGAGTTTATAGGTCCTTCACGGGAAAGTGTGTGCCGCGGCACCAGGTCGCCTTCTTGTAGCTCCCAGACGCGCTTGGTCCTTTGGCGGTTGTGCCGGAGCACCAGCCGGGGCCGTGCGTTGTGGGGTGTTGCCTGCAATCGTGCCTCGCCGATGAGGTCAATATCTTCACGCTGGAGCAGGTCCTGCGCGGCTTCTCCCGGGAGTCCCGGGGTACCTTCCCCTATCGGCTCAGGCCGACAAGAGGTAGGAGGACCCGGACACTTCTTGGGAGACCCGGGATGTCTTCCTCCATTGGATCAGGCCAACAGGAGGTTAACGGATCCCGGGTGGCCCCCGGGAGGTGAGGCCGAGGCACAGAGACGTGCACTCAGGTAGAGCTGGCCCGGTTCTACACCGCCGGGGGCTGGTGCTTGGGCTGCTGCAACTACTTGGAGCTTCTCCAAGGCTGATACTGCAGCAGTGCAGTCTCCACAAATCTTTTGGGGCAGCCGTAGTCGGTTACCGCCCTGACTCGTCTTCACTGGAGCTGGAGTCCCCACAGTTGTGTACCGTCTTTACGGCGCGCCGAGGCTCCTAGAACCCCACCTGGTGGCTGACGCTGTCTGGGGTGTCGACCTTCTACTTGCCCTCCCTTTGACGGAAGGGAGGGGCATTAGCTCACAATTGCTTCCCCTTGCGGAAGCGCTCCGCGAGCTTCTGAATCTCCCGGCACTCAGCAGCAGTATGGTCACTGGTGTCGTGCACGGGGCATGGCTCGCCTTGGTCACCATCTAGAGCTGGTGACTGACGCTGCCTCTTGTCGGGGCATGGCCCCCGAGCTCCACTAGGTGCTGCTGCTGCAGCAACAGGAGCTGCGGTCGGTGGCTTCATCTTGCCACCGCCCCGGTTCTTGATCTTCTTGCTGCTTCCGTGGGAAGCAGCGCCAGATCCAGGCTGTCCTCCTGACTCGGCGGCTGGCAGTGAGTGCCAGCTCTGCCCTTCTGCTGTTCTGGCGCACTTGTCCGCCAGGCTGAAGAGCTCTGAGACGTCGCGAACCTCTCTGGTCGCGAGCTTCTCGAGCATCTTCTTGTCCCGTACACCCTGCCGGAATGCCACCACCACGGAAGCATTTTGAATATGTGGGATGGTGTTCCGCACCTGGGAGAACCGCTGGATGAAGGAGCGCAGCGTCTCTCCAGGTTGTTGCTGGATGGCGTGGAGGTCGAGCTCCGTGCCAGGCCGGGTGTAGGAGCTGCCAAAGTTAGCAGTGAACTGCCGGCAGAGCTCTCCCCAGGAGGTTATGGAACCCTGGGGGAGGTTCATGAGCCAAGACCGGGCTGGGCCGGTCAAGGCGACGGGGAAGTAGTTGGCCATGACGGCCTCGTCCCCTCCTGCAGCAAGGATGGCGGTGGAGTAGATCTGGAGGAACTCCGACGGGTTGACACTGCCATCGTACTTCTCGGGCAGGTGCGGCCGAAACTTGCGCGGCCACCTCGCGAAGCGAAGGTGTGGCGCTAGGGCCGCACATCCTGCTCCTGTTGCTGCAGGCATTGGTGCCGCGAACGCTTGGTTCGCTGCTGGCACTGTGTACCCCGGTATGGGCAAGGCTGCGCCATAGACTGGGGGCACCATTTGCAGGGCATATGCTGCGTGGCGTATGCCTGGGGCAGTGATCGCGTGGCGAACGTCTGCGCCTCAGGCTGGGTTGAGGCAGTCGACATGCTGTCGCCGGCCTCCTGGTTGCGACGCCTTTCTCGTCATCGCTCAATGAACACTGGGCATCTTTGGTCAAGTGGCATCGTTCCAGCTCCGTCCTCAGGTCCACCGATGGGAGCCTGGTGGAGCGGGAATCTGCCGTCTGCCCATCAACCGTTGGCGTGCGCATCAGCGACACAGCCGGTTGGCCCGGGACGTCGTCCCCGCCGAAGTCGAGGGTTTGCGGCAGCGACGACGAGACGGTCTACATCGCGAATCCACTGCTGGGTCACTGACTGAGGCGCGTCCCCAGCAGGTGGATTGCGCAGTAGCGCTCTTGCTGCAGCTAGCGCGCCCCCCCTCGGAGACGCTCAGCGCTGCAGAAGATCTCACGCTCGCTGGAGCCTGCGCTGCCGGAGTCGGCTGCTGGCTTCCAGCTTGTGCCGACACACTCCGTCCAGAGTGTGTCGAGAAGTAGTACCCGCTAGTCACCGTTCGTCGTGAACGTGGGCGGGGAGAGCTTGCCGCTGAAGGAAGCTTCGTCATCTTTGCCGGCAGAAGCTCGTCGCGCAAGGGAAAAGCCCCCTACCTGGCGCGCCAAATGTCGAAGTGTGTAGCCGACACTTCCCCTGGGCCTGCTCTGAGCAGCCCGTGGAGGTTCTTTTTCGGAGGGGCTAGTCACTCACGGAGAGCTTCAGCGTTAGGGGCGATTGAGGGAGAATCTTGACACGGGGATTTTTACGTGGTTCAGGCCGCCGGAGCGTAAAACCATACGTCCACGGTGAGCAGAGTTGCTCGCTGTATTGCTTGCTGCTCAGAACCGGAGTCCTGAGCTTGAGGGTGAGAGATGTCGAATGGCTAGAGTGCGAGGGTGCATAAGAGGCCAACCCTTGCTAACGTTGTCTACCCAAGCCTTTTATAGTCCAAGGCTCGAGCGGCTTACAAGGTGCGCCCGGGACCCGACAGGTGGTCCCGGGGAGATTGCCTGCCATCTACCGTTTCTGCAGTTATGCGGTAGTTGTCTCTAGCGAGGGCTTCTGAGTCTTCGTTCTGCCGCCCTGCCCATGCCGCAAGCTAGTCGTAGTGGTTGATGATGGCAGGGGCGGCAGGGGATGTCTTGTTGCTGTGTTTATTGGCGGGCAGGCTCTGACACGGTGCGCCAGTCTGCGATGTGACTGGGCGCAACGACACCTGACAGAGGCGTGCTCCGCGTCTCCGCGCCTTGGGAAGGCGCGGGTCTTGAATACCTTGTACGGGCAAGGTATGGCGCGTCTTTACTCTTGCTGCCTACCGCGTGAGGGAAGGCAGCGCTGCTCTGCTGGCCACAAGCTAGTCGTAGTGGTTGATGATGGCAGGGGCGGCAGAGGATGTCTTGTCGCTGTGTTTATTGGCGGGCAATCTCCCTGGGACCACCTGTCGGGTCCCGGGCCCACCTTGTAAGCCGCTCGAGCCTTGGACTATAAAAGGCTCGGGTAGGCAACGTTAGCAAGGGTTGGCCTCTGACGCACCCTTGCACTCTAGCCATTAGACATCTCTCACCCTCAAGCTCAGGACTCCGGTTCTAAGCAGCAAGCAATACAGCGAGCAACTCTGCTCACCGTGGACATAGGGTTTTAAGCTCCGGCGGCCTGAACAACGTAAAAATCCCCGTGTCAAGCTTCTCCCTCAATCGCCCCTAACGCTGAAGCTCTCCGTGAGTGACTAGCCCCTCCGAAAAAGAACCTCCGCAGGCTGCTCAGAGGAGGCCCGGGGGAAGTGTCGGCTACACACTTCGAAATTTGGCGCGCCAGGTAGGGGCAATTGAGGGAGAAGCTTGACACGGGGATTTCTACGTGGTTCAGGCCGCCGGAGCGTAAAACCCTACGTCCACGGTGAGCAGAGTTGCTCGCTATATTGCTTGCTGCTCAGAACCAGAGTCCTGAGCTTGAGGGTGAGAGATGTCGAATGGCTAGATTGCGAGGGTGCGTAAGAGGCCAACCCTTGCTAACGTTGCCTACCCGATCCTTTTATAGTCCAAGGCTCGAGCGGCTTACAAGGTGGGCCCGTGACCCGACAGGTGGTTCCGGGGAAATTGCCTGCCATCTACCGTATCTGCAGTTACGCCGGTAGTTGTCTTTGGCGAGGGCTTCCGAGTCTTCGTTCTGCCGCCCTGCCCATGGCGCAAGCTAGTCGTAGTGGTTGATGATGGCAGGGGCGGCAGGGGATGTCTTGTCGCTGTGTTTATTGGCGGGCAGGCTCTGACGCGGCGTGCCAGTCTGCGATGTGACTGGGCGCAACGACACCTGACAGAGGCGTGCTCCGCGTCTCCGCGCCTTGGGAAGAAGCGGGTCTTGAATACCTTGTACGTGCAAGGTATGGCGCGTCTTTACTCTTGCTACCTACCGCGTGAGGGCAGGCAGCACTGCTCTGCTGGCCACGTGGCGGGCCCGGAGCTCTCCTCTGAGGAGAGGGAGGTCCGGCCCCGCGGGACACGTGGAGCCTTCAAAGCTCTCCCCGCGGAGGGGGGGAGGTCTGGCTTCTGCTGGCCACGTGGCGGGCCCGGAGCTCTCCTATGAGGAGAGGAAGGTCCGGCCCCGCGGGACACGTGAAGCCTTCGGAGCTCTCCCCGCGGAGGGGGGAGGTCCGGCTTCTGCTGGCCACGTGGCGGGTCTGGAGCTATCCTCTGAGGAGAGGGAGGTCCGGCCCCGCGGGACACTGGAGCCTTCGGAGCTCTCCCCGTGGAGGGGGGAGGTCCGGCTTCTGCTGGCCACGTGGCGGGTCTGGAGCTCTCCTCTGAGGAGAGGGAGGTCCGGCCCCGCTGGACACATGGCGCCTTTGGAGCTCTCCCTGCGGAGAAGGGCGATGTCCTTAGGAATTTTCCCCTGTGCGCGGGGGTACCCCGTATTGAGGGTACCGACAGTAACAATCTAGCAACTTACCTAATTAGTCAGCTAAGACGCACCCATAATTGAGGGAGAAGCTTGACACGGGGATTTTTACGTGGTTCAGGCCGCCGGAGCGTAAAACCCTACGTCCACGGTGAGCAGAGTTGGTCGCTATATTGCTTGCTGCTCAGAACCGGAGTCCTGAGTTTGAGGGTGAGAGATGTCGAATGGCTAGATTGCGAGGGTGCGTAAGAGGCCAACCCTTGCTAACGTTGCCTACCCAAGCCTTTTATAGTCCAAGGCTCGAGCGGCTTACAAGGTGGGCCCGTGACCCGACAAGTGGTCCCAGGGAGATTGCCTGCCATCTACCGTATCTGCAGTTATGCCGGTAGTTTCTCTGGCGAGGGCTTCCGAGTCTTTGTTCTGCCGCCCTGCCCATGGTGCAAGCTAGTCGTAGTGGTTGATGATGGCAGGGGCGGCAGGGGATGTCTTGTCGCTGTGTTTATTGGCGGGCAGGCTTTGACACGGCGTGCCAGTCTGCGATGTGACTGGGCGCAACGACACCTGACAGAGGCGTGCTCCGCGTCTCCGCGCCTTGGGAAGGCGCGGGTCTTGAATACCTTGTACGGGCAAGGTATGGCGCGTCTTTACTCTTGCTGCCTACCGCGTGAGGGCAGGCAGCGCTGCTCTGCTGGCCACGTGGCGGGCCCGGAGCTCTCCTCTAAGGAGAGGGAGGTCCGGCCCCGCGGGACACGTGGAGCCTTCGGAGCTCTCCCCGCGGAGGGGAGGGAGGTCCGGCTTCTGCTGGCCACGTGGCGGGCCTGGAGCTCTCCTCTGAGGAGAGGAAGGTCCGGCCCCGCGGGACATGTGAAGCCTTCGGAGCTCTCCCCGCGGAGGGGGGAGGTCTGGCTTCTGCTGGCCACGTGGCGGGTCCGGAGCTCTCCTCTGAGGAGAGGGAGGTCCGGCCCCGCGGGACACGTGGAGCCTTCGGAGCTCTCCCTGTGGAGGGGGAGGTCCGGCTTCTGCTGGCCACGTGGCGGGTCTGGAGCTCTCATCTGAGGAGAGGGAGGTCCGGCCCCGCTGGACACATGGCACCTTCGAAGCTCTCCCTGCAGAGAAGGGCGATGTCCTTAGGCATTTTCCCCTATGCGCGGGGGTACCCCGTATTGAGGGTACCAACAGTAACAATCTAGCAACTTACCCAATTAGTCAGCTAAGCCGCACCCATATTTGGCCTTGTGGTGGCACTGTTTTCCTGGCATGTGCTGGCATGAACCGTTCCTTAGATCTACGGCAAGTAAACCACCATCTCATTCTACCACATACACGAACCAAGCTTGCCTAGATCTCCCCCAATTCTATGCTCATTATTATCATCAAGTTCTCATCATCATTATTCATATGAGTGCAGTACTTAGATATGTTCTACTTATCCTTCCTGTATCCCATAGCTTAAGCGAAGAAAAAAGGAAAAACGACCATACCCGACTCATCAACTTTCCCGGCGACAAGGGTGGTTAATCAAACTAGTAAACTCCTATAAAAGGGTGTCCCATCAAGTTGACTCAAGCATACATGTTTTCGCAAACAAAACAGTTTTCAAAACATGGGATCAATATGGTCAAGGGGCACTTGCCTTGCTCCTGTGGCTCTTGTTACTCACGTGTCTCGAAGTCTCGGTGTTGTAGTTCTTCGTAGATGGCTTCCTGAGTTTGTCCTTCTACTCACAACCATGCACATACAAAATTATAGCAATCAAACATCATGCACAAACTTTACTCAAGATGCAATGGTGCAAATCCTATGATGTTGTTTCGTTAGACTAGTTTGTACGTGTTATTGCATGTTTTACTGGGCTTGCATGGGGTTTTATGGTGAACAAGGGTGTAAGGATCAAGTGTGGACGTGGTAATGATCTTGACTCAAGATCTAGATCAATTCCATCGTAAAAAACCGATCAACACGTGATCTATCCACACGAAAAGGCTTCTGTTCGAAGAAAAACAGATGCAAAGAAAACCGCGATGATGTTGTAAGGTGGTAACGAAGACCTACCTCGGCCTTCCTCCTAGCAATGGCAGTAGGACAGTTCGTCGGCTCTCTTCCGGCGACGGCGAGCGTAACGAGGCTAATCGGCGGTCTCACCGGTGGCTGAACTCCGACGAAGGGGGTTAACTCAGCGAGTTGGGGGCTAGGGCCTCTAAGTTGTCGACTTTGAAAGGTGTTACGGCCAAGGGGTTTTCGGGTTCTATTTATAAAAGGCAAAGAAGAGTCCTACTCCGATTGGATTTCGAATAACAGTCCTATTCAATTTGTTTTGGATTTTAGCAACTTATCTCTAATTTATTTGGTGCGGTAACAACGTGGAAATCGTGTCGGTTTCCTCAGTACCGGGTATTCCCGCGCGCACAGGAGAAAAACCGCTTAAGGATCTCGTCACCTCCGCAGGGTGAGCTCCGGAGGCGCCACGTGTCCAGCAGGGGGGCCGGGCCTCGCTTTTCCTTAGAGGCGAGCTCCGGGTGCGCCACGTGTCTGGCGGGCGGGACCTCCCTTCTCCTCAGAGGCGAGCTCCGCGTGCGCCACGTGTCTGGCGGGTGGGACCTCCCCTCTCCCTCAAAGGCGAGCTCTGGGGGAGCCACGTGTCAGTGCCGGACCTCCCTTCTCCTCAGAGGTGAGCTCCGAAGACGACACGTGTCCAGCAGTGTCGGACCTCCCTTCTCCCCGGAGGTGAGCTCCGAGGACGTACGTGGCCAGCGGGCGGACCTCATCCCTTCCGCAGGGGTGGGTTCCGAAGTCGACACGTGTCTGGCGGGGTCGGACCTCATCCCTTCCGCAGGAGTGAGCTCCGAAAGCAACACGTGTCCTGCGGGCCGGCCTCGCTTCCCTGCAGAGACTAGCTCCGAAGTCAACACGTGTCCGGCGGGGCTGAGCCTCG
The DNA here is from genome assembly GCA_030760725.1 of Neostapfia colusana. Taxonomy (NCBI): domain Eukaryota; kingdom Viridiplantae; phylum Streptophyta; class Magnoliopsida; order Poales; family Poaceae; genus Neostapfia; species Neostapfia colusana. The sequence goes on from JASWHV010000001.1 coordinate 111,496,899, forward strand.
CTTCTCCACAAAGACTAGCTCCGAAGGTGACACGTGTCCAGCGGGGTCGGACCTTGCCCCATCCTCAGAGGCGAGCTCCGAGCCTGCCACGTGGCCAGCAGTGCCGGACCTCACCCCCTCCGCAGGGATGAGCTCCGAAGGCGCCACGTGGCCAGCAGGCCGCGGGAAGTGTCGACAGCGCTCCTCGGCGAATTGGAATTGGCTCTTTTCAGCTATCTTTCTCCCATTTTTATGATTCTTTCCCATTTCTATTTCTTTTATAATGTTTTTTCTATATACAATGCATGAATATGAAATTGAGGGTGTTACATGCAACTGCTTGTTATGTCTCAAATCGTATTTTCTTGCGTGCTAAGCTAGGTAAAACACCATATGAACTTCGGTTTGGACATAGGCCTAGTGTCACACAGTTTCGGGTCTTTGGTTGCAAATGCTTTGTTAAGAAATATGGTAATCTTGATAAATTTGAACCTAGATCCATTGATGGCATGTTTCTTGGTTACCCATCTCATACTAGAGGCTACCGCGTGTTTTTACATGACACTAACAAAATTGTGCAGACTTGTGAGGTTTCTTTTGAAGAAGCTAACTCAGGTACTAGCTCTAATATTGCAGGACCAGACCCATATCCGCAGGGGGAGAGTATTTTTATCAAAGAAGATGAAGAAGTGATGCTGTTGTAGGATCGAAGAGCATGTAAAAAGCTACCAGAGGGGGGTGAATGGTAGATTTAAAATTTTTAGCGGAAGCAACAAAAAAACCCCTCGGCAGAAAATCGATCTGTTAAAGAAACCATATATGCGACTGATCTAAACGTGTTAAACCATGACAAAAATGGTATATATTATATATAATCAAGTCACGAAGACACGACAACAAGAATCACGGAAATCCGTAAAAAATAACTCAAGTTATGATCAAAAGATCAAACGAGGGTCAATCTGTTCTACTCGAGTAAAAAACAGATCTGCAACACTGCAAAGAAACTCGTGTAGATAAGAAACTACAAATCCAATGACCATGAAATTTTAATAGATAATCAAGTTGTGAAGACAACCCAAAAAGAATCACGTCAATTGGATCTGTAAAACTCGATTTATGATCAAAACACCAAATCACTGTTGTGCTGTCTAGAAACTCGACAAGAAAGACCCTACAAAAACAAGTCGGACGAACAAGGCACAAAATCTCCTCTAAATTACGAATTTTATTGATTAAAATATAAGAGGAACAGCCCAAAGTCGTGCACTCCACGAGCCTTGGCCTCCCTTGCTTATATAACCAGCCCTAAGGCCAACCCAATTCAAACTAGGACTCCTACTCCTACTTGGATTCAAACTGTAACTTTCCAATACTGCTCAAGACTCTTCTATACGCAGATAGAAGCAATATTAAGACTTCTAAACACCTTAAGAACGTCCCAAACATTCCTAAAACAACTCTACTTCATGCCTAATACGAAATCCTATTATAACCAACTCGAAACTTTCCATATACAAACCATAACCGCCTCAGCCGTAGCCTGAGCGCAAAATCCAGCCGGTTGAACCTTTTCAACCATATCTCCACTTCCATATCTCTTCACCACGCCTTGGAACAATGTAGACACGTCCGTGCACTCCTTGCACACGTGCAAACACCTTCCAACGACGTCCATGATACCTTCATATGCATTGTTCTTGATCCAAATATGTTGTGCGACCTCCCGATCAACTCAACCACAATTCCTCCCAAACTTGGTTGTTGAACCTCATCTTCTCCCTAAGACTAGTTCAATGGATCCCATCACCAGCCATATCTTGAACTCAAGCAACACCTGCACATGAATAAACAACCAATACTTTCGAGCATAAGTCCGCGACTTGACTCACGTTAGTTCTGAAAACCACAACACCTTACGTGAACACCTCACATAAGCATGTTGCAAACCATAGCAAAATGTTAACCACCGTAAAGAGCCATAACACTTCAAAAACTTAGTAAAAGAATATTAAGCCAACTTTCCATAGATGTATAGCAAGTTCGAAACATTTGCATGGTAAAAACAGAACCATTGCGATTTAGCTCCGGACCTTGCCAAAGCTAACCAGACCTTGAGCCGTAGCTTACCAAAGCTAGCAGAACCTAGCACTGGAACTTACCAAAGCTAGTCGGACCTACCGCTGGAGCTAACCAAACACATGTCGGACCTAGCCATAGCAAGTCGGACCTTACGTCGGATCTTGTCGGAGCTCGGACCTAGAGTCGGACCTTGACTAAAAGAGTGTTTTGGCAGAATTCAAAACTTTTATCATCATAGCCAATGTATTCAGCACACATAGGTCTCACAATCTCCCCCTTGATGAATGCATTGGCAAAACCACTTAAAATCTGAACATTGGCTTATTCACATGAAAAGTTTTGAAAATAATCAAATGAGAAAGAAATTTCGAAACAAAAATTTCTCCCCCTATACATATTTCTCCCCCTTTGTAAATCAGAAATAAAATGAGAAGAAAAACAAAAATTCTCGCCCTGAGAAGAATCGTGCCAAAACACTTGTAAATCGTGCAATGTGTGATCAATTTCTCCCCCTTTGACAATGTATTTAGCAAGGTTCAAAAGAGAAATTTTAATCGTTATGAGCATATTTATAACATATAAAACAAAGCTCATCCAAGCTATACTATCAAGTAACTTACACTATCACATCAATGAGATATATAAAGTAGTGTAAGCCATGCTGGAGATTAAGTGTAATTTTCAATTTAAGCAACTCATGATGTCACAAACTTAACTATGTCAAGACCTGAAAGCATGACACTTGTTGCTGCATTTTAATTATTTTTCAAAGAACAAATTCAGATCATATGACATTTGCAAGAGATTATATGCCGCATCAGCCTTATTCTAACCAACCAAGCCAAGTCTATGTCATTTGACAATCAGAATCTTAAAGACATGGTTTTAGTCATACACAACTTCTTCCAAGTTCATATCTAAGTGCAATGATAAGTCATCTCAAAAGAAGAAGTGCGATGCATGCATATTCTCTTGATCTTTTTCTCAATTTTTCATTTGAACATAAAAGCTCAACATGTGAATAGTTGATTCATTATTTTTTCATTATTAAAAGCATTTGTGAGCATGCAACAAGTTTAAAACAGCAAGAAAGTTTGATCATGACCAGATTTAGTATAAATAATTATTCCAATTACTAGTCATGGCAAAAACTACAAAATGTATAACAGGAGTAATGTAGTAAGAACTTTCAGCATATAAAAGGAATCACAAAGTCATATATGTATGAAATACTATGCTCATATTATTTTAAATTCAGATTCACACATAGACTTCCCAAGTTTCAAAACTCCCCCTCAATTTAAGCCATGAGGATGCATAACCCCTATTTCACTATGAATGAAACAAAAACAAGTGAAATCCAAAGGTTTTGTAAAAATATCAGCCAATTGTTGTTGGGTACCTACATGGTGAAGCACAATGTTTCCTTTTTCAACATTATCATGGAGAAAGTGATACCTAATGTCAATGTGCTTTGTTCTCGAATGTTGCACGGGATTTTCAGCAATGCAAATAGCACTAGTGTTATAACAAAATAGTGGAACACTATCTACATCAACCCCATAGTCCTTAAGTGTTTGAACAATCCAAAGAATTTGTGAGCAAGTGCTAGCAGCAGCTACAAATTTAGATTCGGTTGTGGATTGTGCAACTGAATTTTGTGTTCTAGAGGACCAAGCAACAAGTGAATTACCAAGAAAGTGACAAGCACCCGAAATACTTTTCCTATCAATTCTACATCCCCCAAAATCAGCATCTGAAAAAGCTTGCAAAGTAACGGTTGAGGAACAAGGAAGAAAAATCCCAAATTCTTGAGTTCCATGTAAGTACCTGAGAATTCTTTTAGCGGCTTGACGATGTGAATCACGTGGGGAAGCTTGAAATCATGCACAAAGACATACGCTGAATTGCATGTCCGGTCTTGATGCCGTGAGGTACAAAAGTGATCCAGTCATACTTCTGTATTCTTTTTGATCCACGGGTTCATCATCTTCATCAAGTTCAAGTGTCGTTTCTGTACCCATTAGTGTCCGAAGAGACTTGCTTTTGTCCATGTTGAAGCGCTTAAGAAGGTCTCTTGTATACTTTGTTGGATGCACAAAAGTACCCTCCTTGGTTTGCTTGATTTGCAGCCCCAAAAAGTATGTGAGTTCTCCCGTCATACTCATCTCAAATTCTGGACCGTGTGACTCGTTTGTGCAAGCTTCCAATCATTTGTTGTGGAGGATGACTTTTGAGGGCCCGGCGGGGAGTAGACAATTCACAATCTCCTTCTTCTTCATGTTCATCACAAATTGAAGAACTTGTGACTTGAGGACGATCTGGACCAGCAACGGTGCTCGTCGTTGCTGGTTGTGAATCAAAATCAGGAGCTGGAACAATGTCATTAGCTCCTAAATTTTCAGGCAGCAGCATCACTTCTTCATCTTCTTCGATGAAAATACTCTCCCCCTGCGGATATGGGTCTGGTCTTGCAATATTATAGCTATTACCTGGGATAGCTTCATCAAAAGAAAGCTCACAAGTCTCCACAATTTTGTTAGTGTCATGTAAAAGCACATGGTAGCCTCTAGGTTCAAACATGCCATCAACGGATCTAGGTTCAAATTTATCAAGATTACCATGTTTCTTAACAAAGCATTTGCAACCAAAGACCCGAAAGTGTGTGACACTAGGCCTATGTCCAAACTGAAGTTCATATGGTGTTTTACCTAGCTTAACACGCAAGAAAACACGATTTGAGACATAACAAGTAGTTGCAATTGCATCAGCCCAAAATTTTCTAGGAGTTTGATATTCATCAAGCATAGTCCTAGCCATCTCAACTAAGGTTCTGTTCTTTATCTCTACAACACCATTTTATTGAGGTACATATGGTGAAGAAAATTGATGATCTATTCCATTTTCAGCATAAAAGTGATCAAACGATTGATTTTGAAATTCGGTTCCGTTATCACTTCTAATTGCTTTTAAAGATCATGGGTGGTCAATTGATAATCTAAGAAATAAGGTTCTAAAGTGACTAAAAGTTTCATTCTTAGATGCCATAAAATAAACCAAAGAGTATCTATAATAGTCATCAACAATCATAAGAACATACCATTTAGCTCCGAAGGATTGAACACGTGAAGGTCCTACGGTGTCAAGGTGCAAAAGTTGACCCGGTTCAGTTGTCATGGTCATTGTGAGAGGAGCATGTGAACCTGTAACCATCTTAGCATGTCTACAAGAAGAGCACACAATTTTTTGTCCCCTTTAAGATTTGGCAGCCCACGTATGCGATCAAGAGAACTAACATGTGTGAGATGATCAAAGCCTACGTGATTAAGTCTACGATGTAAAAAATATAAGTCTTTTGAATCATTAGCAACTAGACATCTATGCTTAGAGGATGACATATCAAAATCAGCTTTAAAAACTCTTCCAAACCGAGACATATTAAAAATGAGCTCACTATTTGAATCAACAACCTTGCAACATTTTTTAGTGAAAATAATTTCCAGATTTTCATCTACCAATTGTGAAACAGAAAGCAAGTTGTATTTCAAATTTTTAACAAGTGCCACATCTTTTAAAGTGTAGTGATTATTTACTCTAACAGAACCTTTAGCAATTATAGTAGTTGAAAATTATCGGCAAAAGTAACATTTTCTACATGTGACACAAAACAGAGGTGGGAGAACCATTCTTTGTTACCGGTCATCCTGAATCCACAATCTAAATGTTCTCCTTCCTCAAGCGTGTAGCCTACATAGAAGTGCAATACGTCGATGACTCAATACTGGGGTTAGTCAAAAAGCATTTAGGAATCCAGTACTGTCACACGACGTCCAGCAGAAGTAACACAAAGGCTGAGATAAAACAGCAGGTTTATGAGCCAAAGTTTGAGGATTTTTGTACCCAGCTACTGACCTACGAGGTGTTACATGAGTAGCACTAAAAACAGTAGGTCTGGAAGCAAACTTTGCATGTTTTTGACTCATTACAGTATGTTGCATATTTCTAACATTTGGTTCAGCACACGCAACAGGTTTTGCACAGTTGTTATGTGATCTAGCAATCATTCTTTCCTTTTTCTATTGCTTAGCTAGTCTATAACAAAAATCTATGACATGACCATCTCTACCACAGTAGGTACAATGAAATTTAACTTTATGTTCATGTCTAGATGAGCAGACAACATGTTTATTTGAAACCAAATGAGACAACACTCCTTCAGATTTAAAAACCACTTCTTTTTGTTTAGAAACTGTTTTAATCAAACCACTTCCTAATGACTTTACAATTTTAGGTGAATGTGCTTTAGCATGAGCATGAGAATAAAAACCTAAACCAGTTTTATCATTGCAAGATTTACAAGAATTCAACAGCAAGTTCAGATTCTTATTCCCATTATAAAACTGCTCTAGTGTCCTATTCATGTCATCAAGTTTCTTAGACAAGTCTAGGCAGTTTTGACATGAAGTTTTTCCTTTTAGTTTGCAATTGGAACAATACTTAACTTCATGAGAACGTAAAGCATTGTTCAATATAGAAATTTCATTCATAGCATCTTGTAGTTTCTTATTAATATCATCACAAGTAGAACAATGCAAATCAATTGTAGAACAACAAGCATCTTTCAAGTTTTTATCATTAAGTGCAGCAAGCTCTCTGTTCTTTTCAATCTCTAACTCAAGTTTATCAAGTGTGGAGGTATGTGCACTTCTTAGAGAGGACAATTGTTCATATATTAAATCACATGAGGAACAAGAATCATCACTAGGAATCAAAGATTTCAAACGATTAATTTCATATTTTAGTGACTCAATTTTAACAGCATTGTCCCTAAGCTTTTTTGTCCTTTTTCTTAACTATAACAGTGGCACGAGAAATATCATCACACATTTCTTCACAAGTAGGACACCTCTTCATTGTCACTGTTGTGTTCTGCCTCCTCCATACTTGAACTTGACTTGCCCGCCATGAAGCATAAGTTTGCCAAATCCTCTTCATCTTCGTCACATACGATGTCCACATCACTCGAGCCAAGTTCTTGAAGTGCGGAGGTAAAACTATTTACCAATTGGCGTCCTATAAAACCCTTCTACTTTTTCTTATTGTTTACATAGGAGTGCTTCGTCCTAGATTGCTTTTCATCACGGGAAGTAGGACCTGAAAGGTTAGGGCAATCCATAGGAAAATGTCCTGTCTTACCACATTTGAAGCATTGTTGAGGTCCAGCACTTCCTCTCCTTCTAGTTCTCACATTTTGCAATGCTTTTGAGAACCGAGTAGAGATGAGTGCAAGTTCTTCCTATGGAAACTCTTCAATCTGTTCAAGGGTTAGAGAGGACAACAAAGAAAGTGTACCACAAGATGAAGATTGACTAGAGCTAGGCATGTCACATTGTGAAGCAAATGCAAGAGACTTGTTGAGGTTCTTACGTGATATTATGTCAATTTCATGAGTCTTTAACTTGGAATATAGCACATCTAATGTAAGTATACTCATGACAGTAGATTCACGAATATATGTAACTTTCATCTCCGAAATTGACATGTCTAATGCACTTAGTAATTGCCTAGCATTTTCAGCATCTAAAAATTTAACGTTGACACTATGCAAGTTGCTGAGAATTTTATTAAAGCGAGAAAAGAGGTCATTGATTGACTCACCGGGTTGCATCTCGAAGCGCATGTATTCTTTCTTGAACATATCTTGTCTTACCTCTATGATCGTATTGGATCCTTCGTGGTAGTCACAAAGTGCTTTCCACACATCGTATGCAGATCGGAGGTGTGCAACACGGTCGAAGTCACTTTGAGTTAATCCTTGTATGATCAAGTTCCGTGCTTTGTTGTTGTCGACATATCTCATGTTCGTAGCTGTGACTTGATCGTTTGGCGGCACGTCATAAGGCTTGTTGTGACACCCGGTTCCGAAAATAGAACCAAGTGAATGCATCTGGGTGCCCAGGATGTTCATCACACATACACATGTAATCCACAAACTGAATTCAGAATATAACCACGAATAAATAGTGTTTAAGTACTTTATTATAATGACTCAAAGTCTCACTCATGAATTGTAACACCCCAAAATCTTATTAAGAGGAGAATTTAAAAATTTTTGACGTATTGCATGTTTTGCAACAATTTAAATTCAAACTGGAATTCAATTTAGACTCAAAACAGAAAAGAAATAGAAAAAGAAAAAGGAAAACAGAAAAAAACCGTGCTCCACGCCAGCCCGCGGCCGCGCGCGCCCCTTCCTCCCACTGACAGGGGGGCCCACCAGCTTTCTTCTTCCTCGCGCCCGCGCCACGATCGGCCGGGACTCTCTCACCCGAATCAAAACCGATCGGGAATTCTCGCGTATCCCAGCCGATTTCCGGACCCCGAAGACTCCAGCTCGATCTAAACCAACCCGCCGCCCTTCCCTGTCTATAAAAACCCCAGCCTTGTCCCGTTTTTCTAACGCGATCCACCGATTTTCTCTCCAGTGAGAACCCGAGTTTCTCCGGCGAATTCTGGCTGATCTACGCTCGGAAATTCCAATCTAACTCGCTGGTCTTGATTCACCGCCTCCGGGGAACCTTGCAGGTGCAGAAAACTCGGTGACTTGCGGTTCAAACACAGCGCCGACGTGCCTCGCCGTGAATTCACCTCGGACCTCGTCGCCGACCGCCTTCCAGGACCTCCGAGCTCAAGAAAACCCCCGAGGTGAGATCCCCGACCTCCCCTCCACCGATCTATGCCATAAAATCACAGTTTTGGGAAGAATTCCCGAAGATCCGAAACTCTCCGGCGAGATCGCCGCCTCCCGCCGCCGTGCGCCGCCGGGCAGCGCCGCGCGCGCCCGATCAGAGCGACGTGGCCGCTTGTGCGCCGTCTATTTTAAATCGCACGGTAGACTTTAAATCCCCGCGTACCGGTTCGACATTATAATCTCAGCCGTCTGTTTTAAATCGGACGGTCCACGTCAGCCCCGCGTTATAAAGACTGGAAATCTTACGTGCTACCCCCTGGGGTTCTCGGGAAATAAGAGCTAGCCCCGGAAACTTCTGATCTAGCCCCTGGAACTTCAAAAAATCATGTAAATTCATTTAAAAATCAGTTTTAGCCCCTGGACTTAATAAAAATTAGGAAAAACCCCTATGTTATGTGTAGCTAGACCCCTGAAAATTGTTAAAATAATATTATAGACCCTTTAGAGGGGTGAGTTTACCTTTTTAACCCTGTTTGATATTTAATTTAGGAAATTGAATATGTGGCTAGTATTTAAAAGTTAAAAAGTGGGACAAACATATTGTCAAAATTAAATTAAAAACTTTCTCAGTACTTAGGAAACTTTGGAGTGAGATAAAAATAGATTTTGGGCTGAAATGAATCTGTTTAATTTATTATTCACATTTATTAGTTATAGGGACAAATTTTTAAGTGAAGAATAGTTCTGAAAATTAGGAAAATAAATGTAAAATAGTTTACATCAGAGGAAAAGGTCAAAATATGTTATTAAATATTTTAGATCAGAACCTATTCTGTTTAGATGATGTGTCTTGTTATTTTCATAATATAGTTCACATTTAGGCATAGGAAATAAATCTGAAAATATAGCAACTAGTAAATGATAAATGGAGTTTCTAAAATCCAAAGAATTCAGTTTAGGGTTGGTAGAAATTCTGAAGACACATATGGAGAAGGAAAATACCTTTCATGCATACTTGGTAGCTAAAAGGTGTAGTAATTGAATATAAGGAAAATTATTTAAATTGGAAACTCATATATAAAGTATGCAAGCATAAATGTGAATACAAAAGTAGGAATCATATACACATGATTAAAAGTGCATGTAAGCCAAAGGTCAACACACATAGAGTAAACACAACACATAGAAGTTGTGAATGGCTTTGTTACATGTGAATGTGTGGTGTGTATGAAGTGGAAGTCTGAACTATGTCTTATGGATTGTTGTTTTTCTTTTGCTATATGTGATGGTATGATGTAGAACCTGCTCAAGAGCAAGTTATTCCTTTCCAAGATCAGGACTACCCATTTCAAGAGCAGCAGGAAGGAGGCAAGTGTCCTTGACCACTTTGATCCTATGCTAGGATGTGTAGATAGAATTATTTGCATTGTTAAGTTAAATATGAAACCCATGCTAGGAAGTTTCCCTAGAATTGCATCACCTTGTTTCCTTGTAGCTTGGGTTGGGATTTATTTTATCATGTCATTTATTATTATGCATATGCTTAGCCATGCTTAGAATGGGATATTAGGGATATGAGATCATCAGTTTATTTTATCATACTCTTGAATGAGATATTGTGAGTTATGTAGAGGTAGGGATCAATGCAAGTTGGATGTTTTGGTTGTGTGCTGGGTGCACGAGACTCGGGTTTGTGTTTAGTACTTGCCTGGATCCTAAGGACCGGTTCATGGAGCATGTAACCTGGCTTTACCGTGCCAACCACATGCTGAGATGGGGCAGCTTGGCCAATTAATTAGGTGTATCCCCGGCGTAGTATGGGTGTGTTGGATGGTGCGGAGAATAGGTGTCAGCTAGACTACCATATGAACCGCAAGGCTCAAGAGGGGGCCACTGCAGCGGGGTTGGAGCCTCTTATATGCTGTTAGGGGTGAAACCTCAGTGGGCCCACGCTCGTCGGGAATCCCTTTGTAAAGGCTTCGTAGTGACCTCCTGGCTACACACCTAGGAAGTGTGAATGTGGTTCGTAGCCACTGGCATAATGGAGGTTCTTTTAGTCCACCCGGCAACGGGGGATGAAGTCACTACATGTGGGTACAGTGGTGCAAACTCTGCAGAGTCAAAACTGTCATGACAGCCGTGCTCACGGTCAAGAGCGGCTTGGACTTATTCATGATTAGAGGAGTGATGGTTTTGGAAGTTGTGAATGTTAAGCGGGGAGCTTAACATTGGAAACGATGTTATGGTTATTTGATTATGATGATGGGATGGGAGTTTGGGACCATTTCACCTGTGTAGTAATGTAGGTGCTTAATAAGCTAAGGTAATAGGTATTAATTGCATAGTGCTTTAACCATGAGTTCAATCTCCCCTTGTTCTAGCCATGCATGACATAACTTTCCCACACTTGCTGAGTACCATCGGTACTCAACCTTGCATATTTTGTCGGTTTATATTGCTGCTCAGGTCAAGATAATGAGGTGGTGTATAATGACCAAGACTTTGGACCCGAAGAAGGTTTCTAGGTTCATGGAGTCCCCGGGCAACGCCTGTGATGGAGCCCACAGGAATAATATTCCGCTGCTAGTTTATTTACTTGTGATGAACTTATTATTGTCCATCGAGACATTTGCTATGTAAGACTTATTTATATTCGACACCTGGCTTGTAATAAATGATGCTTCACTATTTGTCATCACATGTATGAGAAAATGATCCTGGCATACATGTGATATTCACCTTGGTTGTTCTTCGAAAAAACCGGGTGTGACAGAAGTGGCATCAGAGCCAAGGTTGCCCGTAGGAATGTGGACCTAGGTAGAAATGGACGTATTTAAGAGCCCTATTTTCTTAAAAACTATTTTTACAAGATGTGTGTTGAAAAGTGTTATTTAATGAGTCACTTTCTTCATCTTACACCAATTTTCATTCAAAATAGGATTTTTGTTTAAAAAGTTTATCTAATCTAAGTTTAAATGCTTTTTGTTTTTAGATGGTTCGCATGATTCGCACTGCTCGCAAGTCCACAGGAGGGAGAGTTCCCGTAGTTGCCCTTGCCGTAAGAGAGGAGATCTGTTCGGTGACGTACCTTTCCTACGGATTGGCAGTAGGAGGCTTGTTGCGCCGTCTTCGACGTATGCTCGAAGCCGCCGGTAATACGGGCAAGCTAATCATCCACTATAACTCAACCAGGACCATCCGTGAGAAGAGGGAAGAATGGAGTTCAGAGATGAGGATTATACACGAAAATTGGCTGCTTAAGATCCACCGCTCTCCAGCTTGTAGAGCGACACAGGTCGATGCGGAGAAGGATGTCACCTGGGAGGCCATCACCTGCTAGAGTCACAACTATCGTCGCCACCTGGACAGGACTGAGTACATGTATGTCCTCCAGCGTGAGAGTGGTACCACGGAGTACAAGTACCCGCCAGTGCAGCAAGGGACTTCCCATGAGCACAGGGACTTGTGCTTGGAGGATGCTGCTATGCTCAGCACTCGACTGCAGGAGTGTCAGCAAGAGCTTCAGGATGTCCGGGACACCCTGAAGGAAACGGAGGCGTTGCTGCGAGCCTGCTTAAGGGCGAGAGAAAGAGGAGATGGGAATGAACTGTGTGTCACCGTGAATGATACATGGACTCCTGACTCCCCGGATCGCCGAACGATCAGGCGTCGTCGCACTTCTCCGCCAGCAGCCTCCCCACCCAAAGCAGAGTCAGAAGGCAGCCAAAATGATGAGGAAGATCCCGAGGAGCCAGCTCAAGAAAACGAGTAGTGTAGAATCCTTCCCTTAGTTAGCAAGATGTCGAATAGTCGAGTCGTTACCTTAGTTAATGGTGTGTTAATGCTTGGTGTGTGACGTGAGTTGTGTAAGCCATGAGCAATTGTCCACAGCCTCGTCTTCAGATTGTTTTGCTTTGGTGTGTGAACCCACATGAAATAACATTGCATTTATTTTTGTGTGAGATATGAACCCTCAGAAAAGTATAACAAAGCCTCAACACTTCAAAGTACCAACAAGTGAAAGTAGTAAGATGATACGTAATGCTTTAAATTTACATTGGTTGATCATGCCAGATGGCCGGAAGAGGAAAAGGTCGTGCTGCCAACCCTGCCAACAACAATGATGAGGCATGCAACCCTCATCTTTCTGGAGGCCAGGACAGGGGTGGTCGCCGTGAAGGAGTTGATCCCCTCCACCAAATGCTGGAGAATCAAAATCAGCTCATCCAGAACTTGACTCAAGTGGTGGCCAACTTGCATCAAGTTCCACCTCCACAAGCTGCACCACGCCAACCAAGGTTGAGTGAGTTTCTAGGAACTCAACCTCCAAAGTTTGCAAGTGCTGCTGAACCTCTGGAGGCAGATGATTGGCTAAAGACCATTGAAAGCAAGATGAGGATCATACAGTGCCAAGGGTATGAGAGGGTGCTATTTGCCTCTCATCAATTGCATGGACCTGCTGCTGATTGGTGGACCGCCTACGTGGCTGCCCATCATGACCCTGAGAACATCACTTGGGAAGAGTTCAAGCGTAGCTTCCGCAACCATTATATCCCAAGAGGTGAACTCAAAAACAAACGGAAGGAGTTCTTGGGACTGCAGCAGGGAAACGTGACGGTGAGGGAATACCTCACTAGATTTACTCAACTATCCCGTTATGCCCCATGAGACATAGAGACTGATGAGCAGAAACAAGATTGTTTCGTGGAAGGGCTTACCGCAGAAATGCAGTGTGCGATGTCCTCAAATGAGTATGAGAGCTTCCAAAAGATGGTGGACAGAGCATTTGTGGTGGAAAGGAAGTTGAAGGCCTTGGAAAATGAGAACAAAAGGAAGGCCGGGTGGTCACACCAAGCCTCAGGGAGCAACACTCGCCCACGTCTGATGCAGCAACCTGCAGGGCAGACGAATCGTGCTGCGGTACCCTACTCAGCATCAAGAGGGTACAACCCAAACTACAGGCCTCCCGCAGCACCAGCACAGCCACAATGTCAGTTTGTACAGCAGCCTCGCCCCGCATATCCACCTCGACCAGCAGTGCAAGGACCTCCAAACCAACCCCAAGACAATAAAAGCCAAGCACCTAAGGTTGGGGTGCAATGTTTTAGCTGTGGTGAAGTGGGGCACTATGCCCATAAGTGCCCAAAGAAGAAGCCCACGCAGCCACAACAGCAGAATGTAATGAGAGGACGGGTGAACCACGTCACTATGGAGGAAGCACAAGAGGCACCCGACGTGGTAGTTGGTAAGTTTCCTGCCAATTTACACATTGCAACCCTGTTGTTTGATTCTGGTGCTACCCACTCGTTCATTGCTCAAGGGATTGTTAAGAAGCATGACCTAGCAACAACACAGATGAACCATATGCTAGCCGTAAACTCTCCAGGTGGAGAAATAAGGACAAGACAAGTGTGTCCCAAAGTGAACCTAGACATTAATGGGGTAGTATTTACTGCTAACCTCATAGTGATAGATTCACAAGGGATAGATATTATTTTGGGTATGGATTGGTTGACTAAACATAAAGGAATCATCCATTGTTCGACCAGAACGGTGGAGCTAACTCACCCTAGTGGCACAAGAGTAAAGTTCATAACAATACACGAGCCTAGGAAGGACATTAAATTAAATCAAGTTGAGGTGAAAGTTGAGGAGATCAGGACCATCAGAGAATATCCAGATGTTTTTCCGGAGGATTTGCCAGGTATGCCTCCCGATCGTGAAGTGGAATTCGCAATTGAGCTAGTGCCTGGAACAGCTCTGATATACAAGAGACCTTATCGGATGGACTCCAAGCAGCTGGGAGAACTCAAGGATCATTTGAGAGAATTGACGGAGAAGGGGTATATTCGTCCTAGTTCCTCACCTTGGGGAGCCCCGGTCATATTTGTGCCCAAGAAGGACGGAACCCAAAGGTTATGCGTGGATTACCGTGCCTTGAATGAGGTAACCATCAAGAACAAGTACCCATTACCCCGCATTGAAGACTTGTTTGATCAATTGAGGGGCGCTTGTGTGTTCTCGAAAATTGATCTCAGGTCGGGATACCACCAACTCAAGATAAGGCAATCGGATATTCCCAAGACAGCTTTCGTATCTCGGTACGGACTGTATGAATACACTGTCATGCCTTTCGGGCTAACTAATGCCCCGGCATACTTCATGTATCTCATGAACAAGGTATTCATGGAATATCTGGACAAATTTGTGGTGGTTTTCATAGATGACATTCTCGTCTTCTCCAAAGATGAAGAAGAACATGAGAAACATCTAAGGTTAGTGTTGCAGAGGCTGAGAGAACACCAACTATATGCCAAGTTGAGCAAGTGTGAGTTTTGGCTGAAGAGAGTTCCCTTCTTAGGACATATAATCTCGGAGGGAGGAATCTCCGTAGATCCCGCCAAAATCGAGGATATACAGAAGTGGAAGACCCCTGAAAATGTCGGGGAAGTTCGAAGCTTTTTGGGATTGGCTGGATACTATCGACGGTTTATTGAGGGATTCTCTAAGATCTCGAGACCCATTACCAAACTGTTAGAGAAGGGAATCACATTCACATGGACGCCACAGTGCGAAACGAGTTTTCAGGAGTTAAAGAAAAGACTGACAACAGCTCCAGTGCTGGTTATGCCAGATATGCAGAAGAACTTCACGGTTGTCCTACACCTGACCTAGAACTAGCCGCAGTGGTACACGCGTTGAAAATTTGGCGGCACTATTTGATGGGGAAGAGGACCGAGATATATACGGATCATAAGAGTTTGAAGTACATATTCACACAGCCAGACCTCAACCTCAGACAAAGGAGATGGTTAGAGCTAATCAATGACTTTGATGTAGGCATCAACTATCATCCTGGGAAAGCAAACGTCGTGGCCGATGCTTTAAGTCGGAAAGTGCAGGTCAATAAGTTGAGCTTGAAGGACATGCCTGCAGAATTGAAGGATGAGGTTATAAGGCTCAATCTATGCCTTGTGAATAGTGGTGAAGCCATCGCCATGGAAGTGGACTCCACACTAGAGCGAGACATCCGCGAGGGTCAAAAGAAAGACGAGAAGATACAAGAGATCAGACAACTCATCAAGGAAAATAAAGCTCCTGGTTTTAGAGAGGATGAACAAGGAACGGTGTGGCACGGGAAAAGAATCTGCGTGCCAGAAGTAAAGGAGATCCGTGAATTGATTCTGAAGGAGGCTCATGATTCTGACTATTCCATTCATCCTGGGGGTACGAAGATGTACCAGAACCTCAAGAGCAGGTATTGGTGGTATGGCATGAAACGAGATGTCGCGGAACATGTTGCCCTATGTGACACATGTCAGTTGGTGAAAGCAGAACATCAACGACCCGCGGGATTATTGCAACCACTCAAAGTGCCTGAATGGAAATGGGAAGAAATCGGTATGGATTTCATAGTAGGACTACCTAGGACCCAATCAGGATATGATTCGATATGGGTCATCATTGACAGGCTAACCAAGGTAGCTCATTTCATCCCCGTGAAAGAAAGCTACAGCGGATCCAAATTGGCAGAGTTGTACATGTCAAGGATCGTGTGTTACCATGGAGTGCCAAAGAAGATTGTGTCGGATCGAGGGACACAGTTCACCTCAAGGTTCTGGCAGAAGTTGCATGAAACCATGGGAACCCATCTGAATTTCAGCTCTGCCTATCATCCCCAAACTGACGGGCAGACGGAGAGGACCAATCAGATTCTTGAGGATATGCTAAGAGCGTGTGCACTCAAAAACAATCGGAGTTGGGATAAGAACTTACCGTATGCGGAGTTTTCCTATAACAACAGCTATCATGCTAGTATGAAGATGTCACCGTTTGAAGCCTTGTACGGGAGGAAGTGCAGAACTCCCCTATTTTGGAACCAAACGGGGGAAAGTAAAGTGTTTGGTCCAGAAGTACTACAAGAAGCCGAGGCGAAGGTGAGGGAAATTCGCAACAATTTGAGGATAGCACAGACACGCCAAAAGAGCTATGCCGATGTACGAAGAAGAGAGATCATTTTCAGCGTGGGAGACAATGTCTATCTCAAGGTGTCCCCTATCAGAGGACTTTGTCGGTTCAAGGTGAAAGGGAAGTTGTCACCTCGATACATTGGACCCTTTCAAATTCTGGAAAGGAAAGGCGAAGTGGCGTATCAACTGGAGTTACCAGCTCATCTATCGGATGTGCACGATGTATTCCATGTGTCACAACTCAAGAAATGCCTGAGAACGCCTAAAGAGGTGTTACCCATGAATGAAGTGGACGTAGTTGAGGATTTGTCTTATGCCGAGCAACCATACAAGATTTTGGAGACAATGGAACGCCTCACCAGAAATAAAAGAATCCAGATGTGCAAGGTGCAATGGAAGCATCACTCAGAAGAGGAAGCCACCTGGGAACGGGAAGATGAGCTCAAGGCACAATTTCCGGAATTGTTTTCTTAGAACCACTAATCTCGAGGACGAGATTTCTTTTAAGGGGGATAGAGCTGTAACACCCCAAAATCTTGTTAAGAGGAGAATTTAAAAAATTTTGGACGTGTTGCATGTTTTGCAACAATTTAAATTCAAACTGGAATTCAATTTAAACTCAAAACAGAAAATAAATAGAAAAAGAAAAAGGAAAACAGAAAAAAACCGGCCAATGGGCCAAACCCACCAGCTGGCCCACCCTGCTCCGCACCAGCCCGCGGCCGCGTGCGCCCCTTCCTCCCACTGACAGGCGGGGCCCGCTAGCTTTCTTCTTCCTCGCGCCCGCGGCGCGATCGGTCGGGACTCTCTCACCCGAATCAAAACCGATCGGGAATTCTCGCGTATCCCAGCCGATTTCCGGACCCCTAAGACTCCAGCTCGATCTAAACCAACCCGCCGCCCTTCCCCGTCTATAAAAACCCCGGCCTTGTCCCGCTTCTCTCACGCGATCCGCCGATTTTCTCTCCGGTGAGAACCCGAGTTTCTCCGGTGAATTCTGGCCGATCTACGCTCGGAAATTCCGATCTAACTCGCTGGTCTTGATCCACCGCCTCCGGGGAACCTTGCAGGTGCAGAAAACTCGGTGACTTGTGGTTCAAACACAGCGCTGACGTGCCTCGCCATGAATTCACCTCGGACCTCGTCGCCGACCGCCTTCCAGAACCTCCGAGCTCAAGAAAACCCCCGAGGTTAGATCCCCGACCTCCCCTCCACCGATCTATGCCATAAAATCACAGTTTTGGGAAGAATTCCCGAAGATCCGAAACTCTCCGGCGAGATCGCCGCCTCCCGCCGCCGTGCGCCGCCGGGCAGCGCCGCCCGCGCCCGATCAGAGCAACGTGGCCGCTTGTGCGCCGTCTATTTTAAATCGCACGGTAGACTTTAAATCCCCGCGTACCGGTTCGACGTTATAATCTCAGCCATCTGTTTTAAATCGGATGGTCCACGTCAGCCCCGTGTTATAAAGACTGGAAATCTTACGTGCTACCCCGTGGGGTTCTCGGGAAATAAGTGCTAGCCCCGGAAACTTCTGATCTAGCCCCTGGAACTTCAGAAAATCATGTAAATTCATTTAAAAATCAGTTTTAGCCCCTAGACTTAATAAAAATTAGGAAAAACCCCTCTGTTATGTGTAGCTAGACCCCTGAAAATTGTTAAAATAATATTATAGACCCTTTAGAGGGGTGAGTTTACCTTTTTAACCCTGTTTGATATTTAATTTAGGAAATTGAATATGTGGCTAGTATTTAAAAGTTAAAAAGTGGGACAAACATATTGTCAAAATTAAATTAAAAACTTTCTCAGTACTTAGGAAACTTTGGAGTGAGATAAAAATAGATTTTGGGCTGAAATGAATCTGTTTAATTTATTATTCACATTTATTAGTTATAGGGACACATTTTTAAGTGAAGAATAGTTCTGAAAATTCGGAAAATAAATGTAAAATAGTTTACATCAGAGGAAAAGGTCAAAATATGTTATTAAATATTTTAGATCAGAACCTATTCTGTTTAGATGATGTGTCTTGTTATTTTCATAATAAAGTTCACATTTAGGCATAGGAAATAAATCTGAAAATATAGCAACTAGTAAATGATAAATGGAGTTTCTAAAATCCAAAGAATTCAGTTTAGGGTTGGTAGAAATTCTGAAGACACATATGGAGAAGGAAAATACCTTTCATGCATACTTGGTAGCTAAAAGGTGTAGTAATTGAATATAAGGAAAATTATTTAAATTGGAAACTCATATATAAAGTATGCAAGCATAAATGTGAATACAAAAGTAGGAATCATATACACATGATTAAAAGTGCATGTAAGCCAAAGGTCAACACACATAGAGTAAACACAACACATAGAAGTTGTGAATGGCTTTGTTACATGTGAATGTGTGGTGTGTATGAAGTGGAAGTCTGAACTATGTCTTATGGATTGTTGTTTTTCTTTTGCTATGTGTGATGGTATGATGTAGAACCTGCTCAAGAGCAAGTTATTCCTTTCCAAGATCAGGACTACCCATTTCAAGAGCAGCAGGAAGGAGGCAAGTGTCTATGACCACTTTGATCCTATGCTAGGATGTGTCGATAGAATTATTTGCATTGTTAAGTTAAATATGAAACCCATGCTAGGAAGTTTCCCTAGAATTGCATCACCTTGTTTCCTTGTAGCTTGGATTGGGATTTATTTTATCATGTCATTTATTATTATGCATATGCTTAGCCATGCTTAGAATGGGATATTTGGGATATGAGATCATCAGTTTATTTTACCATACTCTTGAATGAGATATTGTGAGTTATGTAGAGGTAGGGATCAAGGCAAGTTGGATGTTTTGGTTGTGTGCTGGGTGCACGAGACTCGGGTTTGTGTTTAGTACTTGCCTAGATCCTAAGGACCGGTTCATGGAGCATGTAATCTGGCTTTACCGTGCCAACCACATGCTGAGATGGGGCAGCTTGGCCAATTAATTAGGTGTATCCCCGGCGTAGTATGGGTGTGTTGGATGGTGGGGGGAATAGGTGTCAGCTGGACTACCATATGATCCGCAAGGCTCAAGAGGGGGCCACTGCAGCGGGGTTGGAGCCTCTTGTATGCTGTTAGGGGTGAAACCTCAGTGGGCCCACGCTCGTCGGGAATCCCTTTGTAAAGGCTTCGTAGTGATCTCCTGGCTATACACCTGGGAAGTGTGAATGTGGTTCGTAGCCACTGGCATAATGGAGGTTCTTTTAGTCCACCCGGCAACGGGGGATGAAATCACTACATGTGGGTACAGTGGTGCAAACTCTGCAGAGTCAAAATTGTCATGACAGCCGTGCTTACGGTCAAGAGCGGCTTGGACTTATTCTTGCTTAGAGGAGTGATGGTTTTGGAAGTTGTGAATGTTAAGCGGGGAGCTTAACATTGGAAATGATGTTATGGTTATTTGATTATGATGATGGGATGGGAGTTTGGGACCATTTCACCTGTGTAGTAATGTAGGTGCTTAATAAGCTAAGGTAATAGGTATTAATTGCGTAGTGCTTTAACCATGAGTTCAATCTCCCCTTGTTCTAGCCATGCATGACATAACTTTCCCACACTTGCTGAGTACCATCGGTACTCAACCTTGCATATTTTGTTGGTTTATATTGCTGCTCAGGTCAAGATAATGAGGTGGTGTATAATGACCAAGACTTTGGACCCGAAGAAGGTTTCTAGGTTCATGGAGTCCCCGGGCAACGCCTGTGATGGAGCCCACAAGAATAATATTCCGCTGCTAGTTTATTTACTGGTGATGAACTTATTATTGTCCATCGAGACATTTGTTATGTAAGACTTATTTATATTCGACACCTGGCTTGTAATAAATGATGCTTCACTATTTGTCATCATATGTATGAGAAAATGATCCTGGCATACATGTGATATTTACCTTGGTTGTTCTTCGGAAAAACCGTGTGTGACATGAATCTCTAACTTATTCTTGCAGCGGAAGTCTCTAAACGACAGCGGAAATAACTAAACAGCAGGCTCCAATCTTCATCTCCACAGACATGTTGACGGTAGTTCGCATGCCTAGTACTCCACATGGTCCTCGAAGTACTCATCTCCTTTAGCTGATGTTTATGTGGTAATGCAAGGGTGAGTACATATCGTACTCAGCAAGTGCAGGAAAAGTGTGACATGTAGCTTACAACAAGGTATGGAATAAAAAGGCTCATTGCAGCAAGCAAATTTTATTTCACAACATGATAAAAACAGCAACTATTTCTAGGTGAAATTTATCCCATCATAATCAAGTAATTCAGCAACATTCTCTCATCATAATTCACCATTTATCATGCTTCAACCAACCAATAATCTTTCTCAAGTTCATCTCATGCTCATAAATATTCATAACCATCTCATATTCATATAGCTAAAACCAAACTCATTTTCATGACTCAAAACAGTTCTAAAACCAATCCCAATTACCATACCATAACCATACCAAATATCCATCCCAAGTTTTCCCTCTAATTATGTGAGTTGGTCAGGTGCTTGTGACCGGAAGCACGGCTATCATGATAGTTTTACACTCTGTAGAGGTGGCACCACTTTACCCATAAGTTCGTGATTTCGTCACCCGTCGGCGACTGCAGAACTTCCATTATACCAGTACACAACCGTTGGTGTATGGCCAAGAGATCACAAAATAACCTTTACAAAGGGGCTACTAGATGTATGGATTCACTGAGGTTTCACCGGCAGGCTCGAATCACCATTCTCCCACCCACGGGCCCCCTCTTGCGCCATGAAGTTCCCAGGGCAGTCCTCCTTGACTCCCATTCCCCGCGCCATCCACGGTCCATAACAAGCTAGCAACACACCTAATTAGTCAGCTAAGTCGCACCCATATTTGGCCTTGTGGTGGCACTGTTTTCCTGGCATGTGCTGGCATCAACCGGTCCTTAGATCTACGGCAAGTAAACCACCATCTCATTCAGCAACATCCACGAACCAATCTTGCCTAGATCTCCCTGATTTCATGCTCATTATCATCATCAAGTTCTCATCATCATTATTCATATGAGTGCAGTAGCTAAACATGTTTTAATTCAGCTTCCCGTATCCTTTAGATTAAGCAAAGCAAAAAGGAAAAACGACCATACCCGACTCATCAACTTTCCCGGCGACAAGTATGGTTTAACAAGACTAGTAAACTCCTATAAAAGGGTGTCCCATCAAGTCAACTCAAGCATACGAGTTTTTACAAACAAAACAGTTTAAAAACATGGGATCAATATGGTCAAGGGGCACTTGCCTTGCTCCTGTGGCTCTTGTTGTTCGAGTGTCTCGAAGTCATGGTGCTGTAATTCCTCATAGATGGCCTCTTGAGCTTTTTTTCTACTCACGATCACGCACATACAATATTTACAGCAATCAATCATCATGCACAAACTTTACTCAAGATGCAATAGGGTAGATGAATGCAAATCCTATAGTGCAGTTTTATTAATCCAGTTTATACATGTTCTTGCATGTTTTAATGGACTTTCATGGGGTTTTATGATGGAAAAGGGTGTAGGGATCAAGTGTGGACGTGGTGATGATCTTGACTCAAGATCTAGATCAATTCCACCGTCAAAAAACGATCAAAACACGATCTGTCCACACGTAAAAGTTTCTGCTCGAAGGGGGCGAAGAAAACAGATGCATAGAAATAGCAGTGACGTCGTAAGATGGGTAATCGGGACCTACCTCACTTCCTTTTGGTGGCAGGGCATTCCTTCTAGCAATGGCAGCAGTGGGGAATTTTTCTATGAAAAATTTTGGTAGGACAGATCATCGGGCTTCTTCTCCGGTGAAGGCGGGGCTCGACGGAGCTCGACGGCGGCCAAATTCCGGCAAGGGGGGGGGACTTGGCGACTTGGCAGCAAGGAAGGGGGCTTGGCAGCAGGGGGGACGACCAAAAGAGAGAGGGGTCGGCCAAGGGGGTGGGGGTTATATTTATAAGGGGGAAAGAGGAGTCCTACTCCAATTGGAGCTCAAATAAGAGTCCTATTCGAATTTTTTTGGATCTTAACAAACTTATCTCCATTTCTACATTCCCCTCTCCATTTCTATGCCCCATTGTCCATTTCTACATTTCCCTCTCCATTTCTATGTCTCATTCTCCATTTCGACATTCCCCTCTCCATTTCTATGTCCCATTCTCCATTTCTACATTGCCCTTCTCCATTTCTATGCCCCATTCTCCATTTCTATATTCCCTTCTCCATTTCTTTGGTTTTTCCTCCATTTCTATGGTTCCTTCCTCCATTTCTATGGTTCTTTCTCCATTTCTATGGTTCCTTCCTCCATTTCTATGGTTCTTTCTCCATTTCTATTGTTCTTTTCTCCATTTCTATGGTTCTTTCTCCATTTCTATAGTTCTTTCTCTATTTCTACTTCTTTTATAATGTTTCTCTACATGAAAAATGTATGCAATGCATGGAAATGAATTTGAGGGTGTTAAACTTGTACACCTTTTCCCATATTGCGAAGCCTTGCGCCTGGATCAAAGTCTCCATACGTGCCTTCCAAACCTGAAAATCAATGCCACTGAACACACAAGGTTTTGCGGAGTATTTCTCCATGATTATTAGTAAAAACACGTGCAAATCACAAAGATTAGAGCATCGTGTCTCTGATACCAATTGTAGGATCGAAGAGCACGTGAAAAGCTACCAAAGGAGGGTGAATGGTAGATTTAAACTTTTTAGTGGAAGCAACAAAAAAACTCTCCGCAGAAAATCAATCTGTTAAATAAACCGTGTATGCGACTGATCTAAACATGTTCAACCATGACAAAAGTGATATATATTACAGATAATCAAGTCACAAACACACAACAACAAGAATCATGAAAATCCGTAAAAAATAACTAAAGTTATGATCGAAAGATCAAACGAGGGTCAATCTGTTCTACTCGAGTAAAAACCAGATCTGCAATACTGCAAAGAAACTCGTGTAGATCAGAAACTACAAATATAATGACCGTGAAATTTTCAAAGATATTATATAATCAAGTTGTGAGGACAACCCAAAAAGAATCACTTCAATTGGATCTGTAAAACTCGAGTTATGATCAAAACAGCGAAGCACTGTAGTGATGTCCAGAAACTCGACGAGAAAGACTTGACAAAAACAAGTCTGACAAATAAGGCACAAAAGCTCCTCTAAATTACGAATTTAATGATCAAAACATAGGAGGAACAGCCCAAAGCCGTGCACTCCACGAGCCTTGGCCTCCCTTGCTTATATAATCAGCCCTAAGGCCAACCCAATTCAAACTAGGACTCCTACTCCTACTTGTATTCAAACTGTAACTTTCCAATACTGCTCAAGACTCTTCTATACACAGATAGAGGCAATCTTAAGACTTCCAAACACCTTAGGAACGTCCCAAACATTCCTAAACAACTCTACTTCATGTCTAACATGAAATCCTATTATAACCAACTCGAAACTTTCCATAAACAAACCATAACCGCCTCAGCCGCAACCTAAGCGCAAAATCCAGCCGGTTGAACCTTTTCAGCCATATCTCCACTTCCATATCTCTTCACCACGCCATGGAACAATGTAGACACGTTCATGCACTCTTTGCACACGTGCAAACACCTTCCAACTACGTCCACGATACCTTCATATGCATTGTTCTTGATCCAAACATGTTGTGCGACCTCACGATCAACTCAACCACAATTCCTCCTGAACTTGGTTGTTGAACCTCATCTTCTCCCTAAGTCTAGTTCAATTGATCCCGTCACCAGCCATATATTAAACTCAAGCAACACCTGCACATGAATAAACAACCAATACTTTCGAGCACAAGTTCGCGACTTGACTCACGTTAGTTCCGAAAACCACAACACCTTACGTGAACACCTCACTTAAGCATGTTGCAAACCATAGCAAAATGTTAACCACCGTAAACAGACATAACACTTCAAAGACTTAGTAAAAGAATACTAAGCAAACTTTCCATAGATGTAAAGCAAGTTTGAAACATTTGCATGGTAAAAACAGAACCATTGTGATTTAGCTCCGGACCATGCCAAAGCGAACCGGACGTTGAGCCGGAGCTTACCAAAGCTAGCAGAACCTAGCACCGGAACTTACCAAAGCTAGTCGGACCTACAGTCGGAGCTAACCAAACACATGTCGGACCTAGCCATAGCAAGTCGGACCTTACGTCGGATCTTGTCGGAGCTCGGACCTAGTGTCGGACCTTGACAAAAGGAGTGTTTTGGCAGAATTCAAAACTTTTATTGTCATAGCCAATGTATTCAGCACACATAGGTCTCACAGGTGTTGCCCGAAAATTCAGGAGCTAATGACATTGTTCCAGCTCCTGATTTTGATTCACAACCAGCACCGACGACCACCATTGCTGATCCAGATCGTCTCAAGTCACAAGTTCTTCAATTTGTGATGAACATGAAGAAGAAGGAGCTTGTGAATTGTCTACTCCCCTCCAGGTCCTCAAAAGTCATCCTCCACAACAAATGATTGGAAGCTTGCACGAACGAGTCACACGGTCCAGGTTTTGTGATACAAACTCTCACGCTCATTCTGTATTTGTTGCTTCTTTTGAACCCAAAGATATATCACATGCACTCACTAATGAATCTTGGATTATTGCCATGCAAGAAGAGTTAGAAAATTTTGAAAGAAATAATGTTTGGAAACTTGTCCTTCCACCTCAAGGTCACACTCTAATTGGAACTAAATGGGTGTTTAAAAATAAACAAAGTGAGGATGGGGTTGTGGTTAGGAATAAGCCTAGGTTGGTTGCTCAACGTTTCACACAAGTTGAAGGACTAGATTTTCATGAAACTTTTTCTCTTGTTTCTAGATTAGAAGCCATAAGAATTTTGTTAGCATTTGTTGCATCTAAAGGTTTAAAGTTATATCAAATAGATGTTAAAAGTGTTTTCTTAATGGCTACATAGATGAGGAGGTTTATGTCAAGCAACCACCGGGTTTTGAAAATCCAAATTTTACTAATCATGTTTACAAACTATCCAAATCCTTGTATGGTATTAAACAAGCCCCTAGAGCATGGTATGATAGGTTAAAAACATTCTTACTTGAAAAGGGGTTTACCATGGGCAAGGTTGATAAAACTCTTTTTGTGCTTAAGCATGGCAATGACTCATTATTCATTCAAGTGTATGTGGATGATATTATATTTGGTTGTGCTTCTCATGATCTTGTGTCCAGGTTTTCAGCTATGATGAGTTCAGAATTTGAGATGAGTATGACGGGAGAACTCACATACTTTTTCGGGCTGCAAATCAAGCAAACCAAGGAGGGTACTTTTGTGCATCCAACAAAGTATACAAGAGACCTTCTTAAGCGCTTCAACATGGACAAAGCAAGTCTCTTCGGACACCAATGGGTACAGCAACGACACTTGAACTTGATGAAGATGGTGAACCCGTGGATCAAAAAGAATACAGAAGTATGATCGGATCACTTTTGTACCTCACGGCATCAAGACCGGACATACAATTCAACGTATGCTTTGTGCATGATTTCAAGCATGCCCACGTGCTTCACATCGTCAAGCCGTCAAAGGAATTGTCAGGTACTTACATGGAACTCAAGAATTTGGGATTTTTCTTCCTTCTTCCTCAACCGTTACTTTGAAAGCTTTTTCCGATGCTGATTTTGGGGGTCATAGAATTGATAGGAGAAGTACTTCGGGTGCTTGTCATTTTCTTAGTAATTCACTTATTGCTTGGTCCTCTAGAAAACAAAATTCAGTTGCACAATCCACAGCCGAATCTGAATATGTAGCTGCTGCTAGCGCTTGCAAATTCTTTAGATTGTTCAAACACTTAAGGACTATGGGGTTGATCTAGATAGTGTTCCACTATTTTGTGATAACACTAGTGTCATTTGCAATGCTAAAAACCCCGTGCAACATTCGAGAACAAAGCACATTGACATTGTGCTTCACCATGTAGATACCGAACAATAATTGGCTGACATTTTTACAAAACCTTTGGATTTCACTCGTTTTAATTTCATTCATAGTGAAATAGGGGTTATGCATCCTCATGGCTTAAATTGGGGGGGGGGAGTTTTGAAACTTGGGAAGTCTATGTGTGAATCTGAATATAAAATAATATGAGCATAGTATTTCATACATATATGACTTTGTGATTCCTTTTATATGCTGAAAGTTCTTACTATATTACTCAAGTTATAAATTTTGTAGTTTTTGCCATGACTAATAATTGGAATAATTATTTACACTAAATCTGGTCATGATCAAACTTTGTTGCTGTTTTAAACTTGTTGCATGCTCACAATGCTTTTAATGAAAAAATAATCAATCAACTATTCACATGTTGAGCTTTTATGTTCAAATGAAAAATTGAGAAAACGATCAATAGAATATGCATGCATCGCACTTCTTCTTTTGAGATGGCTTATCATTGCACTTAGATATGAACTTGGAAGAAGTTGTGTATGACTAAAACCATGTCCTTAAGCTTATGATTGTCAAATGACATAGGCTTGGCTTGGTTAGTTAGAATAAGACTGATGCGGCATATAATCTCTTGCAAATGTCATATGATCTGAATTTGTGCTTTGAAAAATAATTAAAATGCAGCAACAAGTGTCATGCTTTCAGGTCTTGACATAGTTAAGTTTTTGAGATCATGACTTGCTTAAATTGAAAATTACACTTGATCTCTAGCATGGCTTACACTACTTTATGTATCTCATTGATGTGATAGTGTAAGTTACTTGATAGTATGGTTTGGATGAGTTTTGTTTAATATATATATGTTATAAATATGCTCATAACAATTAAAATTTCTCTTTTGAACCTTGCTGAATACATTGTCAAAGGGGGAGAAATTGATCACACATTGCACGTTTCACAAGTGTTTTGGCACGACTCTTCTCAGGGGGAGATTTTTTGTTTTTGTTCTCATTTTATTTCTGATTTACAAAGGGGGAGAAATATGTATAGGGGGGAATTTTTGTTTCGAAATTTCTTTCTCATTTGATTGTTTTCAAAACTTTTCATGTGAATAAGCCAATGTTCGGATTTTAAGTGGTGTTGCCAATGCATTCACCAACGGGGAGATTGTGAGACCTATGTGTGCTGAATACATTGGCTATGACGATAAAAGTTTTGAATTTTGCCAAAACACCCTTTTTGTCAAGGTCCGACTCTAGGTCCGAGCTCTGACATGATCCAACGTAAGGTCCGACTTGCTATGGCTAGGTCCGACATATGTTTGGTTAGCTCCGGCAGTAGGTCCGACTAGCTTTGGTAAGTTCCGGTGTTAGGTTCTGCTAGCTTTGGTAAGCTTCGGCTCAAGGTCCGGTTAGCTTTGGCAAGGTCCGGAGCTAAATCGCAATGGTTCTTTTTTTTACCATGCAAATGTTTCGAACTTGCTTTACATCTATGGAAAGTTTGCTTAGTATTCTTTTACTAAGTTTTTGAAGTGTTATGGCTGTTTACGGTGGTTAACATTTTGCTATGGTTTGGAACATGCTTATGTGAGGTGTTCACGTAAGGTGTTGTGGTTTTCGGAACTAACGTGAGTCAAGTCGCGGACTTGTGCTTGAAAGTATTGGTTGTTTATTCATGTGTAGATGTTGCTTGAGTTTAAGATATGGCTGATGACGGGATCCATTGAACTAGTCTTAGGGAGAAGATGAGGTTCAACGACCAAGTTCGGGAGGAATTGTGGTTGAGTTGATCGGGAGGTCGCGCAGCATGTTTGAATCAAGAACAATGCATATGAAGGTATCGTGGACGTCGTTGGAAGTTGTTTGCACGTGTTCAAGGGGTGCATGGATGTGGCAACATGGTTCCAAGGCGTGATGAAGAGATTTGGACATAAAGAATTGGTAGGAAAGGTCTAACTGGGTGGATTATGGACTCAGGCTGCGGCTGAGTCGGTTATGGCTCAAATATGGAAAGATTTGACTCGGCTTGGTTATAATAGGATTTGGTGTGGGACACGAAGTTGAGTTATTTTAGAAATGTGGGATACGTTCCTAAGGTGTTTGGAAGTCTTAAGATTGCTTCTATCTGCGTATAGAGAAGTCTTGAGCAGTTATGGAAAGTTTCGATTCAGAAACTGAGTAGGATTAGAGTCCTAGTTTGAATTGGGTTGGCCTCCGGGCTGGTTATATAAGAAACGGAGGCCTGAGCTCGTGGCAAGACGACCTTGAGCTGTTCCTCTTATGTTTTGATCAATAAAATTTGTAATTTACAGGAGCTTTTGTGCCTTGTTGGTCCGACTTGTTTTTGTCAAGTCTTTCTCGTCGAGTTTCTGGACAGCACAACAGTGTTTCGGTGTTTTAATTATAACTTGAGTTTTACAGATCCAATTAATGTGATTCTTTTTGGGTTGTCTTCACAACATGATTTTATATAATCTGTGAAAATTTTACGGTCATTGGATTTTTAGTTTATGATCTACACGAGTTTCTTTGCAGTGTTGCAGATTTGGTTTTTACTCGAGTAGAACAGATTGACCCTCGTTTGATCTTTTGATCATAACTTGAGTTTTTCTTGACGGATTTCCGTGATTCTTGTTGTCGTGTCTTCGTGACTTGATTCTATATAATATATACCACTTTTGTCACGGTTGAACATGTTTAGATCAGTCGCATACACGGTTTCTTTAACAGATTGATTTTCTGCCGAGGGGGGTTTTGTTGCTTCCGCTAAAAAGTTTAAATCTACCATTCACCCCCCCCCCCTGGTAGCTTTTCACGTGCTCTTCGTTCCTACAGTTACGGACGTATAAAGGGAATCCTTCGGGAGAAGGACGGTTCCCTTCTGCCTTTTGCAATCTTCGCCTTCCTCCTGTGCGCTCGAAGCCTCCGCTCCCCAACGCTCACAATCTTTCCTCGCCGCCATGTCTTCTGGCCTCCGTTCGTCTAGGCTCAGCAGCGATGGAGACATCGATATTGTGAGGTGCCTGCTCAGCTGGCAGTCGGCCATGTTTGCCGGAATGATCCATCGCGGGAGGGTCCCGCTGACCGACATGCATCCCGGCGAGGTGGTGCTCTTCACCTCGTACGTGTTGTCCGGGTTCGCACTCCTGGCGTCGTCCTTCCTCCTCCCCCTGATGGAGGTGTATGGGCTCCAGTTGCAGCACCTTATGCCGCACGCCCTCATGCTAGTGGCCGTCTTCATCTACTTCTGTGAGATGTTTGTGTTCATACGGCCTTCGGTGCGGCTCCTCAAGGTGTTCTTCTCCTTGAGGACCTAGGGGAGAAGCACAAGACAACTAGGGGCTTATTACTTCCAGCACCGACGAAGGCACTCTGCACCCTACATCACGCCCTTCACTCCCAGGAAGTGGGAGCACTGGAGGGAGGACTGGGTGATTGCCCAGACTGACGTCCACGACCGCCTGGAGCTGTCAGGTGGACCGCCGATGACCGAGGTGGCCTTTAGGGAGGAGATTCCCGACCTGCAGAACGCCTACACGCCGGTGCTGGAGAGTATCAGGTACTTGGCAGGGGAAGGCCTGACCTCGCTAATGGTTCTGGCTGACTTCCTGTCCTGCCGGATCGCTCCTCTCCAGCAGCGTGTCCGCGCTGCGTGGCAGTACACCGGGGAGGGCGACATGACTCGGTTGCCGCGCGGAGCAGGGTCATCGCTGGATCGGGAGATGTTGGAGATGATTCTGTAGAAGCTCTCCTATGACCCGATCACCGACGACTCCATCACCCCGCCGGCAATCTGCCAGCCCGTCTACCTCAACCCGCTGGCGCGGTCGAGGCTGCTGAGAGAACTGCCGACGCTGGATGACATCAATGTCGTAGTGCGGCAGATTGGGGACCCCTCACGGGGCATCGAGATCCCCGGAGCGGATGGCGCCGGTGGCCAGGCAGGGCCTGCGCTGACCTCACTCCCAAATAGGAGGAAGGAGTCGGCAGAAAGGCCGGTGGCCGCAGCGCGCCCTCGTTCGCCACCCAAGGATGCCCCAGAGCCAGGCAGGGCATCGAAGAGGAAGTTGGTCCGTCCTGACGGAAGCTTCGTCTCCGCCCCCCCCCCCCAGGCGAGGGGTTCCCAGGCTTCCCGTGGTCCCGCACCGGGCTCGGCGACTGGCACCGGGACCAGCTCTAGAGCCACCGCTGCCGGAGCAGTCCCAGCGGCCACGGGAAGGGCGTCGAGGGCCGCCCCAGCTCAGGGCGCATCTTCGGCGTCGAGGTCCTCGGCAGGGAAGGCTCCTGATGTGGTGTCTTTGTCGACGAAGACCCCCGAGGCTCCACTACCTCCGAAGCCAGCGGAGGCGACCTCGACGTCGGCGGGGGCGAGTGGCTCGAGCCCCCCACATAAGAAGATCCACACGGAGTGGAACTTCCAGGCCTCCAGGTATGCTCGACCTCACGGGGCTGCGTACTGGGCCGCTGGATGGTGTAGTTGACGCTTGGTGCTTCTTTTTGTAGGGCTCCTCAGCAGGGCACCTCTGTTCCACCTCCGCCGCAGCAGTCCGGGAGCTGGATCTCCCATTCCGCCGAAGCTCCAACACCGGCGGCAGTGCCTGATCCTGTGCCTGGGGCAGCTCCAGATGTCGGCACCCGGGCCCCCAAGCCCAGCCAACTAGCGGGCGCGGACGCCACTGTTAGCAGTGCGTCTGCTGCTGGGCAGGTTTCTAGCCCTCCTCCCCCCTCCACAGATTGCCGTGGTGGCAACCCCACCGGTGGACGAAGAGCCGGAGGGTGTCGAGGCAGTACCTCGCCTGACAATGCCGAAGGCTGTCCCGGTCCCAAGGGCCGCAAGGGCCGTCCACTCTAGTCTGGACCAGATGCAAGACTGTAGGATCGAAGTACACGTGTAAAGCTACCAGAGGGGGGTGAATGGTAGATAAAAACTTTTCAGCGGAAGCAACAAAACACCCCTTAGCAGAAAACCGATCTGTTAAAGAAACCGTGTGTGGGACTAATATAAACGTGTTCAACTGTGACAAAACTAGTATATATTGTATAAAATCAAGTCACGAATACGTCACAACAAGAATCATGAAAATCCGTTGAGAGAAACTCAAGTTACGATCGAAAGATCGAACAAAGGTCAATCTGTCCTACGTGAGAAAAACAGTTCCGGAATACTGCAAAGAAACTCGAGTAGATCATAAACCACACATTCAATGACTGTGAAATTTTCACAGATGATAGATAATCAAGTTGTGAAGACAACCCAAAAAGAATCACATCAATTGGATCTGTAAAACTCGAGTTATGGTAAAACCACCGAAGCAAGGTAGTGCTGAACAGAAACTCGACGAGAAAAACTTGTCTGAAACAAGTCGGACGAACAAGGTACAAAAGTTCCTTTAGAATACGAATTTTATTTATCAAAACACAAGAGGAACAGCCCCAAAGTCGTGTACCACGAGCTCAGGCCTCCCTTGCTTATATAACCAGCCCGAAGGCCAACTCAACTCAAACTAGGACTCCTACTCCTACTTGGATTCAAACTGTAACTTTCCAATACTGCTTAGTACTCTTATATACACAGATAGAAGCAATCTTAAGACTTCCAAACACCTTAGGAATGTATCCCACATTCCTAAAATAACTCAAATTCGTGACCCACACGAAATCCTACCATAACCAACTCAAAACTTTCCATATTTGAGTCAAACATGACTCAGCCGCAGCCTGAGTCCATAACCTAGTCGGTTGGACCTTTTCGACCAATTCTTTACGTCCACATCTCTTCATCACGCCTTGGAACCATGCAGAAACGTCCATACACTCCTTGCACACGTGCAAACATCTTCCAACGACGTCCAAGATACCTTCATATGCATTGTTCTTGATTCAAACATATTGCGCAACCTCCCGATCAACTCAACCACAATTCCTCCCGAACTTGGCTGTTGAACCTCATCTTCTCCCTAAGACAAGTTCAATGGATCCCGTCACCAGCCATGTCTTGAACTCAAGCAACATCTGCACATGAATAAACAACCAATACTTCCGAGCACAAGTCCTCGACTTGACTCTCGTTAGTTCCGAAACTACAACATCTTACGTGAGCACCTCACATAAGCATGTTGTAAACCATAGCAAAATGATATCAGCCATAACCACCAAAACACACCAAAAACTTAGTAAAATAATACTAAGCAAACTTTCCATAAGAGTAAAGCAAGTTCAAAACATTGCAAGTTAAAAGCAGAACCATTGCAATCAAGCTCCGAACCTTACCAAAGCTAACTGGACCTTGAACCGGAGCTTACCAAAGCCTACGTGACCAAGTCTACGATGCCAAAAATATAAATCTTTGGAATCATTTGCAACTAGACATCTATGCTTAGAGGAAGACATATCAAAATCAGCTTTAAAAACTCTTCCAAACCGAGACATGTTAAAAATAAGCTCACTATTTGAACCTACAACTTTGCAGCAGTTTTTATTGAAAATAATTTCTAGATTTTCATCTAGCAATTGTGAAACAGAAAGCAAGTTGTATTTCAAATTTTTGACAAGTGCCACATCCTTCAAAGTGTAGTGATCATTTACTCTAACCAAACCCTTAGCAATTATAGGAGTTGAAGAATTATCGGCAAAAGTAACATTCTCTACACGTGACACAAAAGAGAGAGAGGAGAACCATTCTTTGTTACCGGTCATGTGGCGTGAGCAACCTGAATCCACAATCCCTTCCTCAAGCGTGTAACCTACATAGAAGCACAATACGTCGATGACTCAATACTGGGGTTAGTTAAAAGGCATTTAGGAATCCAGTACTGAGTCACACGATGTCCAGCAGAAATAACATGCGAAAGCTGAGATTAAACAGCAGGTTTATGAGTCAAAGTTTGAGATTTTTTGTTCTTAACTACTAACCTATGAGGTGTTACTTGTGTAGCATGAAAATCAGTAGCTCCAGAGGCAAAAACAGAAGGTCCGGAAGAAAAAACTGAAGCTCCGGAGGCAAAAACTGAAACTCCGGAGGTAAAATTTGAATATTTCTGACTCATAACAGCAGGTTGCATGTTCCTTACATTCGATTTAGTATGTGCAGCAAATTTTGCATGAGAGTTATAAGATCTAGGTTGCATTCTTTCCTTTTTATGTTGTTTAGCTAGTCTATAACAAAAATCTATGACATGACCATCTCTACCACAATATGTACAATAAAATTTAACTTTGTTTTCATGTCTAGATGAGCATGCAGTATACTTATTTGAACACGAATGTGACAACACTCCTACAGATTTAAAAACCACTTCTTTTTGTTTAGGAATTGTTTGAATCAAACTACTTCCTAATGATTTTACAATTTTAGGTGGATGTTCCTTAGCATGATGTAACACCCCAAATTTTGATTCAAAACCCAAAACCATGTTCAGAGGGGAATTTAAAAATTTTTGGACGTGTTGCATGTTTTGCAAAAATTCAAATTCAAACTGGAATTCAAATTATACTCAAAACAGAAAAGAAATGGAAAAAGAAAAAAGAAAAACGGGAAAAAACTGGCCAGTGGGCCGAAACCCGCCAGCCGGCCCAGCTACTCCCGCGCCAGCCCGCCCCCGCGCGCGCCGCGCTGCCTCTCACCGACAGGTGGGACCCACATGTCATCCCTAACCCCGCGACCCCGGACTCTCTCCCGCGCGCGCGATCGCAACCGATCGGGAAACCCATCCCGTCGCCCGAATTCTGGACCCAGAGGACTCCAACTCGATCACAACAGACCCACCGCC
The DNA here is from genome assembly GCA_030760725.1 of Neostapfia colusana. Lineage (NCBI taxonomy): Eukaryota > Viridiplantae > Streptophyta > Magnoliopsida > Poales > Poaceae > Neostapfia > Neostapfia colusana. The sequence continues at coordinate 111,531,340 of JASWHV010000001.1, forward strand.
CTCCCCCGGCTATAAAAACCCCTGATCCGATCAGTTTTCCTCACGCGATCGCCGATTTTCACTCCGGTGAGCACCGAGACTTCGCCGGTGAATTCTGGCCGATCTAAGCTCGGAAACTCTGATCTAACTCGCTGGTTTTGATCCACCGCCTCCGGGGAACTTTGCAGGTGCAGAAAACTCGGAGAGTTACGGTGTAAACGCAGCGCCGACGAGCTTCGCCGTGGTTTTGCCTCGGACCTCGCCGCCGATCACTTTCCAGGACCCCCGAGCTCGAGAAAACCCCCGAGGTGAGATCCCTGACCTCCCCTCTACCGATCTAGGCCATAAGATCACAGTTCTAGGCAGAATTCTCGAGGATCCAAAACTTTCCAGCGAGATCGCCGCTTCCCGCCGCCGTGCGCCGCCGGCAGCGCCGCCCGCGTTCGCAGAGCGACGTGGCTGCATGTGCGCCGTTTATTTTAAATCGCACGGTAGACTTTAAAACCCCGCGTACCGGTTCGATCTTATAATCTCAGCCGTCGGTTTAGAATCGGACGGTCCACGTCAACCCCGCATTATAAAGACTGGAATTCTTACGTGCTACCCCCTGGGGTTCTCTAGAATTGAGAGCTAGCCCCGGAAACTTCAGATCTAGCCCCTGGAACTTCAGAAAATCATGTAAATTCATTTAAAAATCAGTTTTAGCCCCTGAACTTAATAGAAATTAAGAAAAACACCTCTGATAAGTGTAGCTAGACCCCTGGAAATTATGAAAATAATATTATAGACCCTGTAATGGGGTGAATTAATTATTTTAGCCTTGTTTAGTATTTAATTTAGAAAATTGAATATGTAACTAGTGTTTAAAAATTAAAAGGGGGACAAACATAATTGTCAAAATTAATTAAAAACTTTCTCAGTACTTAGAAAACTTTGGAGTGAGATAAAAATATATTTTTGGGCTGAAATAAATCTGTTTTATCTATTATTCACATTTTATTAGTATAGGGACACATTTTTAAGTAAAGAATAGTTAAAGAAAAATAGGGAAAATAATTATGAAATAGTATACATCATAAGCCATGGTCAAAATATGATTTCAAATTATTTAGGACCAGAACCTAATCTGTTTAGGTGATGTGTATTACTAATTTAATAATAAAATATACAATTATGCATAGGAATACAAGTCTGAAAATATAGCAACCAGTAGATGATAAATGGAGTTTCTAAAATACAAAGAATTCAGTTTAGGGTTGATAGAAATTGTGAAGGCACATTGTATGCAAGTATAAATGTGGACACCAAAAGTAGGAATCATATATATGCATGGTTAAAAGTGCATGCAAGCCACAACTTAACACCCATAAAGTAACCACAACACATATAAGGGTGAATGAATTTCATAAATATGAAATGTGTGGTTTGTATGAAGTAGAAGTGTGAACTGTGTCTTATGATTGTTGTTTTTCTTTTGCTATGTGTGATGGTATGAAGTAGAACCTGCTCAAGAGCAAGTTAACCCTTTCCAAGATCAGGACTACCAATTTCAAGAGCAGCAAGAAGGAGGCAAGTGTCCTTGACCACTTTGATCCTATGCTAGGATGTGTAGATAGAATTATTTGCATTGTCAAATGAAATATGAAACCCATGCTAGGAAGTTTCCCTAGAATTGCATTACCTTGTTTCCTTGAAGCTTGGGTTGGGATTTATTTTGTCATGTCATTTATTTACATGCATATGCTTAGCCATACTTAGAATGGGATATTTGGAACATGAGAATCATCAGTTTACTTTACCATACTCTTGAATGAGCTATTGTGAGTTATGTAGAGGTAGGGATCAAGGCAAGTTGGATGTTTTGGTTGTGTGCTGGGTGCACGAGACTTGGGTTTGTGTTTAGTACTTGCCTGGATCCTAAGGACCGGTTCATGGAGCATGTAACCCGGCTTTACAGTGCCAACCACATGCTGAGATGGGGCAGCTTGGCCAATTAATTAGGTGTATCCCCGGCGTAGTATGGGTGTGTTGGATGGTGCGGGGAATAGGTGTCAGCTGGACTACCATATGAACCGCAAGGCTCAAGAGGGGGCCACTGCAGCGGAGTTGGAGCCTCTTGTATGCTGTTAGGGGTGAAACCTCAGTGGGCCCACGCTCGTCGGGAATCCCTTTGTAAAGGCTTCGTAGTGATCTCTTGGCCGCACACCTGGGAAGTGTGAATGTGGATCGTAGCCACTGGCATAATGGAGGTTCTTTTAGTCCACCCGGCAACGGGGGATGAAATCACTACTTGTGGGTACAGTGGTACAAACTCTGCAGAGTCAAAACTGTCTTGACAGCCGTGCTCACGGTTAAGAGCGGCCTGGACTTATTCATGATTAGAGGATTGATGGTTGTGGATGTTAAGCGGGGAGCTTAACATTGGAAATGATGTTATGGTTATTGGATTATGATGATGGGATGGGAGATTGGGACCATTTCACCTGTGTAGTAATGTAGGTGCTTAATAAGCTAAGGTGATAGGTATTAATTGCGTAGTGCTTTAACCATGAGTTCAACCTCTCCTTGTTCTAGCCATGCATGATATAATTTTCCCACACTTGCTGAGTACCATTGGTACTCAACCTTGCCAATTTGTTGGTTTATATTGCTGCTCAGGTCAAGATAATGTGGTGGTGTATAATGACCAAGACTTTGGACCCGAGGAAGGATTTTAGGTTCATGAAGACCCCCGGGCAACGCCTGTGATGGAGCCCTAAAGAATAATATTCCGCTGCTAGTTTATTTACTTGTGATAAACTTCTTATTGTCCATCGAGACATATGCTATGTAAGACTTATTTATATTCGACACCTGGCTTGTAATAAATGATGCTTCACTATTTGTCATCACATGTATGAGAAAATGATCCTGGCATACATGTGATATTCACTTGGTTGTTTCCTTCGGAAAAACCGGGTGTGACAGAGGTGGTATCAGAGCCAAGGTTGCCCGTAGGAACGTGGACCTAGGTAGAAATGGACGTATTTAAGGGCCCTATTTTCTTAAAAACTATTTTCCAAGGTGTGGGTTAAAAAGTGTTATTAAAGGAGTCATTTTCTTCATCTTACCCCAACTTTCATTCAAAATAGGATTTTTGTTTGAGAATTTATCTAACCTAATTTTAAATTCTTTTGTTTTTAGATGGTTCGCATGATTCGCACCGCTCGTAAGTCCACAGGAGGGAGAGTTCCCGTAGTTGCCCTTGCCGAAAGAGAGGAGAGTCGCCCCGTGACGTACCTTTCCTACGGATTGGCAGTAGGAGACTTGTTGCGCCGTCTTCGACGTATGCTCGAAGCCGCCGGCAATACGGGCAAGCTAATCATCCACTATAACTCCACCAGGACCATCCGTGAGAAGAGGGAAGAATGGAGTTCGGAGATGAGGATTATACACGAGAATCAGCTGCTTAAGATTCACCACTCTCCAGCTTGTCGAGCAACACAAGTTGACGCGGAGAAAGATGTCACTTGGGAGGCCATCACCTGCCAGAGTCACATCTATCGTCGCCACTTGGACAAAACTGAGTACATGTATGTCCTCCAACGTGAGAGTGGTACCACGGAGTACAAGTACCCACCGGTGCAGCAAGGGACTTCCCATGAGCACATGGACTTGTGCTTGGAGGATGCTGCTATGCTCAGCACTCGACTGCAGGAGTGTCAACAAGAGCTTCAGGATGTCTGAGACACTCTGAAGGAAACGGAGGTGTTGCTGCGAGCTTGCTTAAAGGCAAGAGAAAGAGGAGATGGGAATGAACTGTGTGTCACCGTGAGTGATCCATGGACTCCTGACTCCCCAGATCGCCGAGCAATCAGGCGTCGTCGCACTTCTCCACCAGCAGCCTCTCCACCCAAAGCCGAGTCAGAAGGTAGCCGAAATGAGGAGGAAGATCCCGAGGAGCCAGCTCAAGAGGACGAGTAGTGTAGAGTCTTTCCCCTAGCTAGCAAGAGGTCGAGTAGTCGAGTCGTTACGTAGTTAATGGTGTGATAATGCTTGGTGTGTGACGTGAGTTGTGGAAGCCATGAGCAATTGTCCACAGCCTCGTCTTCAGATTGTTTTGCTTAGGTGTGTGAACCCACAGGAAATAATAGTGCATTTATTTGGAGTGAGATATAAACCCTCGTAAAATTTTAACAAAGCCTCAACACCTCAAAGCACCAACAAATGAAAGTAGTAAGATGATACTAAATGATATCAAATTAACATTTGTTGATTCTGCCAGATGGCCGGAAGAGGAAAAGGACGTGCTGCCAACCCCGCCAACAACAATGATGAGGCATGCAACCCTCATCTTTCTGAAGGCCAGGACCGGGGTGGTCGCCGTGAAGAAGTTGATCCTCTCCACCAAATGCTGGAGAATCAAAATCAGCTCATCCAGAACTTGACTCAAGTGGTGGCCAACTTGCATCAAGTTCCACCTCCACAAGCGGCACCACGCCAACCAAGGTTGAGTGAGTTTCTAGGAACTCAACCTCCAAAGTTTGCAAGTGCTGCTGAACCTCTGGAGGCAGATGATTGGCTGAAGACCATTGAAAGTAAGATGAGGATAATCCAATGCCAAGGGTATGAGAGGGTGCTGTTTGCCTCTCATCAATTGCAGGGACCTGCTGCTGATTGGTGGACCGCCTACGTGGCCGCCCATCATGACCCTGAGAACATCACTTGGGAAGAGTTCAAGCGTAGCTTCCGCAACCATTATATCCCAAGAGGTGAACTCAAAAACAAGAGGAAGGAGTTTCTGGGACTGCAGCAGGGAAACATGACTGTGAGGGAATACCTCACTAAATTTACTCAACTATCCCGTTATGCTCCACGAGACATAGAGACTGATGAGCAGAAACAAGATTGTTTCGTGGAAGGACTTACCGCAGAGATGCAGTGTGCCATGTCCTCAAATGAGTATGAAAGCTTTCAAAAGATGGTGGACAGAGCCTTTGTGGTGGAAAGGAAGCTAAAGGCCCTGGAAAATGAGAATAAGAGGAAGGCGGGGTGGTCACATCAGGCCTCAGGGAGCAACACCCGCCCACGTATGATGCAGCAACCTACGGGGCAGACAAGCCGTGCTGCGGTACCCTATTCAGCACCAAGAGGGTACAACCCAAACTACAGGCCTCCCGCAGCACCAGCACAGCTGCAACGTCAGTTTGTGCAGCAGCCTCGCCCCGCATATCCACCTCGACCAGCAATGCAAGGACCCCCAAACCAACCCCAAGACAACAAGGGCCAGGCATCTAAGATTGGGGTGCAATGTTTCAGCTGTGGTGAAGTGGGGCACTACGCCCATAAGTGCCCTAAGAAGAAGCCTGCGCCGCCACAACAGCAGAATGTAGTGAGAGGACGGGTGAACCACGTCACTATGGAGGAAGCACAAGAGGCACCCGACGTGGTAGTTGGTAAGTTTCCTGCCAATTTACACCTTGCAACTCTGCTGTTTGATTCTGGTGCTACCCACTCGTTCATTGCTCAAGGGTTTGTTAAGAAGCATGACCTAGCAACCACACAAATGAACCATATGCTAGCGGTAAACTCTCCAAGTGGAGAAATAAGGACAAGACAAGTGTGTCCCAAAGTGAGCCTAGACATTAATGGGGTAGTATTTACTGCTAACCTCATAGTGATAGATTCACAAGGGATAGATATTATTTTGGGTATGGATTGGTTGACCAAATATAAAGGAATCATCCATTGTTCGACCAGAACGGTGGAACTAACTCACCCCAGTGGCACCAAAGTAAAGTTCATAACGATACAGGAGCCTAGGAGGGACATTAAATTAAATCAAGTGGAGGTGAAAGTTGAGGAAATCAGGACTATCAGGGAATATCCAGATGTTTTTCCGGAGGAATTGCCAGGAATGCCTCCCGACCGTGACGTGGAGTTCGCAATTGAGCTAGTACCGGGAACAGCCCCGATATACAAGAGACCTTATCGAATGGACTCCAAGCAGCTAGAAGAGCTCAAGGACCATTTGAGAGAATTGACGGAGAAGGGGTATATTCGCCCTAGTTCCTCACCATGGGGAGCTCCGGTGATATTTGTGCCCAAGAAATACGGAACCCAAAGGTTATGCGTGGATTACCGTGCCTTGAATGAGGTAACCATCAAGAACAAGTACCCATTACCCCGCATTGAAGACTTGTTTGATCAGTTGAGGGGAGCTTGTGTGTTCTCGAAAATTGATCTCAGGTCGGGGTACCACCAACTCAAGATAAGGCAATCAGATATTCCCAAGACAGCTTTCGTATCTCGGTACGGACTGTATGAATACACTGTCATGCCTTTTGGGCTAACCAATGCCCCGGCATATTTCATGTACCTCATGAACAAGGTATTCATGGAATATCTGGACAAATTTGTGGTGGTTTTCATAGATGATATTCTCGTCTTCTCCAAAAATGAAGAAGAACATGAGAAACATCTAAGGTTGGTGTTACAGAGGCTGAGAGAACACCAATTATATGCCAAGTTGAGCAAGTGTGAGTTTTGGCTGAAGAGAGTTCCCTTTTTAGGACATATAATCTCGGAGGGAGGAATCTCCGTAGATCCCGCCAAAATCGAGGATATCCTGAAGTGGAAAACCCCTGAAAATGTCGGGGAAGTTCGAAGCTTTTTGGGATTGGCTGGATACTATCGACGGTTTATTGAGGGATTCTCCAAGATCTCGAGACCTCTCACCAAACTGTTGGAAAAGGGAGTCACATTCACCTGGACGCCACAGTGCGATACGAGCTTTCAGGAGCTAAAGAAGAGATTGACAACAGCCCCAGTGTTGGTTATGCCAGATATGCAGAAGAATTTCACAGTGTACTGTGATGCCTCTGGGAATGGGTTGGGATGTGTTCTCATGCAAGAAGGACATGTCGTGGCATATGCATCCCGGCAGCTTCGGAAGCACGAGAAGAACTATCCTACACATGACCTAGAACTAGCTGCAGTGGTACACGCGTTGAAAATTTGGCGGCACTATTTGATGGGGAAGAGGACAGAGATATATACGGATCATAAGAGTTTGAAGTACATATTCACACAACCAGATCTCAACCTCAGACAAAGGAGATGGTTAGAGCTAATCAATGACTTTGATGTGGGCATCAACTATCATCCCGGGAAAGCAAACGTAGTGGCCGATGCTTTGAGTCGGAAAGTGCAGGTCAATAAGTTGAGTTTGAAGGACATGCCTGCAGAATTGAAGGACGAGGTTATAAGACTCAATCTGTGTCTAGTAAATAGTGGTGAAGCCATCGCCATGGAAGTGGACTCCACACTCGAGCAAGACATACGCGAGGGCCAAAAGAATGATGAGAAGATACAAGAGATCAGACAGCTCATTAAGGAAAATAAAGCTCCTGGTTTTAGAGAGGATGAACAAGGAACGGTGTGGCACGGAAAAAGGATCTGTGTGCCAGAAGTAAAGGAGATCCGTGAATTAATTTTGAAGGAGGCTCACGATTCTGACTATTCCATTCATCCTGGGAGTACGAAGATGTACCAGGACCTCAAGAGCAGGTATTGGTGGTATGGCATGAAGCGAGATGTCGCGGAACATGTTGCCCTATGTGACACATGTCAGTTGGTGAAAGCAGAACATCAACGACCCGCGGGATTATTGCAACCACTCAAAGTGCCTGAATGGAAGTGGGAAGAAATCAGCATGGATTTTGTCGTGGGATTGCCTAGGACCCAATCCGGGTATGATTCAATATGGGTCATTATTGATAGGCTAACCAAGGTAGCTCATTTCATCCCTGTGAAAGAAAGCTATAGCGGATCCAAATTGGCAGAATTGTACATGTCAAGGATTGTGTGTTACCATGGAGTGCCAAAGAAGATAGTGTCGGACCGAGGGACACAGTTCACCTCGAGGTTTTGGCAAAAGTTGCATGAAACCATGGGAACCCATCTGAACTTCAGCTCTGCCTATCATCCCCAAACTGACGGGCAGACGGAGAGAACCAATCAGATCCTTGAAGATATGTTAAGGGCATGTGCACTCAAAAACAATAGGAGTTGGGACAAGAATTTACCGTATGCGGAGTTTTCCTATAACAACAGCTATCAAGCCAGTATGAAGATGTCACCGTTTGAAGCTTTGTATGGAAGGAAGTGCAGAACTCCCCTATTTTGGAACCAAACAGGAGAAAGTAAAGTGTTTGGTCCAGAAGTGCTACAAGAAGCCGAGGCAAAGGTGAGGGAGATTCGCAACAACTTGAGGATAGCACAAACACGCCAGAAGAGTTATGCTGATGTACGAAGAAGAGAACTCGTTTTCAACGTGGGAGACTATGTTTATCTCAAGGTGTCCCCTATCAGAGGACTTCGTCGGTTCAAGGTGAAAGGGAAGTTATCGCCTCGATACATCGGACCCTTTCAAGTTTTGGAAAGGAAAGGCGAAGTGGCGTACCAACTAGAGTTACCGGTTCATCTATCGGACGTGCACGATGTATTCCATGTGTCACAACTCAAGAAATGCCTGAGGACGCCTGAAGAGGTGTTACCCATGAATGAAGTGGATGTAGCTGAAGATTTGTCTTATGCCGAGCAACCATACAAGATTTTGGAGACAATAGAACGCCTCACCAGAAATAAAAGAATCCGGATGTGCAAGGTGCAGTGGAAGCATCACTCAGAAGAGGAAGCCACCTGGGAACGGGAAGATGAGCTTAAGGCACAATTTCCGGAATTGTTTTCTTAGAAACACCAATCTCGAGGACGAGATTTCTTTTAAGGGGGGTAGAGCTGTAACACCCCAAATTTTGATTCAAAACCCAAAACCATGTTCAGGGGGGAATTTAAAAATTTTTGGACGTGTTGCATGTTTTGCAAAAATTCAAATTCAAACTGGAATTCAAATTATACTCAAAACAGAAAAGGAATGGAAAAAGAAAAAAGAAAAACGGGAAAAAACTGGCCAGTGGGCCGAAACCCGCCAGCCGGCCCAGCTACTCCCGCGCCAGCCCGCCCCCGCGCGCGCCGCGCTGCCTCTCACCGACAGGTGGGACCCACATGTCATCCCTAACCCCGCGACCCCGGACTCTCTCCCGCGCGCGCGATCGCAACCGATCGGGAAACCCGTCCCGTCGCCCGAATTCTGGACCCAGAGGACTCCAACTCGATCACAACAGACCCACCGCCCTCCCCCGGCTATAAAAACCCCTGATCCGATCAGTTTTCCTCACGCGATCGCCGATTTTCACTCCGGTGAGCACCGAGACTTCGCCGGTGAATTCTGGCCGATCTAAGCTCAGAAACTCTGATCTAACTCGCTGGTTTTGATCCACCGCCTCCGGGGAACTTTGCAGGTGCAGAAAACTCGGAGAGTTACGGTGTAAACGCAGCGCCGACGAGCTTCGCCGTGGTTTTGCCTCGGACCTCGCCGCCGATCACTTTCCAGGACCCCCGAGCTCGAGAAAACCCCCGAGGTGAGATCCCTGACCTCCCCTCTACCGATCTAGGCCATAAGATCACAGTTCTAGGAAGAATTCTCGAGGATCCGAAACTTTCCGGCGAGATCGCCGCTTCCCGCCGCCGTGCGCCGCCGGCAGCGCCGCCCGCGTTCGATCAGAGCGACGTGGCTGCATGTGCGCCGTTTATTTTAAATCGCACGGTAGACTTTAAAACCCCGCGTACCGGTTCGATCTTATAATCCCAGCCGTCGGTTTAGAATCGGACGGTCCACGTCAACCCCGCATTATAAAGACTGGAATTCTTACGTGCTACCCCCTGGGGTTCTCTGGAATTGAGAGCTAGCCCCGGAAACTTCAGATCTAGCCCCTGGAACTTCAGAAAATCATGTAAATTCATTTAAAAATCAGTTTTAGCCCCTGGACTTAATAGAAATTAAGAAAAACACCTCTGATAAGTGTAGCTAGACCCCTGGAAATTATGAAAATAATATTATAGACCCTGTAATGGGGTGAATTCATTATTTTAGCCTTGTTTAGTATTTAATTTAGAAAATTGAATATGTAACTAGTGTTTAAAAATTAAAAGGGGGACAAACATAATTGTCAAAATTAATTAAAAACTTTCTCAGTACTTAGAAAACTTTGGAGTGAGATAAAAATATATTTTTGGGCTGAAATAAATCTGTTTTATCTATTATTCACATTTTATTAGTATAGGGACACATTTTTAAGTAAAGAATAGTTAAAGAAAAATAGGGAAAATAATTATGAAATAGTATACATCATAAGCCATGGTCAAAATATGATTTCAAATTATTTAGGACCAGAACCTAATCTGTTTAGGTGATGTGTATTACTAATTTAATAATAAAATATACAATTATGCATAGGAATACAAGTCTGAAAATATAGCAACCAGTAGATGATAAATGGAGTTTCTAAAATACAAAGAATTCAGTTTAGGGTTGATAGAAATTGTGAAGGCACATTGTATGCAAGTATAAATGTGGACACCAAAAGTAGGAATCATATATATGCATGGTTAAAAGTGCATGCAAGCCACAACTTAACACCCATAAAGTAACCACAACACATATAAGGGTGAATGAATTTCATAAATATGAAATGTGTGGTTTGTATGAAGTAGAAGTGTGAACTATGTCTTATGATTGTTGTTTTTCTTTTGCTATGTGTGATAGTATGAAGTAGAACCTGCTCAAGAGCAAGTTAACCCTTTCCAAGATCAGGACTACCAATTTCAAGAGCAGCAAGAAGGAGGCAAGTGTCCTTGACCACTTTGATCCTATGCTAGGATGTGTAGATAGAATTATTTGCATTGTCAAATGAAATATGAAACCCATGCTAGGAAGTTTCCCTAGAATTGCATTACCTTGTTTCCTTGAAGCTTGGGTTGGGATTTATTTTGTCATGTCATTTATTTACATGCATATGCTTAGCCATACTTAGAATGGGATATTTGGGACATGAGAATCATCAGTTTACTTTACCATACTCTTGAATGAGCTATTGTGAGTTATGTAGAGGTAGGGATCAAGGCAAGTTGGATGTTTTGGTTGTGTGCTGGGTGCACGAGACTTGGGTTTGTGTTTAGTACTTGCCTGGATCCTAAGGACCGGTTCATGGAGCATGTAACCCGGCTTTACAGTGCCAACCACATGCTGAGATGGGGCAGCTTGGCCAATTAATTAGGTGTATCCCCGGCGTAGTATGGGTGTGTTGGATGGTGCGGGGAATAGGTGTCAGCTGGACTACCATATGAACCGCAAGGCTCAAGAGGGGGCCACTGCAGCGGAGTTGGAGCCTCTTGTATGCTGTTAGGGGTGAAACCTCAGTGGGCCCACGCTCGTCGGGAATCCCTTTGTAAAGGCTTCGTAGTGATCTCTTGGCCGCACACCTGGGAAGTGTGAATGTGGATCGTAGCCACTGGCATAATGGAGGTTCTTTTAGTCCACCCGGCAACGGGGGATGAAATCACTACTTGTGGGTACAGTGGTACAAACTCTGCAGAGTCAAAACTGTCTTGACAGCCGTGCTCACGGTTAAGAGCGGCCTGGACTTATTCATGATTAGAGGATTGATGGTTGTGGATGTTAAGCGGGGAGCTTAACATTGGAAATGATGTTATGGTTATTGGATTATGATGATGGGATGGGAGATTGGGACCATTTCACCTGTGTAGTAATGTAGGTGCTTAATAAGCTAAGGTGATAGGTATTAATTGCGTAGTGCTTTAACCATGAGTTCAACCTCTCCTTGTTCTAGCCATGCATGATATAATTTTCCCACACTTGCTGAGTACCATTGGTACTCAACCTTGCATATTTGTTGGTTTATATTGCTGCTCAGGTCAAGATAATGTGGTGGTGTATAATGACCAAGACTTTGGACCCGAGGAAGGATTTTAGGTTCATGAAGACCCCCGGGCAACGCCTGTGATGGAGCCCTAAAGAATGATATTCCGCTGCTAGTTTATTTACTTGTGATAAACTTCTTATTGTCCATCGAGACATATGCTATGTAAGACTTATTTATATTCGACACCTGGCTTGTAATAAATGATGCTTCACTATTTGTCATCACATGTATGAGAAAATGATCCTGGCATACATGTGATATTCACTTGGTTGTTTCCTTCGGAAAAACCGGGTGTGACACATGAGCATGTGAATCAAAACCTAAACCAGTTTTATCATTGCAAGACTTGGAAGAATTCAGCAGCAAGTTTAGGTTCTTATTCCCATTACAAAACCGATCTAATGTACTATGCATGTTATCAAGTTTATTTGATACATCAAGGCAATTTTCACATGAAGTTTTTCCTTTTAATTTGCAATTGGAACAATATTTAACTTCATGAGAACGTAAAGCATTGTTCAATATAGAAATTTCTTTCATAGCATCTTGTAGTTTCTTATCAAGATCATCGCAAGTAGAACAATGCAAATCAATTGTAGAACAACAAGCATCTTTCAAGTTTTTATCATTAAGTGCAGCAAGCTTTTTGTTCTTCTCGATTTCAAGTTCAAGTTTATAAAGTGTGGAGGTGTGTGCACTTCTTAGAGAGGACAATTGTTCATATATTAAATCACATGAGGAACAAGAATCATCACTAGGAATCAAGGATTTTAAACGATTAATTTCATATTCTAGTGACTCAATTTTAACAGCATTGTCCCTACGCTTTTTGTCCTTTTCTTAACAATAATAGTGGCATGAGAAATAGCATCACACATTTCTTCGCAAGTAGGACATACCTCTTCGTTGTCACTGTTGTGTTCTGCATCCTCCATACTTGATTTTGATTTGCCCGCCATGAAGCACAAGTTTATCAGATCATCTTCATCACTTCCAATGTCTACATCACTCGAGCCAAGTTCTTGAATTGCGGTGATGAAACTGTTTATCAGTTTGCGTCCTGTAAAACCCTTCTTTTTCTTGTTGGTGTTGCCAAAAGAGGACTTGACTTTATTCTGCTTTTCATCACGGTTAGAAGGACCTGAAAGGTTAGGGCAATCTGTACGAAAGTGTCCTGTCTTACCACATTCAAAGCATCGTTGAGGTCCGGAGCTTCCTCTCCTTCTAGTTCTCACATTTTGCAATGCTTTTGAGAACCTAGTAGAAAGAAGTACTAGCTCCTCCTCTGGAAACTCCTCAATCTGTTCTAGGGTTAGTGAAGACAGCAAAGCAAGTGTATTGCTAGATGATTGGCCGGAGCTAGGCATATCACGTTGTGAGACAAATGCAATAGTCTTATTTGGGTTCTTGCGTGATATAATATCAATTTCATGAGTTTTTAGCTTAGAATAAAGCACATCTAATGTAAGAGTACTCATGACAGTGGATTCACGTATGGATGTTACTTTCATCTCCCAAATTGACATGTCTAATGCACTTAGTAATTGCCTAGCATTTTCAGCATATGAAAAATTAACATTGACGCTACGCAAGTTGCTGAGAATTTTATTAAAGCGAGCAAAGAGGTCATCAATGGACTCACCGGGTTGCATCTCAAAGCGCATGTACTCTTTCTTGAACATATCATGTCTTACCTCCTTGATCGTGTTGGATCCTTCTAGTAGTCACAAAGTGCTCTCCACACATCGTACACCGATCGGAGGTGTGCAACACGGTCGAAGTCGCTCTGAGTTAGTCCTTGTATGATCAAGTTCTGAGCCTTGTTGTTGTTGTCGATATCTCTCATGTTTGTAGCCGTGACTTGATCGTTTGAAGGCACATCGTAAGGCTTGTACACCTTTTCCCATATTGCAAAGCCTTGCGCATAGATGAAAGCTTTCATGTGTGCCTTCCAAACCTGAAAATCAATACCACTAAACACACAAGGTTTGGCGGAGTATTTCTCCATGATGATTAGTCAAAACACGTGCAAATCACAAAGATTAGAGAAACCTGGCTCTGATACCAATTGTAGGATCGAAGTACATGTGTAAAGCTACCAGAGGGGGGTGAATGGTAGATAAAAACTTTTCAACGGAAGCAACAAAACACCCCTCAGCAGAAAACCGATCTGTTAAAGAAACTGTGTGTGCGACTAATTTAAACGTGTTCAACTGTGACAAAACTAGGATAGATTGTAAAGAATCAAGTCACGAAGACGTCACAACAAGAATCATGAAAATCCGTTGAGAGAAACTCAAGTTACGATCGAAAGATCGAACAAAGGTCAATCTGTCCTACGCGATAAAAACAGTTCTGGAATACTGCAAAGAAACTCGTGTAGATTAGAAACATCAAATTCATTGACTGTGAAATTTTCACAGATGATAGATAATCAAGTTGTGAAGATAACCCAAAAAGAATCACATCAATTGGCTCTGTAAAACTCGAGTTATGATAAAACCACCGAAGCAAGGTAGTTCTGAACAGAAACTCGACGAGAAAAACTTGTCTGAAACAAGTCGGACGAATAAGGCACAAAAGTTCCTTTAGAATACGAATTTTATTTATCAAAACACAAGAGTAACAGCCCCAAAGTCGTGTACCACGAGCTCTGGCCTCCCTTGCTTATATAACCAGCCCGAAGGCCAACTCAACTCAAACTAGGACTCCTACTCCTACTTGGATTCAAACTGTAACTTTCCAATACTGCTTAGGACTCTTCTATACGCAGATAGAAGCAATCTTAAGACTTCCAAACACCTTAGGAACGTATCCCACATTTCTAAAATAACTCAAATTCGTGACCCACACGAAATCCTATCATAACTAACTCAAAACTTTCCATATTTGAGTCAAACACGACTCAGCCGCAGCCTGAGTGCATAACCTAGTCAGTTGGACCTTTCCGACCAATTCTTTATATTCACATCTCTTCATCATGCCTTGGAACCATGCAGCCACATCCATGCACTCCTTGCACACGTGCAAACATCTTCCAACAACGTCCAAGATACCTTCATATGCATTGTTCTTGATTCAAACATACTGCGCAACCTCCCGATCAACTCAACCACAATTCATCCCGAACTTGGCTGTTGAACCTCATCTTCTCCCTAAGACTAGTTCAATGGATCCCGTCACCAGCCATGTCTTAAACTCAAGCAACATCTGCACATGAATAAACAACCAATACTTCCGAGCACAAGTCCTCGACTTGACTCTCGTTAGTTCTGAAACTACAACATCTTACATGAGCACCTCACACAAGCATGTTGTAAACCATAGCAAAATGATATCAGCCATAACCACCAAAACACACCAAAAACTTAGTAAAATAATACTAAGCAAACTTTCCATAAGAGTAAAGCAAGTTCGAAACATTGCAAGTTAAAAGCAGAACCATTGCAATCAACCTCCAAACCTTACCAAAACTAACCGGAGCTTACCAAAGCTAGTCGGACCCAGCGCCGGAGCTTACTAAAGCTTAGTCGGACCTAGCACGGAACATACCAAATCTAGTCGGACCTAGCACCAGAGCTAGCAAAAACAAGTCGGACCTAGCCAAAATAAGTCAGACCTAGACAAAGCAAGTCGGACCTTACGTCGGACCTTGCCGGAGCTACCCAAAACAAGTCGGACCTATCGTCAGACCTTGCAGGAGCTCGGACCTAGAGTCGGAACTTGTTAAAAAGGTGTTTTGGTAGTATTCAAAACTTTTATCATCAAAGCCAATGTATTCAGCACACATAGGTCTCACAAAGACACGCTCAAGCAAGAGTGGGCCGAGCTGAGATCTGAGCGGGAGCGCCTCCAAGACTGGGATAACCTGCTGAAGGCGCGAGTCCAGTCCACCAGGGCGAAGGCTCGGGCTCGGGAGGAGCGGCTCGAGGCTCAGGAGGAGGTGCTGGAGGACATAGAGGCCACCGTCACGACCCTCCAAAAGAATGCGGCGAACCTCCAGGCTGAGGCCGAGAGCCTCCATGCCTCCGCCGATGCGTGTCTCGCGGCACTGTCGAAGCTTTGAGATGCTCCTTTGCTGGGAGGAGGCGGAGGCGAGGGAGAGGGATCTCTCCGACCGTCTAGCTACCTATGAGGAGTCGCGTGGGTGCCTAGAGGAGCAGCTTCAGGGCGTCCGTGACCATGAGCTCGTCGCTGCGTCCAGGGAGTCTGACCTGCAGGAGCAGGGTGCACGGCTGGCCACCAGGGAGTAGGCCCTGGTTGCTCTGGAGCAGGGGCTAGCTGCTCGGGAACAGGAGCTAGCGAGGAGGAGTTTGAAAGGGGAGCTGGCTTCTTCAGGAATAGAGGTCGAAGATCTCCGGGCTTCTCGTGCCGCTGAGGCAGAGAAGGTCTGGGACTTCCTCGGCCGCGCAGAGGCGGCTCTAGAACCCTTCGGCTTTGGCCCCTTGCGCCCCGGAGGGCCGGTCCAGGAGGTGAGCCAGGTGCTCCCTGCCCTGGACTCAGTCGGGGAGAAGCTCCTGACGTTGGAGAATGTCATGGGGGAGCATATGGAGGTTGAAGGCAAAGCTCTGGCCCAGATGGTGGCAGAGCATGTGCTCACTTGCCTCCGGAGCTCCGATCGCAGCATCTCCCTGGAACCTGTGGTGCAGGGACACAGCGTAGAAATGTCGGGGGCGGCGAAGTCTTCCGTGGAGGAAGTCGCTCGACTTGTATATGCTAGGTTCTAGCGCGTATAGCTCCTAGGTCTCTCGCTTTCTTTGTATCCTCCTATGTATGCCGGAGCTCTATTGTTATTGAAGACATTTTATTTCAAGTCTTATGCTGTCTTGAGTTGTTGATGTAGACTTCAGACCCTTGGCGGTGCAAAGGTCTGGAATGACTTAGCCGACGTGGATAGCTCTTTGCCGATGTCTCGGGCTTGTTCCTACAGGTCTTTAGCAGCGTAAGGATCCAGGGCGCCCCGGCAGTGTGGCTACCACTCCTTCCGGGTCCTTGGCGGCATAAGGACCCGAGGGAAGTTTGGCCCTTGTCTTCAGCTTGTCGTAGCTGGTGCTTCGAGTCTTCTACTCGCTGCTGCAGTGGCCCGACATCCTGCCCGCGTGGTTCACCGTGATGGCCCCCTGGTAGGTGTGGCCCTTGTGGTGGGGCGCACCTACCAGCGGATGAGGCAGGACGTCAACATCAAGCCCCCTGGGAGGTCTAAAATGCCAAGGACCTATGCGGACCTGCCGTCGTGACAAAAAGAGGGAGTAGCCGTGCTCTCTGGTCACTCTTCCTTGTTTGGTAGCTCTGCTATGGCTTACGGTCCTCAGTTAAGATGCAGGGCTTGGGTAATTTGATGTGGGTCGTCTCGACTACAGTTAAAGCCTTGCCCAGGGGTATGAGCCGTCCGGTTCCTTGGTACCGAGTTGTAGCGCTGGAGAGGCAGGGTGTGCACGCTAGGGGTACGGAACCAGGCATAGGAAGCTACACACCCTGGACCTCCCGCTGGCGTAAGACTTTCAAGGGAGGGCCATTCGGTGCCATAGGGCCCCCAGGCAATGAGATAACCAAAGGTCCCCAAGTTACGCTCAGGACTTTGCTCGGGGGTATGAAACGTTCGGCTCCCCGGTACCAAGCTGTAGCGCTGGAGAGACAGGGTACACACACTAGGGGTACGGAACCAGGCATAGCAGGCTATGCCCCTGGACCTCCCGCTGATGTAAGCTTTTCAGGGGAGGGACCATTCGGTGCCATTGGGCCCCCAAGCAACGAGACAACCACAGGACCCCGGGTATGCCACAGGTACTTCAAGTAGACCCGCCTGTATAAGGATATAACAGCTCTTGCTACGGTTGAACAGAAGGAAAAGTGATGGGCCTTATGGCCGGAGCGGTATGGAAAGAAAGCACGAAGAGCACGGGGGCAATGTCCGGTGTCCGATTACTTCTCTTGTCCGTAGGCATGTTCTTTCTGGCCCCCAAGTACTCAGTTGTAGCGTACGGGAGGCAGGATGTGCACGCTAGGGGTACGGAACCAGGCATAGCAGGCTACACACCCTGGACCTCCCACGGGCATTAACCTTTCAGCGAGCAGACCTTCCAGCACCATGAGACCTAGGACAAGTGTGTAGGACAGGCTCTGGACACGCCATTTACAGTTGCTATGCATGAGTAAGCACAAACTGTAAAGAAGATATGCAGGGTAGGGTAGATTTTTTCTCATTTCAGCTTCCTTCAGGTGATAGGAAGAAACAAGCCGTGCAAGAAGGCAGCGACCAGCCCCTATGACAAGAGTAGCAGGACCCCTCCGGGGCTAAGCTGTTCTAAGCGTTGTTCCTAGACACTATGGCACCTTTACAAAGAAAGAGAAAAAGAAAAAATACCCTACCACTGCACTGAGGATAGAACTTACAGGGGTGTTCTATGTTCTGTGGATTAGGTAGAGGTACCCAATCCCCGTGGCTAGGTGGGTGCACCTGGGGCGGCACATTTGTGTTGCTCAGAAGGGACCTTCCCAGTCGGGGGAGGGTTTGTCAACCCTTTTGAGAAAGTATTTAGCCGAGGCACCAGGTGGCCCTGCCTTGGGCTGTCTACTCTGCGTGTACCGTTGCTGATATCGTAAGAGCACCTAGCAGTGTAGCGCATTTCAAGCAGCCTCTAGCCACATTACCTCGTCGACGAGGTCAATTTCTTCGCGCAGAAGCTGGTTTTGCGTGGCTTCATCGTATGTATGGACGTGGGATGAGCCATTGGTGTGTTCCGGGGGGAGGGTGGCCTCGACCCCCTACACCAGTGTAAGAGGGTGTTTCCCTTGTTGCACGACGAGGGGGGAACGCCTGGTTGGGCGTGGAGCGTCTTGCGTCACTCGCTGTCGGCGCTGGAGTCGGAGTCGGAGAGCGGCCGTTGACGGCTTTCAATGCCCTCTGGGTGTCTTGGTACTCCATATCCTGCTCAGCACTGGCCTGGGGTTTGGCCTTTTGTTTGCCCTCCCGCTGGCGGAAGAGTGCACCGTCTTCGCGAGGTCACTGTTGCTGCAGCTCGTGGAAGCGTTCTGCAAGCTTCTTGATCTCACGGCAGTCGCTAGCGCCATGACGGTCGGTGTTGTGCACCGGGCACCACTGGCCGTCGTCGCTAGCAGATGACGGTCACGGGCGCTTGTCAGAGCACGGGTCTCGGACTCAACCGGCCGCAGCTAGAGCAGCAATGGATGCCCGGCCAGAGGCTTGTTTCTGCCTCCGGTCTTGTTCTTATTGCTGCTGCACGGAGCAGCAGCCTCTCTGGCACTCCCTGTCGTGGTGGCAGGTCGTGAGTGCCAGTCTCGGCCTTCCGCCGCCCTGGCACATTTATCAGCCAGGCTGAAGAGCTTGGAAACGTCTTGCACGTCGTGTGTGGCCAACTTCTCGAGCATCTTCTTGTCACGGACGCCTTGCTAGAAGGAGACGACGACGGAGGCGTTGGAGATGCGGAGGATGGTGTTCCTAACCTGGGAAAACCGCTGGATGAAAGATCGCAGCGACTCCCCATCACGCTGGCGTACGGCGTGGAGGTCAAGCTCGGTGCCGGGGCGCGTGTAGGAACTCCCAAAGTTGGCTGTAAACCTCCAGCACAATTCTTCCCATGACGTGACGGAGCCTTGGGGAAGGTTCATGAGCCATGACCGAGTCGTGCCGGTCAGGGCGACGGGGAAGTAGTTGGCTAAGACGGCCTCATCCCCTCCTGCAGCTAGGATGGAGGTGGAGTAGATGTGCAGGAACTCGGCGGGATTGACTGTCCAGTCATATTTTTCTGGCAAGTGGGGCCAACTTGGGTGGCCAGACCACCATACGAAGGTGCGGGGCGAGCGCCAAGCAGCCCCTCGTTGCCCCAAGAGAAGCAGGGGTAGGTGGAGCGCGGCCCGCTGGTACGGCGCTTGGAGCACGGTATTCTCCGTCGAGGTTGTGATGCCTCTCGCAGCATCACTCGATGGTGGTATGACCGTTTTCACTTACGAGACGGTGGTTCAGCTCGACCCTGAGGTCAGCTGCGGCCGCCGCGCGTGGGGCTGTTGCCTCACGGGCCACCGTCAGCGTACGCGACTGGGCCAGTAAGGGTTCAGCCTGCTGTCTCCTGTAGGCAAGAGAGTTCATGGCAGCAGTGACGAGATGGTCAACATCGTGTCGCCACTGTTCTGACGCCTCGGGGGTGGCACCCTTGCCCGGAGAGTTGTAGAGCAGAGCGCGTGCTGCAACCAGCACATTGTCCGGGCTCGGTCGCGGTGGAGCTGTCACGACCGTTGGAGTAGAGGGCGGCCGAGATGAAGCGGCCTCTGACGGCGTGAGCGCCGGCGGCGTACCATCTGTGCGGTCACCGGCTCATCCTGACCTAGGCACCGTGGGCACCACAGGAACACCAGCGGTTTGGTTGCCGGTTCTGCCAGACCTAGGCGCCGGGGCGCCACTGGCACGCCGGTCATATCATCACCGGCCTGGCCAGACCTGCCCGCCCTGGAGCAGGAGGTAGCCTCATCGTCTCCCGTCTGGAGACAGCGGCGATCTGAGCGAGTAGGCTCGCCTTGGGAGGTGATGTTCACCATGACCGCGTGGAGAGCACGGAAAGCCTCCTACCTGGCGCACCAAATGTCGGTGTGAGAGTTGTGACACTCCTCCCGGTCTGCTCGGAAGGGTGTCATAGTGTCTAGGAACAGCGCTTAGAACAGCTAAGCCTCGGAAGAGCCCTGCAACTCTCGACATCCGGGGTGGGTTGCTGCCTTCTAGTACGGCCTGTTTCCTCCTATGAGGGGAGCCTGAAGTAAGAAAGTTGTGCCTTGCCTTGTGCATCCTTCCTTTATAGTTTGTGCTTGATCATGCATATCAACTATAAACGGGCAAGCCACGTGCCCTTGGCCCTAAGGTCAGACCTGGGGCTGCCACCTGAGCTTGACTTCCCAGAGCCGACGCGTGCCCTGGGCTCCGGTCCGAAGCCTTCCCGCTGAGGTGGAACCCGGAGCTACCACGCCTCACCTGGCTCAGAGCTTCCTCCCCGCTGAGGATAGCTCCGGAGCTTGCACGTGCCCTGTGCACTCTCCCTTTACAGTTTGTGCTTGCTCATGCATATCAACTGTAAACGGGCAAGCCACGTGCCCTTGGCCCTAAGATCAGCCCTGGGGCTGCTATGTGAGCTTGAGTTCCGGAGCCGACGCGTGCCCTGGGCTCCGGTCCGAAGCCTCCCGGCTGAGGTGGAACCCGGAGCTGCCACGCCTCACCTGGCTCAGAGCCTCCTCCCCGCTGAGAACAGCTCCGGAGCTTGCACGTGCCCTGTGCACTCACCCTTTACAGTTTATGCCTGCTCATGCATATCAACTGTAAACGGGCAAGCCACGTGCCCTTGGACCTAAGGTCAGCCTTGGGGCTGCCACGTGAGCTTGAGTTCCGGAGCCGACGTGTGCCCTGAGCGCCGGTCCGAAGCCTCCCCGTTGAGGTGGAACCCGGAGCTTCCATGCCTCACCTGGCTCAGAGCCTCCTCCCTTCTGAGGATAGTTGTGGAGCTCGCACGTGCCATGTGCACTCTTCTTTTACAAATTTTGCTTGCTCATGCATGTCAACTATAAACGGGCAAGCCACGTGCCCTTGGCCCTATGGTCAGCCCTGGGGCTGCCACGTGAGCTTGAGTTTCGGAGCCGACATGTGCCCTGATCTCCAATCCGAAGCATCCCTGCTGAGGTGAGACCTGGGGCTGCCACGCCTCGCCTGGCTCAGAGCCTCCTCCCCGCTAAGGACAGCTCTGGAGCTTGCACGTGTCCTATGCACTCTCCCTTTATAGTTTGTGCCAGCTCATGCATATCAACTGTAAACGGGCAAGCCACGTGCCCTTGGCCCTAAGGTCATCCCTGGGGCTGCCACGTGAGCTTGAGTTCCGGAGCCGACGCGTGCCCTGGGCACCGGTCCGAAGCCTCCCTGGTGAGGTGGAACCCGGAGCTGCCACGCCTCACCTGGCTCAGAGCCTCCTCCCCGCTGAAGATAACTCCGGAGCTCGCACGTTCCATGTGCACTCTCCCTTTACAGTTTGTTCTTGCTCATGCATATGAACAATAAACGGGCAAGCCACGTGCCCTTGGCCCTAAGGTCAGCCCTGGTGCTGCCACGTGAACTTGAGTTCCGGAGCCAATGCGTGTCCTGGGCAACCGTCCGAAGCCTCCCCGCTGAGGTGGAACCCGGAGCTGCCACGCCTCACCTGGCTCAGAGCCTCCTCCCCGCCGAGGATAGCTCCGGAGCTCGCATGTGCCCTGTGCACTCTCCCTTTAAAGTTTGTTCTTGCTCATGCATATCAACTGTAAATGGGCAAGCCACGTGCCCTTGGCCCTAAGGTCCGCCCTGGGGCTGCCACGTGAGCTTGATTTCCGGAGCCAAAGCTTGCCCTGTGCTCCGGTGCGAAGCCTCCCCGCTGAGATGGAATCCGGAGCTGCCACGCCTCACGTGGCTCAGAGCCTCCTCCCTGCTGAGGATAGCTCTAGAGCTCACACGTGCCTTGTGCACTCTCCCTTTACAGTTTGTGCTTGCTCATGCATATCAACTGTAAACAGGCAAGCCACGTGCCCTTGGCCCTAAGGTCAGCCCTGGGGCTGCCACGTGAGCTTGAGTTCCAGAGCCGACGCGTGCCCTGGGCTCCGGTCCGAAGCCTCCTCGCTGAGGTGGAACCCGGAGCTGCCACGCATCACCTGGCTCAGAGTTTCCTCCCCGCTGAGGATAGCTCCGGAGCTCGCACGTGCCTTGAGCTCCGGTTCAGAGCCTCCTCGCTGGGGTAAGGTCTGGAGCTATTACGCGTCCCCCTGGGACAAGTTGAAGGCGACGGCCAAACTTCCCTCGAGTCCTTGCGCTTCCAAGAACCCGTAAGAAGTGGTAGCCACACTGCCGGAGCGCCCCAGGCCCTTATGCTGCTAAGGATCCGAAGCAGCAAGCTCAAGACATCGGCAAAGAGCTACCCACGTTGGCTAAGTCATTATTGATCTTTGCACTGTAAGGGCCCAAGTTTTGCATACACTCAAAGTGTTCATCACACCACACAACCCTCATTTGAGGAAAGTTTATGAACACATTTGAAGAGCAAGTAAACACCATCAACATAGTCATTAGGAGATAAACTCACAAAATTCAAAAGTGGTATTTGCCACATGCATCATATAGGGGCTGAGCATATGAAAAACTTCTACACCTTGCTAGGAACGCTCATGCCAAATTTCACCCAAATCCAAAGCCTTTGGAGGTATTTTTGGGCATAATTAGAAAGAGGCTAGTTTGAACTTAAATTCAAATTCAAACTCATTTCATCCCATGAATTCAAAAGTGGGATCCATATCACACTCAGCACATTTTTTGAGCTCACACACCAATTTTCACTCCATTTGGAGTTGATCTTGACATGAGCTAATTTCGTTAAATTCAAACCAAATTGGGATTTCAGTTAGCCTTTGCTGCAAATTTCATCAAATCAAATCACACTTTGAATTATTCAAAGTCAATTGGCCACTTTGAAGTTTGATCAACTCACAAGGGGTAGGAAGGTCTCTACTGTTTTGAGCAGTGGGAAAAATTGAAGTTCAGAGGTTAAACTAGGGGTGGGGCCCTCTTGTCAGTCCCTCATTTGAGCAAACCGACTGAAGAACAGAGGCACTCGGTTTCTCGGGCTGCAGCAGTGGACGCCACCGCGCTGAATCCTCGGCGCCAGCAGCTTCTTCACCCACGCCCCGCTGGAGCCGCCGTTTGGCGTCGCTATCCCTCCCCGAGCAGCTCAAAGCTGAGTTCTTCTCTGTTCTCAGGCGCTCACTTGCTCTAGGTGCTGCTCCCATGAAAAACCTCACCACTGCTGCTCTCGGTGTCGCCTGATTGCACACCGCCACCACAATTTGGTTGAGCGAGCCCTCCACAGCAAAAATGATCGTCATCTCGTGCTCTAGCGTGCAACCACATCACACCGAGGTTTCCTTGTGGTGGTTGGTGGCAAATTGAGGATTTTCACCGAGCTCTCGCGAGCACCGGCGGAACTCCGCTTCGGGTCGCCGTCGATAGAGCGCCACAGCCGTCGTCGTCTCCCACTTCCTACACAAGAAAGGTGCGCTATACTCCCTAGATTGTGTAGCTGCAAGCCTTGTAGCAAATGACCAACCGTGTGTAGAGAATTTCCAAGAATCCCAAAACCTAGAGGAAACTAGCCGAGCTCGGTCTAAACCCGAATTCAGGTTACATGATCCCAACTCTCACGCCAGCTTGCACATAGCTTGTACACATCCTAGCGCGCCTCCTCGAAGAAGAACCGAACGAAACCATCCCTAATCGACCAAGTTCTAGCCGTTTTTCGTGCCGCCATGGAAAAAGCGCCTCGGGTCATCAGTGAGGTCGGTGTTGCGGCCATTTCCATCGCCGGCTAAGCTCATATCCTTGATTCCCGAGGGCTACCGGTGCTGTAGGAGAACAGGGTTGAGCATTTGGGGTTTTCCTGAGCTCACTACACGTTGCCGGAGTTGCTCCGCCTCGGTGTACCATCGGGGACTATTTTAGGGTCACCGGCGATCACCACCGACCTCACCAGCATGTTCCTCATGTCGGACTAGGCCCTAGCGGCGAGTCCCGTGAAGTTTGGCGCAAGAAATAGGCCGGTGGCGATCTTTGCCGGAGTGCGCCGCCGCGGGACAGCTGGGGGGTCGGGAGGAAGACGAAGCCGGTGGGTCCCAGTGGTCAGATGCTGTACAGAGCGCGCGCGCTGCGTTTAAATTAAACAAATTGGTGGACCCCACTTTCAGCGATCCAGGCAACGCGGGAAGGAATTTATATTGGAAAATAATTCTGAATTTAGCTCCAACTTCATAAATTCATAACTTTGGCTAGGAAGCTCCAATTTGAGTGAACCAAATTTTGTTGGATTCAGCTGTCTGAGTAATTGCCGACAAATCAAGCTTCACTTAATGAAAACCTTTAATTCTCCAGAATTAATTCTTCAAAATTTAAACTGTTTAGAAGTTTAACTGGAGAACCCTTTAGTGGAAAATTCTGAAATTTGGCCAGGATGTTCATAATAATATCCCTGAGCTACCATAAAATTTGCAGATCTATTTGAGCTCATTTGATTCACCTAATGGTGTGATTAATGAAACTGTTCCAGAGAAAATGAAAAATGTCCAGAAATATTTTTCAGATTTTCTCTGAACTTGTTTAGCTCATATCTTTCGCTAGGAATTTTCAAATTAGCTGAAACCAATTCCATTAGAACCCTTGGAAAATATAGTTTCCAGAAAGTCATGATTTGCTCCATAAAAATCATTAGAACACTCTAAGAGCTCCAATTAAGGCCAAATACACATTTATTTGTAGAGGGCTCAAATGAGCTTTGCTGCAAATGAAATTTGGCCAAGTCTCTGTTTAGGTTGTATAAAAACCACAGTAAAAATTTCAGAGTCATTGGGCATATCTAGCAGTACCTATAGTCTTAATAATCTTAACTCTCAACTTATATGCATTTAAATTGATACATACATGTATTTGTCTCATGTAGTCGCTAAGGTTGAGGAGGAGGCAGAAGTCTTAGACTTTATAACTCTGGAGGAACAGCTAGCCTACGACCAACAGCAGCAAGACAAGCTCCGGTTTGCATTAACCGTTTTATAAATTTTACTAGTTTGAGAACTTACTTTGAGTATCCACTTCCTTTATGCATTAGAGTCTTGTTTGAAAATCCAAATGCATAGCCAAGAAAACCTGGTTGGGGCTTAGTTTTTTAAACCTCGAGTAGGCACTGCAAGGCTAAGATAGTGTAGGATTCGGTACAAGTCGAGTAGTTGAAACTGCTCGCGAGAATAGGCTAGAGGTACACTACTCGGGTAAAGATAGCAAATGGAACATATGGCAAGAAAAATGAGACCGAGCGGAGAGTAAGGGCAGCAGGACTTTGGGGCCTGGGTGCCATAGCTCCGCTTCTGGCAATTGAGGACCGAGCCGTGTGCGGGGCTGCTGAACAAGCTAGAACAGTACCGAAGACCTACCGGATATATGGGAACCGGGAAACCAATGTAATTCGGGTAGCTGGGTGTTGAGGCATAACTGGTCGTTTAGAGGGTAGGTTGAGAGCTTGAGGTGTAAATCGGCTGGCGGCACTGCGGATGCACGCGCAGAGACCTCTTGCTCGGGTCTATTGGACCGGCTCAACATTTGGCTGACGGATGAAAGGTGGTCGCGTGCGACGCCCATGATGGTTGCTGTAGGCAATATCGAGTACGGGCGTACGTGACGGGTTATTCGGGTAACCTGCAGTTGTAAATCAATTATAATCGCCGTCCCTTGCGGTCAGTGAGTACCACTTGTTCACTGTACCGTGACGTAGAAAGAACAGGCTAGAGTCATGTAAAAGTTGCTGATTGAAAGCTATACCTTGATTGTTAATGACTTGTTGTAGTTTAGAGCAAATTAAAGTTCTTTCAACCTTGGGCAAAGCACATGAGAGAAATGTGTTTCTTGTTTGATTGCGGCTCTCTTATGTGTCTTAGCGTGAGGTTCTCCACAACTTGCTGCTAAAACTTGAAAGTAAGGTTCAACTAATTAGGCGTGTCCTTTGCAACTACTTTCCTATTACACATTGAAATTCTAGCATGTAGTCACATGTTTAGGAGAGACGGGTCAGCATGCTCACTACTTGTGTCTGAAGCTTTTTGCAGGGTGTTATGAGGAGGAGACTCCCGAGGAGGAGACGGACCCCCAAGAGGGCAAACCCGTCGAATGGGAGTCGTGCATGCCGCCGTGTTAGTGTGCGTGTGTGCTAGAGGGGACACGTTCACGGGCTGAACGTGAACTCTGTGCTTAGTCTACACCCGTGAGTGTGTACTGAACATATTTTGTTGTAAACATATTCATAAACTCTTTATGTAATAAAACTTTGCTTCCGCTTTGTACCTTTTACTTGTGCTATCCGGTGTTGTGCAACGCAGTACCCCTCAACGTGATCCGGGCTAGTCGAGACCGTGAGGCCCTCGCATGCGCTGCCAAGGGTCCGAAGTCTACGTCAACAACTCAGGACAATGGAAGACTTGAAATAAAGGACTTTCATTAATGATAGAGTTCTGGCGTACAAAAGGGGATACAAGACAACTAAGGAACCTAGTAGATACAAGTCGAGCAATCTCCTGCTCCATGGCATACTTGGTTGCCCCCCAAGCCTTTCTCTGCGCTGGGAGACGGTCACCTGCTATAAGACTGAGGACGGCAGCTACTTATGCTGGACCGAGGCAACGATGACATCCAGTGTCATGTGGGCCAAACGCCAACTATGTCAGATTTGGTTGTCCACACAGTACCTTCCTCCAGTACTGGCAGATCGCCCTTCTCTGGCAAGGCGCCTAGAGGACATGCCCCACACGACACTGGTGTGTAGACTCCCTGCAGGTAGAGGATCCTATCCCTGACGGTCTCCCCTACCGTCTGTATGCCATCAGAATGGCTTGTGCTTCTATCCGGGACCGTCAAGGAGAGGGACGCCTCAAAAGGACGCACAGATATGAACATCTTGCAAAAGTGGACAAATACGGCTACCGATGAAAGAGCATATGGTGGGCGAGAGTGCTGGGAAGCGGAGGCTTCCAGCGCGCAAGAGGAGAACAAAGGCAACATGATAAGGGAGAGTGCCATCCAACAACGGAAGGCCTCCTTTTATACACAACTGTGACCTCTGGTAGGCCAACAGGTGCGACAATTGGGCTTACACCACCGCACGCCGTGGGTTTTTTGCTTCCTCCAACGATGAGTAAGATCCATGTCCACCCGTCAAACACTAGGGGCCAAGCGAGTAACATCTCGGGAACGTCCGACAGTTCCCGAGAAGAGCAGCGTGGTGGAGCTATGGTGACCAACCCGTTGGTTGCCGCAATAAGTGCCCTGAGGCAACCCCTCAAACATGTCGTCTTGGCACACGCCCTCCCCCCCCCCCCTCGATGACGGGTAGGGCCCAGGTCCACCGGTCAGACGCTGGGGATTAGATGTGTAACGTATCAGAAACGACCGGCAGTTCTCAAGGAGAACGGCGCGGTATGCCTGTGACCTATGGGTTGTCACAGTAATTACCCCGAGACGACCCCTCGAGTGCGTCGTCGTGACCCATCAATCAAGAGTGAACACAACGACATGCTGCCGCTTCAACTGGCAAGTATGCCCACTACGCCAAGGAGGTGCAGCCTTTTCACCTCCCAGGTACAACTACTCATCCACTACGCGAAAATCTCGCCGCCACTTCCGTATCCAAAGTGCAGGATCAAAACCACCACGCAGGAGAGATGGGGGCCCCACCTACGGGCTCCATGCCTCCCCCGAGATGGGCCCGGAGGCCACTATCGGTACCCTGAAGACCAGATACCCCGCGTAGTGGGTAAAAGACAGCCTGGGCCCCGCCTCCCAGCTAAGGCGGGCCCCAGTGTAACCACGTGCCCTTGGCCTCATGGTCAGCCCTAGGGCTGCCACGTGCGCTTGAGCTCCGGAGCTGACACGTGCACTGGGCTCCGGTCCGAGTCTCCCTGCTGAGGTGAGGTCCGGAGCTGCCACGTGCCCCCTGGTTCAGAGTCGCCTCCTCGCTGAGGACAACACCAGAGCTGACACGTGCCCTGGGCTCCGGCCCGAGCCTCCCTGCAGAGGTGAGATCTGGGGCTTCCACGTGTCCCCTGGCTCCGAGCCACCTCCCTGCTGAGGACAACTCCGGTGCTGACACGTGTCGTGGGCTCCGGCCCACCCCCCCCCCCCCCCCCCCCCGCTAGGGTGAGGTCCGGAGCTGCCACGTGTCCCCTGGCTCAAAGCCACCTCCCCCGAACTTGACTCAGTAAAAGAAAAGGTTCCCCCGAACCCCCTCCAAAAGCTAAGGACAGCTCCAGCGCTGACACATGCCCTGGGCTCCAGCCCGAGCCTCCCCGCTGAGGTGAGGTCCGGAGCTGCCACGTGTCCCCTAGCACCAAACCCGTCGACAAGAGCTCCAAGGCCGCCACATGCACCATGATCCGTCGTGGGTCGTGGGTCGACGAAGTCAAGAAGGAAGTGCGATGTCGGGCTTGCATTCAAGGCTCGCACCTTCCCTAGAAGCATGGCGCACTACGCACACCTTCGTCCTCTGCCCGTTCGCCATTACGGTGACAAGACAGGAAGGCAAGGCGTGACTTCAGCACAGTGCCACCCAACGGCACGAAGCCGCCCAAGCAGAGCGAAAAGATGTGGCGACAAGACGACATCTTCATCATCACCTGACACGCGGTCAGGGGCACTCAACGTGCCGGGAATAGGGACTTAACTCCTCCATCGACCAACTATACTTAGAGGACGAATCTCTAGATCATGTATAAGGTACACAGAGCATTGGGGCCACCTGTCAAGCCCCAAGGCGCATTGTAACCACCCCGGCCTTGAACTATAAAAGGACCGGGGTTACAACCTAGCAAAGGGTTCGCACCTAGCACCCTCTCACGCACATACAAGCAAACAATACAGCAAGCACTCCCGTGGACATAGGGTATTACGCTCCGGCGGCCCAAACCACGTAAATCTCGGTGTTCATCCGCTCCCTCAAGCCCAGGTCACGTAGGCGCCAAGTCCCCTCCAGAAAAAAAAAGAACCTAGCGGCTGCTTCCGAGCAGGCCGGGAGGAGTGTCGCAGCTCTCACACTCCAACAGTAGGATATGGATATCTAATAAGGTTGTGCCAAATGGTGTGGCACAAGACCCAATATTTTGGCTAAACCCAAGCAAGACACATTCCAATTGACATTGTGCCTAAGTCGACAAGGTTTACTGTGTTGGACCATGTCTGGGCTGAAAGCATAACTCTATAAATAGTGCGAACACAACTCACATAATAAATATTAAATACAATTAGATCAATAAAAAGATAGATAAAACAACCTAGTGGTTAGTCAATACAAAATCCACCAAGTTGCAACACTTATTTTTGCACCAATTCAATTTTACATGAACCATAATTTCTACGAGCTAGACAGGATGTTGGGCCGTCCCAGACACGATTAAGCATCACTGTGTCGTGGCTAGGCCACCGGCTGTGGCCATGGGCCGGTAAGAATGGCCCACTAGAGACTTATCTTATCTGGTTGTGCCTTATTAGGCTTGTATGGTGTGGTGTTGGACAACTTGTTTGGCCATCTACAAGATAGGAATGAAAATAGGTCACATTAGAGCGGATAACTCCTTTCTCGTATCTTAATCTTATCGAAATTGAAGCTCATGTGGATATGGATATAGATTGTTTTGGATGTCCAAAATGGTTCAGAGGCAGAGCATATGTGAATTTAAATAGATGGACAATATGCACGGTATAGCATTATTACCAATTGATAATTCGTGAAACAAATTAGACAATAATATATTTTGGGTGAATATGTCTAGGACATTAACATATACGGAGAGCTTGTGTGGTTACACTATTATATGTATGTTGTGGGCTTGATGTGCTTCATTGGACTGACTAATTTCTCAGATATTCCTATTACGATCCTCAGATAATTCATCCGCACCCAAAATGGATGTAGATCGTCCATATTCATTAGGATATCTGAAACGCTCCCCCATGTCCTCAAAAATTATATTCGGGTTGGAGTCAGAAATTATCTGCACCAGTTTCATCCTAGCGTGGGAGTGGAGCAGCTATTTTCTTCTTTTTTTCGTTTCTCTAGAGGGGCACTATGCTACTACTACTTCCGAAATCAGAAATTCAGAATTTGCCCAGCAGGCTGGGTAACCGAAAGGTGACGCGTATGCGGGTCGGGTCCTCCCCCCCCCCCCCCCCCCCCAGCCTCTCTACATCGCGTGGGCGTGTTGACCAGCAGGACTGCAGGAATGCTGCTTAGCTTATTGTGCGTTTATTAACAGACCAACTTGCTCGACAAATCCACCTCTCGGGCAGCAAACTGTCCCACCGAACGGCCGGAGGAGACAGGCAGGCTCATATGACGCCGCGTGACATGTTGGAGTTCCATGTTCCAATCAAAAGGCTTTCTAGCACATGACCATTTTCAATGGGCTGAAAATTGGTGTCCTTTTACTCAAGGTACGAGACGTTTGATGTATTTCAAGATTGTATGTTTGTTATTACTTGTTTATTCTTTTATAGGATTATATATTCACTATAAAAAATTGTAGTAGAAATATTATAATTATAGTTGTTATATCTAGATCTGTGTGGTGAAAGTCGAGTGAAAATACCCTTATCTCAGCTGATTAAAAATTAGACTCTATGATCTGTAAATCATGTTGATGGAAAGCAAAGCCCTTCTCGTAATTGTATTCTATTGAAGTATATTAAAATATAAGTGAATTGCTCACCCTTCTCTATCAGCTTAATATTTTGGAGTCAATTGGTCAGTGCATAATAGCTTAATATGGTATCAGAGTTAGAGGTCTCGAGTTTAAATTCTGGTAAGCGTAATTATTAAAAATATAAAAATAAATTGCAACCGACTCCTATTTCACATTTCTAGGCTAAAATAGCATGCACGTGCGGAGAAGTATTGAAGTATATTAAAATATAAGTAAAGTGAAGTGTCCACCCTTCTCTATCAGCTTAACGTTTTGTGGTTAACTGGTCGGTGCATAGTAGCTTTAACATCTTCCACTTGAAACCAAATATAATGAATGGTCTTGCCAACTTTCCTTGAGGTTATATCTATAACTTTCTTGAGGCAAAAAAAAAAGAACATGAAAAGAAAAAAGTTGTTTCAATTAGTGTAGCGTTATCTCATATATTACCATTATTTCGGTCACTACAAGAGTAACAAACGTTCCCGTCAGTTCGATTGCAAGTGACCAACAGTCTATTTAAGTTTTTTTCATAAAATATCTAGTTAACTATATTGCAAAAGTGTGGCTAATGGCTTTGTTGGGGATCTAGTAAAACTGTAAGGAATCAAATTAATTTGTGCTAGAGAAAACTGTTCTCCACTTGCTACAAATACTGAGGAGTGGTACAACTGTTGGTTACCTACTAAATGCTTTTGGTGAACAGTCGAATTCTTGTCGAGAGTGAAGTGTTTTCATGATAAATTTGTTTCATTTTAAAGTTTATCTTATCATAAGATTGCATGTCTCTCTCGTTAGCTAAAGACTCCATCTTTATAGAAAAACATAGCGAAAAATCTCGAATTTTAAATGTTTATTCGAAGCACTGTAGATGGAAATAAAAACGCAATAGAATGCCGGCAACACAACGAAGATTTCTTTCAATTGGCTATTCCATATTTTTCATCACGGACTCCATCCCCTTGTCCCAAACCAAAGGTACGATTCCCAAAATGTTCCTTATTTTCCCATTTCCCACAAGTGGTCCCAAGTTTACGTCACTCATGTTGCCTGCTGCGTTGTTAATAATCCAATGGATTATAAAATGTACTAGCTTAATATGCTCAGGAAAATAATTAAGTGGCATGCATCAGAAAAGACATTCCTGACAGTAGGATCGAAATCTTCTACCGCTGTACATATGGTGATGCCTTTACAAGGTGAGCACGTTGAGCAGGGCAACTCTGCTCTGGACTAGACGCCTGAACAGGTGCTCCAATACGTTCTCAACGCTCTCGACACTGTCATCTAATTCCTGCAGCATCTCTTGAGCCCTGACCACCGCGTCATCATCACCGTCGAAATCATCAGATAGGCTGCTACCAAGGGGCCAGTCGCTACGTGACAGCTTCGACACGACCCACCACCTGCTCTTCCTCGTCGTGTCCACGACTCGCGCGGACAGCGACGACGTCACGCACTGCAGCACGGCCACGGTGACCGCCGCCGCCTCCGAGAGCACCTTCACCGCCGCCGGCGTCTCGGCGTTCGCCGGCGCAGTGTTGCTACGCTTGATCAGGGCCTTCTTGCCGCTGCATTCCCTGCTCGCCTTGGCCAGGCACCGGACGTACCCGCGCACCGCCGCCTTGGCGGCCGCGGCGTCGCCCCGCCGGAGCGCGCGCCACGCCGCGCGCACGTGCTGCTTGGCGGCCGCGGCGGCGTCCCGGGCGCGCTGGCAGAGGTCCAGCAGCGCCACGGACGCGGCCAGCCCCGCCTCCACGGCGCCCCTCCACCGCGCGCTCGACAGCGCGTCGCGGCCGCCGGGGAGCCTGAGGAGCTCCTCGACGCGGACGTACGCGTCGCCAAGGCGCCCCGCCAGCGACGCGGGGGACGACGAGGCCGCGGCGCCGGACCGGAGCCCCTGCAGCTCGTCCTCGAGCTCCCGCACCAGGGTGTGCGGCCTCACGGGCAGGCTGGTTGACCGCAGCTGCTGGCTTTGTTGGCTCGCCATTGATGATCTCGTCTTGGTGTGTCCGGCCGGGCAGTGTTTGCTCTCGCACCGTGTTGCGCCAGGGGCTTCCGTATGCTTGGTCCGAGGTCTCGGCGAGGCTTCACGCAGGGTTATATCCGTGGGGCGGTGGGGTGGCGGGAGGTCGGGGAGGCCGGCGCGTTGTGGTGTAGGGGCGGTCGGGCGGCAAGATGCGGGCGCGCGGCACGGAGGTGGGTGGGGCGGCAGGGGCTTGTCCGTTTCGTGGGCTCTCCCCTCCCCTCGTGAGCTTTTTCTTGTAGGCGTTGTTGGCGCCAACAAGCTTTGCGTGTGGTGTTGGAGCTGTCCCCGTGCAATGCAGGCATCGCCGATTTTGCAAACAAGCGTAATCTAGGTAGCCACCCATGATGAAATTTGCAGCGAGAATGGATGGTGCAGTAATAAAGCGAAAGAATCTCTCACACAGTTAAACATATAGCAGTGTGCATCGTCCCGATACTGCCATGCCAGTGTTTTATCGAGCTTGGAGCTAGCTAGCCCTGGAAAGTTACAAAGAAAAAACAACAACAACAGTATATGGATAGCTTTGGTAGCGTTCCCCCAGCATGGTGAAACACAAAGAACAACCGTTTTACGCCATGACCTGAATGATACCCCCTGTCCAGTGCCGACTGCGGACCGGGCATGTCTTGCTTGGACCAATGCGGCCGACCAAATCAGCCGCTGCATCTTACTGTCGTGTGCCCACGCAGCCACTTCTTTTTTTATCTGTTGTTGATGAGCATTCTTTCCCTTCATGCATTTGCAGACGTGAGTAGTGGAGCCCGTCCCTTTTCGTCAGGGCCCTGGCTTCGCTCTGAGGTTCATAGCATTTGCTGCAAGCCATGCTACATCTGCATCAGCTACAACTCCTCCGGTCCGACAGTGAGCGGCGGAGCCGACTGTGGTTGTAGTCTTTTGTCTTTGGTGTCCTAGTCCCTTCTACACTAGTTTTTTAGTTTGTTGCACTTTATTCCTTGATCTTTGTTGTACTCTAGTCCTTTGGTCTTTGTGGCCCCAATTAGGACAGCATCTAAGGACACTAGGACAGCATATTAAGGACACTAGGACAGTATCTTAGTGTCAGTCAAGGACAGCATATTAGGACAGCATCTAAGCATCTTAGACTAGCATCTTTGTGGCATATGCTTGGCTGCCATGGCAGCTATAAATATGTAGCCTCAACCCCTTGTGTTGGCATGGCATTGTGTGAGAAATAGACAAGAAAATTGCCCCAACTCCTAGTATCATCCTCTCTTCCAATGAGAGTAAGAATTCAACTACTAACATTTGGTATCAGAGCCGTTCTATCCTACAACTTAAACATCTCCTGCTCACCCCCTTCCCGCACCTCTCTCTGTCCGCAACCGGCAGCAGGAACACCGGCTTTTCCAGCTCATTTCTCTCCTGCACAGACGAGCAGCAGCTTGTCTTCCACACACAACAGCCCTCCCCCACTAGTGCGCCATGTCCGACGGACAGTCTCAGCGCTCGGTCGCCTCGAGCGCGCGGCAGACGGAGGTCGCCGCGGCAGAGGAGCGCGAGCGAGCGGCGGCAGAGACTGCGGCAACGGCGGCAATGGCGGCAAGGTTGGCGACGGCGGAACTGGCAGCAGCGAGGGCGGAAGTGGAAGCAGCGGCGGCGGCAGCTGTAGTGCGTGCGGCGGCAGCGGAGCTGGAGGCTCTGCGCGGCAGTAGCTCCAGCAGCTCTGTCGACGACGGCGTCGACGATAAGCTCAGGCCGGTGAGGGAGGCGGCGCGAGCACCAGAGGTGCAGCGAGCAGCCGCGCGCCCCCATGGGCGCGATAGCCGCAGCCCAAACGGGCGCGGACGCGCCGGTGGCGCTCCCGACGGCGGCGGCGGCTGGGTCGACGGAGAACACGGCCATTACAGGCGGCGTGGTTCTCCCTCTCTGGACAGGTACCATGGACACCACGGGGTCCAGGCCATTGTCAGGGACGTTGGTCCCGGCGGTGGGTGGCCTACCCTCACCAAGACCAACTACGTCGAGTGGGACGCGGTGATGAGGGTACGGCTCGAGGTGCGACACATGTGGGAAGCAGTTCAGTACGGCGACATCGACTACTACGAGGATCGACGGACGTTGGATGCCCTCATTGCTGCAGTCCCGCCCGAGATGCAGTTCTCGCTTTCCAAGAAGCGGACTGCTAAGGAGGCATGGGATGCCATCGCTGCGGCACGCATCGGCAGCGACCGCGCCTGCAAGTCCACACTGCAGGCGCTTCGCAAGGAGTGGGAGAACCTGGCCTTTAAGCCAGGTGAGGACGTTGATGACTTTGCTCTCCGTCTCAACACTTTGTTGCAGAAGTTGGTGCAGTTCGGCGACTACACCTACAATGAAGAGAGAGCTGTCGAGAAGCTCCTTCGGTGCATTCCCGAGAAGTACAAGCAGATCGCTCGCTCGATCGAGTCTCTGCTGGACCTCTCCACGATGTCGATCGAAGAGGCGATAGGTCGCCTCAAGGTCGTCGACAGCGACGAACCACAACCTCTCTCGGGGCCTATCACCATTGGCGGGAAGCTTCATCTCACTCGCGAGCAGTGGGAGGCTGGCCAGGGTGACCGGAAGAAGGGGGGTCCTCTTCCTCGACAGGCGGCCGCAAGCGTGGCAAGTCGCGCAAGGGGCGCGGAGGTACCCAGGCCGGGGCACGCGGACGTACCGAGGGTGGCGCCCGCGGAGGCGCCCAGGGCGGCACCGTCGACAACCACAAACCGACACGAGATGACACCTACCACAACTGTGGCAAGCTTGGTCATTGGGCCAGGGAGTGTCGACAGCCACGACGTGGTCAGGCCCACGTGGCACAAGTGGAGAAGGAGGCCCACGTGGCACAGGTAGAGGAGGAGCCAGCTTTGCTTCTGGCACACAGAAGCATCAAGCCACCTCTAGTGGCATCAACCGCAGCGGCTCTCCTTCATCTTGATGAGCCAAAAGCACACGCTTTCCTCGGTGACGGCTCCAGCAACGACAATACTGACGGGTGGTGCCTCGACACCGGCGCCACCAATCACATGACCGGTCGACGGGAGTTCTTTGTTGAGCTTGACTCCAATGTCCGAGGCTCTGTCAAGTTTGGTGACGCCTCCGGCGTGGAGATCAAGGGTGTCGGCTCCATTATCCTCACCGCCGAGTCTGGTGAGCACAGGCTGCTCGTCGGAGTCTACTACATCCCCGCGTTGAGAAACTCCATCATCAGCTTGGGACAGGTGGATGAGAACGGTTCACGTGTGGAGATTAAGGACGCAGTCATGAGGATTTGGGATCGCCATCGTCGCCTTCTTGCCAAGGTAACTAGAGGCACCAATCGACTCTATGTCCTTCACGTGCAGGTAGCACAGCCTATCTGCCTTGCCACTCGTCGGGACGACGAGGCATGGCAGTGGCATGAGCGCTTTGGGCATCTTCACTTCGAGGCCCTAAAGCAGCTCAGTGCCAAGGAGATGGTGCGAGGCATGCCATGCCTTGACCATGTGGAGCAGCTCTGCGATGTCTGCGTATTGACGAAGCAGAGGCGGCTTCCTTTTCCCCAGCAGTCGAGCTTTCGAGCTAAGGAACGGCTCGAGCTCGTTCACGGGGACTTGTGTGGCCCGGTAACACCAGCTACACCAGAAGGACGACGCTACTTCCTGCTGCTCGTCGACGACCTCTCCCGCTACATGTGGGTCGTGGTCCTTGGCAGCAAGGGAGAGGCTGCGAATGCCATCAGGTGCGCGCAGGCCATTGCGGAGGCGGAGTGCGTCCGCAAGCTGCGTGTGCTGCGCACCGACAATGGCGGCGAATTCACGACGGCTGAATTCGCGTCGTATTGCGCGGATGAGGGTGTTCAGCGCCACTACTCCGCGCCCTACAGCCTGCAGCAGAACGGCGTCGTCGAGCGGCGCAACCAGACGGTTGTGGGGATGGCTCGGGCCCTCCTCAAGCAGAGGGGAATGCCGGCTATCTTCTGGGGAGAGGCGGTGGTGACGGCTGTCTACATCCTCAACCGCTCGCCCACCAAGGCTCTCAACGGCAGGACGCCGTACGAGGCTTGGTATGGGCGCAAGCCGACGGTCTCTCATCTACGGGTCTTCGGCTGCCTCGCGTTTGCCAAGGAGCTTGGCCACATCAGCAAGCTCGACGACAGGAGCACTCCGGGGGTGTTCATCGGCTACCCGGAGGGCTCGAAGGCCTACCGCATTCTCGACCCAGAGACACAGCGTGTGTGCACGACGCGCGACGTTGTGTTCAACTAAGGGCGAGGATGGGCATGGGACAAGGCGGTGGACGACGGTTCGACCTCGACGCACAGTGACTTCATTGTCGACTACGTCCACTTCAAGGGAGTTGGAGGAGTAGGCAACTCTTCTCCACCGAGCGTGTCTACCCCAGCCCCCGACCGTCCACCTCTACCTCAGCCGGCGACCCCACGCACTCCAGCACCAACGGCCACTCCTTCGGGTACGCCCACTCCGTCCCCAGCTCGTGTCGAGCACGACCCAGTGGAGTTTGTTACTCCACTCTCCCACGACGAGGAGCGCCTCGACGGGTGCTACGACGGTGAGCAATTGCGGTATCGCAAGATGGAGAACATTCTCGGCAACCAGCCGGTGCCGGGACTGGCCCCTCACGATCTGGATGATCAAGATGTGGAGGCGCAGTTGCACCTTGCGTGCGATGACGGCGAGCCTTGGTCTTCTGCGGAGGCCGAGAAACATGCGGCATGGCGTGCTGCGATGCAGTCGGAGATGGACGCGGTTGAGACGAACCGCACTTGGGAGCTTGCTGATCTCCCTCGCGGTCACCGTGCGATCACCCTTAAGTGGGTGTTCAAGTTGAAGAGGGATGAAGCCAGCGCCATCGTCAAGCACAAGGCTCGCTTGGTGGCACGCGGCTTCGTGCAGCAGGAGGGGATCGACTTCGACGATGCTTTTGCCCCCGTGGCACGGATGGAATCCGTGCGACTCCTTCTTGCACTCGCTGCCCAAGAAGGCTGGCGTGTCCAGCACATGGACGTCAAGTCGGCGTTCCTCAACGGCGAATTGAAGGAGGAGGTCTACGTACACCTGCCGCCGGGGTTTGTGGTCCCTGGCAAGGAGGGCAAGGTGTTGCGCCTGCGCAAGGCCCTCTATGGCTTGCGTCAGGCACCAAGGGCGTGGAATGCCAAGTTGGATTCCACGCTCAAGAGGATGTGCTTCGGGCAATGCCTGCACGCAGCAGCCATCTACCGGCGAGGCAATGGAGGAAACACCCTACTGGTGGGTGTCTACGTCGACGACTTGGTGATCACTGGCACCAAGGATGCGGAGGTGGCGGTGTTCAAGGAAGAGATGAAAGCCACCTTCCAGATGAGTGACCTGGGATCTCTCTCCTTCTACCTTGGGATTGAGGTGCACCAGGTCGACTCCGAGATCACACTTCGACAGACCGCCTACGCCAAGCGCATTGTTGAGCTAGCTGGGCTCACAAACTGCAACCCAGCTCTCACTCCGATGGAGGAAAGGCTAAAGATGAGCTGCGACAGCACGGCGTAGGAGGTGGACGCTACGCAGCGCCGTCGTCTTGTGGGGAGCCTTCGCTACCTCACCCACACATGGCCGGACTTGGCATTCTCCGTCGGCTACGTTACTCGGTTCCTGCAACGACCGACGACGGATCACCAGCTGGCTGTGAAGAGGATCATCCGCTATGTTGTGGGGACTCTCGATCACGGCCTCCACTACCCGAGGTGTCCTGGGGAGGCACACCTTGTCGGGTACAGCGATAGCGACCACGCCGGCGACATCGACACCAGCAAGAGCACCAGCGGGATCCTCTTCTTCTTCGGCAAGTGCCTCGTTAGCTGGCAGTCGGTCAAGCAGCAGGTGGTGGCCCTGTCCAGCTGCGAGGCCGAGTACATAGCGGCCTCCACCGCTTCGACTCAGGCGCTCTGGCTTAGTCGACTGCTTGGTGATCTCCTCAGCGGAGACACTGGAGTGGTCGAACTCAGGGTGGACAACGTGTCCGCTCTGGCCCTGGCAAAGAATCCCTTTTTCCATGAACGGAGCAAGCACATCGGGGTGAGGTATCACTTCATCCGAAAATGCTTGGAGGAAGGGAGCATCAAGGCGAACTACATCAACACCAATGACCAGCTTGCGGACCTACTCACGAAGCCCCTTGGGAGGCTCAAGTTCATTGAACTTCGCACCAAGATCGGGATGGTCCAACCCTCTCAGAAGACGACGTACAAGACTTAGGGAGAGAATGCTGGAATAAGTCTTGTAGTCCTTTGGTCTTTGGTCCCCTAGTCCCTTGTACCCTAGTCCTTTAGTTTGTTGCACTTTAGTCCTTGGTCTTTGTTGTACTCTAGTCCTTTGATCTTTGTGGCCTCAATTAGGACAGCATCTAAGGACACTAGGACAGCATATTAAGGACACTAGGACAGTATCTTAGTGTCAGCCAAGGACAGCATCTAAGCATCTTAGACTAGCATCTTTGTGGCATATGCTTGGCTGCCATGGCAGCTATAAATATGTAGCCTCAACCCCTTGGGTTGGCATGGCATTGTGTGAGAAATAGACAAGAAAATTGCCCCAACTCCTAGTGTCATCCTCTCTTCCAATGAGAGTAAGAATTCAACTACTAACAGTGGTTGCTGCTCACTTGCGCGACATGACGGGCTGGCTTTGCACGCTGGTGTCCGTCCTGTCCGCGACGATGCATGGAACCCAAAGTAAGAAAGCATGAACTGAGGTCAAGGGTCATGCATTGGAGTTAGAGATTCCGATGTCCGGCCGACGTCCTAATCCGCGGCGGAAAAGAAAAGGGGGAAAGGAACTCGGTGAAAAAAATAGGGGGAAATATATATTACACATTCTTTTGGGCTTGTTTATGGGCTCAAATGACCAGTCCTATTCGATTACTGGGCTTCCTTATGGGCTGAAATGACCTGGCCTAAGTTCGGTTAGTGGGCCACACAAAAGGACACGAGAAAGCCCACATGCACCCCTGCCATGAGAAAAAGTTCGCACTAAACGACCCATGCTATGAGAACGCACGTGTTTTCATATATAGAGAGATTGCAAGACACTTTCTTACGTGTTCAAATAATAAAATTACTCCCTCCATTTTTACATTATTATCATCAATATAATAGATCTAATTTAAATTTAAACTCAAATTATTTTCTTAATAACATCCATTTGAGAATGGGGAAGTTCACATTTTTTTATTGCCTTATTGGTGGTGGGTCGTGTCACGTCACGATAGAGCGGAGCGCGGCCCTTATCCTACCGGGGGACCCGTACACGTTGTGGTCCATGAGGAGTCCTGTTCGGACAGATTGGATATTTTCCGGACCATCCGCGATCATTTTCAAAAATATCCGGTCCATATCCATTTTTATCGGATATTTTTCGGACTTAGATTTGGATTCGCATATTCAATTTTGAATATCGAATCGGAAACAGTGTAGACTGATATCCGACCGAATTGTCAGATATCCGTATTTAATCGGATATATCCGAATAGAATCTGTTTATAATCCGAATCGAAACGGCTCAATTAAACAATTGGGCCTTAGCCCAGTACCTACCCTGGCGCTCCCTGACGGGCTGATGCCTCCAGCCGCCAGGCAGCCAGGCCCGAGGCCCGGCCCCCAACCTCGATAGTTTCCCTGCTGCCGCTCGCTGCCGCCTGAACCACGAGCCCGCCGCTGCATCCCGGCTGCCGCCGTCCTGCTGCAGCCTGCCGCTGCATCCCCGCTGCTGCCGTCGTGCTGCAGCCCGCCGCTGCATCCCTGCTGCCGCTCACTGTTGCCGTCCTGCTGCAGCTCGCCGCCGCACCTGTGGTCCGGCCTCAACCTGATTCCCCGCCGCCGCTGCTCCTGCACTGCTGCCGCCAGGGTCCATGCCTAGGGTTGTAGCATACAGAAGAATGGCAAGAGTCTGTGTTTGCTTTCTGTTTTTTGTTGTTTCTTGGTGATGGCATGATCGGAATAGCAAATACCCGCAGAAACTATATGTAGTTTTCAATAGTATAGTTTCTTCCTTAGAGTTCATCACAGTTTAATTTTATTTTCAGCTCTTCAGAAATGTCTTGAGTAAGTAGCACAAAATCAAGTGTAAAACATTTATGAATACGTGTTATTTTATGATCGTGATGATGCATAAATATTAAGTATTTCGTATATATTGGACGTCTATTATTTAATATGAGAATTTTGATACTAAGTTCT
The DNA here is from genome assembly GCA_030760725.1 of Neostapfia colusana. NCBI lineage: Eukaryota > Viridiplantae > Streptophyta > Magnoliopsida > Poales > Poaceae > Neostapfia > Neostapfia colusana. The sequence goes on from JASWHV010000001.1 coordinate 111,572,639, forward strand.
AATGTAACGTGATATGAGAAAAATTATTTCCGAAATAAATTTTCGAGTCGGTCCGATATCAACGTATTTCCGATCCGATGAATCAGTTTTCGACATATCTGACATATCTGATACCAAATTCGTTTTTATTTTCGACTCTAATTTTGAAATTACTATATGACCGTATTCGACTGTTTTCATCCCTAAAAAAAGGTACATAGCCTGAGGACCTTGTTGCGGGTAACGACGTAACTTAGCCACGTGCGTCTTACGAAAAGCCAGCAATGATTCTCCGATTGAGCGATCGATGCGAACGACCGCGTTCCTGGTCCATTCATGATGATGAAGAACCTGCCATACAGGTAATCATCAATGTAATCAAAGAGTTTCATCTAGGTGCCCTTAATGTAAAAGATCGAAAACCGCGGTGTCATGGAAACTAAGTTTTGTTTATGCTGCTACAAGGGGTCGTACCGACTTCAAACAAGCTGACAGTTTAGCGGTACGTAGTGCTTCCAGTAGAGAAAACGTTGGTCCTATGTTCGAACCGAGGATTTATAATTGACCCGGGTTGAGATCGTACAGATTTGACGCTCGCGTTGTAAGATTGGGTGGAAACCACCTTTTTTTTATAAAAAAAAAGTGTCGTAGCGACTACTGATGGTTCGCGGCGTGGGTCGGGTCACCAACGGACGCGGTACGGGATCTGAGTGACATTGGCAGCTACCGGTAAGGAGCGAGACGGGAGCAAAGAGGGACCGAGGCGCCCGAGCATGGAAGATTCCTGACACTGTACAATGCCGTAACGTACCTGTACCGGCGCCAAGCTACGGGCGACACGTTCGAGCAGAAACTCACCCTTCACGGGCACGCAGCACCGGCGTGGTGCAAGAGGTAGCGAGTACGGTACCTCGATGGTGGGGCTGGAGCCTGGAGGTCATATAGGTATAGCTAGGTAGCCCACCGCACACTCTTTCTTGTGAGTTTAAACAATCTTCATCACAAAGAATACAATGGTCCCGCAAAACTTTAGTGACTCGTGCGTGTCAGACAAGTAATGAAGTCATGGCTCAAACAAACGAAATGAGATAATCAGCTTGCTATACCATTATTTTCGATATGTGGTTACAATGAAAAATTCTTAGCACAACGAGAACAACTCATGGTCCTTAAGTGACCAAGAGGGGCTACATCCTAGTCCCATCTCAATCTACAGGTTCATCATCTTTCAGATTTTATTCCATATACAAGTATTAAGTACTAAGCTCACGAATGGTGGTGACCTTGCCACCAATTCAGCTTCTACAGGTCTAAGCATGGCTAAGCATGACACTTCACAAATTAAAAACCAACCCAGATATGTCCCAACAAACTCAACAAGGAGTGGGTTTGATCAAGACTAACCACACCCTACACCTAGTGCCGACAATGTAAAAACAACAATACTAGATCTATTCATCACTTGTATAAAAATAACAAGATCAAGATGCATAGATGCTTGCCTTCAAATACTATAATATCCTCTACAGGATTAGTATCCACAAAATTGTTCTCCCTAACTGCACCCGTGTCACTCTCCAACGGTTCGTTCGCTAAGTAAAGAAATATGCACTGTATGAGAATAAGTGCCATGATGCGATGCATAATGCAGCTTGTATGAAACTTTGCAGTATGATAGACCATAAAGTCATGAAGATAATGCAAAAATAATTACTAAATTTGGAGATTGCTAGCTCAGGTTATTACTAAAACATTGCAGGTCTGTCCGGATTCAAGCAAATCGGGTGCATTCATACCATTATGTGGAGGTCAAAATTTTCCAAGGCTTTACTGGACCAGAGGTCATTTTTAATTGATAATAGACGTTAAAAGATGATGTTTGGCTCTGGTCCCACTTTGAATTGAGCTCTAATTATTCAATTATGTTTTATACAACTTTTATCAACATAACCAAGATAAATGTGAAAATGGTGTTTATACTGCATGAATAAAGTTGGAATTTTGCAGGTACATTTTAATAACCCTAAAGAGGAGTTTTATCACAGGTTTTGGTATTTTATCATTCATATAACTTGCATGAGAAGAATAACAAGTTCAAAGTCATTCTAAAAGGATTAGGGTGGCTACCACATTTAAATGAAATATTAACAGCATGCAGCACTCCCAATGATTCATCTGAAACATAAGGAGGCTCTCAGAACAAGTTTTACCAATTTATAACTCTTATTTCATTTATCATGGTTTAAACTGTTGGAATAATTTGGGCTGGGCCCATTGATTATCCAAATTAATCCTATTAATTTTAAGGCCCACATTAATGCTATGTGACTAAATTATTTAGTCCCACATGGGTAGTTGAAGAGGATTCTGACCAACTTAAATAGGTGGACTATTCCTCTCTATTTGAGAAGTTGGAAAGAAGATAAGGGAGTGCCACACGCGCGCCGAGCCGTGCCGTGCGCGACGCGCACGCGTCACGCGCATTTTCGCGTGAGAAAATCGCGTGACTTGTGATTTGCGACGAGCGGCGTGTGCATGTGTGGATAAAATGTTGCATCATTCTTATTGCGCTGAGTTAAATATTTTTACCGTTTCCGAGAATTGAATCAACTCAATTATGACGGTGAATTAAATACAGACATTATTAGTAACCGACGTATTAAAACAAACGTTACTAATAATTGACGTATTAAAACAGAGAATTAATCTCGCACAATAAAGCTGATTCAGTATGCCTCAGCCTATATAAGGCGCTCCTCATTCACCCTGGAAAACACACTTCACTACTATCGCTGCGCACTCTGCATTCCCATCGCAAGTCTCTGCGCGCACAGAACTTGCGAGAGCAGGCCTCCGAAACCTCGTCTAGCTGCGATATTTGCACGGGTAGGCGGACGATCAAGTTTTTGGGAAGCGCAACTCCGCGTGACTGCTCGCTTGTACGAACGACTACTACCTGGTGAAGGACGTTCGTGGGACTTCACTGCTTCCAGTCTTCCTGCCTCAACTAACGGTCGACTACTTCAAGCAGCTCAACATGTCAACTATTGGGAACGACACCGTCGGTGCCTCCGGCACTGGTCCTGCCTCAGGGTACAACCTGATGCTCTCACATTTATTTGTTGTGTTCTTTCTGTTCCTATACAGATTAAGCGTGAACACAAACAATCCTTATGAAGCCATAATATTGCTTATTTTCAATTATATCATGATTATATTTATTACTTTTGGAATTAAAATGTACCGTAAAATGCCTAAATCTCTAACAATCCAAAAACTTGATTGTTGTGATAGGCTTTCGGTCACTAGTTTTGCTGCTGCGCTCAAGCCAAATGCTTTTGACGGATCAAATTACAAACGGTGGCGTGATAGGATGATTCTTTGGTTAACTGCTATGAACATCATTCATGTTGCGAATGGAAAGTCTGAACAGTTTACTCCTGAGGAGGAGTAAGCTTTCATGGCAGCCGATAACCTCTTTAGAGGTGCGGTGATTAGTGTTCTTGCAGAAAACTTAGTTGATTTCTATCTCGCTGCGACCTCTGGCAAGGAATTGTGGGATGCACTTGAGACTAAATATGGTGTTTCTGATGCTGGGAGTGAACTGTATGTCATGGAACAGTTCTATGACTATAAGATGGTCGATGACCGTTCTATAGTGGAACAGGCTCATGAAATTCAGTCACCGGCAAAAGAACTCGAAGGTTTCAAGTGTGTGTTACCTGACAAGTTTGTGGCCGGGGGCATTATTGCCAAGTTGCCACCTACCTGGAAAGATTTTGCCACTTCTCTAAAACATAAGAGAAAAGAGTTCAATATCGTTGATCTTATTGGCTCTTTGGATGTTGAAGAGAAGGCGAGGGCAAAAGACACTCGTGGAAAAGGGGTTGTTGGGACTTCTAGTGCCAATGTAGTACAGAAGAATAACTCTAATAAATCCCACAACAACAAGAAGAAGAACAAACACGAGAACCCTACAAAGACTAAACAGACAACCACTTTTAAGAAGAAGATGAAGGGAAATTGCTTTGTTTGCGGCGATCCTGGTCATTTCGCCAGTGAATGTGAGAACCGCAAGTGGAAAGGCAATAAAAAATCAGCAAATATGGTTATTGGCGAAACTGCAGGAACGTCGAGGTATGGTAACATATTACCTACAGTTCTTTCAGTTTGTCATTCACCTGAGTGGTGGATTAATACCGGTGCCAATATCCATGTGTGCGCTGATATATCCTTATTTTCATCTTATCAGGTCGGAGGGACTGTCTCCTTGTTGATGGGAAACGGGTCACATGCGCGTGTTCTTGGAGTTGGTACGGTCAATCTGAAGCTTACTTCGGGAAAGACCGTGCGATTGAAGAACGTGCAACATGTTCCAACCATCAAAAAGAATTTAGTCAGCGGCTCTCTACTTTGTAGAGATGGTTTTAAATTAGTCTTTGAATCCAATAAATGTGTACTTTCTAAGTATGGGAATTTTGTTGGTAAAGGTTATGAAAACGGAGGTTTGTTCCGCTTATCCTTGTCAGAAAATTGTAATAACGTTGTGAACAATGTCATGAATATTGATGAGTCTAATGTTTGGCATTCACGACTTTGTCATATTAATTTTGGTTGTATGACATGGCTAGCAAACTTGAGTTTAATTCTAAAATTTGCCTTAGTCAAAGGTTCTAAGTGTCATGTTTGTGTGGAATCAAAACAACCTCGGAAACCTCACAAGGTTGCAGAGGCGAGAGAATTGGCACCATTAGAACTAATTCATTCCGATCTGTGCGAAATGAATGGTGAATTGACAAAATGTGGTAAAAGGTATTTCATGACCTTAATTGATGATTGTACTAGGTTCTGCTACATATATTTATTAAAATCAAAGGATGAAGCTTTACATTGTTTTATAATCTATAAAGCTGAGGTAGAAAACCAACTTGAGAGAAAGATCAAACATATAAGGACTGATCGTGGTGGAGAATACTTTTCAAATTTATTCACTTTATTCTGTGAGGAACACGGAATAATTCATGAGAGGACGCCTCCCTACTCACCTCAATCGAATGGGGTAGCCGAAAGAAAGAACCATACTCTAACTGATCTAGTTAACGCCATGTTAGATACATCGGGACTTTCCAAGGAGTGGTGGGGTGAGGCTATATTGACAGCATGTCATGTCCTGAATCATGTTCCTATAAAGAATAAAGAGATCACTCCATTCGAGGAATGGGAAAAGAAAAGAGTAAATCTGTCATATTTGCGTACTTGGGGTTGTTTGGCAAAAGTAAGTGTGCCAATCAATAAAAAGCGTAAACTCGGTCCTAAAACTGTTGATTGTATTTTTATTGGTTATGCCTTCCACAGCATTGGTTATAGATTTTTAATAATAAAATCTGGAGTACCCGACATGCATGTTGGTACAATTATGGAGTCCAGAGATGCTACATTTTTTGAGGATATCTTTCCTATGCGAGAGGATCATTGTAGTACTATTCAAAAATCTTATATAAATGACGAGCCTACTGATATGATAGAACACAATGAACAAACTCTTGTGGGAAATCTACGCGATGACAATGAAATTCCGAAAAAGAGCAAGAGACAAAGGACTGCAAAGTCCTTTGGTGATGATTTTATTGTGTACCTTGTGGATGATACTCCTAGAACCATTGAAGAGGCATATTCATCTCTTGATGTGGACTACTGGAAGGAAGCAATCAAGAGTGAGATGGATTCAATTATGCGTAATGGAACGTGGGAGGTTGTTAGTAGACCTTATGGGTGCAAACCCATTGGGTGCAAGTGGGTGTTCAAGAAAAAGCTTAGGCCTGATGGTACAATCGAAAAGTACAAGGTGAGGCTTGTAGCTAAGGGCTATAATCAGAAAGAAGGAGAGATTTCTTTGACACTTACTCACCCGTTGCCCGACTGACCACTATTCGAGTGCTGCTTTCTTTGGCAACCTCATATGGTCTTCTCGTTCATCAGATGGACGTTAAGACAGCTTTCCTAAATGGAGAGTTGGAGGAGGAGATCTATATGGATCAGCCAGATGGTTTTGCAGTAAAAGGTCAAGAAGGAATGGTGTGTAAATTATTAAAATCTTTATATGGCCTGAAGCAAGCACCTAAGCAATGGCATGAGAAGTTTGACAAAACTCTCAAGTCTGTTGGTTTTGTTGTGAACGAAGCTGACAAATGTGTGTACTATCGCTTTGGTGGGGGTGAAGGGGTAATATTATGCTTGTATGTTGATGACATACTTATATTTGGGACAAGCCTTAATGTGATTAAGGAAGTCAAAGAGTTTTTGTCTCAAAACTTTGAGATGAAGGATTTGGGAGAGGCTGATGTTATCCTTAACATAAAACTAGTGAGAGAAGGTGATGGTGGGGTTAAACTTCTACAATCCCATTATGTGGAAAAGGTTTCACGTCGCTTTGGTTATAGCGATTGTAAACCTGCTCCAACACCTTATGATGCTAGTATGATTTTGAAGAAAAATAAAAGGATAATGAGAGATCAGTTGAGATACTCTCAAATCATTGGTTCCCTTATGTATTTAGCTAGCGCTACAAGGCCTGACATCTCATTTGCCGTGAGCAAACTTAGCAGGTTTGTTTCAAACCCAGGAGATGATCATTGGCGGGCTCTTGAGAGAGTAATGCGCTATCTAAAAGGCACAGCGAACTACGGGATATACTATTCCGGGAACCCGAAGGTTCTAGAGGGTTATAGTGATTCTAATTGGATCTCTGATGCTGATGAGATAAAAGCCACGAGCGGATATGTGTTCACGCTCGGAGGTGGCGCTGTTTCCTGGAAGTCTTGCAAGCAGACCATCTTAACGAGGTCAACTATGGAAGCAGAACTAACAACATTAGATACCGCCACAGTTGAGGCTGAGTGGCTTCGTGAACTCCTGATGGATCTGCCGATGGTTGAAAAACCGATACCGGCTATCTTAATGAACTGTGACAATGAGACTGTGATTACTAAAGTGAACAGTTCAAAAGACAACATGAAGTCATCTAGGCATGTAAAGAGGCGGTTAAAATCTATCAGAAAATTGAGAAGCTCCGGAGTGATAGTCTTGGATTATATCCCAACGGCTGAAAATCTGGCAGATCAATTTGCAAAGGGTCTTTCACGATCTGTGATCGACAATGCATCCAAGGAATTGGGCTTGAGACCCATTTAGTGAGTCAAGCCATGGCGGCAACATGTCTTATGTGATCGGAGATCCCGTGAATTAGGACAATGAAACAAGTCATGGCTGGCTGAGAGAAGAGAACCTTTGAATACGGCTCATTCCTGTGAAAATGCATTTCTCTTCAAACTGTACGGCAGGTTGGCTTTTGACTTAATGTGATTCGTGTGGCTTAATTAAGCAAAGATGTTGTCCTACAGAACATCTTATAAGAATTACACCTATATGAGTTCGACTACTAGTCATAGTCTATGAGATTTGGGTAGTCTCTAGATGCTCATGAAAGGCCTGGAGTATGACTTATATGCTCCAAACCGCGGGGATGCCTTAGCAGCCTAGTACCAGAAAAGACCTTCGGTAAAACTTATTTGCACAAGACTGTCAATTCAAGGCATAGTCCATTGATCAGTTGTAGACAAAGTGTAGCCTTTGTTCTAGATGGATGTTCAACTTAACAGTCTCCATCGAAACTCTGGTATATCAAAATAGTATTGGAATTGAGAGCATTTTGTGTGTCTCAAAATTGGTGGGGATTGTTGGAATAATTTGGGCTGGGCCCATTGATTATCCAAATTAATCCTATTAATTTTAAGGCCCACATTAATGCTATGTGACTAAATTATTTAGTCCCACATGGGTAGTTGAAGAGGATTCTGACCAACTTAAATAGGTGGACTATTCCTCTCTATTTGAGAAGTTGGAAAGAAGATAAGGGAGTGCCACACGCGCGCCGAGCCGTGCCGTGCGCGACGCGCACGCGTCACGCGCATTTTCGCGTGAGAAAATCGCGTGACTTGTGACTTGCGACGAGCGGCGTGTGCGTGTGTGGATAAAATGTTGCATCATTCTTATTGTGCTGAGTTAAATATTTTTACCGTTTCTGAGAATTGAATCAACTCAATTATGACGGTGAATTAAATACAGACATTATTAGTAACCGACGTATTAAAACAGACGTTACTAATAACTGACGTATTAAAACAGAGAATTAATCTCGCGCAATAAAGCTGATTCAGTATGCCTCAGCCTATATAAGGCGCTCCTCATTCACCCTGGAAAACACACTTCACTACTATCGCTGCGCACTCTGCATTCCCATCGCAAGTCTCTGCGCGCACAGAACTTGCGAGAGCAGGCCTCCGAAACCTCGTCTAGCTGCGATATTTGCACGGGTAGGCGGACGATCAAGTTTTTGGGAAGCGCAACTCCGCGCGACTGCTCGCTTGTACGAACGACTACTACCTGGTGAAGGACGTTCGTGGGACTTCACTGCTTCCAGTCTTCCTGCCTCAACTAACGATTGACTACTTCAAGCAGCTCAACATGTCAACTGTTGGGAACGGCACCGTCGGTGCCTCCGGCACTGGTCCTGCCTCAGGATACAACCTGATGCTCTCACATTCATTTGTTGTGTTCTTTCTGTTCCTATACAGATTAAGCGTGAACACAAACAATCCTTATGAAGCCATAATATTGCTTATTTTCAATTATATCATGATTATCTTTATTACTTTTGGAATTAAAATGTACCATAAAATGCCTAAATCTCTAACATAAACCATGTCAATCACTAGAAAATACAGATCTTGCATTTTTTACACACAGCCTGAGCTGCAAAATACCATATACATCATATGCAGTGGCTAGAACCTATATGGAAGAGCTCAATGCCACAGGATCTGAAATAGTGAGTGGAAAGCATGAAGAACGTATGAGAGCAAAGTAATTTTCATGGCATATCTAAGCTTAAACATGACATGAATATTGTTGACATGTATAGATCTTGTGATTACTGTTCTAACAAAATTTATTTCATTTTATTTTTAGAGCAGTATTCAATTTGCTATGGATTTTACATTATGCATGTTAAATTTGATGCACAGAAATAAATTTCCGGAGGACAAATCACAAGAACAGCAGCATCTTCAACCCTTGTTCGGCAAGAACAGTAATTGGAAGGGAGAAAACAGTGGAAAAACCATGGGAAAATGTAGGGAGAGGACCACCTTCGCTAGAGAAAGCTTACCCCAACTTAGATTTACAGTAGAACTTTGGATTAGGGCAGCAATGGTGAGCTGCAGAATCTTCTTGGATGCAGAAAAGAGCAGGGAAGAGGAGAGAGTTCAGGTGAGGCAAGAAGAAATGAGGAAGGGTGCTCCGCACTGCTCTTAGGGACAGGTCTTAAGGAGGGGCAGCTGAACAGGTGGGTCAAGTTTCTTTATGTTTTTCAAAAATTTATCAATGCTGCTTCAATATTTTTTTAATAAATTAAGTTTTGCTGCTCAGAAAAATACGAAACTTGGTGTGGGCCTAGGACAGGTTATAAGAAACAACATTTGTTATTGCAACTTTTTCTGATTTTCCATAGAATTGAAACTACAAATCTGACAACATAGGTGATTTTGAAACTTTGCTGAATTTTTACCTGTTGTAAACTTCTCTGTGAAATCTTGGAAAAATCACCAAAATTTATTTTTTATCATGTAGAATACAAAAACATTTTTATTTGGTTACACTTTAGGGGAAATGATTTGGGTTTGATCGGTACCCTGCAGATAGGGGTGAAAACAGTCGGAAACGGTCGGAAAAATAGTCAAATCATTTTCATTTTCGTATTTCAAATTCGGAATCGGAGTCGGAAACGATACTTTCAGAAATGGTCACGGTATCGGAAATTTCAGAAATATCGAAAACTGGTACAATGGAACGGAAACATATCAATATCAGTCGGATTCGGATGTTTTTATTTTGAAAATAGTGCTTCAAAATACTATGTTAGCATTATTTCAAATGATATAAATAGACTATGATAAATGTTTTCACATGACTACTTATAATAAACTAAATAATACATACATGTACTCTAATAAAGTAGTTATATAAGTAGATAAGACGCACCCAGATGAGTAAGGCGTTATCGAAGTGTGTAGCCGACACTTTCCCCGGGCCTGCTCTAGGCAGCCCGCGGAGGTTCTTTTTCGGAGGGGCTAGTCACTCACGGAGAGCTCACGCGTTAGGGACGATGGAGGGAGAAGCTTGACATAGGGATTTTTACGTGGTTCAGGCCGCCGGAGCGTAATACCCTACGTCCACGGTGAGCAGAGGTGCTCGTTGTATTGCTTGTTGCTCAGATCCGGAGTCCTGAGCTTGAGGATGAGTCGAACCTAAGGATGCGAATGGCTGGAGTGAGAACCCTTGCTAAAGTTGCCTACCCGAGCCTTTTATAGTCCAAGGCTCGGGCGGCTTACAAGGTGGGCTCGGGACCCGACAGGTGGTCCCGGAGAGATTGCCTGCCAACATCCGTATCTACAGTTACGCCGGTAGTTGTCTCTAGCGAGGGCTTCAGAGTCTTCGTTCTGCCGCCCTGCCCATGCCGCAAGCTAGTCGTAGTGGTTGGCAGGGGCGGCAGGGGATGTCTTGTCGCTGTGTTTATTGGCGGGCAGGCTCTGACGCGGCGCGCCAGTCTGCGATGTGACTGGGCGCAACGGCACCTGACAGAGGCGTGCTCCGCGTCTCCGCGCCTTGGGAAGGCGCGGGTCTTGAATACCTTGTACGGGCAAAGTATTGCGCGTCTTTACTCCTGCTGCCTACCGCGTGGGGGCAGGCAGCGCTGCTCTGCTGGCCATGTGGCGGGTACGGAGCTCTCCTCTGAGGAGAGGGAGGTCCGGCCTCGCGGGACACGTGGAGCCTTCGGAGCTCTCCCCGCGGAGGGGGGAGGTCCGGCTCTTCTGTCCACGTGGCGGGCCCGGAGCTCTCCTCTGTGGAGAGGGAGGTCCGGCCCCGCTGGACACGTGGAGCCTTCGGAGCTCTCCCCGCAGAGGGGGGAGGTCTGGCTCTGCTGTCCACGTGGCGGGCCCAGAGCCCTCCTCTGAGGAAAGGGAGGCCCGGCCCCGCTGGACACGTGGAGCCTTCGAAGCTCTCCCCACGGAGGGGGGAGGTCCGGCTCAGTTGGCCACGTGGCGGGCCCGGAGCTCTCCTCTGAGGAGAGGGAGGTCCAGCCCGCTGGACACATGGCGCCTTCGGAGCTCTCCCTGCAGAGAAGGGCGAGGTCCTTAGGCAGTTTCCCCTGTGCGCGGGGGTACCCCTTATTGGGGGTACCGACAGGCGCGTATCTATCCGTGCGATTCATTTCACCGGTTCATCTGGTTGAGTTCGTGAGTGAGCCTATGGGCCAAGATAAGCTAGGTAATAGTTCCGCTGTTGATCGCAATCATGCTGTTTTAATTTCCGAATAAATTTCTGAAAAAACTTCCGAATAAATTTCTAAATAAATTACCGAATAGATTTCCGAATAAATTTTCAAATAAATTTCTGAACAAATATGAAATTCCGATAATTCGGTCAGAAATGTGTCCAGATCGTTTCCGATCCGATTTACGAATATGCATCTGATTTCCGACCGATTTTCGAGAATTTTCGATAAAACTGAAATTGGTACAGAAATTTCCGGAATCGGTATCGGATGATCCGGAAAAATTCCGTCCGAATTTCACCCCTACCTGCAAACTGGATACCCCCGCGTAGTGGGTAAAAGACAGACTGGACCCCGCCTCCCTGCTGAGGCGGGCCCCAGCGTAGCCACGTGCTCTTGGCCCCATGGTCAGTCCTGGGGCTGCCTAGGGATGGCAACGGGTGCCCATTACCCGTGTACCTGCGGATACCTGACCCGATGGGTACGGATTTGGGTATAAATTTAGACTCACAGGTACGGGTTCGGATAACGGGTAGAATTCAATGGATATTTCTTATCGGATAAAAAAAATCATACACATATCCGTATACCCGTATCCAATCTCTTACATGTGGGTCAAATACAATATCCTGTCCAATACATGTGGATCTCTTACATGTTTGTCAGTTGTGTCAGTGTATGTTTGTGTTATATGTTGAACATGTTCTGTTATGTGGGTATGTTTGTGTTATATATTGAACATGTTCTGTTGTGTGTTGAAGTGTTTTAGAAATCTATATGCAATGTACCATTTTGTTAAAGGGTTTCGGGTAACGGATATACCCGCGGGTAACAAATACGGATAACCTTTTTTTACCCGCTGCAGGTAACGGGTACGGGTTCAGGTACGGATTTTGTCCAGCGGGTATGGATAAACTGTAGGATCGAAGAGCACGTGAAAAGCTACCAGAGGGGGATGAATGGTAGATTTAAACTTTTTAGCGGAAGCAACGAAAAATCCCTCGGCAGAAAATTGATCTGTTAAAGAAACCGTGCGACTTATCTAAATGTGTTCAACCGTGACAAAAGTGGTATATATTATAGGGAATCAAGTCACGAAGACACGACAACAAGAATCACGGAAATCTGTCAAAAATAACTCAAGTTATGATCGAAAGATCAAACGAGGGTCAATCTGTTCTGCTCGAGTAAAAACCAGATCTGTAACACTGCAAAGAAACTCGTATAAGTCAGAAACTACAAATCCAATGACCATGTAATATTAACAGATGATAGATAATCAAGTTTTGAAGACAACCCAAAAAGAATCACGTCAATTGGATCTGTAAAACTTGAGTTATGATCAAAACACCGAAGCACTGTCGTGCTGTCCAGAAACTCGACGAGAAAGACTTGACAAAAATAAGTCGGACGAGCAAGGAACAAAAGCTCCTCTAAATTACGAATTTTATTGATCAAAATATAAAAGGAACAACCCAAAGTCGTTCACACCACGAGCCTTGGCCTCCCTTGCTTATATAACCAGCCTTAAGGCCAACCAAATTCAAACTAGGACTCCTACTTCTACTTGGATTCAAACTGTAACTTTCCAATACTGCTCAAGAATCTTCCATACACAGATAGAAGAAATTTTAATACTTCTAAACACCTTAGGAACATCTCAAACATTTCTAAAACAAGTACTTCATGCCTAACACAAAATCCTATTATAACCAACTCAAACTTTCCATAAATAAGCCATAACCGACTCAGCCGCAGCCTGAATCCATAATCCAGCCAGTTGGACCTTTCCGACCAATTATTTACGTCCATATCTCTTCATCACGCCTTGGAACCATGTTGCCACGTCCATGCACTTCTTACACACGTGCAAACACCTTCCAACGACGTCCACGATACATTCATATGCATTGTTCTTGATCCAAACATGTTGCGCGACCTCCCGATCAACTCAACCACAAATCCTCCCGAACTTAGTTGTTGAACCTCATCTTCTCTCTAAGACTAGTTCAATGGATCCCGTCACCAGCCATATCTTGAACGCAAGCAACACCTGCACATGAAGAAACAACCAATACTTTCGAGCATAAGTCCGCGACTTGACTCACGTTAGTTCTAAAAACCACAACACCTTACGTGAACACCTCACATAAGCATGTTGCAAATTATAGCAAAATGTTAACCACCGTAAACAACAATAACATTTAAAAACTTAGTAAAACAATACTAAGCAATTTCCATACATATAAAGCAAGTTCGAAACATTTGCAAGGTAAAAACAGAATCATTGCGATTTAGTTCCGGACCTTGCCAAAGCTAACTGGACCTTGAGCCGGAGCTTATCAAAACTAGTAGAACCTAGCACCGGAACTTACCAAATCTAGTCGGACCTACCGCCGGAGCTAATCAAACACATACCGGATCTAGCCATACCAAGTCAGACCTTACGTCGGATCTTGTCAGAGCTCGGACCTAGAGTCGGACCTTGACAAAAAGAGTGTTTTTGGCAAAATTCAAAACTTTTATCGTCATAGCCAATATATTCGGCATACATAGGTCTCACAAGCTCCCCCTTGATGAATGCATTGGCAACACCACTGAAAATCCAAACATTGGTTTATTCACATGAAAAGTTTTGAAAACAATGAGAAAGAAATTTCAAAACAAAAAATTTCTCCCCCTATACATATTTCTCCCCCTTTATAAATCAGAAATAAAATGAGAAGAAAAACAAAAATTCTCCCCCTGAGAAGAATCGTGTAAAAACACTTGTGAATCGTGCAATGTGTGATCAATTTCTCCCTCTTTGACAATGTATTCAACAAGGTTCAAAAGAGAAATTTTAATTGTTATGAGCATATTTATAATATATACATATAAAACAAAGCTCATCCAAGCAATACTATCAAGTAACTTACACTATCACATCAATGAGATACATAAAGTAGTGTAAGCCATGTAGAGATCAAGTGTAATTTTCAATTTAAGCAAGTCATGATCTCACAAACTTAACTATGTCAAGACCTGAAAGCATGACACTTGTTGCTGCATTTTAATTATTTTCAAAGCACAAATTCAGATCATATGACATTTGGAAGAGATTATAGGCCGCATCAGCCTTATTCTAACCAACCAAACCAAGCCTATGTCATTTGACAATCAGAAGATTAAGGACATGGTTTTAGTCATACACAACTTCTTCGAAGTTCATATCTAAGTGCAAAGAAGAAGTGCGATGCATGCATATTCTCTTGATCTTTTTTCTCAATTTTTCATTTGAACATAAAAGCTCAACATGTGAATGATTGATTATTTTTTATTATTAGAAGCACTTGTGAGCATGCAACAAGTTTAAAACAGCAAGAAAGTTCGATCATGACCAGATTTAGTGTAAATAATTATTCCAATTACTATTCATGGCAAAAACTACAAAATGTACAACATGAGTAATATAGTAAGAACTTTCAGCATATAAAAGGAATCACAAAGTCATATATGTATGAAATACTATGCTCATATTATTTCAAATTCAGATTCACACATAGACTTCCTAAGTTTCAAAACTCCCCCTCAATTTAAGCCATGAGGATGCATAACCCCTATTTCACTACAAATGCAATAAAAACGAGTGAAATCCAAAGGTTTTGTAAAAATGTCAGCCAATTGTTGTACGGTATCTACATGGTGAAGTACAATGTTTTCTTTTTCAACATATCACGGAGAAAGTGATACCTAATGTCAATGTGCGTTGTTCTCGAATGTTGCACGGGGTTTTTAGCAATGCATATGGCACTAGTGTTATCACAAAATAATGGAACACTTTCTAGGTCAACCCCATAGTCCTTAAGTGTTTGAACAATCCAAAAAAATTGTGAGCAAGCGCTAGCAGCAGCTACATATTCAGATTCGGCTATGGATTGTGCAACTGAATTTTGTTTTCTAGAGAACCAAGCAACACGTGAATTACCAAGAAAATGACAAGCACCCGAAGTACTTTTCCTATCAATTCTATAACCCCCAAAATCAGCATCCGAAAAAGCTTTCAAATTAACAGTTGAGGAAGAAGGAATAAAAATCCCAAATTCTTGAGTTCCATGTAAGTACCTGAGAATTCTTTTGACGGCTTGACGATGTGAAGCATGTGGGGAAGCTTGAAATCGTGCATAAAGACGTACGCTGAATTGTATATCTGGTCTTGATGCCGTGAGGTACAAATATGATCCAATCATACTTATATATTCTTTTTGATCCACGGGTTCACCATCTTCATCAAGTTCAAGTATCGTTGTTGTATCCATTGGTGTCCGAAGATACTTGCTTTTGTCCATGTTGAAGCGCTTTTGAAGGTCTCTTGTTGTTTGATGCACAAAAGTACCCTCCTTGATTTGCTTGATTTGCAGCCCCAAAAAATATGTGAGTTCTCCCATCATACTCATCTCAAATTCTGAACTCATCATAGCTGAAAACTTGGACACAAGATCACGAGAAGCACAACCAAAGATAATATCAGCCACATACACTTGAACAAATAATGAGTCATTGCCATGCTTAAGCACAAAAAGAGTTCTATCAACCTTGCCCATGGTAAACCCCTTTCCATGTAAGAATGTTTTTAACCTATCATACCATGCTCTAGTCCTTCAACTTGTGTGAAACCTTTAGCAACCAACCTAGCCTTATTCCTAACCACAACCCCATCCTCACTTTGTTTATTATTAAACATCCATTTAGTTCCGATTAGAGTGTGACCTTGAGGTGGTGGTACAAGTTTCAAAACATTATTTTTTCAAAATTTTCTAACTCTTCTTGCATGGCAATAACCCAAGATTCATTAGTGAGTGTGTGTGATATATCTTTGGGTTCAAAAGAATCAACAAATGCAGAATGAGCGTGAGAGTTTGGATCACAAAACCTGGACCGTGTGACTCTTTCATGCAAGCTTCTAATCATTTGTTGTGGAGGATGACTTTTGAGAACCCGGAGGTGAGTAGACAATTCACAAGATCCTTCTTCTTCATGTTCATAACAAATTGAAGAACTTGTGACTTGAGGACAATCTGGACCAGCAATGGTGGTCATCGGTGCTGGTTGTGAATCAAAATCAGGAGCTGGAACAATGTTATTAGCTCCTGAATTTTCGAGCAGCAGCATCACTTCTTCATCTTCTTTGATGAAAATACTCTCCCCCTGTGGATATGGGTCTGGTCCTGCAATATTAGAACTAGTACCTGGGCTAGCTTCATCAAAAAGAACCTCACAAGTCTCCACAATTTTGTTAGTGTCATGTAGAAGCACAAGGTAGCCTCTAGTATGAGATGGGTAACCAAGAAACATGCATCAACGGATCTAGGTCCAAATTTATCAAGATCACCATGTTTCTTAACAAAGCATTTGCAACCAAAGACCCGAAAGTGTGTGACACTAGGTCTATGTCCAAAACAAAGTTCATATGGTGTTTTACCTAGCTTAGCACGCAAGAAAACACGATTTGAGACATAACAAGCAGTTGCAGTTGCATCAGCCTAAAATTTTCTAGGAGTTTGATATTCATTAAGCATAGTCCTAGCCATCTCAACTAAGGTTCTGTTCTTTCTCTCTACAACACCGTTTTGTTGAGGTACATATGGTGAAGAAAATTGATGATCTATTCCATTTTCAGCACAAAAGTGATCAAACGATTGATTTTTAAATTCGGTTCCGTTATCACTTCTAATTGTTTTTAAAGATCCTGGGTGATCAATTGACAATCTAAGAAATAAGGTTCTAAAGTGACTAAAAGTTTCATTCTTAGATGCCATAAAATAAACCCAAGAGTATCTAGAATAGTCATCAACAATCACAAGAACATAACATTTAGCTCTGAAGGATTGAACACGTGAAGGTCCTACGGTGTCAAGGTGCAAAAGTTGACCTGGTTCAGTTGTCATGATCATTGTGAGAGGAGCATGTGAATCGGCAACCATCTTAGCATGTCTACAAGAAGAGCACACAATTTCTTTGCCCCCTTTAAGCTTAGGCAGCCCACGTATGCGACCAAGATCACTAACACGTGTGAGATGATCAAAGCCTACGTGACCAAGTCTATGATGCCAAAAATATAAGTTTTTTGAATCATTAGCAACTAGACATCTATCTTAGAGGATGCCATATCAAAATCAGCTTTAAAAACTCTTCCAAACCGAGACATATTAAAAATGAGCTCACTATTTGAATTTACAACCTTACAACAATTTTTAGTGAAAATAATTTCTAGATTTTCATCTAGCAATTATGAAACAAAAAGCAAGTTGTATTTTAAATTTTTAACAAGTGCCACAACTTTTAAAGTGTAGTGATTATTTACTCTAACCAAACCCTTAGCAATTATAGGAGTTGAAGAATTATCGGCAAAAGTAATATTTTCTACATGTGACACAAAAGAGAGGGAGGAGAACCATTCTTTGTTACCGGTCATCTGTGGCGTGAGCATCCTGAATCCACAATCCAAATGTTCTTCTTCGTCAAGCGTGTAACCTACATAGAAGTACAATACGTCAATGACTTTTTACTGTTGTTAGTCAAAAGGCATTTAGGAATCCAGCACTGAGTCAAACGACGTCCAGCAGAAGTAACACGCAAAGGCTGAGATAAAACAACAGGTTTATGAGCCAACGTTTGAGGATTTTTATACCCAACTACTGACCTACTAGGTGTTACATGAGTAGCACTAAAAACAGTAGGTCCGGAAGCAAACTTTGCATGTTTTTGACTCATTACAGCAGGTTGCATATTCCTAACATTCGGTTCAGCATACACAACAGGTTTTGCACAGTTGTTATGTGATCTAGCAATCATTCTTTCCTTTTTTCTGTTGCTTAGCTAGTCTATAACAAAAATCTATGATATGACCATCTCTACCACAGTAGGTACAATGAAATTTAACTTTATGTTCATGTCTAGATGAGCAGACAACATGTTTATTTGAAACCGAATGAGACAACACTCCTGCAGATTTAAAAACCACTTCTTTTTGTTAAGGAACTGTTTTAATCAAACCACTTCCTAATGACTTTACAATTTTAGGTGGATATGCTTTAGCATGAGCTTGGGAATCAAAACCTAAACCAGTTTTATCATTGCAAGATTTAGAAGAATTCAACAGCAAGTTCAGATTCTTATTCCCATTATAAAACCGCTCTAGTGTCCTATTCTTGTCATCAAGTTTCTTAGACAAGTCTAGGCAGTTTTGACATGAAGTTTTCCCTTTACAATTGGAACAATACTTAACTTCATGAGAACGTAAAGCATTGTTCAATATAGAAATTTCATTCATAGCATCTTGTAGTTTCTTATTAATATCATCACAAGTAGAACAATGCAAATCAATTGTAGAACAACAAGCATCTTTCAAGTTTTTATCATTAAGTGCAGCAAGCTCTCTGTTCTTTTCAATCTCTAACTCAAGTTTATCAAGTGTGGAAGTATGTGCACTTCTTAGAGAGGACAATTGTTCATATATTAAATCACATGAGAAACAAGAATCATCACTAGGAATCAAAGATTTCAAACGATTAGTTTCAGATTCTAGTGACTCAATTTTAACAGCATTGTCCCTAAGCGTTTTGTCCTTTTTTTCTTAACTATAACAGTGGCACGAGAAATAGCATCACACATTTCTTCGCAAGTAGGACATACCTCTTCATTATCGCTGTTTTGTTCTGCCTCCTCCATACTTGAACTTGACTTGCCCGCCATGAAGCATAAGTTTGCCAAATCCTCTTCATCTTCGTCACATACGATGTCCACATCACTCGAGCCAATTTTTTGAAGTGCGGAGGTAAAACTATTTACCAATTGGCGTCCTATAAAACCCTTCTTCTTTTTCTCATCGTTTGCATAGGAGTGATTCATCCTAGTTTGTTTTTCATCACAGGAAGTAGGACCTGAAAGCTACCAGAGGAGGGTGAATGGTAGATTTAAACTTTTTAGTGTAAGCAACAAAACACCCCTCGGTAGAAAATCGACCTGTTAAAGAAACCATTTATGCAACTGATCTAAACGTGTTCAACTGTGACAAAAGTGGTATATATTATATAGAATCAAGTCACAAAGACACGACAACAAGAATCACGGAAATCCGTCAAAAATATCTCAAGTTATGATCGAAAGATCAAACGAGGGTCAATCTGTTCTACTCGAGTAAAAACCAGATCTGTAACACTGCAAAGAAACTCGTGTAAGTTAGAAACTACAAATCCAATGACCGTGAAATATTAAAAGATGATAGATAATCAAGTTTTGAAGATAACACAAAAAGAATCACGTCAATTGGATCTGTAAAACTTGAGTTATGATCAAAACACCGAAGCACTGTCGTGCTGTCTAGAAACTCGACGAGAAAGACTTGACAAAAATATGTCGGACGAGCAAGAAACAAAAGCTCCTCTAAATTACGAATTTTATTGATCAAAACATAAAAGGAACAGCCCAAAGTCATGCACACTACGAGCCTTGGCCTCCCTTGCTTATATAACCAGCCCTAAGGCCAACCCAATTCAAACTAGGACTCCTTCTACTTGGATTCAAACTGTAACTTTCCAATACTGCTCAAGACTCTTCTATACGCATATAGAAGCAATCTTAAGACTTAAAAACACCTTAAGAACGTCCCAAACATTCCTAAAACAACTCTACTTCATGCCTAACACAAAATCCTATTATAAGCAACTCGAAACTTTCCATAAATGAGCCATAACCGACTCATCCGCAGCCTCAGTCCATAATCCAGCCGGTTGGACCTTTTCAACCAATTCTTTACGTCCACATCTCTTCATCATGCCTTGTAACCATGTTTCCACGTCCATGCACTTCTTGCACACGTGCAAACACCTTCCAACGACATCCACGATATCTTCATATGCATTGTTCTTGATCCAAACATGCTGCGCGACCTCCCGATCAACTCAACCACAATTCCTCTCGAACTTGGTTGTTGAACCTCATCTTCTCCCTAAGACTAGTTCAATGGATCCCGTCACCAGCCATATCTTGAACTCAAGCAACACCTGCACATGAATAAACAACCAATACTTTTGAGCACAAGTCCGCGACTTGACTCACTTTAGTTCCAAAAACCTCAACACCTTACGTGAACACCTCACATAAGCATGTTGCAAATCATAGCAAAATGTTAACCACCGTAAACAGCCATAACACTTCAAAAACTTAGTAAAACAACACTAAGCAAACTTTCCATAGATGTAAAGCAAGTTCAAAACATTTGCATGGTAAAAACAGAACCATTGCGATTTAGCTCCGGACCTTAAGCCGGAGCTTACCAAAGCTAGCAGAACCTTGCACCGGAACCTACCAAAGCTAGTCGGACCTACCGCCGGAGCTAACCAAACACATGTCGGACCTAGTCATAGCAAGTCGGACCTTACGTCATATCTTGTCAGAGCTCGGACCTAGAGTCGGACCTTGACAAAAAGAGTGTTTTGGCAGAATTCAAAACTTTTATCATAATAGCCAATGTATTCAGCACACATAGGTCTCACATAAGCGAGAGCAATATCCACGGGTATTTTACCCGTTGCCATCCCTAGGGCTTCCATGTGCGCTTGAGCTCCGGAACTAACACGTGCCCTGGGCTCCGGTCCGAAGCCTCCCCACTGAGGTGAGGTTCGAGGCTGCCACGTGTCCCCTGGCTTTGATCCACCTCCCTGCTGAGGACAGCTCCGGTGCTAGCACGTGCCCTGGGCTCCGGTCCGAGCCTCCCTGCTGAGGTGACGTCCGGGGCTGCCACGTGTCCCCTGTCTCAGAGCCACCTCCCCGCTGAGGACAGCTCCGGTGCTGACACGTGCCCTGGGCTCCGGTCCGAGCCTCCCCATTGAGGTGAGGTCCAGAGCTACCACATGTCCCCTAGAACCAAACCCGTCGATAAGAGCTCCAGAGCAGCCATGTGCCTCACAACCCATCATGAGCCGTGGGTCGACAAAGTCAAGAAGGAAGTGCGCTGTCAGGCTTCACATTCAAGGCTCGAGCCTTGCCCAGAAGCATGGCGCACTACGCACGCCTTCATCCTCTGCCCGTTCGCCATTACGGTGACAAGACAGGACGGCAAGGCGTGACAGCAGTACAGTGCCGCCCAACAGCACGAAGCCGCCCACAAAGGACGAAAAGACGCGGCGACAAGACGACGTCTTCATCATCACCTGACACACGGCTAGGGGCGCTCAGCGCGCCGGACTGCGGATCTTAACTCCCCCGTCAACCACTGTACTCAGAGGACAAAGCCCTAGATCATGTATAGGGTACACATAGCTTCAAGGCCACCTGTCGGGCCCCGAGCCACATTGTAACCACCCCGGCCTTGAACTATAAAAGGACCGAGGTGACCACCCGGCAAAGGGTTCGCACCCAGCACCCTCTCATGCAGATACAAGCAAACAGTACAGCAAGCACTCCCGTGGATGTAGGGTATTACGCTCCAGCGACCCGAACCACATAAATCTCGGTGTTCATCCGCTTCCTCAAGTCCAGGTCGCGTAGGGCGCCAAGCTCCCTCCAGAAAAAAAACCTCGGGGGCTGCTTCTGAGCAGGCCAGGAGCAGTGTCGTAGCTCACACACTCCAACATTTGGCGCACCGGGTAGGGGGGGCTATGCGCACTCTTCACACGACCATGGTGAACATCAACTCTCATGGCGAGCCTTCTCGCCCAGCTCATCGTCGACGTCTCCAGGCGGGATACGACGCGGCTACCCCCCGCTCCAGAGCTGGCAGATCTAGCCAAGTCGGCAGCCAAACGGCCAGTACACTCTGTGTAATATACGGGGGGTTCTTCCGACATCTCGTCCAGATGAGCCGTCAAGACCCTGCGTCGAGCAGTGGCAGCCGCCGCCCCCGTCCCCGGGCCGGCGCCGCATCGCAAGTGAATAGACACACCGATCAGCTTCGACGCCTCCGACTGCCCCATGAACATGGCAGGCGCTTGGCAGCTACCTCTCCTCGTCGCCCCAACCATCTCCAATGTGAAGCTCTACCACGTGCTGATCGATGGCGGGGCGTCCCTCAGTGTTATCAGCCTCGCAGCCTTCAAGAAGCTGCAAATCCCTATGTCCCAGCTTACCCCCTCGAGACCTTTCTCGGGGGTAGGTCGGGACCCAATCTTCCAGTGCGGTAGCATCTCCCTCCCAGTGACATTAGGGACGTTTGAGAACTACCGTACGGAGAGTGTCATCTTCGATGTTGCGGAGGTCAGCCTCCCCTTCAATGCCACAATCGGCAGACCAACTCTGTACAGGTTCATGGCGGTAGCCCACTTCGACTACTTGGTCTTGAAGATGCCAACCCTGAGCGGCGTCCTCAAGATCCGCAGTGACCGCACCGCAGCTGTCTCGGCACTGGAAAAGCTCCAAGCATTGGCAGAGGCTCAAGAGACCACTTTTGGTCACACTGAAGCCAGCCGACCACCTCCAAGCATGCGTCAGCGAGGGGTGACATCTGCATCCCATGTGCAGCCCTCGGATGGCAAGGATGTACCTGTCAAGGTCATCCAAGTCAGTCCTGATGTCGCCCAGACCATACAAATCGCCGGGGGCCTGAGAGGCAAATAGGAAGACGCGCTCGTCACCTTCCTCCAAGCCAATGTCGACGTGTTTGCCTGGCAACCGTCGAAAATGCCCGGGATCCCCAGGGAGGTGATTGAGCACCAACTGAAGATCCATCTCGACGCCAGGCCGGTCCAACAGAATCCTCAGAAGCAATCCATCGAGTGGCAAGACTTCATCCATGAAGAAATCAAGAAGCTGCTCGATGCTGGCTTCATCCGAGAGGTCCACCATCCACGATGGTTGGCCAACCCTGTTGTTGTCCCCAAGGCTGGCGGGAAGCTACGCATGTGCATAGACTACACCACCCTCAATAAGGCATGTCTGAAGGATCCGTTCCCTCTCCCCCGTATAGACCAAAGTCAACTCTATGTCCGGCTATTATCTGCTGTATTTCCTAGATGCATATTCAGGTTTCCACCAGATACCTATGTCTAAGGAAGATGACGAACATACCGCCTTCATCACAGTAGATGGTCTATACTGCTATGTGTCCATGCCTTATGGTCTTAAGAATGCCCTTCCCACTTTTGTGCGTGCAATGCACTAGACGTTAGGGAACCTCATTCGGGACCTGGTCGAGGTTTATGTCGATGACATCGTAGTGAAGGTTAAGTCACAGGTATCTCTGCTCGACAACCTAGCCCTAGTCTTCGACAGACTATGTTCCACAAGCACGAAGTTGAACCCGGACAAATGTGTCTTTGGGGTCTCTGCTGGGAAGCTACTTAGTTTCTTGGTCTCACACCAAGGGATCGAAGCTAACCCAGAGAAGACTAAGGCGATAGAACTGATGCGGCCCCCTGCCCGCATCAAGGATGTGTAGAAGCTTATCGGATGCTTGGCTGCGCTCAGTTGGTTTATCTCTAGACTGGCCGAGCGGGCTCTTCCGTTCTTCAAGCTTATATGCAAGTCTGGTCCATTAGTATGGACCAAGGAGGCGGATGAGGCGTTCCAAGAGCTGAAGAAGTTCCTCACAACGTTGACGATCATGGTGGCCCCTGAACAAGGCGAGCCACTGCTCTACATCGCTGCCACAATCGAGGTCGTGAGCATGGTTCTGGTCGCGAAGCAGCCAGAACTTTATCGACCTCAAGTCCCAGAAAAGGCTCCTGCTGCCATTGGTCTAAAGCCCCAGGGCTCAGACTCCGTAGGAAACCCTTGAGAGGGGGAGGTAATCAGGTCCCAAACAGGCAGGCCTGATGAGCAATGCATATCTGGGTCCAAGCTCCCGGAATGCAGTCCCGGACCCGGAGGCCTAGGGGCCTCGAGTCTCAGACAACCCCAAGAAGAACTAGTTGGGTCTCAGCCATCTAGACCCAACAACCGGTGTGGATCCGGGTCCGAGCTCCCGGAGTGCAGTTCCAGACCTAGGGGCCGAGGGCCCCTGAGTCCGGGACCTCTATAAGAAGACACTTTTGACCCCTCCGGGAGGGTTCGAACCATCCAGCATCCGGTCTACTTCATCAGCGAGGTCCCCCACGATGCCAAATCAAGATATCTGAATGTCCACAAGCTGCTCTATGCAGTCCTCGTTGCGTCAAGGAAGTTGCGCCATTACTTCCAAGCTCACAAGATTTCGGTGGTTACCTCATACCCACTGAGAACCGTCCTCCACAGCCCCAACACCACTAGAAACATAGCTAAATGGGTTGTGGAGTTGGCGGAGTTTGTGCTGGACTTCTTACCACACCATGCGGTGAAAAGTCAGGCATTAGCTGACTTCGTGAAAGTTGCCTAGAGGGGGGTGAACAGGCTAATAAAACCTGAAACTACTGAAAACAGTGGATTACGCCTGAAGGGCCGGAATAGTCAGGTCTGGGGGTGGACTAGCCCGGTCTAGGTATAGAAATTGCGTTTTTATGGCTTTCTTTTCAAGTTTGTTTAAGTGTAAGATATGTAAGTGGTCTAACAATCTAATCAACTAATTTGTGAATGATAAACTGATTGGATTGCAAGACTCACAACAACAAAGCAATTAACAAGTTTTGAGCAAAAGAAAAACTAACAAGCAACTTCAGTGAATGAACGAGAAAGTAAAGGAACCAAGAGACTCAATTTATCCCGAGGTTCGATTCCACACAGGAATCTACGTCCCCGTTGAGGAGTCCACAAAGGACTGGGTCTCTTCCAACCCTACCCTCACCGAGCGATCACCAAGATCAATCCGAGTTCTTCACTATCAATCAAAGTGTGAATACAATATTCTTAGGGGATACTCACAACTTGAGGCTCCCTACAACAACCTAGCAGTTCTAGGAATCAAAATACAACAGGCAAGAACTCAAACTAACAATTGGAATGCAAGAGATTCAAACTGAGAGCTCAAATGTTGATCACCACGTCTCTCCTCTCACAAATCCACAAACCCCTCAAGATCCAATCTTAGGGGTCAAGAAGGTGAGGAAAGAGGCTTAGAAGAGCTCAGGGAAAGAGTTTTCGGTGCTAGGGTTTCAATATTTTTCATTTGAAGCCGGGGGTCCCTTTTTATAGGGATCCCGACATCTAGCCTTTCTTCCTACTAAAGTCTGGACTAGTCCGGTCAGAAACCCGGACTAGTCCATCCTTGGGGGACCACTTACGTCACAAAGTCTACCAACTAAAGTCCCCGTGAACTTGGAATTCAAACGGTCATGAAATCCCGGACTAGTCCGCTGAGCAGCGGACTAGTCCGATCTCACACAGGAACCATTGTTCCGGATGAGAACGGACTAGTCTGGCAGGGAGCGGACTAGTCCGGCCACAGGGGTAGACTAGTCCGATCTTACCAGACTTAGTCTCGATGACTCTTTAATCTCAGATTGCGGACTAGTCTGGCCATATCCGGACTAGTCCGAGCTCACACAGGAACCTTTGTTCCGTCCTAAACCGGACTAGTCTGAAGTAACTGGACTAGTCCGACCAGCGGAGCGGACTAGTCCGAGGTCACTCAGAGACTCTTTTTTCAGACCTAAGCGTCTTAGTCCGCTTGGCGGACTAGTCCGTCCCCATGGCGGACTAGTCCGGATTTCTGGGACTTGGTCTCAGAAAGGTTCAAACTCACACAAAAACGGACTAGTATGGCCTAAAACGGACAAGTCCGAACTCACTCAGAGACTTCTAGTTCGGTCAGAAACGGAGTAGTTCGGTTGGGACGGATTAGTCCAACCTAGAGTCCGGACAAGTCCGATCTACATTCTCAGCCATACCTATGACTATTTTCTTCCAAGATTCTAACTAAGATTTGAGCTCTCTAATGATTCTCAAGCACTCTAAAAGAGAAGACCCTGTACACAACTAGAAAATGTGAAACTCAATAGAGAAATTCTATTTTCTACTCTTGCAAGTCTTTTTATTTTCCTTTTGGCTTCTTGAGAGACTCCACATTCATTCCTATCTCAAGGACCAGTGCTCATACTTAGTAAAACTTATTAGTATCTTAATTATCGTCATCAATCATCCAAAACCTATGGGGATTACCTAGATGCACTTTCAATCTCCCCCTTTTTGGTGATTGATGACAACACATAAGGACTCTCGATTAATGGATATAAGAGTTTATTTTCATAATACATGTATGTATGGTTCACTCCCCCTAAAATGTGTGCACAATAGTTTGTCAAGAAAAATATGCACATGGATGAGTTCTATGGGGATTTCATACACACATGTTTTATGGTGGGGTGTCTAAGTGTGATGTGATAAAATGAGTGTAAAATTCATTGAGGGGAATATAAATAACATCTACTAACTAGATCATCTCAATGGCATAGTATGAAGACATAATGTGGCATAACATAACATGGCAAAGTCATTACAAAACAACATAAAATGGCATAGTCATTACAAACCAAGACAAGACAAGAATTTTAAAGCTTTAAAGCTTAAGCTAGACTACTCCCCCTTGTTCTCTCCCCCTTTGGCATCAAATCACCAAAAAGGAAAAGAAAAGAGAGAGGGGCCTAATTGCTATAGTCTTCATCTTGACCTTTGCCTTGGTCACTTTGAGTTTTCTCATCCTCATCCTCATCGACGTCTTCATCGTCATCCTCATGATAAGCGTGGGAGGTAGGAGGAGCAGCAGAGGAGGAACCACCTTCACCAAAGTAGGCAAGCTCGTCCTCGGTGAGAGTGGGAAACTCGGTCACTCCTTCATCTTCCAATGACAGTGGAGACATAGGTATCTCCATCTTGTCGCACATTGCCTTGAGGTACTTCACTTGGCGTTGCTTTATTTTCTGTGTGTGAACTTCCACCTTCCGGCATGAGGAGAAGATTGCCTTGAAGATTTTGAGCAGCCCACTAGAAGAGCCACTTGACGATGGAGGAGCAGACGGCCCAGCTGAAGAGGATGGAGTTGCAGAGGAGCTCCTGTCACACCCGGTTTTTCCGAAGAAACAACCAAGTGAATATCACATGTATGCCAGGATCATTTTCTCATACATGTGATGACAAATAGTGAAGCATCATTTATTACAAGCCAGGTGTCGAATATAAATAAGTCTTACATTGCAAATGTCTCAATGGACACTAATGCTTCATCACAAGTAAATAAACTAGCAGCGGAATATTATTCTTTTAGGGCTCCATCACAGGCGTTGCCCGGGGGTCTTCATGAACCTAAAATCCTTCCTCGGATCCAAAATCTTGGTCATTATACACCACCTCATTATCTTGACCTGAGCAGCAATATAAACCAACAAATATGCAAGGTTGAGTACCAATGGTACTCATCAAGTGTGGGAAAATTATATCATGCATGGCTAGAACAAGGAGAGGTTGAACTCATGGTTAAAGCACTACGCAATTAATACCTATCACCTTAGCTTATTATGCACCTACATTACTACACAGGTGAAATGGTCCCAATCTCCCATCCCATCATCATAATCCAATAACCATAACATTATTTCCAATGTTAAGCTCCCCGCTTAACTTCCGAAACCATCAATCCTCTAATCATGAATAAGTCCAGGCCGCTCTTAACCGTGAGCACGGCTGTCAAGACAGTTTTGACTCTGCAGAGTTTGTACCACTGTACCCACAAGTAGTGATTTCATCCCCCGTTGCCGGGTGGACTAAAAGAACCTCCATTATGCCAGTGGCTACGATCCACATTCACACTTCCCAGGTGTGCTGCCAGGAGATCACTACGAAGCCTTTACAAAGGGATTCCCGACGAGCGTGGGCCCACTGAGGTTTCACCCCTAACAGCATACAAGAGGCTCCAACCCCGCTGCAGTGGCCCCCTCTTGAGCCTTGCGGTTCATATGGTAGTCCAGCTGACACCTACTCCCCGCACCATCCAACACACCCATACTACGCCGGGGATACACCTAATTAATTGGCTAAGCTGCCCCATCTCAGCATGTGGTTGGCACTGTAAAGCCGGGTTACATGCTCCATGAACCGGTCCTTAGGATCCAGGCAAGTACTAAACACAAACCCAAGTCTCGTGCACCCAGCACACAACCAAAACATCCAACTTGCCTTGATCCCTACCTCTACATAACTCTCAATAGCTCATTCAAGAGTATGGTAATATAAACTGATGATCTCATTTTCCCAAATATCCCATTCTAAGCATGGCTAAGCAAATGCATGTAAATAAATGACATGACAAAATAAATCCCAACCCAAGCTTCAAGGAAACAAGGTAATGCAATTCTAGGGAAACTTTCCTAGCATGGGTTTCATATTTCATTTGACAATGCAAATAATTCTATCTACACATCCTAGCATAGGATCAAAGTGGTCAAGGACACTTGCCTCCTTCTTGCTGCTCTTGAAATTGGTAGTCCTGATCTTGGAAAGGGTTAACTTGCTCTTGAGCAGGTTCTACTTCATACCATCACACATAGCAAAAGAAAAACAACAATCATAAGACATAGTTCACACTTCTACTTCATACAAACCACACATTTCATATTTATGAAATTCATTCACCCTTATATGTGTTGTGGTTACTTTATGTGTGTTAAGTTGTGGCTTGCATGCACTTTTAACCATGTATATATGATTCCTACTTTTGTGTCCACATTTATACTTGCATACAATGTGCCTTCACAACTTCTATCAACCCTAAACTGAATTCTTTGTATTTTAGAAACTCCATTTATCATTTACTAGTTTCTATATGTTCAGATTTATATTCCTATGCATAATTGTCTATTTTATTATTAAATTAGTAATACACATCACCTAAACAGATTAGGTTCTGGTCCTAAATAATTTAAAATCATATTTTGACCATGGCTTATGATGTATACTATTTCATAATTATTTTTCCCTATTTTTCTATAACTATTCTTTACTTTAAAAATGTGTCCCTAAACTAAATAATGTGATTAATAAATGAAACAGATTCATATAAGCCCAAAAATATATTTTTATCTCACTCCAAAGTTTTCTAAGTACTGAGAAAGTTTTTAATTAATTTTGACAATTATGTTTGTCCCACTTTTTAATTTTTAAACACTAGTTACATATTCAATTTTCTAAATTAAATACTAAACAGGGCTAAAAAGTAAACTCACCCATCACAGGGTCTATAATATTATTTTCATAATTTCCAGGGGTCTAGCTACACTTAACAGAGGTGTTTTTCTTAATTTCTATTAAGTCGAGGGGCTAAAACTGATTTTTAAATGAATTTACATGATTTTCTAAAGTTCCAGGGGCTAGATCTGAAGTTTCCGGGGCTAGCTCTCAATTCCAGAGAACCCCAGGGGGTAGCACATAAGAATTCCAGCCTTTATAACGCGGGGTCGACGTGGACCGTCCGATTCTAAACCGACGACTGAGATTATAACATCGAACCGGTACGCGGGGATTTAAAGTCTACCGTGCGATTTAAAATAAACGGCACACAAGCGGCCACGTCGCTCTGATGGAGAGCGGGCGGCGCTGCCGGCGGCGCACGGCGGCGGAAAGCGGCGATCTCGCCGGAAAGTTTCGGATCCTCGAGAATTCTGCCTAGAACTGTGATCTTATGGCCTAGATCGGTAGAGGGGAGGTCAGGGATCTCACCTCGGGGGTTTTCTCGAGCTCGGGGGTCCTGGAAAGTGCTCGGCGGCGAGGTCCGAGGCAAAACCACGGCGAAGCTCGTCGGCGCTGAGTTTACACCGTAAGTCTTCGGGTTTTCCGCACCTGCAAAGTTCCCCGGAGGCGGTGGATCAAAACCAGCGAGATAGATCAGAGTTTCCGAGCTTAGATCGGCCAGAATTCACCGGCGAAGTCTCGGTGCTCACCGGAGTGAAAATCGGCGATCGCGTGGGAAAAACTGATCGGATCGGGGGTTTTTATAGCCGGGGGAGGGCGGTGGGTCTGTTGTGATCGAGTTGGAGTCCGCTGGGACCAGAATTCGGCTGCGGGACGGGCTTTCCCGATCGGTTGCGATCGCGCGCGCGGGAGAGAGTCCGGGGTCGCGGGGTTAGGGATGACATGTGGGTCCCACCCGTCGGCGAGGGGCAGCGCGGCGCGCGCGGGGGCGGGCTGGCGCGGGGGTTGCTGGGCCGGCTGGCGGTTTCGGCCCACTGGCCAGTTTTTTTCCTGTTTTCCTTTTTCTTTTTCCATTTCTTTTCTGTTTTGAGTATAATTTGAATTCCAGTTTGAATTTGAATTTTTGCAAAACATGCAATACGTCCAAAAATTTTTAAATTCCCCTCTGAACATGGTTTTGGGTTTTGAATCAAAATTTGGGGTGTTACAGCTCTACCCCCCTTAATAGAAATCTCGTCCTCGAGATTGGTGTTTCTAAGAAAACAATTCCGGAAATTGTGCCTTAAGCTCATCTTCCCGTTCCCAGGTGGCTTCCTCTTCTGAGTGATGCTTCCACTGCACCTTGCACATCCGGATTCTTTTATTTCTGGTGAGGCGTTCCATCGTCTCCAAAATCTTGTATGGTTGCTCGGCATAAGACAAATCTTCAGCTACATCTACTTCATTCATGGGTAACACCTCCTCAGGCGTCCTCAGGCATTTCTTGAGTTGTGACACATGAAATACCGTGCACGTCCGATAGATGAACCGGTAACTCTAGTTGGTACGCCACTTCGCCTTTTCTTTCCAAAACTTGAAAGGGTCCGATGTATCGAGGTGACAACTTCCCTTTCACCTTGAACCGACGAAGTCCTCTGATAGGGGACACCTTGAGATAAACATAGTCTCCCACGTTGAAAACGAGTTCTCTTCTTCGTACATCAGCATAACTCTTCTGGCGTGTTTGTGCTATCCTCAAATTGTTGCGAATCTCCCTCACCTTCGCCTCGGCTTCTTGTAGCACTTCTGGACCAAACACTTTACTTTCTCCTGTTTGGTTCCAAAATAGGGGAGTTCTGCACTTCCTTCCATACAAAGCTTCAAACGGTGACATCTTCATACTAGCTTGATAACTGTTGTTATAGGAAAACTCCGCATACGGTAAGTTCTTGTCCCAACTCCTATTGTTTTTGAGTGCACATGCCCTTAACATATCTTCAAGGATCTGATTGGTTCTCTCCGTCTGCCCGTCAGTTTGGGGATGATAGGCAGAGCTGAAGTTCAGATGGGTTCCCATGGTTTCATGCAACTTTTGCCAAAACCTCGAGGTGAACTGTGTCCCTCGGTCCGACACTATCTTCTTTGGCACTCCATGGTAACACACAATCCTTGACATGTACAATTCTACCAATTTGGATCCGCTGTTGCTTTCTTTCACAGGGATGAAATGAGCTACATTGGTTAGCCTATCAATAATGACCCATATTGAATCATACCCGGATTGGGTCCTAGGCAATCCCACGACAAAATCCATGCTGATTTCTTCCCACTTCCATTCAGGTACTTTGAGTGGTTGCAATAATCCCGCGGGTCGTTGATGTTCTGCTTTCACTAACTGACATGTGTCACATAGTGCAACATGTTCCGCGACATCTTGCTTCATGCCATACCACCAATACCTGCTTTTGAGGTCCTGGTACATCTTCGTACTCCCAGGATGAATGGAATAGTCGGAATCGTGAGCCTCCTTCAAAATTAATTCACGGATCTCTTTTACTTTTGGCACACAGATCCTTTTCCCGTGCCACACCGTTCCTTGTTCATCCTCTCTAAAACCAGGAGCTTTATTTTCCTTGATGAGCTGTCTGATCTCTTGTATCTTCTCATCATTCTTTTGGCCCTCGCGTATGTCTTGCTCAAGTGTGGAGTCCACTTCCATGGCGATGGCTTCACCACTATTTACTAGACATAGATTGAGTCTTATAACCTCGTCCTTCAAATCTGCAGGCATGTCCTTCGAACTCAACTTATTGACCTGCACTTTTCGACTCAAAGCATCGACCACGACGTTTGCTTTCCCAGGATGATAGTTGATGCCCACATCAAAGTCATTGATTAGCTCTAACCATCTCCTCTGTCTGAGGTTGAGGTCTGGTTGTGTGAATATGTACTTCAAACTCTTATGATCCGTATATATCTCTGTCCTCTTCCCCATCAAATAGTGCCGCCAAATTTTCAACGCGTGTACCACTGCAGCTAGTTCTAGGTCATGTGTAGGATAGTTCTTCTCGTGCTTCCGAAGCTGCCGGGATGCATATGCCACGACATGTCCTTCTTGCATGAGAACACATCCCAACCCATTTCCAGAGGCATCGCAGTACACTGTGAAATTCTTTTGCATATCTGGCATAACCAGCACTGAGGCTGTTGTCAATCTCTTCTTTAGCTCCTGAAAGCTCGTATCGCACTGTGGCGTCCAGGTGAATGTGATTCCCTTTTCCAACAGTTTGGTGAGAGGTCTCGAGATCTTGGAGAATCCCTCAATAAACCGTCGATAGTATCCAGCCAATCCCAAAAAGCTTCGAACTTCCCCGACATTGTCAGGGGTCTTCCACTTCTGGATATCCTCGATTTTGGCGGGATCTACGGAGATTCCTCCCTCCGAGATTATATGTCCTAAAAAGGGAACTCTCTTCAGCCAAAACTCACACTTGCTCAACTTGGCATACAGTTGGTGTTCTCTCAGCCTCTGTAACACCAACCTTAGATGTTTCTCATGTTCTTCTTCATCTTTGGAGAAGACGAGAATATCATCTATGAAAACCACCACAAATTTGTCCAGATATTCCATGAATACCTTGTTCATGAGGTACATGAAATATGCCGGGGCATTGGTTAGCCCGAAAGGCATGACAGTGTATTCATACAGTCCGTACCGAGATACGAAAGCTGTCTTGGGAATATCACGTTGCCTTATCTTGAGTTGGTGGTATCCCGACCTGAGATCAATTTTCGAGAACACACAAGCTCCCCTTAACTGATCAAACAAGTCTTCAATGCGGGGTAATGGGTACTTGTTCTTAATGGTTACCTCATTCAAGGCACGGTAATCCACGCATAACCTTTGGGTTCCGTCTTTCTTAGGCACAAATATCACCGGAGCTCCCCATGGTTAGGAACTAGGGCGAATATACCCCTTCTCCGTCAATTCTCTCAAATGATCCTTGAGCTCTTCTAGCTGCTTGGAGTCCATTCGATAAGGTCTCTTGTATATCGGGGCTGTTCCTGGTACTAGCTCAATCGCGAATTCCACATCACGGTCGGGAGGCATACCTGGCAACTCCTCCGGAAAAACATCCGGATATTCCCTGATAGTCCGGATTTCCTCAACTTTCACCTCCACTTGATTTAATTTGATGTCCCTCCTAGGCTCGTGTATCGTTATGAACTTTACTCTTGTGCCATTGGGGTGAGTTAGTTCCACCGTTCTGGTCGAACAATGGATGATTCCTTTATGTTTGGTCAACCAATCCATACCCAAAATAATATCTATCCCTTGTGAATCTATCACTATGAGGTTAGCAGTAAATACTACCCCATTAATGTCTAGGCTCACTTTGGGACACACTTGTCTTGTCCTTATTTCTCCACCTGGAGAGTTTACGGCTAGCATATGGTTCATTTGTGTGGTTGCTAGGTCATGCTTCTTAACAAACCCTTGAGCAATGAATGAGTGGGTAGCACCAGAATCAAACAGCAGAGTTGCAAGGTGTAAATTGGCAGGAAACTTACCAACTACCACGTCGGGTGCCTCTTGTGCTTCCTCCATAGTGACGTGGTTCACCCGTCCTCTCACTACATTCTGCTGTTGTGGCTGCGCGGGCTTCTTCTTTGGGCATTTATGGGCGTAGTGCCCCACTTCACCACAGCTGAAACATTGCACCCCAATCTTAGATGCTTGACCTTTGTTGTCTTGGGGTTGGTTTGGGGGTCCTTGCACTGCTGGTCGAGGTGGATATGCGGGGCGAGGCTGCTGCATAAACTGACGTGGCGGCTGTGCTGGTGCCGCGGGAGGCCTGTAGTTTGGGTTGTACCCTCTTGGTGCTGAATAGGGTACCGCAGCACGGCTTGTCTGCCCCGTAAGTTGCTGCATCATACGTGGGCGGGTGTTGCTTCCTGAGGCCTGATGTGACCATCCCGCCTTCCTCTTATTCTCATTTTCCAGGGCCTTTAGCTTCCTTTCCACCACAAACGCTCTGTCCACCATCTTTTGAAAACTTTC
The DNA here is from genome assembly GCA_030760725.1 of Neostapfia colusana. NCBI lineage: Eukaryota > Viridiplantae > Streptophyta > Magnoliopsida > Poales > Poaceae > Neostapfia > Neostapfia colusana. The sequence goes on from JASWHV010000001.1 coordinate 111,607,120, forward strand.
ATACTCGTTGGAAGACATGGCACACTGCATCTCTGCGGTAAGACCTTCCACGAAACAATCTTGTTTCTGCTCATCAGTCTCTATGTCTCGTGGAGCATAACGGGATAATTGAGTGAATTTAGTGAGGTATTCCCTCACCGTCATGTTTCCCTGCTGCAGTCCCAGAAACTCTTTCCTCTTGTTTTTGAGTTCACCTCTTGGGATGTAGTGGTTGCGGAAGCTACGCTTGAACTCCTCCCAAGTGATGTTCTCAGGGTCATGATGGGCGGCCACGTAGGCAGTCCACCAATCAGCAGCAGGTCCCTGCAATTGATGAGAGGCAAACAGCACCCTCTCATACCCTTGGCATTGTATTATCCTCATCTTACTTTCAATGGTCTTCAGCCAATCATCTGCCTCCAGAGGTTCAGCAGCACTTGCAAACTTTGGAGGTTGAGTTCCTAGAAACTCACTCAACCTTGGTTGGCGTGGTGCAGCTTGTGGAGGTGGAACTTGATGCAAGTTGGCCACCACTTGAGTCAAGTTCTGGATAAGCTGATTTTGATTCTCCAACATTTGGTGGAGAGGATCAACTTCTTCACGGCGACCACCCCGGTCCTGGCCTCCAGAAAGATGAGGGTTGCATGCCTCATCATTGTTGTTGGCGGGGTTGGCAGCACGTCCTTTTCCTCTTCCGGCCATCTGGCAGAATCAACAAATGTTAATTTGATACCATTTAGTATCATCTTACTACTTTCATTTGTTGGTACTTTAAGGTGTTGAGGCTTTGTTAAAACTTTACGAGGGTTTATATCTCACACCAAATAAATGCACTATTATTTCCTGTGGGTTCACACACCAAAGCAAAACAATCTGAAGACGAGGCTGTGGACAATTGCTCATGGCTTCCACAACTCACGTCACACACCAAGCATTATCACACCATTAACTACGTAACGACTCGACTACTCGACCTTTTGCTAGCTAGGGGAAAGACTCTACACTACTCGTCCTCTTGAGCTGGCTCCTCGGGATCTTCCTCCTCATTTCGGCTACCTTCTGACTCGGCTTTGGGTGGGGAGGCTGCTGGTGGAGAAGTGCGACGACGCCTGATCGCTCGGCGATCCGGGGAGTCAGGAGTCCATGGATCACTCACGGTGACACACAGTTCATTCCCATCTCCTCTTTCTCTCGCCTTTAAGCAGGCTCGCAGCAGCGCCTCCGTTTCCTTCAGGGTGTCTCGGACATCCTGAAGCTCTTGTTGACACTCCTGCAGTCGAGTGCTGAGCATAGCAGCATCCTCCAAGCACAAGTCCATGTGCTCATGGGAAGTCCCTTGCTGCACCGGTGGGTACTTGTACTCCGTGGTACCACTCTCACGTTGGAGGACATACATGTACTCAGTTTTGTCCAAGTGGCGACGATAGATGTGACTCTGGCAGGTGATGGCCTCCCAGGTGACATCTTTCTCCGCATCAACTTGTGTTGCTCGACAAGCTGGAGAGTGGTGAATCTTAAGCAGCTGATTCTCGTGTATAATCCTCATCTCCGAACTCCATTCTTCCCTTTTCTTACGGATGGTCCTGGTGGAGTTGTAGTGGATGATGAGCTTGCCCGTATTGCCTGCGGCTTCGAGCATACGCCGAAGACGGCGCAACAAATCTTCTACTGCCAATCCATAGGAAAGGTACGTCACTGGACGACTCTCCTCTCTTTCGGCAAGGGCAACTACGGGAACTCTCCCTCCTGTGGACTTACGAGCGGTGCGAATCATGCGAACCATCTAAAAACAAAAGAATTTAAAATTAGGTTAGATAAATTCTCAAACAAAAATCCTATTTTGAATGAAAGTTGGGGTAAGATGAAGAAAATGACTCCTTTAATAACACTTTTCCACCCACACCTTGGAAAATAGTTTTTAAGAAAATAGGGCCCTTAAATACGTCCATTTCTACCTAGGTCCACGTTCCTACGGGCAACCTTGGCTCTGATACCACCTCTGTCACACCCGGTTTTTCCGAAGAAACAACCAAGTGAATATCACATGTATGCCAGGATCATTTTCTCATACATGTGATGACAAATAGTGAAGCATCATTTATTACAAGCCAGGTGTCGAATATAAATAAGTCTTACATTGCAAATGTCTCAATGGACACTAATGCTTCATCACAAGTAAATAAACTAGCAGAGGAATATTATTCTTTTAGGGCTCCATCACAGGCGTTGCCCGGGGGTCTTCATGAACCTAAAATCCTTCCTCGGATCCAAAATCTTGGTCATTATACACCACCTCATTATCTTGACCTGAGCAGCAATATAAACCAACAAATATGCAAGGTTGAGTACCAATGGTACTCAGCAAGTGTGGGAAAATTATATCATGCATGGCTAGAACAAGGAGAGGTTGAACTCATGGTTAAAGCACTACGCAATTAATACCTATCACCTTAGCTTATTATGCACCTACATTACTACACAGGTGAAATGGTCCCAATCTCCCATCCCATCATCATAATCCAATAACCATAACATTATTTCCAATGTTAAGCTCCCCGCTTAACTTCCGAAACCATCAATCCTCTAATCATGAATAAGTCTAGGCCGCTCTTAACCGTGAGCACGGCTGTCAAGACAGTTTTGACTCTGCAGAGTTTGTACCACTGTACCCACAAGTAGTGATTTCATCCCCCGTTGCCGGGTGGACTAAAAGAACCTCCATTATGCCAGTGGCTACGATCCACATTCACACTTCCCAGGTGTGCTGCCAGGAGATCACTACGAAGCCTTTACAAAGGGATTCCCGACGAGCGTGGGCCCACTGAGGTTTCACCCCTAACAGCATACAAGAGGCTCCAACCCCGCTGCAGTGGCCCCCTCTTGAGCCTTGCGGTTCATATGGTAGTCCAGCTGACACCTACTCCCCGCACCATCCAACACACCCATACTACGCCGGGGATACACCTAATTAATTGGCTAAGCTGCCCCATCTCAGCATGTGGTTGGCACTGTAAAGCCGGGTTACATGCTCCATGAACCGGTCCTTAGGATCCAGGCAAGTACTAAACACAAACCCAAGTCTCGTGCACCCAGCACACAACCAAAACATCCAACTTGCCTTGATCCCTACCTCTACATAACTCTCAATAGCTCATTCAAGAGTATGGTAATATAAACTGATGATCTCATTTTCCCAAATATCCCATTCTAAGCATGGCTAAGCAAATGCATGTAAATAAATGACATGACAAAATAAATCCCAACCCAAGCTTCAAGGAAACAAGGTAATGCAATTCTAGGGAAACTTTCCTAGCATGGGTTTCATATTTCATTTGACAATGCAAATAATTCTATCTACACATCCTAGCATAGGATCAAAGTGGTCAAGGACACTTGCCTCCTTCTTGCTGCTCTTGAAATTGGTAGTCCTGATCTTGGAAAGGGTTAACTTGCTCTTGAGCAGGTTCTACTTCATACCATCACACATAGCAAAAGAAAAACAACAATCATAAGACATAGTTCACACTTCTACTTCATACAAACCACACATTTCATATTTATGAAATTCATTCACCCTTATATGTGTTGTGGTTACTTTATGTGTGTTAAGTTGTGGCTTGCATGCACTTTTAACCATGTATATATGATTCCTACTTTTGTGTCCACATTTATACTTGCATACAATGTGCCTTCACAACTTCTATCAACCATAAACTGAATTCTTTGTATTTTAGAAACTCCTTTTATCATTTACTAGTTTCTATATGTTCAGATTTATATTCCTATGCATAATTGTGTATTTTATTATTAAATTAGTAATACACATCACCTAAACAGATTAGGTTCTGGTCCTAAATAATTTAAAATCATATTTTGACCATGGCTTATGATGTATACTATTTCATAATTATTTTTCCCTATTTTTCTATAACTATTCTTTACTTTAAAAATGTGTCCCTAAACTAAATAATGTGATTAATAAATGAAACAGATTCATATCAGCCCAAAAATATATTTTTATCTCACTCCAAAGTTTTCTAAGTACTGAGAAAGTTTTTAATTAATTTTGACAATTATGTTTGTCCCACTTTTTAATTTTTAAACACTAGTTACATATTCAATTTTCTAAATTAAATACTAAACAGGGCTAAAAAGTAAACTCACCCATCACAGGGTCTATAATATTATTTTCATAATTTCCAGGGGTCTAGCTACACTTAACAGAGGTGTTTTTCTTAATTTCTATTAAGTCCAGGGGCTAAAACTGATTTTTAAATGAATTTACATGATTTTCTGAAGTTCCAGGGGCTAGATCTGAAGTTTCCGGGGCTAGCTCTCAATTCCAGAGAACCCCAGGGGGTAGCACGTAAGAATTCCAGCCTTTATAACGCGGGGTCGACGTGGACCGTCCGATTCTAAACCGACGGCTGAGATTATAACATCGAACCGGTACGCGGTGATTTAAAGTCTACCGTGCGATTTAAAATAAACGGCGCACAAGCGGCCACGCCGCTCTGATCGAGAGCGGGTGGCGCTGCCGGCGGCGCACGGCGGCGGAAAGCGGCGATCTCGCCGGAAAGTTTCGGATCCTCGAGAATTCTGCCTAGAACTGTGATCTTATGGCCTAGATCGGTAGAGGGGAGGTCAGGGATCTCACCTCGGGGGTTTTCTCGAGCTCGGGGGTCCTGGAAAGTGCTCGGCGGCGAGGTCCGAGGCAAAACCACGGCGAAGCTCGTCGGCGCTGAGTTTACACCGTAAGTCTTCGGGTTTTCTGCACCTGCAAAGTTCCCTGGAGGCGGTGGATCAAAACCAGCGAGTTAGATCAGAGTTTCCGAGCTTAGATCGGCCAGAATTCACCGGCGAAGTCTCGGTGCTCACCGGAGTGAAAATCGGCGATCGCGTGGGAAAAACTGATCGGATCGGGGGGTTTTATAGCCGGGGGAGGGCGGTGGGTCTGTTGTGATCGAGTTGGAGTCCGCTGGGACCAGAATTCGGCTGCGGGACGGGCTTTCCCGATCGGTTGCGATCGCGCGCGCGGGAGAGAGTCCGGGGTCGCGGGGTTAGGGATGACATGTGGGTCCCACCCGTTGGCGAGGGGCAGCGCGGCGCGCGCGGGGGCGGGCTGGCGCGGGGGTTGCTGGGCCGGCTGGCGGTTTCGGCCCACTGGCCAGTTTTTTTCCCGTTTTCCTTTTTCTTTTTCCATTTCTTTTCTGTTTTGAGTATAATTTGAATTCCAGTTTGAATTTGAATTTTTGCAAAACATGCAATACGTCCAAAAATTTTTAAATTCCCCTCTGAAAATGGTTTTGGGTTTTGAATCAAAATTTGGGGTGTTACAGCTCCTACCCAAGGACATAGGAGGGCGAGGAAGAGGAGTCGGCATTTGTGGACGTAGCTTCCTGTGCTTCACATCCTTTGCAAATTCCACGTCAGTGACTCTCTCGATCATGCACATGATATATGGCGCATATCCACAGGACCTGTTTGGAGTGTAACAGATGTTGAAGATCTCGTTGTAGATGTAGTCGAAGACGTTGAACCGCTCTTCTTCATTGAGTAGCTTCAACAAGTTTCTTAGATACCGTTGTATCATCCCCGCATCTCCATCCTTGGGAGCTAGTGTCTTCATCAGGATCCGGTTGAGCACTCCAAAGAAAGGCTTGATGTTGTGAGTTGAGGATGGCTCATAGGTGAGATAGGAAGGATATATAAAGTCCAAGTCATCCTTTCCCAAAGTCCTTTCATTGTGAACTATGATCTCATAGTTTAAATGCTCCTCAAGCCCAAGGATCCTTGCAAACTCATCGTACAGCATCGAGTACACCACACCATTTGTCATCCAAGTGATCTTTCTGTTTCCATAGGTGGGGAAGTAGCAAGTGGTGTAGAATTGGACTATGACCTTGATATTCCAGTCATACTGAAAGGCCATCAAATCCTTGATCCCATGGCGTTCTACTGCTTCAATCACTGCATCAAAAGATTGATGCTTCTTGTTCGCCATATAGGACTAATCCACCCACTGAGCATCGACTACCGGTGTCTTCATTGGAAGACAGACGAGTCGGTAGTAGTCACAATGAAAGTCACACCAGAAATGAGGGTCTGGTGTGGCCTTATCATACTTGTAGACTTCTTCTCTAAGCCTTCTGACTTTCTCAGCTCCCTTCCCTTTGAATGTTGCACTCGCCAAATTGGGTTGGCAGTTTGGATTGTGCATTGGTGGTGCTCTCTCAAGTGGCCCAACCGGTCCTTGTGGGGGATTCTCCCTTCCCCGCCTAGGGTTGTCACGAATGGCAGATCCCCTATTGGCCAAAGCCTTTTTCTTGGGAGGATTTGTTGCTTTTCCTTTCCCTTTATATTGGGACATTCTTTGTGACTGAGCTTGTTGTTTTTATTTCAAAGTCACCAGCCTCTTCCTTCTTGGAGGATCAACGGACTGAGAAGATTGTGCTTCCCTATCAGCCCGTTTCTTTGTCCGAGCCTCCCTTGCTGCAGCCTCACCCACTTTGGCCTCGGCTGCTGCATGATAGGCGGCTTGGCGAGCCGCTTCGGCCTCGGGGTTGGGAAGAGGACTGTCTCCAGATCCTGACGTGATCAGGTGATAGATGAAAGGGAAAGATTAGATGTGAGAGCATTGTGTTTGAATTAGTGTACATCCCCAAAGTTAGGGGCTAAAACTACATCAGCCGGACTTGTCTGGGCCTGGGGCGCACTAGTCCGGGCCTGGTCGGACTTGTCCGGCCGGTGTCCGGACTAGTCCGGACTCTATAGTTTTAAACCCTAACTTAAGCGATTTGAGCACAAATTCAACAAACTAGACGCAATACTACAAGGAATTACAACGATATGGCGTAAGGACATCAGGAAGAGCCTAAGGCACTAGAAATTTGACCTAGAAACAAAGGATTTGTGAAAAATTGAAGTTAGGTCAAAAAGTACCTTAGAGCGAAGAAATTTGATGAAATCCCCAGATCGAAGGAGCGAAGATGGTCAGGAAGTGATTCCCTGCACTCCACAAGCCTTGAATCGAGGATTCCTTTGAGGGATTTGAGCGTGAGCTCCAAAATCGCCAATGGGGGCGAGTTTTGGAGGAGAGGGGAGGTGTAGAAGTGAATGAGAGAGGGAGGGGGTTCGGCCCCGACCCTTGGAGGTTAAGTCTCCACGGGCCGGACTAGTCCAGTTCGTTGTCCGGACTAGTCCGGTATGTTGGACTAGGTCCGGACTAGTCTGTTGTCCGGACTTGTCCGGATGCAGTCCGGACTAGTCCGTTGTGGACTTGTCTGCTGCATCCCGGATTATTCAAGAAATCCGGACTTGTCCGGCTTGTTGGACAGACTAGTCCGGTTATTGAAGGCAGATAAATTCTTCTATATTAGAATTTCGCCAAGAGTGATTACGGTGAATTTACATTCACCTTCTATTAGATAACCATGGTCAATATATATATCAAAGCACACAAATAGTTGATGACCATAATATATCAATATGAGAGAAAATTAGAAGGGGAAATTTAGCTCATTTCAAGTCATATTCCTAGAGTCTAGGATATTTAGGTCATTTCGAAGTTCACAAAATCGTTTTTCATCTAGTGGCTTGGTGAAAATATTGGCTAGTTGTTTTTCGGTTCTTAACTGTGAGATAGCTATGTCCCCCTTTATAGAATTGTCTCTCAAGAAGTGATGTCAGATGTCTATGTGTTTGGTCCTAGAGTGTTCAACGGGGTTATGGGTTATCTTAATGGCACTCTCATTGTCGCATAGGAGTGGAATGTGGTTCATATTGTAACCATAATCACTTAGAGTTTGTCGCATCCAAAGAAGTTGAGCACAACAACTTCTGGCTGCAACATACTCCGCTTCGGTTGTGGAAAGGGCAATGGAATTTTGTTTCTTGGATGACCCTAGGGACCTACCTAAGAATTGACAAGTCCCTGAGGTGCTTTTTCTATCTACTTTACATCCGGCGTAATCAGCATCGGAATATCCGATGAGATTAAACTTAGACCCCTTTGGATACCACAATCCTAGGTTAGGTGTGTGAACTAAATATCTTAAGATTCTTTCAACGGCAGTTAAATGACATTCTTTAGGAGATGCTTGAAATCTTGCACACAAACTTGCACTAAGCATGATATCGGGCCTAGATGCACAAAGATAAAGCAATGAACCAATCATAGAGCGATATACCTTTTGATCCACGCTTGGTCCATCTTCATTGAGATCGAGGTGCCCATTCGTTGCCATTGGTGTCTTGATGGGTTTGGCCTTGTCCATGTCAAACTTCTTGAGTATGTCTTGTGTGTACTTCGTTTGACTAATGAACGTGCCTTCCTTGAGTTTCTTGACTTGAAATCCTTGGAAGAACTTCAACCCCCCCCCCCCATCATAGACATCTCAAACCTATCTGTCATTATCTTACTAAACTTATTACAAAAAGATTTGTAGTTGAACCAAATATAATGTCATCGACATATATTTGGCACACAAAGAGATCATCATCTATATTCTTTGTGAAAAGAGTGTAATCAGCCTTGCCTATCTTAAAACCATTATCAATAAGAAAGTCTCTAAGACACTCGTACCAAGCTCTAGGAGCTTGTTTGAGGCCATAGAGAGTTTTATGCAATTTAAACACATAATTAGGATATTCTTGATCTTCAAACCCGGGTGGTTGCTCCATGTACACTTCCTCCTTGATTGGACAGTTTAGGAAGGCGCTTTTCACATCCATTTGATAGATCTTGAAATCATGGTGAGTAGCATAGGCCAATAGAATACGAATTGACTCAAGCCTGGCTACGGGAGCAAAGGTTTCATCGAAGTCCAAACCTTCGACTTGAGCATATCCCTTTGCCACAAGTCGGGCCTTGTTTCTTTTCACCACTCCGTGTTCGTATTGCTTGTTGCGGAACACCCACTTGGTGCCTACCACATTTGCATTTGGTCTTTTCACCAACTCCCACACTTGGTTTATTGTGAAGTTGTTCAAATCTTCTTGCATGGCCACCACCCAATCCGAATCCTTGAGTGCTTCTTCCACCCTAAATGGTTCCTAGGAAGACACAAAGAGTAATGTGCACAAAAGTTAGCCATTCGAGAATGTGTTATTACCCCTTTTGTGATATCTCCAAGAATGTTGTCAACGGGGTGATCCCGTTGAATGCTTTGATGAACCCTTGGGTGAGGCACTTGAGTTCTTGAGTGGTCTTCTTCTTCTTCGTCTCCCCCTTAATCAACATCATGGTCTCGATTTTCTCCGTCTTGAACTTGACCGTCTTGATCTTGAGGTTATTGAGATTGATCTTATGTGAGAGGCGCCGATTGTGATGAACTTGGAGCATCTTGTCCTACATTTTCTTGAGGACGGACATCTCCAAGCCCCATTCTTCTTAGTGCTACACATGGTGCTTCTTCTTCATCTAGCACACATTGATCAACTTGCTCCACTTGGGAGCCATTAGTTTCATCAAACACCACGTCACGTGCAATCTCAACACAACCGGGGGTTTTGTTGAAAACACGATAGGCGTAGGTGTTTGAGTCATAACCAAGTAAGAAACCTTCATCGGATTTCGAAGTGAACTTCGAAGTCCTAGGCTTCTGGTTGAGAATGTAGCATTTACTTTTGAAAACACGAAAGTAAGAGATGTTGGGTTTGTTACTGGTTAGGGGATCGTATGGAGTTTTCTTCAAAAGTCGATGAAGATAGAGGCGGTTTGTAGCGTGGCAAGCGGTGTTGACCACTTCCGCCCAAAACCGATCCCAAGTCTTGTACTCATCAAGCATGGTTCTTGCCATCTCTATGAGTGTGCGGTTCTTCCTTTCGGCCACCCCATTTTGTTCGGGGGAGTAGGGGGCCGAAAATTCATGCTTGATGCCCTCTTCATCCAAGTATTCTTATACTTGGTTGTTCTTGAATTCGGAGCCGTTGTAACTCCTTATCTTCTTGATTCTTAAGGAGAATTCGTTTTGAGCTCTTCTCAAGAACTTCTTAAGGACATTTTGAGTTTCCCCCTTATCATGCAAGAAAAATACCCAAGTGAAACGAGAATAATCATCAATAATTACTAAACCATATTTGTTACCGCCAATGCTTATGTAGGTGGCTGGACCAAAGAGGTCCATGTGAAGCATCTCCAATGGTCTTGTTGTCATCATCACATTCTTGGCGGGATGAGCTGCTCCAATTTGTTTTCCGGCTTGACACACGCTACATGGACTATCTTTCTCAAAAACAACATCTTTTAGTCCATGGATGTGATCCCCCTTTAGAAGTTTTTGTAAGTTCCTCATGCCAACATGGGCTACTCTATGCCACAACCATTCCATGTTGATTTTTGCTATTAAGCATGTGTCAAGTTGAGCTTTATTCGTGGAGAAATCCACTAAGTAAAGCTTTCCCTTTAACACGAGTTGTTACTTCTTCTAGAGACGGTCACACCCTCGTTAGTAAACAAGGAATTATAACCTTTCTCACATAGTTGAGATATGGACAATAGGTTATAATCTAATGATTCAACATGTAGAACATGAGAAAGAGAGTGTTGAGAAGAGATTGCAATTTTACCAATACCGAGCACCCTTCCTTGGCTATTGTCGCCGAAGTAGATGCCTTCACTTGGATCATCATTTTCTTCATACTCAACGAACATCTTTCTCTCTCTGGTCATATAATTAGTGCACCCACTATCTAGCACCCATTTAGTGCCACCGGAGGAGTAGACCTGCAAAACAATTTAAGCTTTGGTCTTAGGTACCCAAACTCGGTTGGGTCCTTTGAGGTTAGTCACGAGGCATTTGGGCACCCATACACAAGTTTCTGGACTCTTGTGGAGTGGCCCAACATATTTAGAATATACTCGACCATACTTGCTCTTCATAAGAACATAAGATGCATCAAAGTTATGAAATACGGTAGAGTTTATATTTTTGGCAATTTCATGTGAGGTAGATGCAAGGTTGTTATTCTTGACTTGAGTTGAGTTTTATTTGACAAAAGCTACACACTTGTTATTATTTTTAAGGATTCTAGCGTTTTGCTTCCCTCCCTTAGTATAACCAAGTCCATCTTTGATAAGAGGATATCTTGTGATTGAGTATGCACTACGTGCATATTTGATCTTCTCCTTATCAAGATCCCACTTTTGTGTGTATTCTTGCTTTGTGCCTCTTTGAGCTCATTTTTCAAATTTAGAACAAGATTAGCACATTTGGAAGTTTTAGTGTTGGATTCCATATTTGTTGTGGAGTTCTTGGAGGATGAAGTAGTTGAGACACTTGACTTAAGTGAGTTAAGTTGCGCTTCAAGATTTTTGTGAGTCTTGGTCAAACTCACAAGTTCATCTTGAAGTACTACATTCGTACTCTTAAGTTCAACACAGGTTTCCTTGCTCAAGGCAAGTTCGCTTTCAAGTGCTCTACTCTTCTCTCTCTCAAGTTCAAGAAGTTTCTCAATCTCAAGGTTTCTTTCCTTTTCAAGGATAAGCAATTCTTCTTGTTAATTGAGAAGCTCTTCTTGTTCAAATATTTCATCCGATAGCATTTTCATTTTAGCTATAGCATTTTTGTTTAAGCCCTTAAGCATGAATTCATTTTCGCTACTGCTATCAAAGTCATCATCATCTATAGTATGTAACTTAGGTTTGGATATTACCTTACGCTTTCCTTCCTTTGCCATGAGGCATGTGTGGCTTGGGCTCTTCCAATCACCCTTGTTTGGCAAGAATGATTTATTCATGGTTGGCCTCTTGATGGCGACGGTTGAAGAGGATTCCTCGTTTGAGTCCCACTCTTCTCCAATGTGAGCTTGTCCATAAGCCTTCTTCCTTTTGAAGATCTTCTTGTCTTGAGGCTTCCCATCCTTCTTCTTCCTTTTTCCATCTTCCTTGCTATGGGGGCAATTTACAATGAAGTGCCCGTATTCGCCGCAATTGTAGCAAGTCTTCTTTGTTCTTGACTTGTCGTTGTCCTTGCTCTTGTTCTCATAGTGATGCCTTTTTCTTCTCCTCATCATTCTTTTGAATCTTTTGATGAAGAAGGCCATTTCTTCATCATCCATGTCCGTGCTCTCATCATCACTTGTGAGTTGCATCTCTTTTCCCTTGGACTTGGATGAGGCCTTGAGAGCAATGCCCTTCTTCTTGGATGAGATGATCTTTGCTAGGTCATTGATGTGTTAGGCTTCCTTCTCCATCATCTCTTGGTTGATGATCTTCCCTAACACTTCATCCAGAGTCATCATGTGAAAGTTCGGACTTTCCCGGATTAGAGTGCATAGGGTCACATTGCGAGGCATGAAAGCTCTTATCGTTCTCTTGACCACCTCATGATCATTACATTTCTTGCATACGTATGCCCAACTCTTGTTGATGAGAGTTTTGAGCCGGTTGTACATTTCTTCAGGTGTTTTGCCTTCTTCCATGGTGAACCTTCCAAGCTCTCCTTCAATCATCTCGATCTTGGCTTCCCTCACGGATCGGTTTCCTTTATGTGCGATCTTTAGGGTGTCCCAAATATCTTTGGCGAGATCTAACCCACCCACCTTGTTGAATTCTTCAAGGCTTAGGGATGAATTGAGCACGGTCGCCACTTATGCCAAAGACTTGGGTTTAAGGAAATTAGATGCAACTTCATATTGTGCTTCCACATGGTATAGTTAGTTCCATCAAAGTGAGGTGGTTTGCCTAAGAGAATTGACAAATAACTAGAATGAGAATTTAGATGTTCATAATTAAAAGGATATCGCGAGTAGTATTGTTGACTACTCTTGAGCTTCTTCTCCAATTTATCCTTCTTTTTCTTCTTAGCCTCCTCCTTCTTCTTCTTCAGGAGAGCCATGAGACGAAGAACTTTTTCATCTTCTTCCGAGCTTGATATGTCTTGTGGAGGAGTAGCAGTTGGAGGTGGGTTAGAACCTTGCTCTTCGAAGTTGCTCGGACTTGCTCCTTTTCCCTTGATAAGATCAATTTGGCTACCGGTCTTGTCCCCCATATCCTCTCCAAGCGGTTAAGCGTTTATGGAGAGTTAGGCTCTGATACCAATAGAAAGTTGCCTAGAGGGGGTGAATAGGCTAATAAAACCTGAAACTACTAAAAACAGTAGATTAAGCCTGAAGGGCCGGACTAGTCCGGTCTGGGGGGGCGGACTACTCTGGTCTAGGTATAGAAATTCCGTTTTTATGGCTTTCTTTTCAAGTTTGTTTAAGCGGAAGATATGTAAGTGGTCTAACAATCTAATCAACTAATTTATGAATGATAAACTGATTGGATTCCAAGACTCACAAAAACAAAGCAATTAACAAGTTTTGAGCGAGAAAAAAACTAACAAGCAACTTTAGTGAATGAACGAGAAAGTAAAAGAACCAAGAGACTTGATTTATCCCAAGGTTCGGTTCCACACAGGAATCTACGTCCCCATTGAGGAGTCCACAAAGGACCGGGTCTCTTCCAATCCTACCCTCACCGAGCGATCACCAAGATCAAACCCGGGTTCTTCACTATCAATCAAAGTGTAAATACAATATTCTTAGGGGCTACTCACAACTTGAGGCTCCCTACAACAACCTAGCAGTTCTAGGAATCAAAATACAATAGCTAAGAACTCAAACTAACAATTGGACTGCAAGAGATTCAAACCGAGAGCTCAAACATTGATCACTGCATCTCTCCTCTCACAAATCCACAAACCCCTCAAGATCCAATCTTAGGGGTCAATAAGGTGAAGAAAGAGGCTTAGAAGAGCTCACGAGAAGAGTTTTTGGCACTAGGGTTTCAGTGTTTTTCATTTGAAGCCGGGGTCCCTTTTTATAGGGATCCCGACATCTAGCCGTTATACCTACTAAAGTCCGGACTAGTCTGGTCAGAACCCCGGACTAGTCCGTCCTTGGGGGACCACTTACGTCACAAAGGCTACCAACTAAATTCCCCATGAACTTTGAACTCAAACGGTCATGAAATCCCAGACTAGTCCGCTGAGGAGCGGACTAGTCTGATCTCACACAGGAACCATTGTTCCGGATGAGAATGGACTAGTCTGGCAGGGAGCAAACTAGTCCGGCCACAGGGGCAGACTAGTCCGGTCTTACCAGACTTAGTCTCGATGACTCTCTAATCTCAGATTGCAGACTAGTATTGCCATATCCGGACTAGTCCGAGCTCACACAGGAACCTTTATTGTCCTAAACCGGACTAGTCCGGCCAGCGGAGCGGACTAGTACGAGGTCACTCAGAGACTCTTTTTTCGGAACTAAGCGGCTTAGTCCGCTTGGCGGACTAGTCCGGCCCCATGGGCGGACTAGTCCGGCCCCATGGGCGGACTAGTCCGGCCTTCTGGGACTTGGTCTCAGAAAGGCTTAGACTCACACAAAAACGGACTAGTCCGACTTAAAATGAACAAGTCCGAACTCACTCAGAGACTTCTAGTCCGGTCAGAAACGGAGTACTCCGGTTGGGACAAACTAGTCCGGCCTTGAGTCCAGACAAGTCCGGTCTACATTCTCAGCCATACCTATGACTATTTTCTTCCAAGATTCTAACTAAGATTTGAGCTCTCTAATGATTCTCAAGCACTCTAAAAGAGAAGACCCTGTACACAACTAGAAAATGTGAAACTCAATAGAGAAATTCTATTTTCTACTCTTGCAAGTCTTCTTCTTTTCCTTTTTGCTTCTTGAGAGACTCACACATTCATTCCTATCTCAAGGACCTGTGCTCATACTTAGTAAAACTCATTAGTATCTTAATTGTCATCATCAATCATCCAAAACCTATGGGGATTACCTAGATGCACTTTCACTTTGTGGCAGAGTGAACTCCACCACCATGCCAGCCCGGGGGCCAGGACATCGGTGAACCAGAGCCCAGAGTTCCGGTCTTCACTGTGCCCTACTGGACTCTCTTCTTCGATGGCTCCTCACAGAAACAAGGTGTTGGAGCGGGTGTTCTGCTCATTACACCAACCGGAGAGCATTTCAAATACATGGTGCGACTTGACTTCAAGGCAACCAACAACATGGCGGAGTATGAGGCTCTCATCTTTGGGTTAAAGGCTGCGCTGTCCCTCGGCGTCGGACAGTTGTTGGTCAAGGGTGATTCTCAATTGATCATCAAGCAAGTCAAGGGAGAGTGTTGCTGCAGTGACCCACACCTTGCAACATATCTCCTCCAAGTACAGAAGTTGGAGAAGGACTTCTTATCCTTGGACTTGTGCCACGTTCCCCGTGCCAATAATACAATAGCCGACGACCAGTCAACGAAGGCTTCCACTTGGGCTCCGGCGCCTGAGGGGGTCTTTGAAAGGAAGTTGCTGCGACGTACTGCCTGACCGGCCGAACCAGGCGAAGGGGGTGGGACCAGCACCTCAAAGCTGGCGGTCCCGGCGGCCATGTTACCATGGCGCCCACTAAGGATCGTAAGCGTCACCGGGGAGTTGGAGTCCGTGCAAACCGGCGCTCAAGATCCAAGTGCTCAAGTATGTCCCAATGCATGGATCACGGAGATCTGGGACTACTTGAAAGACAATTTCCTTCCTGATGAACGTGAATTCATTGAACGGATTGCTCGGTTGGCTAAGAGATACACGCTGGTAGAAGGGGATGTCTACCGTCCTGGCGCTAATGGCGTCCTATTGCATTGCATAACCCGGGAGGAGGGTTGCGACCTGCTCACAGAGATCCATGTAGGCGAGTGTGGGAACCAAGCATGTTCCCGCAAGCTGGTCGGTAAAGCCTTCCGGCATGGCTTTTACTGGTCGACAGCTCTCCAGGATGTCGTCTACCTGGTCAAGAGATGCAAGGCGTGTTAGTTCCACACTAAGAAGATCCACACACCAGCGCAGACGCTGCAGATGATCCCACCCTCATGGCCCTTCCCTATGTGGGGGTTGGACATCCTGGGATCATTTCCCAGATCCGTTGGAGGGTACTGGTACCTCTACGTCGCCATAGACAAGTTCACCAAGTGGCCGGAAGCTACCCCTGTAGTAACCATCAACAAGCAATCAACGGTAAAGTTCATCAAGTCATTCATCTGCCGGTTCAGGGTCCCGAACAGAATCATCACCGACAACTGGACCCAGTTCACCAGTGCAGTGTTCCAAGAATGCTGCGAAGACCTCGGTGTCCAAGTTTTCTATGCTTCGGTTGCTCATCCAGAGAGTAATGGTCAAGCCGAAAGAGCAAACGCCGAGTTACTCAGGGACTCAAGACGCGCACCTACAACAGCTTGAAGAAGCACTGTGCCAATTGGGTTGAAGAGCTTCCGTGTGCACTGTGGGCTAGCCAGACGTCCCTCAATCCTTTGGGTCCCATCCTTCTTGTCTACGAAGAGCACAGGAGCTCCCCATGGTGACGAGCTTGGACGTATAAAACCCTTCTCCAACTGCTCTTGAATTTGCTTCTTGAGTTCTACTAGTTCATTGACAGGCATCCTATAGGGTCTCTTGGCTATGGGTGCAGTTCCGGGTACCAAATCAATGGCAAACTCAATGTCCCGATCAGGGGGCATACCTGGAAGCTCTTCTAGAAACACGTCTGGGAATTCTTGAACCACTGGAATGCTGTCCAATGTTGCTCCTTCAACGTGGTTCAAGATTGCCTTTTTAGTGGTTTGTTGGGCTGACTCAAACTTGACACGGATGCCGTGCTCATTTGTCAACTGCACGCTTCTTTCAGCACATTGGATTACCCCGTTGTGCTTGCTTAACCAATCCATCCCGAGTAAAATGTCAATCCCTTGGGAATCCAAGACATAAGGTTGGCAAGGAAGTCTACCCACCTTATTTTAAAGCTTACTTTCGGACACACTATATTAGTCCTCATCTCTCCTCCGGGAGAATTAACTAACATAGCACATTCTAGGTGTGATATCGGTAGGTTATGCTTGGCAACAAACTTGGATGGTATGAAGGAATGTGATGCTCCAAAATCAAATAAGATGATGGCTGGGTTGGAGTTGGCAAGGAACATACCAATTACGACGTCCTCAGCCTGTTGTGCTTCCTCAGCAGAGACATGGTTCACGTTGCCGCGAACATAGTTCTGCTGTCCACGGTTCCCTTGATTGTCCCCTTCGTTCGGTCGCGGGTTCTGCTTGGGCACGTTGCCTTGCTGTCCAGGGCCTCTCCTCGGGCACTGGTTCGCGAAGTGTCCTATTTCCCCGCATGCAAAGCATGCCCTGTTGCCTACGGCAGCAGGTACGTTGGGGCGGGGGTTTTGAACAGGAGTGCCCATGTTGGGTCGGGGCACAGGAGGCATGGGCACACGAGGTGCTGGTGCAACGGGTCGTTGCGGTGGTGGTTGACTAGGGCGGTATGCAGGAGTGGTCGATCCATACTGCGGTGCAGTTGGGGGCATGTACCGAGGTCGTACGGTTCTCCCTTGAGGCTGGTATGGCATCTTCCTCTTGCACTCTCGCTCAATCTCTCGCATCTTGTTTTCAACCACTATAGCCTTGTCAACCAGCTTTTGAAAGCTTGCGTAGTCATTGTTGAGGAGCTGAACGTGGTAATCATTGTTCAACCCTCCCATGAACAGGTATTGCTTCCTCTGGTCTGAGTTGACATCTTGGGGGGCATACCGGTACAATTGCGTGAACTTGTTGAGATACTCATTCACACTTCTCTGTCCTTGGCGGAGACCTTCAAACTCCTGTCTCTTGAGCATCATTACACCAGCAGCGATGTAATGAGAGCGGAAACTTTCCTTGAACTCAGTCCAAGTGATCGTCTCCGGATCGACATGAGTGTTGCTTGAGGCATCCAACCAGTCAGTGACGGCTCCCATAAGTTGGTGCGATACAAAGAGAACCTTCTCTCGGTCATTGCATTGTACTATGGCAAGCTTCTTCTCCATGGACTTCAACCAGTCGTCGGCTTCCATGGGGTCGTTAGCTTGAGCAAAGGTGAGTGGTCGAGTCCTCATGAGCTCTCCTAGCCTGTTATTTGCCGGAGGTGGTGGTGGCTGTGGTGCCGGAACAGGGTTGTTGTTGTTGGCCTGCAATTGACCCAAAGTTTGGATCATAGTTTGCATAAGTTGGTTCTGCATGGCCATCAACCGTTCCAGGTGGTTTTCGCCAGCTCCGGGGTTAACAGGAACTTCATCGTGACCATCCTCTTGGTTGTCACGGACGTTCCTTCGGCCAGCGTTTCCTCTCACCATCTGTTGGAGAGAACGAAATAGAATAGAATGTTAGAAGGTTAGGTAGATTCCCTCAACTATATGCATCAAGGTGAGTTGGATTGTATATATATACTAGCCCATATGAGGATGTGAACAAGTGCCAAAACATCTCACACCTCTTTCTACTTACGTGTGGATATGGACAACGTTTTGAGACGTCCCACAACTCACACTAAGCATACACTCACAAACAATCATTACAAGGGCTCACACAACTCCTATATCAAGGATAGTTTCCTATGTCAAGGTAGTTGTAAGGCCAATCTAAGCGTCCTAGGATGCTTCCTTGGGTCAGCGTGGCTTAGCTACCAATCTGTGTCCAATACCAATCTGTGATTGTATCTAGGTGTGTAATCTACCCCTATCTGTGGTTTTTGATACCACTCTGTGTTTCGTATTTAGGTGTGTAACCCACTGTCAACCGTGGCTCTATTATCAATCTATGATTTCTATCTAGGCGTGTAACCTACTGTCAACCCGTGGCTCTAATACCAATCTATGACGCCCTCAATTCTGTGGAAAACCACGGAACCGAGAACTAATGCATATGTGTGCCCAGGATGTTCATCACACATACACATATATTCCATAAACTGAATTCAGAATATATATAACCACGAATAACAGAGTTTATTACAATAGCTCATGAGTCTTGGACTCATGCTCACAGCGGAAGTCTTTATTTCTATGCAGCGGAAGTCTTTATTCTAATGCGGAAGCAATTTAACTAATGCGGAAGCAAATCTAAGCAGCAATGGCTCCATCTTCTATTCCATCCCCACAGGCAAGGTTGAGAATAGATCACACGCCTTAATGCTCCACTTGGTCTTCATAGTAATCTTCTCCTGCTGCTGATGATGAAATGATAATGCAAGTTTGAGTACAATGATGTACTCAGCAAGTGCGGGAAAATATGATATGAAGCTCATAGCAAGGTAGGTATAAAAAGGGCTCATTTGCAGAAAAAAGCAAAGTTATTTATCAAAAGCACGATAAAGCAGCGACTTATCTTTAAGTGAATGTAATCCCAGCATGTATTAAAATACCAATCATACCTCCGTCATGTTCATAACCAATCATCGATCAACCTCATTCTCGCTCACGAATACCTCCTCGTATTCGCTACCATTTCACGAATACCATCCTGTATTCGCTACCATTTTCACCTCATAAAACAACTTTGTCTCCCACCGAGACCAACCTTGTTGCCATGACTCAACAGTCATGCAACCATCTTATCACCCGGACTCAACAGTCCCAAAACCAAACCATAACCATACCATCCAAAACCATAACCAATAACCATCCCAACTAATCATGGCAGTTGGCCAGGCGCTCGTGACCGTAAGCTCAGCTATCATGATAGTTTTAAGAACTCTGCAGAGTTCGCACCTCTTTACCCACAAGTTTGTGATTTCGTCACCCGTTGGTGACTGCAGAACCTCCATTGTACCAGTACACAACTGTCGGTACTTGCGATATGGGGTACCCCCGCGCACAGGGGAAAATGCCTAAGGAACTCGCCCTTCTCCGCAGGGAGAGCTCCGAAGGCGCCACGCGTACGGTGGGGCCGGACCTCCCTCTCCTCAGAGGAGAGCTCCGGGCCCGCCACGTGGCATACAGAGGCCGGACCTCCCCCTCCGTGGGAGAAAGGTCCGAAGGTGCCACGTATCCGGCGGGGCCGGACCTCCCTCTCCTCAGAGAAGAGCTCCGGGCCCGCCACGTGGCCGACAGAAGCCGAACCTCCCCCTCCGCGGGGAGAGGTCCGAAGGCTCCACGTGCCCCGCGGGGCCGGACCCTCCTCTCCTCTGAGGAGGGCTCCGGGCCCGCCACGTGGCCAGCAAAACGGCGCTGCCTGCCCCCGAGCGATAGGCAGCGGGTGTAAAGACGCCCCATACCTTGCCCGTGCAAGGTATTCAAGGCCTGCGTCTTCCCAAGGCGCGAAGACGCGGAGCACGCATCTGTCAGGTGCCGTTGCGCCCAGTCGCATCACAGACTAGCGCGCAGTGTCAGAGCCTGCCAGCCAATAAACGCAGCGACAAGACATCCCATGCCGCCCCCGCCGTCATCATCCACTACGACTAGCATGCGGCATGGGCAGGGCGGCAATACGAAGACTCAGAAGCCTTCGCCAGAGACAACTACCGGCATAACTGCAGATACGATAGATCACAGTCAATCTCCCCGGGACCACCTGTCGGGTCCCGGGCCCCCCCTTGTAAGCCACCCGAGTCTTGGACTATAAAAGACTCGGCTAGGCGACGTTAGCAAGGGTTCGCACCTCTGCAACTCATACGCTAGCCATTCACACCCAAGCTGTAACTCACCCCCAAGCTCAGGACTCCGGTTCTGAGCAGCAAGCAATACAGCGAGCTCCGTAGCTCGCCGTGGACGTAGGGTTTTACGCTCCGGCGGCCTGAACCACGTAAAACTTGCCATGTCAAGCTCTTACTAACTCGTCCATACGCGCAAGCTCTCCGCAAGGGACTAGCCCCACCGAAAAAAGAACCTCCGCGGGCTACCCAGTGCAGGCCTGGGGGAAGTATCGACCGAACACTTCGACATTTGGCACGCCAGGTAGGGGGCTTTTCCCCTGCGCGACGAGTTTCCGCCTACGAAGATGACCAAGCTTCCTTCAGTGGCAAACTCTCCTCCCCCGCCTCCGCGGCGAACCGCGACCAGGGGGGAGTACATGTCAACACACTCAGGACGGAGTGTGTCGGTACAAGCTGGGAGCCAGCAACCGGCTCTGGCAGCGCCGACCCTGGCAATGCAGGCTCCAACCAGCGTCAGGTCTTCAGTAGCGCTGGGCGTACCCGGTGGGGGTGCGCTAGCTGCAGCAAGAGCGCTGCTGCACAATCCGCCCGCTGGGGACGCGCCTCAGGCAGCGACCCAGCAGTGGATTCGCGAGGTAGACTGTCTCGTCGTCGCCGCCGCAAACCCTCGACTTCGGCGGGGACGACACTCTGGCCAACCGGCCGTGTCGCTGATGCGCACGCCAATGGTTGACGAGCAGACGGCAGATTCCAGCTCTACCAGGCTCCAGTCGACGGATCTGAGGACAGAGCTGGAGCGGTGTTGCTTGGGTCAAGATGCCCGGGTATACCTCGAGCAACACCGAGAAAGGCGTCGCTACCAAGAGGCTGACGACAACATGACGTCGGCCTCGACCCAGCCTGAAGAGCAGACCTTCGCCACGCGATCTCTGCCCCAGGCCTACGCCGTGCAGAATATGCCACAGTCATATGTCCTGCAGATGGCGCCCCCGGCCTATGGCGCAGCCTTGCCCATACCGGGGTACACTGTGCCCGGTGCGAACCGAGCGTTCGCGGCACCAGAACCTGTGGCGACAGAAGCAGGGTGTGCGGCCCTCGGGCCCCACCTTCGCTTCGCGAAGTGGCCGCGCAAGTTTCGGCCGCACCTGCCCGAGAAGTACGACGGCAGCGTCAACCCAGCGGAGTTCCTCCAGATCTACTCCACCGTCGTACTCGCCGCAGGAGGGAATGAAGCCGTCATGGCCAATTACTTCCCTGTCGCCTTCACCGGTCCAGCCCGGTCTTGGCTCATGAACCTCCCCCAGGGTTCCATAACTTCCTGGGGAGAGCTCTGCCGGCAGTTCATCGCCAACTTCGGCAGTTCCTACACCTGGCCTGGCACGGAGCTCGACCTCCACGCCATCCAGCAACAACCTGGGGAGTCGCTGCGCTCTTTCATCCAGCGGTTCTCCCAGGTGCGGAACACCATCCCACACATTCAAAATGCTTCTGTGGTGGTGGCGTTCCGGCAAGGCGTCCGGGACAAGAAGATGCTCGAGAAGCTCGCGACCAGAGAGGTCCGCGATGTCTCAGAGCTCTTCAGCCTGGCAGACAAGTGCGCCAGGGCAGCCGAAGGGCGAAACTGGCACTCACTGCCGTCCTCCGAGTCAGGAGGACAGCCCGTATCTGGTCCTACTCCCTGTGGAGGCAGCAGGAAGGCCAAGAACAGAGGCAGAGGCGAGATAGAATCACCGACCGCAGCTCCAGTCGTCACTGCAGCGACGCTCAGTGGGGCTCGGGGGCCGCGCCCCGACAAGAGGCAGCGAAGATCACCAATCCCAGAAGGTGATCAAGACAATATATGCCCCATGCACGGCAGATGTCGCCACACTACTGCCGAGTGCCGGGAGATCCGAAAGCTCACAGAGCGCTTCCGCAAAGGGAAGCAGCAGCGGGCTGATGCCCCACCCTTCCGTCCAAAGGAGGGCAAACAGAGGGTCAATGTCCCAGACAGCATCGACCACCCAGAGGAGATCCAGGAGCCTCAGCGCGCCATGAAGGCGGCACGCAATCATGAGGACTCCATCTCCAGCGACGATGAGCGTCGAAAGAAGCTCTACGTCATATACGGCAGGTCCGCCGACCCCTCGTCCTGAAGCGCAGTCAAGACTCTGCGCCGAGCGGTAGCGTCGGTGGCGCCACTCCCAAGTGCCGCACCGCACCTTAAGTGGATGGGGACCCCCATCAGCTTTGACGCCACCGACTGCCCCAGGAACATGGCTGGGGCCGGCCAACTACCGCTCTTGGTAGCTTCGACCATCGCCAACGTGAGAATGTACCACGTTTTGGTAGATGGTGGAGCTGGGCTGAACCTCATCAGCCGTGCAACTTTCCAGAAGCTGCAGATCCCGATGGCCAAGCTCACCCCGTCGAGCCCGTTCTCAGGGGTAGGGCCGGGACAGGTCATTCCCTACGGCAACATTAGCCTCCCGGTGACCTTCGGAGCTCCGGACAGCTATCGGACAGAGTACATTCTGTTCGACGTAGCAGAGATAGACCTCCCCTTCAACGCCATAATCGGCAGGCCAGCCCTGTATCGATTCATGGCAGTAGCCCACTACGGCTACCTCGTCCTAAAGATGCCAACACCGACGGGCGTCCTCAGGATTCGTGGAGACCGCACTGCTGCAGTGTCGGCCTTAGAGAAACTCCAAGCGCTCGCAACAGCTGGGGCATCAGCCCCCGGCAGTGCAGAGCCGGACCAGCTCCGCCCGAGCGCACGCCACCGTTCCTCCGCCACAGCGTCCCCTTAAAGGTCGTCCAAGTCAGCGCCGAAGCCACCCAAACCACCCGGGTAGCCAGGGGCCTGGATAGCAAATAGGAAGGCGCGCTCGTCACCTTCCTCCGGCAAAACGTCAACGTGTTTGCACGGCAGCCGTCACAGATGTCGGGGATCCCCAGGGAGGTGATCGAGCACCACTTAAAAGTCTTCCCCGATGCCCGGCCGGTTCAACAGAAGCCCCGCAAGCAGTCCATCGAGCGGCAAAACTTCATTCGTGAAGAAGTCAAGAAGCTGCTGGACGCTGGCTTCATACGAGAGGTCCACCACCCCCGGTGGTTGGCGAACCCCGTCGTTGTCCCGAAGGCCGGCGGGAAGCTCCGGATGTGCATCGACTACACCAGTCTCAATAAGGCATGTCCCAAAGATCCATTCCCTCTCCCTAGAATAGATCAAATAGTAGACTCAACATCAGGCTGTGATATGTTGTGCTTCCTAGACGCCTACTCGGGTTTCCATCAGATCCCCATGTCTAGGGAGGATGAGGAGCACACCTCCTTCATCACAGTAGACGACCTTTATTGTTATGTGTCTATGCCTTACGGCCTAAAGAATGCACTCCCCACCTTTGTGCGAGCAATGCACAAAACCTTTGGGGAGTTAATAAGAGACCTAGTTGAGGTGTACGTCGATGACATAGTTGTCAAGGTCAAGCAGGGTTCATCTTTGTTAGATAACCTAGCCTTAGTTTTTGACAAGTTGCGCTCCACACGCACCAAGATGAACCCCGATAAATGTGTGTTCGGTGTGTCCTCTGGGAAGCTCTTAGGATTCCCGGTCTCGCACTGAGGGATTGAGGCCAACCCAGAGAAGATCAAGGCCATGGACTTGATGCGGCCCCCTGCCCGCGTCAAGGATGTCCAGAAACTCACGGGATGCCTAGCCGCGCTGAGTCGGTTTATACCGAGGCTAGCAGAGCGGGCACTCCCTTTCTTTAAGCTCCTGCACAAGTCAGGCCCTTTTGCCTGGACTGACGAAGCAGAAGAGGCTTTCCAGGAGTTGAAGCGACTCCTGACGACCCTACCTATCATGGTAGCCCGTGAGCCCGGAGAGCACCTGCTGCTCTATATCGCGGCGACAACTGAAGTGGTGAGTATGGTCCTCGTCGCAAAGCGGGCGGACCCCTCATCTTCACAACCTGCTCCGGTAGCAGAAGACAGACGCCAGGAGGCCCCACAGGACCAAGGCGGTCTCCCGGACTTCCAAGGCAACCTCCCGGAGGTCCAGGTCGGCCTCCCGGAGGTCCAGGGCGGTCTCCCGGACCCCCAAGATAAACCCTCGGGGGTCTTGCGGGACCCCCCGGGGGCCAAATGGGACCTCCCGGAGGTCCCTCAAGACCCCCCGGAGCTCCCGGATAACCAAGATAGCTTAAGGGCCTCCGGGTCCCAGCTCCCGGAGGCCCCCGTGGGTCCACTCACCTCCAGCGGGCCAGGGCCAATGGATGAGGACCTCCCAGGCCTAAGAGAGAGGGTTCGAACCATCCAGAGGCCTGTCTACTATATCAGCGAAGTACTTCATGATGCCAAGACAAGGTACCTAGAAATCCACAAGCTGCTGTATGTGGTGCTCGTGGCCTCCAGGAAGCTCCGCCATTACTTCCCGGCCCACCGGGTCTCAGTAGTCACCTCGTATCCGCTGAAGACAATTCTTCAAAACCCCCATGCGACTGGCAACGTTGCTAAATGGGCGGCGGAGCTGGCGGAGTTTGAGCTGGACTTCCTTCCACGCCATGCAGTCAAGAGCCAAGCGCTGGCTGACTTTGTGGCAGAGTGGACACCAACGAAGACTGACCCAGGGGGCTATGAAGACGGTGAACCAGAGCACCAAGCTCCGGTCTTCACCGAGCCCCACTGGACACTTTTCTTCGACGGCTCCTCGCGAAAGCAGGGGGCCGGTGCCGACGTACTGCTCCTCATGCCATCGGGGGAACAGTTTGGGTACATGGTGCGTCTCAATTTCAAGGCAACCAACAACATGGCAGAGTATGAAGCACTCATCTTTGGCCTGCAGACAGCCCTGTCTTTAGGCGCTCGTCAGTTGTTGGCACAGGGCGACTCCCAGCTGGTCATCAAACAAGTCAAGGGCGAATGCTCCTGCAATGACCCACAGCTAGCTGTGTATCTTCTTCACGTGCAGATGTTGGAGAAAGAATTCCTCGCCTTGGACCTGCGCCACGAACCGCGCGCTGGCAATGCCGTAGCTGACAACCTTTCAACGAAGGCTTCCACCGGAGCCCCCGTGCTCGAAGGAGTTTTCGAGAGGACGTTGCTGTGGCCCACAGCCCGGCCCGCCGAGCCGGGCGAAGGGGGCTTGACCAGCACCTCGAAGCTGGAGGTCCCGACGGCCCTACAGCCATGGATGCCACCAAGGATCGTAAGCGTCACTGGGGACTCCGTGCAACCCAGCGCTCAAGATCCAGAAGCTCAAGTCAGACCCGATGCATGGATCACGGAGATCCGAGACTACTTGAAGGACTACATCCTCCCTGATGAACATGCAACCGCTGAACGGATTGTGCGTATGGCTAAGAGATACGCACTGGTAGAGGGGGATCTCTACCGGCATGGCGCCAACCACATCCTATTGCGGTGCATAACCCAGGGGGAAGGCTGCGACTTGCTCGCTGAGATCCATGGAGGCGAATGTGGAAGTCACTCTTCCTCACGCACGCTTGTCGATAAAGCCTTCCGGCATGGCTTCTACTGGCCGACAGCACTCTAGGATGCCGTCAAGCTGGTCGAGAGCTGCAGGGCATGCCAGTTCCACGCCAAGCAGATCCATACACCGGCTCAGGCGGTACAGATGATCCCGCCCTCGTGGCCATTTGCCGTATGGGGGCTGGACATCTTGGGACCATTTCCCAGAACCGTCGGGGGATTCCGGTACCTCTATGTCGCCATCGACAAGTTCACCAAGTGGCCAGAAGCTACACCAGTTGTCATCATCAACAAACAATCCGCAGTAAAATTCATCAAGTCTATTGTCCGCCGGTTCGGGGTCCCGAACAGAATCATCACCGACAACAGGACCCAGTTCACCAGCGCAGCCTTCCAAGACTACTGCGAAGACCTCGGCATTCAGGTGTGCTATGCCTCTGTCGCCCACCCAAAGAGCAATGGGCAAGTCGAGAGGGCCAACGCGGAGATTCTCCGGGGCCTTAAGACTCGCACCTACGCCAGTCTGAAGAAACATGGTGCCAATTGGGTAGATGAGCTTCCGAGCACACTATGGGCTAACCGGACATCCCAGAGCCGGGCCACCAGAGAGACACCCTTCTTCATGGTGTATGGGGCCGAAGCTGTACTTCCCCCAGAAATCACCATGAAGTCTCACCGTGTCCGGGCTTACGACGAAGCCGCGCAGGACAACCTCCGGCGTGGAGAAATCGACCTCGTCGACGAGGTCCGATTGCATGCAGCACTCCGTAACGCGCAGTACAGACAAGCGCTTCGGCGCTACCACCAGAGATCTGTGCGTGCCCGGGAGCTGCAGGAAGGTGACCTGGTGCTGCGGCACATACTTTCTCACGAAGGGGCCCACAAACTCTCCCCTAGTTGGGAAGGTCCCTTCCGAGTCGCGAAAGTATGCCGCCCCGGGTGTGTGCGCCTTTCCACCGAGGATGGGGACCTGCTCCCAAACCCTTGGAACATAGAACACCTCCGTAAGTTCTACCCCTAGAGCAAAGATAGGATAGTACTTTCTTTTCGTAATAAACTCCATAGAGTCTAGGAACAGCGCTCGGAGCAGCTAAGCCCCAGGGGACGGTACAGGACTACGTTCAGCTTTGCCTGGTTCCGACTCCAAGCGCGTAGAGTCTTGCTTCCCCTCTTAATGGGGCGGGTCGTGGCCTCCATGTTTAGCCTGCCTTCCTCCTGTGGAAAGTTATACGAAAAGAAACCTGTTCTACTTTGCTCTTTCCTCGTACTCATTTAAATTGTGTACTAAGTTTTTTATGACTACCCTTGCGGTGCATGGCTGCCATGTGCTCAGCTCCCCCTTCTCATTCTCACCACTAGTCGGCATTTGCTGCCCTACCAGAGGCGGTTGCATCAGAGGTACCTGTCGATAGTCGAGGGGACCCTGAGCCCCCGACGCTTCGCGCACTACAGTCCCCAAGCACCGAGCATATGGTTAGGGGCCATAAGTCGAATAAGACTATGAGATAAGGGAGGGGGAGCTCCCAAGGAGAATTACTTTTTCCCTACTTGTGTGCAGGACCTCTCGGCCTCGGATCCCTACAGGAATGTGGTAGGAGCACCTGACCAATGGGACGCCCCTGCCAGGGGGCCACTACGGGATCACGCAAGACCGGAACTCCAAGGCAAGACCGAAGGATCCACGGGTCCAGCGGGACCGGACCCCCCCTGAGGGGAGGGGCCCGGAGACCCCATGTGTACCGCGGGTCCGGACCTCCCTCTCCTCAGAGGAGAGCTCCGGATCCGCCACGTGGCCGGCTGATCCGGGCCTCCCCATCCTCATGAGGCGGAGCCCGAGGACCTCCGGGGCCCTTAATATAATGAGGACCCGAGGAAGGTGCCGGAGCAGAACGTCGAGATTGGTGAAGGCCTCTGAGCACCTTGCGGAGCTAAGGGCTCGGTTAGGCAAAACCAGGAAGAAGACGGAAAACATCGCAGGCACGAAGGGTCATAAGAGTTCATGTATTCATGGCTCTATGAGCTGGACTACAAACTCGATGAACAAGAAAGAAACAAGCCCCAAGGTCCCCCTAACACGATCAGAGTCTAGAAGTTGCAAGAACGGCCGCGTCACCAGGCTTCAGCCCTGGCAGCGCTCTCCCGCTCCATGACCCGAGCGTAGGAATCGCCTCCCTCATCACCAGCGCAAAGGCCGGTGTCATAAAGGGTGCTCCTGAGGCCCCCTCCGCAGCTTCAGCGGTCTTCTTGGAGACTCTGCCGCCTGGGATCCTCCTTGGTGCATCAACGGTTCCCTTCTCCTGAAGTTCCCTCATCACCGGTGCAAAAGCCGGTGTCATCAAGGGTGCTCCTGAGGCCCCCTCCGCAGCTT
Organism: Neostapfia colusana; assembly: GCA_030760725.1. Lineage (NCBI taxonomy): Eukaryota > Viridiplantae > Streptophyta > Magnoliopsida > Poales > Poaceae > Neostapfia > Neostapfia colusana. The sequence continues at coordinate 111,635,395 of JASWHV010000001.1, forward strand.
CAGCGGTCTTCTCGGAGACTCTGCCGCCTGGAATTCTCTTTGGCGCTTCAACGGTTTCTTTGAAGACTCCACCATCTGAGAAGGGACGCAACGCCAGGGAGCTTTCTGCCTGCCGTCACCAAGGAAGGGCCCCGTCGGGAGGACAAACCAGAGACCCCTTGGAGGCGCCACCGCCAGAGGCAAGGCAGGCAGGCTCCCTGGGTCCCAGACTTGGTGCAGACGCCGTCGCTGGAGGAAATCAAGAGCGATTCTCCCCCTGAAAGGCGGGTTAGGAGCCATGGAAGAAGACAAGACCGCAAAGACTCGAGAGAGGCGCAAGGGCTGGAAGCCTTATAAGGGGAGCATACCCACATGGCGGTTTCTTTTCACACCTTCTAGGTACGAGTCAAAGCAATTCAAAACTCTTCGAATACACCGCATCGGCAACCGCTTCGGCTCCGAGACCGAGCGCCGATGACAGGTGGACCCAAGCCGCCCAACTGAAGCGGTGGGCCAAGGAGTCAGTCTCCTGAGAAGACAGGCCGGCAAGGCACTTCGGCGGTTCCCGAAGAAAGCGCCGCAACGTGCAGAAGTGGCGGTCTTGGGAACTGCCGCAGTAAAAGCAACCATCAAGTGGGCGCACGCTCCCACGATCTCGCGGCCGTTCGTGCTCCGGCAGCGGTCAATGCGGGACTTAGAGAAAGTGCGCGGATCAGAAGAGACGGAGGTCCCATCTGAGGCTCACTATCTCCCCCAAGATGGGCCCGGGGGCCACTGTCGGTACCTGCAATATGGGGTGCCCCCGTGCACAGGGGAAAATGCCTAAGGAACTCGCCCTTCTCCGCAGGGAGAGCTCCGAAGGCGCCATGTGTCCGGCGGGGCCGGACCTCCCTCTCCTCAGAGGAGAGCTCCGGGCCCGCCACGTGGCATACAGAGGCCGGACCTTCCCCTCCGCGGGAGAGAGGTCCGAAGGTGCCACGTATCCGGCGGGGCCGGACCTCCCTCTCCTCAGAGAAGAGCTCCAGGCCCGCCACGTGGCCGACAGAAGCCGAACCTCCCCCTCCGCGGGGAGAGGTCCGAAGGCTCCACGTGCCCCGCGGGGCCGGACCCTCCTCTCCTCTGAGGAGGGCTCCGGGCCCGCCATGTGGCCAGCAAAACGGCACTGCCTGCCCCCGAGCGATATGCAGCGGGCGTAAAGACGCCCCATACCTTGCCCATACAAGGTATTCAAGGCCCGCGTCTTCCCAAGGCGCGAAGACGCGGAGCACGCCTCTGTCAGGTGTCGTTGCGCCCAGTCGCATCACAAACTGGCGCGCAGTGTCAGAGCCTGCCAGCCAATAAACGCGGCGACAAGACATCCCATGCCGCCCCCGCCGTCATCATCCACTACGACTAGCATGCGGCATGGGCAAGGCGGCAAGATGAAGACTCAGAAGCCTTTGCCAGAGACAACTACCGACATAACTGCAGATACGATAGATCACAGTCAATCTCCCCAGGACCACCTGTCGGGTCCCGCCCCCCCCCCCCCCTTGTAAGCCACCCGAGTCTTGGACTATAAAAGACTCGGGTAGGCGACGTTAGCAAGGGTTCGCACCTCTGCAACTCATACGCTAGCCATTCACACCCAAGCTGTAACTCACCCCCAAGCTCAGGACTCCGGTTCTGAGCAGCAAGCAATACAGCGAGCTCCATAGCTCACCGTGGACGTAGGGTTTTACGCTCCGGCGGCCTGAACCACGTAAAACTCGCCGTGTCAAGCTGTTACTAACTCATCCATACGCGCAAGCTCTCCACAAGGGACTAGCCCCACCGAAAAAAGAACCTCCGCGGGATGCCCAGTGCAGGCCCGGGGGAAGTGTCGACCGAACACTTCGACAACAACTGTTGATGTATGGCCAAGAGATCACAATATAGCCTTTACAAAGAGGTTACTAGATGTATGGACTCACTAAGGTTTCACCGGCAGGCTAGAATCTCCAATTCTCCCACCCACGGGCCCCCTCTTGTGCCATGCAGTTCCCAGGGCAGTCCTCACTCGACTCCCATTCCCCACGCCTTCCTCAGTCCATAACACTCTAGCAACTTACCTAAGTACTCAGCTAAGCCGCAACCATACTTGGCCTTGTGGTGGCACTGTTATCCTGGCATGTGCATGCATGAACCGGTCCTTAGATCTACGGCAAGTAAACCACCATCTCATGCTACCTCATTCACAAACCCAGTCTTGCCTAGATCTCCCTCCGATCCATGTCCATTAACAACATCAGTTTCTCATTATCATTACGAGTGCAGTTAGATAGACACACCTATCTCGCTTCCCAATCCCATGGACTCAGCGAAGCATAAAAGTAAAAAACCATACCTGACTTCATAAACATCCCTGGCGACAAGGGTGGTTTACCCAAAGCAAGTAAACTCCTATAAAAGGGTTTTCCCATCATGTTTGACTCAGCACACACACCTTTTCGCAAAACAAAACAGTTTTACCCAAAACATAGGATCAATATGGTCAAGGAGCACTTGCCTTGTTCTTGCAGTTCCGGTTGCTCTTGGATCTCAAAACCTTGTTGTTGCAGCTCGTCGTAGACAGCTCCCTGAGCTTGTCCTTCTATACAGGATCACACACATACAAGATTCATAACAATCAATACTATGCACAACTTTAAACTAGATGCAATGATGCATATGCATGCTATCCTATGATCACTTTTATTAGATCGGTTTGCACGTGTTCTTGCATGGCTTGCATGGTTTTACGATGAACAGAGGTGTTCGGATCAGATGCGGACGTGGCGATGACCTTGTCTTAAGATCAACCCGATCAACTAGTGATCTGTCCACGAGAAAGCTTCTGTTCGAAAGGAATCGAAGAACAGATGCAAAGAAAACACAACGATGTTGCAAGGTGGTATTGGAGACCTACCTTACGTTCTTCTCGGTCTCGGGTCCTTCTCCGATCGTTGGGCTCTTTTTCGGCGATTTTCCTCGCTGAACTCCGGCGATGGATTTCTCGGCGAGTTGGGCGCTAGGGCTCTAAGTCGTCGGCTCAGGAGTTGGAAAAGAAGTTCGTGGTTTTGGCCAGAGGTTCTGGGTTCTATTTATAATTGGGAGAAGAAGAGTCCTAATCTGATTGTATTCCAAATAAGAGTCCTATTCAGATCGTCGTTGAATCCTAACATCTTATCTTTAGTTGATTTGGTGTGGTGTCATTGTGGAATTCAGGTCGGTTTCTTCTCCGTACCGATATTTCTACGCGTACAGAATCCAAAACCGCTCCACAACTCGTTACCTCCGTGGTGATGAGCTCCAGAAGCTCCACATGTCCACCGAGGCCTGTCTCTCCCTTTCCACAGAGACAAGCTCTGGTTGCGCCGCGTGTCAAGCGAGCGAGACCTCCTTTCTCCTTCAGAGGTGAGCTCCGCGTACGCCACGTGTTAGTGCCGGACCTTCCCTCTCTCCGGAGGTGGCTCCAGCGCCAGACTTCCTTTCTTCTCAGAGACGAGCTCCGAGGTTAACACGTGTCCAATAGTGACGGACCTCCCGGAGATAAGCTCCGGTGGTGACACGTGTCCAATAGAACCGGACCTCTCGGAGGTGAGCTCCGAGATCGACACGTATCTCGCGCGACTGGTCCTCTGATTTCCGCGGTGAGTAACTCCGAAATTGACATGTGTCATGCGGAAATGCCTTTGCTTCTTCCGCAGAGGCTAGCTCCGGGGGCAACACGTGTCCCACAGGGTCAGACCTCTCCCCTTTTGCGGAGATGAGCCCCAAGCCTGCCACATAGCCAGTTTAGCGGCGGACCTCTCCCTACTTCGCAATGATGAGCTCCGAATATGCCACGTGGCCAGAGGGCCGCGGTGAGTTGTCTTCGGCGCTCTCGGTGAACTAGATTCGGCTCTTATTGGCTACCTTTTTTATATTTTTTCTCTGTTCCTACTTCCTTTAAAATGTCTTCTCTTCATGGAACGTGAATATATGCAGAAACCAAAAATGAGGGTGTTACACACACGTCACCTGGCTCAGAGCCTCCTCCCTGCTGAGGATAGCTCCGGAGCTCGCACGTGTCCCGTGCACTCTCCCTTTACAGTTTGTTCATGATCATGCATATCAACTGTAAACGGGGAAGCCACGTGCCCTTGGCCTTAGGGTCAGCTCTAGGGCTGCCACATGAGCTTGAGTTCCGGAGCCGACGCGTACCCTGGGCTTCGATCCGAAGCCTACCCGTTGAGGTGGAACCCGGAGCTGCCACGCGTCACGTGGCTCAGAGCCTCCTCACTGCTGAGTATAGCTATGGAGCTTGCACGTGTCCCGTGCACTCGTCCTTTATAGTTTGTGCATGCTCATGCATATCAACTGTAAATGGGCAAGCCACGTTCCCTTGGCCCTAAGGTCAGCCCTGGGGCTTCTAGGTGAGCTTGAGTTCCGAAGTCGACGCGTGCCCTGGGCTCCGGTCTGAAGCCTCCCCGCTGAGGTGGAACCCGAAGCTGCCACGCATCACCTGGCTCAGAGCCTCCTCACCGCTGAGGATAGCTCCGGAGCTCGCACGTGTCTCGTGCACTCTCACTTTACAGTTTTTGCATGCTCATGCATATCAACTGTAAACAGGCAAGCCACGTGCCCTTGGACCTAAGGTCATCCCTAGGGCTGCCACGTGAGCTTGAGTTCCTGAGCCGACACGTGCCTTGGGCTCCGGTCCGAAGCCTCCCCGCTGAGGTGGGAACTAGAGATGCCATGCATCACCTGGCTCAGAGCCTCCTCCCCGCTGAGGATAGCTTCGGAGCTCACACGTGCCCTGGGATGCGGTCCAGAGCCTCCCCGCTGAGGTGAGGTCCGGAGCTGCTAAGCATCCCCCTAGGACAAGCTGAAGGCAACGACCGAACTTCCCTCGAGTCCTTGCGCTGCAAAGAACCCGGAAGAGGTGTTAGCCACACTACTGGAGCGCCCCGGGACTTTACGCTGCTAAGTATCTAGAGGGAACAAGCTCAAGACATCGGCAAAGAGCTACCCACGTCGGCTAAGTCATTCCGGACCTTTGCGCTGCTAAGGGTCCGAAGTCTACATCAACAACTCAGGACAATGAAAGACTTGAAACAAAGAACTTTCATTAACGACAGAGTTCTGGCATACAAAAGTGGATACAAGACAACTAAGGAACCTAGCAGCTACAAGTCAAGTAATCTCCTGCTCCATGGCATACTTGGTTGCCCCCTAAGCCGTTCTTTGCGCTGGGAGACAATCACTTGCTATAAGACCGATGGCGGCACCAACTTATGCTGGACCGAGGCAACGATGACATCCAGTGTCATGTGGGCCAAACGCCATCTATGGCGGGTTTGGTTGTCCACAACGGTACCTGGAGGAAGGATTGATCACTCTGGACTTAACCTTCCTCCGGTGCCGGCAGATCACCCTCCACCAGCAAGGCGCCTAGAGGACATGTCTCACACGACACTAGCGTACGGACTCCCTGCAAGTCTAGGATCCTGTCCCCGATGACCTCCCTTATCGTCGGCATGCCATCAAGATGACTTGTGCTTCTATCCGGGACCGTCAAGGAGAGAGACGCCTCAGAAGGCCGCACACACATGAACATCTCGCAAAAGTGGACGAAGACGGCTACCGATGTAAGAGCATCTGGTGGGCGAGAGTGCTGGGAAGCGGAGGCTTCCAGCGCGTAGGGGGGGGGGGGCAAAGGCCACATGATGAGGGAGGGTTCCATCCCACACCGGAAGGCCTCCTTTTATACACAACCGCGACCTCTAGCGGGGCAACAGGTGCAACGATTAGGCTTCCACCTCTGCACGCCGCGGGTTATTTGCTTCCCCCAACGATGTGTAGGATCCAGGTCCACGCGTCAGACACTGGGGATTGGGTAGATAACCTCCCAGGAATGTTCGGCGGTTCCCGAGGAGAGCGGTGCGACTATCCCATTGGTCGCCGCAGTAAGTGCCGCGAGGCAACTCCTCGGGCATGATGCCTCGATACTCACCTTCCCCTTTGATGGGTAGGACCCAGGTCCACCCATAAGGCACTAGGGGCTAAGCGAGTAACATCTCGGGAACGTCCGGCGGTTCCCGAGAAGCGCGGCGCAGTGGAGCTGTGGTGACCAACCTGATTGGTTGCCGCGGTAAGTGCCCTGAGGCAACCCCTCGAACACGTCGCCTTGGCACTCGCCCCCCGATGACGGGTAGGGCCCAAGACCACCGGTCAGACACTGGGGATTAGGCGCGTAATGTATCGGGAACGTCCGGTGGTTCCTAACAAGAGCGGCGCGGTATGCCTGCGACCTATGGGTTGTCGCAGTAATCACCCCGAGGCGACCCCTCGAGTGTGTCTTTGTAACCCATCAATCAGAAGTGAACACGACGACACGATGCCGCTTCGACTGGCAAGTACGCCCACTATGCCAAGGACGTGCAACCTTTTCGCCTCCCAGGTACAACTACTCGTCCACTATGCAGAAATCTTGCCACGGCCTCAGTCTCTAAAGTGCAGGTTCAAAACCACCACGCGGAAGAGATGGGGGCCCCACCTACGGGCCCGATGCCTTCCGCGAGATGGGCCTGGGGGCCACTGTCGGTACCCTGTAGACCGGATACCCCCGCGTAGTGGGTAAAAGACAGTATGGGCCCCTCCTTCCTGCTACGGCAGGCCCTAGCGTAGCCACGTGCCCTTGGCCCCATGTTCAGCCCTGGGGATGTCACGTACACTTGAGCTCCGGAACTGACGCGTGCCCTGGGCTCCGGTCCGAAGCCTCCCGGTTGAGGTGAGGTCTGGGGCTGCCACGTGTCCCCTGGCTCCGAGCCACCTCCCTGCTGAGGACAATTCTAGTGCTAGCACGTGCCCTGGGCTCCGGTCCGAGCCTCCCCGCTGAGGTGAGGTCCAGGGCTGCCACGTGTCCCCTGGCTCAGAGCCACCTCCCCGCTGAAGACAGCTCCGGTGCTGACACGTGCCCTGGGCTCCAGTCTGAGCCTCCCCGCTGAAGTGAGGTCTAGAGCTGCCACATGTCCCCTAGAACCAAACCCGTCGATAAGAGCTCGAGAGCCGCCACGTGCCCCACGACCCGTCGTGAGCCGTGGGTCAACGAAGTCAAGAAGGAAGTGCGCTGTCAGGCTTCACATTCAAGGCTCGCGCCTTCCCCAGAAGCATGGCGCACTACGCATGCCTCTGTCATCTACCAGTTCGCCATTACGGTGACAATACAGGACAACAAGGCGTGACAGCAGTACAGTGCCGCCCAACGACACGAAGCCACCCACACAGGCCGAGAAGACGCGGCGACAAGATGACGTCTTCATCATCACCTGACACGCGGTCAGGGGCGCTCAGCGCGCCAGACGGCGGGGCTTAACTCCCCCGTCAACCACTCTACTCAGAGGACAAAGCCCTAGATCATTTATTGGGTACACATAGCTTCGGGTCCACGTGTCGGGCCCCGAGCCACATTGTAACCACCCCGGCCTTAAACTATAAAAGGACCAGGGTGACCACCCTGCAAAAGGTTCGCACCCAGCACCCTCTCACGCACATACAAGCAAACAATACAGCAAGCACTCCCGTGGATGTAGGGTATGAAGCTCCGGCGGCCCGAACCACGTAAATCTCGGTGTTCATTCGCTCCCTCGAGTCCAGGTCGCGTAGGGCGCCAAGCCCCCTCCGGAAAAAAGGAACCTCGCGGGCTGCTTCCGAGCATTACCGGGAGGAGTGTCGCAGCTCACACACTACGATATGTTTGTTCACAAGGATTAATCGGACCAATATTTTACTTATGAACCTGGATTTAAAGTCAATCCAATTGCTGATTACAAAATTTATTATTGGCACTCTTTTATTCTAAGATTGAGCTACTGAATGATTTAATAAATTATGTGTGACACTATGTTCGAACCCAGGATTTGTACTTGACCCGGGTTGAGGTCGTGCAGATTTTGCCGCTCACGTTGTAAGATTGGATGGAAACCACCCTTTTTTTAATAAAAAAAAGTCTAGTAGCGACTACTGATGGTTCGCGGCGTGACTCGGGTCACCAACGGACGCGATACGGGATTGGAGTGACATTGGCAGCGACCGGCAAGCAGCGAAACGGGAGCAAAGAGGGGCCGAGGCGCCCGCGGAGCATGGAAGATTCCTGACACTGTACACTGCCGTAACGCACAATGCCGTAACGCACATGTACCTGCGCCAAGCTACGCGCGACACGTCCGAGCAGCAACTCACCCTTCACGGGCACGCAGCACCGGCGTGGTGCACGTCGTAACGAGTACTGTACCTCGATGGTGGGGCTGGAGCCTGGAGGTCGAATAGCTAGCTAGCCCACTGTTGCGTCCGTAAACCGACGTCGTACCAGCAACGGACGTGCCCGATACACCGAACCCACGACCGCCACAAATGCACGACGGCACAGGCCGCTTTGCCGCCGTTTCGCGCGCCCTGCACGACCTCCCCCGGCCGGCCGCGTACGTGAGAGAGAGGGCCACGTAGTGATAGTACTCGACCGCAGCAGTTGGTGTCGCCCCCTTGGGCCTTGGGATACATACAAGTACGATACTGTAGAGTGCACGTCGCCGCACGGTACATGATTTTCGCTGCCCCGGCTGATGATGGTAACGACCCCACCCGTCGGGGCCCGAGAGAAGATTCGTGGTACGTTGCTGTCGCGCGTCTGGCTCGTATACGGTACAGCGCCATGCGCAAGTGAGACAGGAGCCGGGTGATGGAAGCCATAATAGCCGGGGAGAGGTCAAAGGGCCCATGATTTCCTTGCCTGCCTCACGGTCGCAACTCGCAAGGCCAGAGAAGGGATCGAAGGGCTTCCTTGCGCAGCGGGAGCTGAGCGCCGGTGGCAGCTTAGCAAAAGCTACCCAAGTTGGTAGGAGGGGGAAGACCCCGTTCATCTTTGCCAGCATACACGCACGTACGAGACGAACAATTGGGGGCAACCTTCCCGAGGCGTACGTACGTGCGCATCGCGTCGGAGTCGCAGGCACGCTGTTGCGCTGGTCATGTACGTACGTACGTACAACGTGACAAATCGTGGACGCCTTGGACTGTAGGTAGGGGGAGGACCCCGTTCATCTTTGCCAGCATACACGCACGTACGAGACGAACAATTGGGGGCAACCTTCCCGAGGCGTACGTACGTGTACGGCCGCGGGCCCGGGCCCGGGCCGGCGGGCCCGTGCATACGTCGCGTACTGCTAGTAAACACGTACGCCACATGTCGTTGATAAGCCGGTGTACCTAGCGCGTACGTAGTTGTACCGCCTTTTTTCGGGGGTCGAAGTACTGCGTGCTGGTCAGCCACAAATATAGGACCTCATGTTTAGGATTATAGTTTCAACGTGTAGGCTTAATCTTGTCTGTTTTATTACTCCATGATTGTTTTCTGATGGTAATCCTGTTCGTAGGATCAAGTTTGCGTGTCTTGCCCCGTAAATCTCTGTCTTCAGAGGTCTCTAGGTAGGAAAGATGATCATACGTAGGTGTTAGGGTGTACGTATAAACCGATCCACCCAGAGACCGAGCAGAGGTGACCCCATCATCAGCGAGCGATCTCAGCCTGCATTGTGGAGTTGTAGCCGACCTGCTCGATCTCCCACCGCAGCTTGGGCGTGGCGGGGTCCTCGTCCTGCGCCGCCTCGTACTCCTGCGCACGTACAGAACAAATAGAATTAGGCAGACTAACATGTTTCGTTCCAACCAGCAGAAGATCAGAGAACAACGGTCACGCATGTCGCCGGAAAGAAATCGAAGAAATCCACCGGACTCCACGATCGAGCTTACTCCGTCACTCCAGTAATGTAAACATTATTTCTGGATTTCATCAATAAACAGTTATCCACCGGACCACACAAAACAACTGGAGGAATCCCGCCGCCGCCACCACCACCACGCACTAGCTATCTTTCCGGAAGTGATGCATGACGGCGTTTGGTTTACCTCGAGCTTCTGGACGAGGCCCCTGGCGTCGGGGGCGCTGACGAGGATGTGGCGCTGGGACGGCTTGATGAAGCCGTCGTCCACCGCCTTGTCGATGAACGCAAGCAGCAGGTTGTAGTACCCGTCCACGTTCAGAACGCCCACCTGCAATGCAACAGTAGGGCTGTGGTTAGCTCTTCCAAGACAGCAGGGGTCGATCGACGTGCAGGGCCATGCACTGTACAGTGCAGCGACCATCCATCCATCCGGGTGTGTGTGGATGCAGTTAGCGCCCGGACATGGACGCGCGCGTGTTCCACAGCTAATGTATAGGACCACTCACCGGCTTGCTGTGGATGCCGAGCTGGGCCCACGCGATCACCTCCAGGAGCTCGTCCAGGGTCCCGTACCCGCCTGCAGAGACGTAACCCGGCCGGCCGCCATGGATCAGTTAGCTGACCGGCCGCGCGAGAGGGAGCCGAAGAACCGGCTACTGATGACGCGTGCCGAGCTCGTGCGTGCGTGCGCGCTTACCGGGGAGCGCGATGAAGGCGTCCGAGTTGCGTGCCATCTCGGCCTTGCGCTGGTGCATGCCCGCCACGGCCCGCACCTCGCCCACCGTCTCGCCGGTGAGCTCCTCGCCCATCAGAGTCGTGGGTATCACGCTGCATGCACAACACCGGAAAGCAATCGGTCGTAGTGTCAGATAATTAAGCGGACGATGGAATCGCGAGCAGGAAGAAGGAAGGCGGAGGCGAACCCGATGACGTGGCCGCCGCCCTTGTGCACGGCCTCGGACACCTCCCCCATGAGCCCCAGGCTGCCCCCTCCATACACCAAATCCACCTTCCTCGCCACCTGACGAGACAAGAGGCGTAGAAGTACTTGTCAACTGACTAACGATCCAGGAACAAGCTAGTCATCAGGTGGAACAAGTGTTCGTGAATCGCTAGCGCTTAGTTACCAGCTCCTTGCCGAGCTCGACGGCGGCGTCCCGGTAGCTGCTCCGCTTGCCCGAGCTGCTGCCGCAGAACACGCACACCCGCTTGAACCTGGACCCCTTTCCGCCGCTGCCGCCGCCGCCGTTCGTGGTTACGGGCCCTTCCATCGCTTATCTGGTGTTGCTCGCTCGCCCGCGCTCTTTTTCTCTGCTGCAGTCTACGAGTTGTCTCTGGTGGAGGAAGAGAAGCTGGAGGTGCAACGCGGTGGGGGCGATGGAGGGAGGGGATATAAAAAGGCGCTCTTTTGGAGCCCGTGGGAACAGGAGTTCTTGTTGAATCTACGCAGTCTCAGAAGCCGGAATTTATCAGTTCTGCTGCTGCTACCCGGGCTAGCTACAGTTTGAGCAGCAATTGATTAGCGGCCATGTGCCTTGAGTAATCCATCCATCGATCGGTCAGGCCCGCACGAGACTTGACAAGTGTGGTACCAGTAGTGTGGTGCGACCCCTACACTAATAAGCCTCAGCGTAACTACTGCATCTAGCTAGTAGTCTGTAATAAGAAAGCATGTATCGTAATCGTAGTAGGTAACCTCATGCATGCGCCCATCCGTCGTTAGTGGGATTAGCTTTTGTAGGATCGAAGTACACGTGTAAAACTTCCAGAGGGGGAGTGAATGGTAGATAAAAACTTTTTAGCGGAAACAACAAAACACCCCTCAGCAGAAAACCGATCTGTTAAAGAAACCGTGTGTGTGACTAATCTAATCGTGTTCAACTGTGACAAAACTAGTATAGATTGTATAGAATCAAGTTACGAAGACGTCACAACAAGAATCATGAAAATCCGTTAAGAGAAACTCAAGTTACGATCAAAAGATCGAACAAAGGTCAATCTGTCCTACGTGAGAAAAACAGTTCTATAATACTGCAAAGAAACTCGTGTAGATCAGAAACCACAAATTCAATGACCGTGAAATTTTTACAGATGATAGATAATCAAGTTGTGAAGACAACCCAAAAAGGATCACATCAATTGGATCTGTAAAACTCGAGTTATGATAAAACTACCAAAGCAAGGTAGTGCTGAACATAAACTCGACGAGAAAAACTTGTCTGAAACAAGTCGGACGAACAAGCCACAAAAGTTCCTTTAGAATACGAATTTTATTTACCAAAACACAAGAGGAATAGCCCCAAAGTCATGCTCTCCACGAGCCTTGGCCTCCCTTGCTTATATAACCAGCTCTATGGCCAATCCAATTCAAACTATGACCCCTACTCCTACTTAGATTCAAACTGTAACTTTTCAATACTGCTCAAAACTCTTCTATACGCAGATAGAAGCAATCTTAAGACTTCCAAACATCTTAGGAACGTCCCAAACATTCCTAAAACAACTCTACTTCATGCCTAACACGAAATCCTGTTATAACCAACTCAAAACTTTCCATAAACAAACCATAACCGACTCAGCAGCAGCCTGAGCGCAAAATCCAGCCGGTTGAACCTTTTCAACCATATCTCCACTTCCATATCTCTTCACCACGCCTTGGAACCATGTTGCCACGTCCATGCACTCCTTGCACACGTGCAAACACCTTGCAACAACGTCCACGATACCTTCATATGCATTGTTCTTGATCCAAACATGCTGTGCGACCTCCCAATCAACTCAACCACAATTGCTCCCGAACTTGGTTGTTGAACCTCATCTTCTCCCTAAGACTAGTTCAATGGATCCCTTCACCAGCCGTGTCTTGAACTCAAGCAACACCTGCACATGAATAAAAAACCAATACTTCCGAGCACAAGTCCTCGACTTGACTCTCGTTAGTTCTGAAACTACAACATCTTATGTGAGCACCTCACATAAGCATGTTGTAAACCATAGCAAAATGATATCAGCCATAACCACCAAAACACACCAAAAACTTAGTAAAATAATACTAAGCAAACTTTTCATAAAAGTAAAGCAAGTTCGAAACATTGCAATTTAAAAGCAGAATCATTGCAATCAAGCTCCGAACCTTACCAAAGCTAACCGGACCTTGAACCGGAGCTTATCAAAGCTAGTCGGGCCCAGCGCCGGAGCTTACTAAAGCTTAGTCGGACCTAGCACGGAACTTACCAAAGCTAGTCGGACCTAGCACCGGAGCTAGCAAAAACAAGTCGGACCTAGCCAAAATAAGTCAGACCTAGACAAAGCAAGTTGGAGCTTACGTCGGACCTTGCCGGAGCTACCTAAAACAAGTTGGACCTATCGTCGGACCTTGCAGGAGCTCGGACCTAGAGTCGGACCTTGTTAAAAAGGTGTTTTGGTAGTATTCAAAACTTTTATCGTCAAATCCAATGTATTCGGCACACATAGGTCTCACAATCTCCCCCTTGATGAATGCATTGGCAACACCACTTAAAATCTGAACATTGTCTTATTCACATGAAAGGTTTGAAAACAATTTCTCCCCTTTGTAAATCAGAAATAAAATGAGAAGAAAAACAAAAATACCAAAAATTCTCCCCCTGAGAAGAATCGTGCCAAAACACTTGTGAATGTGTGATCAATTTCTCCCCCTTTGACAATGTATTCAACAAGGTACAAAAGAGAAATTTTAATTTGTTATGAGCACATTATAACATATAGCTCATCCAAATCATACTATCAAGTAACTTACACTATCACATCAATGAGATACATAAAGTAGTGTAAGCCATGCTACAGATCAAGTATAATTTTCAATTTAAGCAAGTCATGATCTCACAAACTTAACTATTTCAAAACATGAAAACATGACACTTGTTGCTGCATTTTATTTATCATTTAAAGCACAAATTTTGATCTTATGACATTTACAAAAGATTATATGCAAATCAGCCTTATTCTAACCAACCAAGCCAAGCCTATGTCATTTGACAGTCAGAAGCTTAAAGACATGGTTTTTGTCATACACAACTCCTTTCAAGTTCATATCTAAGTGCAATGATAAGCCATCTCAAAAGAAGAAGTGCGATGCATGCATATTCTCTTGATCTTTTCTCATTTTTTATTAGAACAAAAAACTCAACATGTGAGTTGATTACTTGATTAATTCTTTATGATTAAAAGCCCTTGTGAGCATGCAACAAGTTCGAAACAGCAAGAAAGTTCGACCATGACCAGATTTAGTGTAAGTAATTATTCTAATTACTAGACATGGTAAAAACTACAAAATGTATAACACGAGTAATGTAGTAAGAACTTTCGGCATGAAAAAGGAATCACAAAGTCATATATGCATGAAATACTATGCTCATATTATTTTAATTTCAGATTCACACATAGACTTCCCAAGTTTCAAAATTCTCCCTCAATTTAAGCCATGAGGATGCATAACCCCTATTTCACTACGAATGTAACAAAAACGAGTGAAATCCAAAGGTTTTGTAAAAATGTCAGCCAATTGTTGTTCGGTATCTACATTGTGAAGCACAATATTCCCTTTTTCGATATTATCACGGAGAAAGTGATACCTAATATCAATGTGCTTAGTTCTCGAATGTTGCACGGGGTTTTTAGCAATGCAAATGGCACTAGTGTTATCACAAAACAGTGGAACACTATCTAGATCAACCCCATAGCTCTTAAGTGTTTGAACAATCCAAAGAATTTGTGAGCAAGCACTAGCAGCAGCTACGTATTCAGATTCGGCTCTGGATGTGCAACTGAACTTTGTTTTCTAGAGGACCAGGCAACAAGTGAATTACCAAGAAAATGACAAGCACCAGAAGTAATTTTCCTATCAATCCTACAACCCCCAAAATCAGCATCGGAAAAGCTTTCAAAGTAACGGTTGAGGAAGAAGGAAGAAAAATGCCAAATTCTTGAGTTCAATGTAAGTACCTGAGAATCCTTTTGACGGCTTGATGATGTGAAGCACGTGGGGAGGTTTGAAACCGTGCACAAAGACATACGCTGAATTGTATGTCCGGTCTTGATGCTGTGAGATACAAAAGTGATCCAATCATGCTTCTATATTCTTTTTGATCAACGGGATCACAATCTTCATCAAGTTCAAGTGTTGTTGCTATTCCCATTGGTGTCTGGAGAGGCTTGCTTTTGTCCATGTTGAAGCGTCTTAGGAGATCTTTTGAATACTTTGTTTGATGCACAAAGGTACCCTCCTTGGTTTGCTTTATTTGCAGCCCCAAAAAGTACGTGAGTTCTCCCATCAGACTCATCTCAAATTCTGAACTCATCATAGCTGAAAATTTGGACACAAGATCATGAGAAGTGTCGAAGTGTGTGGTCGACACTTCCCCCTGACTTGCACTGGGCAGCCCACGGAGGTTCTTTTTCGGAGGGGCTAGTCACTTGCGGAGAGCTTGAGCGTAGGGACGAGTTAAGGAGGAGCTTGACACGGCGAGTTTTACGTGGTTCAGGCCACCGGAGCGTAAAACCCTACGTCCACGGCGAGCTGAGGAGCTCGCTGTATTGCTTGTTGCTCAGAACCGGAGTCCTGAGCTTGAGGATGAGTTATGCCTAGCGTATGAGTTGCGGGAGTGCGAATCCAGGGTGCGAATGGCTAGAGTGCGGACCTTTGCTAACGTTGCCTACCCGAGTGTGACGCCCTCAATTCTGTCGAGAAAACCACGGAACCGAGAACTAATGCATATGTGTGCCCAGGATGTTCATCACACATACACATACGTTCCACAAACTGAATTCAGATTATATATTACCACAAATAACAGAGTTTATTACAATTCCTCATGAGTCTTGGACTCATGCTTACAGTGGAAGTCTTATTTCTATGCAGCGGAAGTCTTTATTCTAATGCGGAAGCAATTCAACTAATGCGGAAACAAATCTAAGAAGAAGTGGCTCCATCTCTACTCCCTCCACAGGCAAGGTTGAGAATAGATCACACGCCATAATGCTCCACTCGGTCTTCATAGTAAGCTTCTCCCGATGCTGATGATGAAAATAATAATGCAAGTTTGAGTACAATGATGTACTCAGCAAGTGTGGGAAAAACACATGATATGCAGCTCATAACAAGGTAGGCATAAAAGGGCTTATTGCAGAAAAGCATATTTGTAAAACCATGATAAAACAGCAACTTAACTTTAGATGAAAGTAATCCCAGCATGAATTAAATTACCAACATACCTCCATCACTTCCTGTGTTCCATCCGAACATTAACCGATCCTTTATTCATACTCACGAATACCTCCTCGTATTCGCTACCATCTCATCTCATAAACAACCTCGTCTCGCACTGAGACCGAACTCGTTGCCATGACTCAACAGTCATGCAACCATCTCATAACCCAGACTCAGCAGTCCCAAACCATATCCATAACCAAAACAATAATTGTAACCAAGAACCTTCCCAATAACCATCTCAATATCCATCCCAACTAATCATGGCAGTTTAGCCAGGCGCTCGTGACCGTAAGCTCGGCTATCATGATAGTTTTTAGACTCTGCAGAGTTTGCACCTCTTTACCCACAAGTTTGTGATTTCGTCACCCGTCGGCGACTGCAGAACCTCCATTATACCAGTACACAACCGTCGGTGTATGGTCAAGAGATCACAAAATAGCCTTTACAAAGGGGTTACTAGATGTATGGACTCACTAAGGTTTCAACGGCAGGCTAGAATCTCCAATTCTCCCACCCACGGGCCCCCTCTTGTGCCATGTAGTTCCCAGCGCAGTCCTCACTCGACTCCCATTCCCCGCGCCTTCCACAGTCCATAACACTCTAGCAACTTACCTAATTACTCAGCTAAGCCGCACCCATACTTGGCCTTGTGGTGGCACTGTTATCCTGGCATGTGCATGCATGAACCGGTCCTTAGATCTACGGCAAGAAAAACCACCATCTCATGCTACCTTATTCACAAACCCAGGATTGCCTAGATCTCCCTCCGGTCCATGTTCATTAACATCATCAGTTTTCTCTTTATCATTACGAGTGCAGTTAGCTAGACACATCTATCTCGCTTCCCAATCCTATAGACTCAGCGAAGCATAAAGCAAAAACCATACCCGACTCATAAACTTCCCAGGCGACAAGGGTGGTTTAACCAATACTAGTAAACTCCTATAAAAAGGGTTTCCCATCATGTTTGACTCAGCACACACACCTTTTTGCAAAACAAAACAGTTTTATCCAAAACATAGGATCAATATGATCAAGGAGCACTTGCCTTGTTCTTGCGGTTCCGGTTGTTCTTGATTCTCAAAACCTGGTTGCTGTAGTTCGTCGTAGACAGCTCCCTGAGCTTGTCCTGCTAGGTAGGATCACGTGCATACAGGATTCATAGCAATCAATATTTATGCACAAACTTTAAACTAGATGTGATGATGCATATGCATGCTATCTCATGATTAGTTTTATTAGATTGGTGTTCTCTTGCATGGCTTGCATGGGCAGAGGTGTTCGGATCAAAGGTGGACGTGGCGATGATCTTGTCTTTTAGATCAAACTGATCATTGAGTGATCCGCCCATGAGAAGGCTTCTGTTCGAAAGGAATTGAAGGACAGATGCAAAGGGATGATCACAATGATGTCGTAAGGTGGTACTGAAGTCCTACCTCACGCTCTTCTTGACTTCGAGGTCCTCCCCAGACCTGCTTGGTTCTTCTCCGATGATCTCCCTTGTTGTGCTTCAGCGATGGTTTGCTCGGCGAGTTAGGGCTAGGGCTCTAAATCGTCGGCTCAGGAGTCGAAAGAGAAGTTTGTGGTTTCGGCCAGAGGTTTTGGGTTCTATTTATAATCGGGAAGAGAAGAGTCCTAATCTGATTGTATCCCGAATAAGAGTCTTATTCAGATCTTTGTTGGATCCTAACATCTTTATCTTTAGTAACATCGTGGAATTTAGATCGGTTTCTGTTGCGTACTGGTATCTTTACGCGTAAAACTTGCTCCAGAACTCGTTACCTCCGTGATGATGAGCTCCGGAAGCTCCATGTGGTCCTCCGGGGCCTGGTATCTCCTCGTCCGCAGAGACGAGCTCCGGTTGTGCCGCGCGTCACGAGCGAGACTTCCCCCTTCTTTGGAGTTGAGCTCCGCGCACGCCACGTGTCGGCGCTGATCTTCCCTCTCTTCCTTCCTCAGGAACATGCCCCGAGGTTGACACATGTCCAGCAACGACAGACCTCCCGGAGATAAGCTCCGGTGGCGACACGTGTTTGATAGATCCGGACTTCTCTGAGATGGGCTCCGAGATCGACACGTACCCCGCGCGACTGGTCCTTTGATTTCCACGAGGACTAGCTCCGAGGATGACACGTGTCTTGCGGAAATGCCTTTGCTTCCTCTGCAGAGGCTAGCTTCGTGGGCAACACGTGCCCCACAGGATTGGACCTCTCCCCTTTGTGGCGACGAGCCCCGAACCTGCCACGTAGCTCTTTCAGTGGCGGATTTCTCCCCATCTCGCAGGGACGAGCTCCGAACACGCCACGTGGCCAGTGGCCGTGGTAAGTTGTCTTCGGCGCTCTCGGAGGGCTTTATTGGCTATTCCTTTGATAATTCTCACTGTTCCTATTTTTCATTAGAATGTTTCCTCTTCATAGAACATGAACATATGCTGACACCCGAGGCGAGGGTGTCACAAATCTACCCCCCTTAAATTGAATCTCACCCTCGAGATTCGTTAGTAGGAAATAGATGGGGAAATTCCGCCTTGACATCCTCTTCACGCTCCCATGTGGCCTCAGCTTAGGTGTGATGGCTCCATTGTACCTTGCACCATCGATTCACCTTGTTTCGGGTGACCCTTTCCTTTACGTCCAAGATTCGGACAGGGTGTTCTGCGTAAGTCAGGTCCTCTTGAAGTTCAAGCTCCTCCATTGACACTTGTTCCTCTGGCACTCTCAAGCACTTCTTGAGCTGGGATACATGAAACACGTCATGTACGTCGGAGAGGTGGTTTGGGAGCTCTAGTTGGTAGGCTACTTCTCCTCGCTTGTCCAAAATCTTAAATGGTCCGATGTAGCGAGGTGCTAGCTTGCCTTTGACGTTGAAGCGTCGTTGGCCTCGGATAGGCGATACTTTAAGGTATACGAAGTCTCCCACTTCAAAGGTCAACTTCCTACGCCTATTGTCCGCATAGCCTTTCTGTCTTGACTGGGCAGCCTTTAAGTTCTCCCGTATCGTTTGGACCTGCTTTTCGGCTTCTTGTAGTACTTCGGGTCCAAACACCTGGTTCTCTCCAGTTTCGTTCCAGAATAGTGGCGTTCTACACCGTCTACCATATAAGGCTTCGAAAGGCGACATCTTTAAGCTAGCTTGATAGCTGTTATTATAGGAGAACTCGGCATACGGTAAACTCCTACCCCAACTACGTCCACGTTTCAAGGCGCAAGCTCTCAACATGTCCTCCAAAATTTGGTTCGTCCTTTCGGTTTGTCCATCTGTTTGTGGGTGGTAGGCGGAGCTAAAATCCAGTCGTGTACCCATGGTTTTCTGCAGCTTCCTCCAGAATCTAGAGGTAAACTGAGAACCTCGATCTGAGACTATCCTCTTCGGAACTCCGTGACGGCACACGATCTGCTCCATGTACAACTCTACCAATTGTGCAACATTATAACTGGTCTTTACCGGAAGAAAATGGGCAGTTTTCATCAATCGGTCCACAATGACCCAGATGGAGTCACATCCCGACTGAGTACATGGTAATCCGACGATGAAGTCCATACTGATGTCCTCCCATTTCCATTCGAGTATCTTCAAAGGTTGCAATAATCCAGCGGGTTTTTGATGTTCGGCCTTTACCCGTTGGCATGTGTCGCATAGGGCAACGTATTCGGCTATATCCCTCTTCATACCATCCCACCAATAACAAGTTTTCAAGTCCTTGCATTTTGGTGCTTCCTGGATGTATGGAATAGGGTGAATCATGTGCCTCCTTCAATATCATGTCGCGGAGGTGTCTTACGTTCGGCACACAAATCCTTTTTCCTAGCCAAAGCGTACCCTTTTCATCCTCCTTGAAATCCTTCTCTATTCTTTGTCAGATTCTTTCCTTGATCTTCTTGATCTCCTCGTCTGTTGCTTGGCCCTCTCTTATTTCATGCTCCAATGGGGAGTGGATCTCCATTATCTCCACGTTATTCAAGAATCCGAGGTGTAACCGTTCGAACTCCTCCCGTAGTTCGGGTGGTAACTCCCGAACCGTGAGTTGGTGACATGCTCCCTTTCGGCTCAATGCGTCCGCTACTACATTGGCCTTCTCGGGATGGTAGTTGATTCCCACATCATAATCCTTGATGAGTTCTAACCATTGACGTTGCCTCAAATTCAAGTCCGTTTGTGTAAATATGTACTTGAGGCTTTTATGATCCGTATAGATCTCACATCGATGTCCGAGGATATAATGTATCCAAATCTTCAATGCATGCACCACTGCTGCTAGCTCCAAGTCGTGCGTAGGATAGTTAAGCTCGTGCTTCTTTAATTGTCGTGAGGCATAGGCTACCACTTGTCCTTCCTGCATGAGTACACACCCGAGCCCTTGTCTGGATGCGTCACAATATATGTCAAAGCTCTTGCTTACGTCTGGCAATACCAGAACTGGTGCTGTGGTTAGCCTTTTCTTGAGTTCCTCAAAACTTTCTTGGCAGACTTGTGTCCATTGAAAGATTTTTCCCTTCATTAGCAACTCCGTCATAGGTTTTGATATCTTAGAGAAGTCTTTAATGAAGCGCCGATAGTATCCTGCCATCCCAAGGAAACTCCGAATATCCCTCACGCTCTTTGGTTGGTCCCACTTCAGAACGTCTCTCACCTTTCCAGGATCAACCGATACCCCTTCCTTGGAGATAATGTGGCCTAGGAAAGATATTTCCTTTAGCCAAAATTGACACTTGTTGAGCTTGGCATACAATTGATGCTCACGCAACTTCTGCAGGGTCAATCTCAGATGTTCTTCATGCTCCTCCTCACTTTTCGAATACACCATAATGTCGTCGAGGAAAACCACAACGAACTTGTCCAAGTACTCCATGAAAACCTTGTTCATAAGGTACGTGAAGTATGCGGGTGCATTCGTCAATCCAAAAGACATAACGGTATATTCATATGAACCATACCGTGTCCGAAAGGCTGTCTTAGGTATATCAGAGGGCTTAATCTTCAGCTGGAAGCATCCCGACCGAAGATCAATCTTGGAGAATACTCGGGCTCCTTTCATTTGATCGAACAGGTCCTCTATACGGGGCAGAGGGTATTTATTCTTGATTGTCACCTCGTTGAGAGACCTGTAGTCCACGCACATTCTTTGGGTTCCATCCTTCTTGTCCACGAAGAGTACCGGAGCTCCCCATGGTGACGAGCTTGGACGGATAAAACCCTTCTCCAACTGTTCTTGAATTTGCTTCTTGAGTTCAACTAGCTCGTTGACGGGCATCCTATATGGTCTCTTAGCTATAGGTGCAGTTCCGGGTACCAGATCTATGGCAAACTCGATGTCCCGATCAGGTGGCATTCCTGGAAGCTCTTTCAGGAACATGTCCGAAAATTCCTGAACCACTGGAATGTTGTCAAATGTTGTTCCTTCGATGTGGTTCAAATTTGCTCGTTCGGTTGTTTGCTGGTCTGACTCAAACTCGACACGAATACCGTGTTCGTTTGTCAACTGCATGCTCCTTTCAGCACATTGGATTACTCCATTGTGCTTGCTTAACCAATCCATTTCGAGTATGATGTCAATCCTGTGGGAGTCCAAGACAATAAGGTTGGCAAGGAAGTCTACCCCCCTTATTTTAAGGCTTACTTTAGGACATACTATATTAGTCCTCATTTCTCCTCCGGGAGAATTAACTAACATAGCACATTCTAAGTGGGATACGGGTAGTTGATGTTTGGCAACATATTTGGATGATATGAGGGAATGCGATGCTCCGGAATCAAATAAAATGGTGGCTGGGTTGGAGTTGGCAAGGAACATACCAATTGTGATGTCCTCAGCCTGTTGTGCTTCTTCAGCAATGACATGGTTCACGTGGCCACGAGCATAGATCTGCGGTCCACATTTCCCTTGGTTGTCCCCTCTGTTTGGTTGCTGGTTCTGCTTGGGCACGTTACCTTACTGTCCAGGGCCTCTCCTCGGGCATTGGTTAGCAAAGTGGCCTACTTCCCCGCATGCAAAGCATGCCCTATTGCCTATGGCAGCAGGTACGTTGGGGCGGGGGTTTTGAACAGGGGCGCCATTGTTAGGTCGGGGCGCTGGATGCATGGGCACACGAGGTGCCGGTGCAACGAATTGTTGCTGTGGTGGCTGGCCAGGGCGGTACGCAGGAGTGGTCGATCCATACTGCAGGGCAGGGGGCATGTACCTAGGTCGTACGTTGCTCCCTTGGGGCTGGTATGCAATCTTCCTCTTGCACTCTCGCTCGATCTCTTTGATCTTGTTTTCAACCACAATAGCCTTGTCAACCAGCTTCTGGAAGCTTACGTAGTCATTGTTGAGGAGCTGAACCTGGATCTCATTGTTCAACCCTCTCATGAACAGGTACTGCTTCCTCTGGTCTGAGTTGACATCTTCGGGGGCGTACCGGGACAGTTGTATGAACTTATTGAGATACTCGTTCACACTCTTATGTCCTTGGCGGAGACCTTCAAACTCCTGCCTCTTGAGCATCATTACACCAGCAGGGATGTAGTGAGAGCGGAAACTTTCCTTGAACTCAGTCCAAGTGATTGTCTCCGGGTTGGCATGGGCGTTGCTCAAGGCATCCCACCAGTCAGCAGCGGCTCCCGTAAGTTGGTGCGATGCGAAGAGAACTTTCTCTCGGTCGTTGCACTGAACAATGGTGAGCTTCTTCTCCATGGATTTCAACCAGTCATCGGCCTCCATGGGATCGCTTGCTTGAGCAAAGGTGGGTGGTCAAGTCCTCATGAACTCTCCCAACCTGTTATGAGCCGGCGGTGGTGGTGGCGGTGGTGCCGGAAGGGGGTTTTGGTTGGCCTGCAATTGACCCAAAGTTTGGATCATGGTTTGCATGAGCTGGTTTTGCATGGCCATCAACCTTTCCAGATGGTTTTCACCAGCTCCGGGGTTAGCAGGAACTTCCTCGTGGTCATCCTCCTGGACGTTCCTTCGGCTGGCGTTTCCTCTCACCATTTGTGAGGGAGAACGAAATAGAATAGAAGGTTAGAAGGTTAGGTAAGTCCCTTCAACTATATGCATCAAGGTGAGTTAGACTATATATATTAGCCCTTATGAGGATGTGATCAAGTGCCGAAGCATTTCACACCTCTTTCTTCTTACGTATGGACAACGTTTTTGAGACGTCCCACAACTCACATTTAGCACATAATCACACACAATCATTGCAAGGGCTCATATAGCTCCTATTCAAGGATGGTTTCCTATACCAAGGTGGTTTCAAGGCCAATCTAAGCTATTCACCCTAGGATGCTTCCTTTGGTCAGCGTGGCTTAGATACCTGTGACTTCTATTTAGGGGCGTAACTTGCTGTTAACCCGTGGCTCTAATATCAATCTAAGGTTTCTATCTAGGCGTGTAACCTACTGTCAACCCGTGGCTATGATACCAATCTGTGACGCCCTCAATTCTGTGGAAAAAAACCACGGAACCGAGAACTAATGCATATGTGTGCCCAGGATGTTCATCACACATACACATACGTTCCACAAACTGAATTCAGATTATATATTACCACGAATAACAGAGTTTATTACAATACCTCATGAGTCTTGGACTCATGCTTACAGCGGAAGTCTTATTTCTATGCAGCGGAAGTCTTTATTCTAATGCGGAAGCAATTCAACTAATGCGGAAACAAATCTAAGCAGAAGTGGCTCCATCTCTACTCCCTCCACAGGCAAGGTTGAGAATAGATCACACGCCATAATGCTCCACTCGGTCTTCATAGTAGGCTTCTCCCGATGCTGATGATGAAAATAATAATGCAAGTTTGAGTACAATGATGTACTCAGCAAGTGCGGGAAAAACACATGATATGCAGCTCATAACAAGGTAGGCATAAAAGGGCTTATTGCAGAAAAGCAGATTTGTAAAACCATGATAAAACAACAACTTAACTTTAGATGAAAGTAATCCCAGCATGAATTAAATTACCAACATACCTCCATCACTTCCTGTGTTCCATCCGAACATTAACCGATCCTTTATTCATACTCACGAATACCTCCTCGTATTCGCTACCATCTCATGTCATAAACAACCTCGTCTCGCACTGAGACCGAACTCGTTGCCATGACTCAACAGTCATGCAACCATCTCATCACCCAGACTCAACAGTCCCAAACCATATCCATAACCAAACAAATAATCGTAACCAAGAACCTTCCCAATAACCATCTCAATATCCATCCCAACTAATCATGGCAGTTTAGCCAGGCGCTCGTGACCGTAAGCTCGGCTATCATGATAGTTTTTAGACTCTGCAGAGTTTGCACCTCTTTACCCATAAGTTTGTGATTTCGTCACCCGTCGGCGACTGCAGAACCTCCATTATACCATGTCACACCCGGTTTTTCCGAAGAACAACCAAGGTGAATATCACATGTATGCTAGGATCATTTTCTCATACATGTGATGACAAATAGTGAAGCATCATTTATTACAAGCCAGGTGTCAAATACGAATAAGTCTTACATAGCAAATGTCTCGATAGACAATAATAAGTTCATCACAAGTAAATAAACTAGCAGCGGAATATTATTCTTGTGGGCTCCATTACAGGCGTTGCCCGGGGGTCTTCATGAACCTAGAAACCTTCTTCGGGTCCAAAATCTTGGTCATTATACACCACCTCATTATCTTGACCTGAGCAGCAATATAAACCAACAAATATGCAAGGTTGAGTACCGATGGTACTCAGCAAGTGTGGGAAAGTTATGTCATGCATGGCTAGAACAAGGGGAGGTTGAACTCATAGTTAAAGCACTACGCAATTAATACCTATCACCTTAGCTTATTAAGCACCTACATTACTACACAGGTGAAATGGTCCCAATCTCCCATCCCATCATTATAATCAAATAACCATAACATCATTTCCAATGTTAAGCTCCCCGCTTAAAATCCAAAACTTCCAAAACCATCAATCCTCTAATCATGAATAAGTCCAAGCCGCTCTTGACCGTGAGCACGGCTGTCATGACAGTTTTGACTCTGCAGAGTTTGTACCACTGTACCCACATGTAGTGATTTCATCCCCCGTTGCCGGGTGGACTAAAAGAACCTCCATTATGCCAGTGGCTACGAACCACATTCACACTTCCCAGGTGTGTAGCCAGGAGATCACTACGAAGCCTTTACAAAGGGATTCCCGACGAGCGTGGGCCCACTGAGGTTTCACCCCTAACAGCATACAAGAGGCTCCAACCCCGCTGCAGTGGCCCCCTCTTGAGCCTTGCGGTTCATATGGTAGTCCAGCTGACACCTACTCCTCGCACCATCCAACACACCCATACTACGCCGGGGATACACCTAATTAATTGGCCAAGCTGCCCCATCTCAGCATGTGGTTGGCACTGTAAAGCCAGGTTACATGCTCCATGAACCGGTCCTTAGGATCCAGGCAAGTACTAAACACAAACCCGAGTCTCGTGCACCCAGCACACAACCAAAACATCCAACTTGCCTTGATCCCTACCTCTACATAACTCACAATATCTCATTCAAGAGTATGGTAAAATAAACTGATGATCTCATATCCCAAATATCCCATTCTAAGCATGGCTAAGCATATGCATAATAATAAGTGACATGATAAGATAAATCCCAACCCAAGCTACAAGGAAACAAGGTAATGCAATTCTAGGGAAACTTCCTAGCAAGGGTTTCATATTTCAATTGACAATGCAAATAACTCTAGCTACACATCCTAACATAGGATCAAAGTGGTCAAGGACACTTGCCTCCTTCCTGCTGCTCTTGAAATTGGTAGTCCTGATCTTGGAAAGGAATAACTTGCTCTTGAGCAGGTTCTACATCATACCATCACACATAGCAAAATAAAAACAACAATCCATAAGACATAGTTCACACTTCCACTTCATACAAATCACACATTCATATGATGAAAGTCATTCACCATTATGTGTGTTGTGGTTACTCTAGGTGTGTTGATTTGTGGCTTGCATGCATTTTTAATCATGTGTATATGATTCCTACTTTTGTGTTCACATTTATACTTACATACTATATATATGAGTTTCCAATTTAAATAAATTCCTTATATTCAATTACTACACCTTTTAGCTACCAAGTATGCATGAAAGGTATTTTCCTTCTCCATATGTGTCTTCAGAATTTCTACCAACCCTAAACTGAATTCTTTGGATTTTAGAAACTCCATTTATCATTTACTAGTTGCTATATTTTTAGATTTATTTCCTGTGCCTAAATGTGAACTTTATTATGAAAATAACAAGACACATCATCTAAACAGAATAGGTTCTGATCTAAAATATTTGTTAATATATTTTTGGCCTTTTCCTCTGATGTAAACTATTTTACAATTATTTTCCCTATTTTCCAGAGCTATTCTTTTACTTAGAAATGTGTCCCTAAACGTGAATAATAAATTAAACAGATTCACTTCAGCCCAAAATATGTTTTTATCTCACTCCAAAGTTTTCTAAATACTGAGAAAGTTTTTAATTTAATTTTGACAATATGTTTGTCCCACTTTTTAAATTTTAAACACTAGCCACATATTCAATTTCCTAAATTAAATATTAAACAAGGCTAAAAAAGTAAACTTACCCCACTATAGAGTCTATAATATTATTTTAACAATTTTCAGGGGTCTAGCTATACATAACAGAGGGGTTTTTCCTAATTTCTATCAAGTCCAGGGGCTAAAACTGATTTTTAATTGAATTTACATGAATTTCTGAAGTTCCAGTGGCTAGATCAGAAGTTTCCGGGGCTAGCTCTTATTTTCCGAGAACCCCAGGGGGTAGCACGTAAGATTTCCAGTCTTTATAACGCGGGGCTGACGTGGACCGTCCGATTTAAAACAAACGGCTGAGATTATAACGCCGAACCGCTACGCGGGGATTTAAAGTCTACCGTGCGATTTAAAATAGACGGCGCACAAGCGGCCACGTCGCTCTGATCGAGCGCGGGCAGCGCTGCCCGGCGGCGCACGGCGGCGGGAAGCGGTGATCTCGCCGGAGGCTTTCGGATCTTCGAGAATCTTCCTAGAACGGTGATCTTATGGCATATATCGGTAGAGGGGAGGTCGGGGATCTCACCTCGGGGGTTTTCTCGAGCTCGGAGGTCCTGGAAGGCGGTCGGCGACGAGGTCCGAATTGAAACCACGACGAGGCTCGTCGGCGCTGTGTTTGAACCGCGAGTCACCGAGTTTTCTGCACCTGCAGGGTTCCCCGGAGGCGGTGGATCAAGACCGGCGAGTTAGATCAGAATTTCCGAGCTTAGATCGGCTAGAATTCGCCGGAGAAGGCTCGGGTTCTCACCGGAGTAAAAACGGCGGATCACGTGGGAAAAACAGAACGAGGCCGGGGTTTTTATAGACGGGGAAGGGCGGCGGGGTGGTTTAGATCGAGTTTGCGTCACCCCCGATCGAAATTCGGCTGGGATTCGCAGAAATCCGGGTCGGTTTGGATTCGGGGTGAGAGAGTCCCGGCGCGGGCGCGAGGTAGAAGAAGGGCTGGCGGGCCCCGCCTGTCAGTGGGAAAGAGGGGGGGCGGCTGCGGGCTGGCGCGGGAATAAATGGGCCGGCTGGTGGGTTTCGGCCCACTGGCCGGTTTTTTTCTATTTTCCTTTTTCTTTTTCTATTTCTTTTCTGTTTTGAGTTTAAATTGAATTCCAGTTTGAATTTAAATTGTTGCAAAACATGCAACACGTCCAAAAAATTTTAAATTCCCCTCTTAACAGGATTTAGGGTCTTAACAAGATTTTTGGGGTGTTACAGCTCTACCCCCCTTAAAAGAAATCTCGTCCTCGAGATTGGTGGTTCTAAGGCACAATTCCGGAAATTGTGCCTTGAGCTAATCTTCCCGCTCCCAGGTGGCTTCCTCTTCTGAGTGATGCTTCCACTGCACCTTGCACATCCGGATTCTTTTATTTCTGGTGAGGCGTTCCATTGTCTCCAAAATCTTGTATGGTTGCTCGGCATAAGACAAATCCTCAGCTACGTCTACTTCATTCATGGGTAACACCTCCTCAGGCGTCCTCAGGCATTTCTTGAGTTGTGACACATGGAATACATCGTGCACATCCGATAGACGAGCCGGTAATTCCAGTTGATACGCCACCTCGCCTTTCCTCTCCAGAACTTGAAAGGGTCCGATGTATCGAGGTGACAACTTCCCTTTCACCTTGAACCGACGAAGTCCTCTGATAGGGGACACCTTGAGATAGACATAGTCTCACGCGTTGAAAACGAGCTCTCTTCTTCTTACATTGGCATAACTCTTTTGGCGTGTCTGTGCTATCCTCAAATTGTTGCGAATTTCCCTCACCTTCGCCTCGGCTTCTTGTAGTACTTCTGGACCAAACACTTTACTTTCCCCCATTTGGTTCCAAAATAGGGGAGTTCTGCACTTCCTCCCGTACAAGGCTTCAAACGGTGACATCTTCATACTAGCTTTATAGCTGTTGTTATAGGAAAACTCCGCATACGGTAAGTTCTTGTCCGAACTCCTATTGTTTTTGAGTGCACATGCCCTCAGCATATCTTCAAGGATCTGATTGGTTCTCTCCGTCTGCCCGTCAGTTTGGGGATGATAGGCAGAGCTGAAATTTAGATGGGTTCCCATGGTTTCATGCAACTTCTGCCAAAACCTCGAGGTGAACTGTGTCCCTCGGTCCGACACTATCTTCTTCGGCACTCCATGGTAACACACGATCCTTGACATGTATAACTCCGCCAATTTGGATCCCCTGTAGCTTTCCTTTACGGGGATGAAGTGAGCTACCTTGGTTAGCCTATCAATGATGACCCATATCGAATCATACCCTGATTGGGTCCTAGGCAATCCCACGATGAAATCCATGCTGATTTCTTCCCATTTCCATTCAGGCACTTTGAGGGTTGCAATAATCCCACGGGTCGTTGATGTTCTGCTTTCACCAACTGACATGTGTCACATAGGGCAACATGTTCCGCGACATCGCGTTTCATGCCATACCACCAATACCTGCTCTTGAGGTCCTGGTACATCTTCGTACTCCCAGGATGAATGGAATAGTCAGAATCATGAGCCTCCTTCAAAATCAATTCACGGATCTCCTTTACTTCTGGCACACAGATTCTTTTCCCGTGCCACACCGTTCCTTGTTCATCCTCTCTAAAACCAGGAGCTTTATTTTCCTTGATGAGTTGTCTGATCTCTCGTATCTTCTCGTCATTCTTTTGACCCTCGCGTATGTCTCGCTCGAGTGTGCAATCCACTTCCATGGCGATGGCTTCACCACTATTTACCAGGCATAGATTGAGCCTTATAACCTCGTCCTTCAACTCTGCAGGCATGTCCTTCAAGCTCAACTTATTGACTTGCACTTTCCGACTTAAAGCATTGGCCACGACGTTTGCTTTCCCAGGATGATAGTTGATGCCTACATCAAAGTCATTGATTAGCTCTAACCATCTCCTTTGTCTGAGGTTGAGGTCTGGTTGTGTGAATATGTACTTCAAACTCTTATGATCCGTATATATCTCGGTCCTCTTCCCCATCAAATAGTGCCGCCAAATTTTCAACGCGTGTACCACTGCGGCTAGTTCTAGGTCATGTGTAGGATAGTTCTTCTCGTGCTTCCGAAGCTGCCGGGATGCAAAAGCCACGACATGCCCTTCTTGCATGAGAACACATCCCAACCCATTTCCAGAGGCATCGCAGTACACCGTGAAATTCTTCTGCATATCTGGCATAACCAACACTGGGGCTGTTGTCAATCTTTTCTTTAGCTCCTGAAAACTCGTCTCGCACTGTGGCGTCCATGTGAATGTGATTCCCTTCTCCAACAGTTTGGTGAGGGGTCTTGAGATCTTAGAGAATCCCTCAATAAACCGTCGATAGTATCCAGCCAATCCCAAGAAGCTTCGAACTTCCCCGACATTTTCAGGGGTCTTCCACTTCTGTATATCCTCGATTTTGGCAGGATCCACGGAGATTCCTCCCTCCGAGATTATATGTCCTAAGAAGGGAACTCTCTTCAGCCAAAACTCACACTTGCTCAACTTGGCATATAGTTGGTGTTCTCTCAGCCTCTGCAACACCAACCTTAGATGTTTCTCATGTTCTTCTTCATCTTTAGAGAAGACGAGAATGTCATCTATGAAAACCACCACAAATTTGTCCAGATATTCCATGAATACCTTGTTCATGAGATACATGAAGTATGCCGGGGCATTAGTTAGCCCGAAAGGCATGACAGTGTATTCATACAGTCCGTACCGATATACGAAAGCTGTCTTGGGAATATCAGATTGCCTTATCTTGAGATGGTGGTATCCCGACCTGAGATCAATTTTCGAGAACACACAAGCTCCCCTCAACTGATCAAACAAGTCTTCAATGCGGGGTAATGGGTACTTGTTCTTGATGGTTACCTTATTCAAGGCACGGTAATCCATGCATAACCTTTGGGTTCCGTCCTTCCTGGGCACAAATATCACCGGAGCTCCCCATGGTGAGGAACTAGGACGAATATACCCCTTCTCCGTCAATTCTCTTAAATGATCCTTGAGTTCTTCTAGCTGCTTGGAGTCCATCCGATAAGGTCTCTTGTATATCGGGGCTGTTCCAGGTACTAGCTCAATTGCGAATTCCACTTCACGATCGGGAGGCATACCTGGCAACTCCTCTAGAAAAACATTTGGATATTCCCTGATGGTCCTGATTTCCTCAACTTTCACCTCAACTTGATTTAATTTAATGTCCCTCCTAGGCTCGTGTATTGTTATGAACTTTACTCTTGTGCCACTAGGGTGAGTTAGTTCCACCGTTCTGGTCGAACAATGGATGATTCCTTTATGTTCTGTCAACCAATCCATACCCAAGATAATATCTATCCCTTGTGAATCTATCACTATGAGGTTAGCAGTAAATACCACCCCATTAATGTCTAGGTTCACTTTGGGACACACTTGTCTTGTCCTTATTTCTCCACCTGGAGAGTTTACGGCTAGCATATGGTTCATTTGTGTTGTTGCTAGGTCATGCTTCTTAACAAACCCTTGAGCAATGAACGAGTGGGTAGCACCAGAATCAAACAGCAGGGTTGCAAGGTGTAAATTGGCAGGAAACTTACCAACTACCACGTCGGGTGCCTCTTGTGCTTCCTCCATAGTGACGTGGTTCACCCGTCCTCTCATTACATTCTGCTGTTGTGGCTGTGCGGGCTTCTTCTTTGGGCACTTATGGGCATAGTACCCCACTTCACCACAGCTAAAACATTGCACCCCAACCTTAGGTGCCTGGCCTTTGTTGTCTTGGGGTTGGTTTGGGGGTCCTTGCACTGCTGGTCGAGGTGGATATGCGGGGCGAGGCTGCTGTACAAACTGACGTTGTGGCTGTGCAGGTGCTGCGGGAGGCCTGTAGTTCGGGTTGTACCCTCTTGGTGCTGAGTAGGGTACCGCAGCACGGTTCGTCTGCCCTGCAGGTTGCTGCATCAGACGTGGGCGGGTGTTGCTCCCTGAGGCTTGGAGTGACCACCCGGCCTTCCTCTTGTTCTCATTTTCCAAGGCCTTCAGCTTCCTTTCCACCACAAATGCTCTGTCCACCATCTTTTGGAAGCTTTCATACTCATTTGAGGACATCGCACACTGCATTTCTGCGGTAAGTCCCTCCACGAAACAGTCTTGTTTCTGCTCATCAGTCTCTATGTCCCGTGGGGCATAACGGGATAGTTGAGTAAATTTAGTGAGGTATTCCCTCACCGTCATGTTTCCCTGCTGCAGTCCCAAAAACTCCTTCCTCTTGTTTTTGAGTTCACCTCTTGGGATGTAATGGTTGCGGAAGCCACACTTGAACTCTTCCCAAGTGATGTTCTCAGGGTCATGATGGGCAGCCACGTAGGCGGTCCACCAATCAGCAGCAGGTCCATGCAATTGATGAGAGGCAAACAACACCCTCTCATTCCCTTGGCACTGTATGATCCTCATCTTGCTCTCAATGGTGATCCGGGGAGTCAGGAGTCCATGTATCATTCACGGTGACACACAGTTCATTCCCATCTCCTCTTTCTCTCGCCCTTAAGCAGGCTCGCAGCAATGCCTCCGTTTCCTTCAGGGTGTCCCGGACATCCTGAAGCTCTTGCTGACACTCCTGCAGTCGAGTGCTGAGCATAGCAGCATCCTCCAAGCACAAGTCCA
Source organism: Neostapfia colusana (assembly GCA_030760725.1). NCBI lineage: Eukaryota > Viridiplantae > Streptophyta > Magnoliopsida > Poales > Poaceae > Neostapfia > Neostapfia colusana. The sequence goes on from JASWHV010000001.1 coordinate 111,667,569, forward strand.
TGTGCTCATGGGAAGTCCCTTGCTGCACTGGCGGGTACTTGTATTCCGTGGTACCACTCTCATGCTGGAGGACATACATGTACTCAGTCCTGTCCAGGTGGCGACGATAGATGTGACTCTGGCAGGTGATGGCCTCCCAGGTGACATCCTTCTCCGCATCGACCTGTGTCGCTCTACAAGCTGGAGAGCGGTGGATCTTAAGCAGCCGATTTTTGTATATAATCCTCATTTCTGAACTCCATTCTTCCCTCTTCTCACGGATGGTCCTGGTGGAGTTATAGTGGATGATTAGCTTGCCCGTATTGCCAGCGGCTTCGAGCATACGTCGAAGACGGCGCAACAACCCTCCTACTGCCAATCCGTAGGAAAGGTACGTCACCGGACGGCTCTCCTCTCTTTCGGCAAGGGCAACTACGGGAACTCTCCCTCCTGTGGACTTGCGAGCGGTGCGAATCATGCGAACCATCTAAAACAGAAAGCATTTAAACTTAGGTTAGATAAACTTTTAAACAAAAATCCATTTTGAATGAAAGTTGGGGTAAGATGAAGAAAGTGACTCATTAAATAACACTTTTCAACACACACCTTGTAAAATAGTTTTTAAGAAAATAGGGCTCTTAAATACGTCCATTTCTACCTAGGTCCACGTTCCTACGGGCAACCTTGGATCTGATACCACTTCTGTCACTCCCGGTTTTTCCGAAGAACAACCAAGGTGAATATCACATGTATGCCAGGATCATTTTCTCATACATGTGATGACAAATAGTGAAGCATCATTTATTACAAGCCAGGTGTCAAATATGAATAAGTCTTACATAGCAAATGTCTCGACGGACAATAATAAGTTCATCACAAGTAAATAAACTAGCAGCGGAATATTATTCTTGTGGGCTCCATTACAGGCGTTGCTCGGGGGTCTTCATGAACCTAGAAACCTTCTTCGGGTCCAAAATCTTGGTCATTATACACCACCTCATTATCCTGACCTGAGCAGCAATATAAACCGACAAATATGCAAGATTGAGTACCGATGGTACTCAGCAAGTGTGGGAAAGTTATGTCATGCATGGCTAGAACAAGGGGAGGTTGAACTCATGGTTAAAGCACTACGCAATTAATACCTATCACCTTAGCTTATTAAGCACCTACATTACTACACAGGTGAAATGGTCCCAATCTCCCATCCCATCATCATAATCAAATAACCATAACATCATTTCCAATGTTAAGCTCCCCGCTTAACATCCACAACTTCCAAAACCATCAATCCTCTAATCATGAATAAGTCCAAGCCGCTCTTGACCGTGAGCACGGCTGTCATGACAGTTTTGACTCTGCAGAGTTTGTACCACTGTACCCACATGTAGTGATTTCACCCCCCGTTGCCGGGTGGACTAAAAGAACCTCCATTATGCCAGTGGCTACGAACCACATTCACACTTCCCAGGTGTGTAGCCAGGAGATCACTACGAAGCCTTTACAAAGGGATTCCCGACGAGCATGGGCCCACTGAGGTTTCACCCCTAACAGCATACAAGAGGCTCCAACCCCGCTGCAGTGGCCCCCTCTTGAGCCTTGCGGTTCATATGGTAGTCAACCTGACACCTACTCCCCGCACCATCCAACACACCCATACTACGTCGGGGATACACCTAATTAATTGGCCAAGCTGCCCCATCTCAGCATGTGGTTGGCACTGTAAAGCCAGGTTACATGCTCCATGAACCGGTCCTTAGGATCCAGGCAAGTACTAAACACAAACCCGAGTCTCGTGCACCCAGCACACAACCAAAACATCCAACTTGCCTTGATCCCTACCTCTACATAACTCACAATATCTCATTCAAGAGTATGGTAAAATAAACTGATGATCTCATATCCCAAATATCCCATTCTAAGCATGGCTAAGCATATGCATAATAATAAGTGACATGATAAGATAAATCCCAACCCAAGCTACAAGGAAACAAGGAAATGCAATTCTAGGGAAACTTCCTAGCATGGGTTTCATATTTCAATTGACAATGCAAATAACTCTAGCTACACATCCTAACATAGGATCAAAGTGGTCAAGGACACTTGCCTCCTTCCTGCTGCTCTTGAAATAGGTAGTCCTGATCTTGGAAAGGAATAACTTGCTCTTGAGCAGGTTCTACATCATACCATCACACATAGCAAAAGAAAAACAACAATCCATAAGACATAGTTCACACTTCCACTTCATACAAACCACACATTCATATTTATGAAAGTCATTCACCATTATGTGTGTTGTGGTTACCCTAGTTGTGTTGATTTGTGGCTTGCATGCATTTTTAATCATGTGTATATGATTCCTACTTTTGTGTTCACATTTATACTTACATACTATATATATGAGTTTCCAATTTAAATAAATTCCTTATATTCAATTACTACACCTTTTAGCTACCAAGTATGCATGAAAGGTATTTTCCTTCTCCATATGTGTCTTCAGAATTTCTACCAACCCTAAACTGAATTCTTTGGATTTTAGAAACTCCATTTATCATTTACTAGTTGCTATATTTTCAGATTTATTTCCTGTGCCTAAATGTGAACTTTATTATGAAAATAACAAGACACATCATCTAAACAGAATAGGTTCTGATCTAAAATATTTGTTAATATATTTTTGGCCTTTTCCTCTGATGTAAACTATTTTACAATTATTTTCCCTATTTTCCAGAGCTGTTCTTTTACTTAGAAATTGTAACACCCCAAATTTTGATTCAAAACTCTAAACCATGTTCAGAGGGGAATTTTAAAATTTTTGGACGTGTTGCATGTTTTGCAAAAATTCAAATTCAAACTGGAATTCAAATTATACTCAAAACAGAAAAGAAATGGAAAAAGAAAAAGAGAAACGGGAAAAAAACCGGCCAGTGGGCCGAAACCCGCCAGCCGGCCCAGCTTCCCCGCGCCAGCCCGCCCCCGCGCGCGCCGCGCTGTCTCTCACAGACAGGTGGGACCCACATGTCATCCCTAACCCCCGCTCGCGCCGACCCCGGACTCTCTCCCGCGCGCGCGCGATCGCAACCGACCGGATTTCCGCGTCCAGCAGCCCGAATTCTGGTCCCAGAAGAATCAAACTCCATCACAACTGACCCACCGCCCTCCCCCGGCTATAAAAACCCCAGCCCCGATCGGTTTTTCCCACGCGATCGCCGATTTTTACTCCGGTGAGCACCGAGACTTCGCCGGTGAATTCTGGCCGATCTAAGCTCGGAAACTCTGATCTAACTCGCTGGTCTTGATCCACCGCCTCCGGGGAACTTTGCAGGTGCAGAAAACTCGGAGAGTTACGGTGTAAATCCAGCGCCGACGAGCTTCGCCGTGGTTTTGCCTCGGACCTCGCCGCCGATCACTTTCCAGGACCCTCGAGCTCGTGAAAACCCCCGAGGTGAGATCCCTGGCCTCCCCTCTACCGATCTATGCCATAAGATCACAGTTTTAGAAAGAATTCTCGAGGATCCGAAACTTTCCGGTGAGATCGCTGCTTCCCGCCGCCGGCAGCGCCGCCCGCGCTCGATCAGAGCGACGTGGCCGCTTGTGCGCCGTTTATTTTAAATCGCACGGTAGGGTTTAAATCCCCGCGTACCGGTTCGATGTTATAATCTCAGCCGTCGGTTTAAAATCAGACGGTCCACGTCAGCCCCGCATTATAAAGACTGGAATTCTTACGTGCTACCCCCTGGGGTTCTCTGGAATTGAGAGCTAGCCCCGGAAATTTCAGATCTAGCCCCTGGAACTCCAGAAAATCATGTAAATTCATTTAAAAATCAGTTTTAGCCCCTGGACTTAAAAAAAATTAGGAAAACACCTCTGATAAGTGTAGCTAGACCCTTGGAAATTATGAAAATAATATTATAGACCCTGTAATGGGGTGAGTTCATTATTTTAGCCCTGTTTAGTATTTAATTTAAAACATTGAATATGTAACTAGTGTTTAAAAATTAAAAAGGGGGACAAACATAATTGTCAAAATTAATTAAAAACTTTCTCAGTACATAGAAAACTTTGGAGTGAGATAAAAATATATTTTTGGGCTGAAATGAATCTGTTTCATCTATTATTCACATTTATTAGTATAGGGACACATTTTTAAGTAAAGGATAGTTATAGAAAAATAGGGAAACTAATTATGAAATAGTCTACATCAGAAGCCAAGGTCAAAATATGTTATTAAATCATTTAGGACCAGAACCTATACTGTTTAGATGATGTGTATTACTAATTTCATAATAAAATACACAATTATGCATAGGAATATAAATCTGAAAATATAGCAACTAGTAAATGATAAATGGAGTTTCTAAAATACAAAGAATTCAGTTTAGGGTTGGTAGAAATTCTGAAGGCACATATGGAGAAGAAAAATACTTTTCATACACACTTGGTAGTAAAAAGGTGAAGTAGTTGAATATAAGAAATTTATTGGAAACCCATATAAATAGTATGTAAGTATAAAGGTGGACACAAAAGTAGGAATCATATACACATGGTTAAAAGTGCATGCAAGCCACAACTCAACACACATAAAGTAACCACAACACATATAATGGTAAAGAACTTTTATAAATATGAATGTGTGGTTTGTATGAAGTAAGAAGTGTGAACTATGTCTTATGATTGTTGTTCTTCTTTTGCTATGTGTGATGGTATGAAGTAGAACCTGTTCAAGAGCATGTTAACCCTTTTCAAGATCAGGACTACCCATTTCAAGAGCAGCAAGAAGGAGGCAAGTGTCCTTGACCACTTTGATCCTATGCTAGGATGTGTAGATAGAATTATTTGCATTGTCAAATGAAATATGAAACCCATGCTAGGAAAGTTTCCCTAGAATTGCATTACCTTGTTTCCTTGTAGCTTGGGTTGGGACTTATTTTACCATGTCATTTATTTCCATGCATATGCTTAGCCATGCTTAGAATGGGATATTTGGGGCATGAGATCATCAGTTTATTATACCATACTCTTGAATGAGCTATTGTGAGTTATGTAGAGGTAGGGATCAAGGCAAGTTGGATATTTTGGTTGTTTGCTGGGTGCACGAGACTTGGGTTTGTGTTTAGTACTTGCCTGGATCCTAAGGACCGGTTCATGGAGCATGTAACCCGGCTTTACAGTGCCAACCACATGCTGAGATGGGGCAGCTTGGCCAATTAATTAGGTGTATCCCCGGCGTAGTATGGGTGTGTTGGATGGTGCGGGGAATAGGTGTCAGCTGGACTACCATATGAACCGCAAGGCTCAAGAGGGGGCCACTGCAGCGGGGTTGGAGCCTCTTGTATGCTGTTAGGGGTGAAACCTCAGTGGGCCCACGCTCGTCGGGAATCCCTTTGTAAAGGCTTCGTAGTGATCTCCTGGCTGCACACCTGGGAAGTGTGAATGTGGATCGTAGCCACTGGCATAATGGAGGTTCTTTTAGTCCACCCGGCAACGGGGGATGAAATCACTACATGTGGGTACAGTGGTACAAACTCTGCAGAGTCAAAACTGTCTTGACAGCCATGCTCACGGTCAAGAGCGGCCTGGACTTATTCATGATTAGAGGATTGATGGTTTTGGAAGTTAAGCGGGGAGCTTAACATTGGAAATGATGTTATGATTATTGGATTATGATGATGGGATGGGAGATTGGGACCATTTCACCTGTGTAGTAATGTAGGTGCTTAATAAGCTAAGATGATAGGTATTTAATTGCGTAGTGCTTTAACCATGAGTTCAACCTCTCCTTGTTCTAGCCATGCATGATATAATTTTCCCACACTTGTTGAGTACCATTGGTACTCAACCTTGCATATTTGTTGGTTTATATTGCTGCTCAGGTCAAGATAATGAGGTGGTGTATAATGACCAAGATTTGGACCCGAGGAAGGTTTTTAGGTTCATGAAGACCCCCGGGCAACGCCTGTGATGGAGCCTTAAAAGAATAATATTCCGCTGCTAGTTTATTTACTTGTGATAAAGCATTAGTGTTCATTGAGACATTTGCGATGTAAGACTTACTTATATTCGACACCTGGCTTGTAATAAATGATGCTTCACTATTTGTCATCACATGTATGAGAAAATGATCCTGGCATACATGTGATATTCACTTGGTTGTTTCTTCGGAAAAACCGGGTGTGACAGAGGTGGTATCAGAGCCAAGGTTGCCCGTAGGAACGTGGACCTAGGTAGAAATGGACGTATTTAAGGGCCCTATTTTCTTAAAAACTATTTTCCAAGGTGTGGGTGGAAAAGTGTTATTAAAGGAGTCATTTTCTTCATCTTACCCCAACTTTCATTCAAAATAGGATTTTTGTTTGAGAATTTATCTAACCTAATTTTAAATTCTTTTGTTTTTAGATGGTTCGCATGATTCGCACCGCTCGTAAGTCCACAGGAGGGAGAGTTCCCGTAGTTGCCCTTGCCGAAAGAGAGGAGAGTCGTCCCGTGATGTACCTTTCCTATGGATTGGCAGTAGGAGATTTGTTGCGCCGTCTTCGGCGTATGCTCGAAGCCGCCGGCAATACGGGCAAGCTAATCATCCACTATAACTCCACCAGGACCATCCGTGAGAAGAGGGAAGAATGGAGTTCGGAGATGAGGATTATACACGAGAATCAGCTGCTTAAGATTCACCACTCTCCAGCTTGTCGAGCAACACAAGTTGACGCGGAGAAAGATGTCACCTGGGAGGCCATCACCTGCCAGAGTCACATCTATCGTCGCCACTTGGACAAAACTGAGTACATGTATGTCCTCCAACGTGAGAGTGGTACCACGGAGTACAAGTACCCACCGGTGCAGCAAGGGACTTCCCATGAGCACATGGACTTGTGCTTGGAGGATGCTGCTATGCTCAGCACTCGACTGCAGGAGTGTCAACAAGAGCTTCAGGATGTCCGAGACACCCTGAAGGAAACGGAGGCGTTGCTGCGAGCTTGCTTAAAGGCGAGAGAAAGAGGGGATGGGAATGAACTGTGTGTCACCGTGAATGATACATGGACTCCTGACTCCCCGGATCGCCGAGCGATCAGGCGTCGTCGCACTTCTCCACCAGCAGCCTCCCCACCCAAAGCAGAGTCAGAAGGTAGCCGAAATGAGGAGGAAGATCCCGAGGAGCCAGCTCAAGAGGACGAGTAGTGTAGAGTCTTTCCCCTAGCTAGCAGGAGGTCGAGTAGTCGAGTCGTGACGTAGTTAATGGTGTGATAATGCGTGGTGTGTGACGTGAGTTGTGGAAGCCATGAGCAATTGTCCACAGCCTCGTCTTCAGATTGTTTTGTTTTGGTGTGTGAACCCACAGGAAATAATAGTGCATTTATTTGGTGTGAGATATAAACCCTCGTAAATTTTTAACAAAGCCTCTACACCTCAAAGTACCAACAAATGAAAGTAGTAAGATGATACTAAATGGTATCAAATTAACATTTGTTTATTCCGCCAGATGGCCGGAAGAGGAAAAGGACGTGCTGCCAACCCCGCCAACAACAATGATGAGGCATGCAACCCTCATCTTTCTGGAGGCCAGGACTGGGGTGGTCGCCGTGAAGAAGTTGATCCTCTCCACCAAATGCTGGAGAATCAAAATCAGCTTATCCAGAACTTGACTCAAGTGGTGGCCAACTTGCATCAAGTTCCACCTACACAAGCTGCACCACGCCAACCAAGGTTGAGTGAGTTTCTAGGAACTCAACCTCCAAAGTTTGCAAGTGCTGCTGATCCTCTGGAGGCAGATGATTGGCTGAAGACCATTGAAAGTAAGATGAGGATAATACAATGCCAAGGGTATGAGAGGGTGCAGTTTGCCTCTCATCAATTGCATGGACCTGCTGCTGATTGGTGGACCGCCTACGTGGCAGCCCATCATGACCCTGAGAACATCACTTGGGAAGAGTTCAAGCGTAGCTTCCGCAACCACTACATCCCAAGAGGTGAACTCAAAAACAAGAGGAAAGAGTTTCTGGGACTGCAGCAGGGAAACATGACGGTGAGGGAATACCTCACTAAATTTACTCAACTATCCCGTTATGCTCCACGAGACATAGAGACTGATGAGCAGAAACAAGATTGTTTCGTGGAAGGACTTACCGCAGAGATGCAGTGTGCAATGTCCTCCAATGAGTATGAAAGCTTTCAAAAGATGGTGGACAGAGCGTTTGTGGTGGAAAGGAAGCTAAAGGCCCTGGAAAATGAGAATAAGAGGAAGGCGGGATGGTCACATCAGGCCTCAGGGAGCAACACCCGCCCACGTATGATGCAGCAACCTACGGGGCAGACGAGCCGTGCTGCGGTACCCTATTCAGCACCAAGAGGGTACAACCCAAACTACAGGCCTCCCGCAGCACCAGCACAGCCGCCACGTCAGTTTGTACAGCAGCCTCGCCCTGCATATCCACCTCGACCAGCAGTACAAGGACCCCCGAACCAACCCCAAGACAACAAAGGCCAAGCACCTAAGGTTGGGGTGCAATGTTTTAGCTGTGGTGAAGTGGGGCACTATGCCCATAAATGCCCAAAGAAGAAGCCTGCACCGCCACAACAGCAGAATGTAATGAGAGGACGGGTGAACCACGTCACTATGGAGGAAGCACAAGAGACACCCGACGTGGTAGTTGGTAAGTTTCCTGTCAATTTACACCTTGCAACTCTGCTGTTTGATTCTGGTGCTACCCACTCGTTCATTGCTCAAGGGTTTGTTAAGAAGCATGACCTAGCAACCACACAAATGAACCATATGCTAGCCGTAAACTCTCCAGGTGGAGAAATAAGGACAAGACAAGTGTGTCCCAAAGTGAGCCTAGGAGGGACATTGAATTAAATCAAGTGGAGGTGAAAGTTGAGGAAATCAGGACCATCAGGGATTATCCAGATGTTTTTCCGGAGGAGTTGCCAGGTATGCCTCCCGACCGTGACGTGGAATTCGCAATTGAGCTAGTACCGGGAACAGCCCCGATATACAAGAGACCTTATCGAATGGACTCCAAGCAGCTAGAAGAGCTCAAGGATCATTTGAGAGAATTGACGGAGAAGGGGTATATTCGCCCTAGTTCCTCACCATGGGGAGCTCCGGTGATATTTGTGCCCAAGAAAGATGGAACCCAAAGGTTATGCATGGATTACCGTGCCTTGAATGAGGTAACCATCAAAAACAAGTACCCATTACCCCGCATTGAAGACTTGTTTGATCAGTTGAGGGGAGCTTGTGTGTTCTCGAAAATTGATCTCAGGTCGGGGTACCACCAACTCAAGATAAGGCAATCAGATATTCCCAAGACAGCTTTCGTATCTCGGTACGGACTGTATGAATACACTGTCATGCCTTTTGGGCTAACCAATGCCCCGGCATATTTCATGTACCTCATGAACAAGGTATTCATGGAATATCTGGACAAATTTGTGGTGGTTTTCATAGATGATATTCTTGTCTTCTCCAAAAATGAAGAAGAACATGAGAAACATCTAAGGTTGGTGTTACAGAGGCTGAGAGAACACCAACTATATGCCAAGTTGAGCAAGTGTGAGTTTTGGCTGAAGAGAGTTCCCTTTTTAGGACATATAATCTCGGAGGGAGGAATCTCCGTAGATCCCGCCAAAATCGAGGATATCCAGAAGTGGAAAACCCCTGAAAATGTCGGGGAAGTTCGAAGCTTTTTGGGATTGGCTGGATACTATCGACGGTTTATTGAGGGATTCTCCAAGATCTCGAGACCTCTCACCAAACTGTTGGAGAAGGGAATCACATTCACCTGGACGCCACAGTGCGAGACGAGTTTTCAGGAGCTAAAGAAGAGATTGACAACAGCCCCAGTGTTGGTTATGCCAGATATGCAGAAGAATTTCACAGTGTACTGTGATGCCTCTGGAAATGGGTTGGGATGTGTTCTCATGCAAGAAGGACATGTCGTGGCATATGCATCCCGGCAGCTTCGGAAGCACGAGAAGAACTATCCTACACATGACCTAGAACTAGCCGCAGTGGTACACACGTTGAAAATTTGGCGGCACTATTTGATGGGGAAGAGGACAGAGATATATACGGATCATAAGAGTTTGAAGTACATATTCACACAGCCAGATCTCAACCTCAGACAAAGGAGATGGTTAGAGCTAATCAATGACTTTGATGTGGGCATGAACTATCATCCCGGAAAAGCAAACGTCGTGGCCGATGCTTTGAGTCGGAAAGTGCAGGTCAATAAGTTGAGTTTGAAGGACATGCCTGCAGAATTGAAGGACGAGGTTATAAGACTCAATCTATGTCTAGTAAATAGTGGTGAAGCCATCGCCATGGAAGTGGACTCCACACTTGAGCAAGACATACGCGAGGGCCAAAAGAATGATGAGAAGATACAAGAGATCAGACAGCTTATCAAGGAAAATAAGGCTCCTGGTTTTAGAGAGGATGAACAAGGAACGGTGTGGCACGGGAAAAGGATCTGTGTGCCAGAAGTAAAAGAGATCCATGAATTAATTTTGAAGGAGGCTCACGATTCCGACTATTCCATTCATCCTGGGAGTACGAAGATGTACCAGGACCTCAAAAGCAGGTATTGGTGGTATGGCATGAAGCGAGATGTTGCGGAACATGTTGCCCTATGTGACACATGTCAGTTGGTGAAAGCAGAACATCAACGACCTGCGGGATTGTTGCAACCACTCAAAGTGCCTGAATGGAAATGGGAAGAAATCAGCATGGATTTTGTCGTGGGATTGCCGAGGACCCAATCCGGGTATGATTCAATATGGGTCATTATTGATAGGCTAACCAAGGTAGCTCATTTCATCCCTGTGAAAGAAAGCTACAGCGGATCCAAATTGGCAGAATTGTACATGTCAAGGATTGTGTGTTACCATGGAGTGCCAAAGAAGATAGTGTCGGACCGAGGGACACAGTTCACCTCGAGGTTTTGGCAAAAGTTGCATGAAACCATGGGAACCCATCTGAATTTCAGCTCTGCCTATCATCCCCAAACTGACGGGCAGACGGAGAGAACCAATCAGATCCTTGAAGATATGTTAAGGGCATGTGCACTCAAAAACAATAGGAGTTGGGACAAGAACTTACCGTATGCGGAGTTTTCCTATAACAACAGCTATCAAGCTAGTATGAAGATGTCACCGTTTGAAGCTTTGTATGGAAGAAAGTGCAGAACTCCCCTATTTTGGAACCAAACAGGAGAAAGTAAAGTGTTTGGTCCAGAAGTGCTACAAGAAGCCGAGGCGAAGGTGAGGGAGATTTGCAACAACTTGAGGATAGCACAAACACGCCAGAAGAGTTATGCTGATGTACGAAGAAGAGAACTCGTTTTCAACGTGGGAGACTATGTTTATCTCAAGGTGTCCCCTATCAGAGGACTTCGTCGGTTCAAGGTGAAAGGGAAGTTGTCACCTCGATACATCGGACCCTTTCAAGTGTTGGAAAGAAAAGGTGAAGTGGCGTACCAACTAGAGTTACCGGCTCATCTATCGGACGTGCACGATGTATTCCATGTGTCACAACTCAAGAAATGCCTGAGGACGCCTGAGGAGGTGTTACCCATGAATGAAGTGGATGTAGCTGAAGATTTGTCTTATGCCGAGCAACCATACAAGATTTTGGAGACGATGGAACGCCTCACCAGAAACAAGAGAATCCGGATGTGCAAGGTGCAGTGGAAGCATCACTCAGAAGAGGAAGCTACCTGGGAACGGGAAGATGAGCTCAAGGCACAATTTCCGGAATTGTTTTCTTAGAAACACCAATCTCGAGGACGAGATTTCTTTTAAGGGGGGTGGAGCTGTAACACCCCAAATTTTGATTCAAAACTCTAAACCATGTTCAGAGGGGAATTTAAAAATTTTTGGACGTGTTGCATGTTTTGCAAAAATTCAAATTCAAACTGGAATTCAAATTATACTCGAAACAGAAAAGAAATGGAAAAAGAAAAAGAGAAACTGGAAAAAAACCGGCCAGTGGGCCGAAACCCGCCAGCCGGCCCAGCTTCCCCGCGCCAGCCCACCCCCGTGCGCGCCGCGCTGTCTCTCACAGACAGGTGGGACCCACATGTCATCCCTAACCCCCGCTCGCGCCGACCCCGGACTCTCTCCCGCACGCGCGCGATCGCAACCGACCGGATTTCCGCGTCCAGCAGCCCGAATTCTGGTCCCAGAAGAATCAAACTCGATCACAACTGACCCACCGCCCTCCCCCGGCTATAAAAACCCCAGCCCCGATCGGTTTTTCCCACGCGATCGCCGATTTTTACTCCGGTGAGCACCGAGACTTCGCCGGTGAATTCTGGCCGATCTAAGCTCGGAAACTCTGATCTAACTCGCTGGTCTTGATCCACCGCCTCCGGGGAACTTTGCAGGTGCAGAAAACTCGGAGAGTTACGGTGTAAATCCAGCGCCGACGAGCTTCGCCGTGGTTTTGCCTCGGACCTCGCCGCCGATCACTTTCCAGGACCCTCGAGCTCGAGAAAACCCCCGAGGTGAGATCCCTGACCTCCCCTCTACCGATCTATGCCATAAGATCACAGTTTTAGACAGAATTCTCGAGGACCCGAAACTTTCCGGCGAGATCGCCGCTTCCCGCCGCCGTGCGCCGCCGGCAGCGCCGCCCGCGCTCGATCAGAGCGACGTGGCCGCTTGTGCGCCGTTTATTTTAAATCGCACGGTAGGGTTTAAATCCCCGCGTACCGGTTCGATGTTATAATCTCAGCCGTCGGTTTAAAATCGGACGGTCCACGTCAGCCCCGCATTATAAAGACTGGAATTCTTACGTGCTACCCCCTGGGGTTCTCTGGAATTGAGAGCTAGCCCCGGAAATTTCAGATCTAGCCCCTGGAACTCCAGAAAATCATGTAAATTCATTTAAAAATCAGTTTTAGCCCCTGGGCTTAATAAAAATTAGGAAAACACCTCTGATAAGTGTAGCTAGACCCCTGGAAATTATGAAAATAATATTATAGACCCTGTAATGGGGTGAGTTCATTATTTTAGCCCTGTTTAGTATTTAATTTAAAACATTGAATATGTAACTAGTGTTTAAAAATTAAAAAGGGGGACAAACATAATTGTCAAAATTAATTAAAAACTTTCTCAGTACTTAGAAAACTTTGGAGTGAGATAAAAATATATTTTTGGGCTGAAATGAATCTGTTTCATCTATTATTCACATTTATTAGTATAGGGACACATTTTTAAGTAAAGGATAGTTATAGAAAAATAGGGAAACTAATTATGAAATAGTCTACATCAGAAGCCAAGGTCAAAATATGTTATTAAATCATTTAGGACCAGAACCTATACTGTTTAGATGATGTGTATTACTAATTTCATAATAAAATACACAATTATGCATAGGAATATAAATCTGAAAATATAGCAACTAGTAAATGATAAATGGAGTTTCTAAAATACAAAGAATTCAGTTTAGGGTTGGTAGAAATTCTGAAGGCACATATGGAGAAGAAAAATACTTTTCATACACACTTGGTAGTAAAAAGGTGAAGTAGTTGAATATAAGAAATTTATTGGAAACCCATATAAATAGTATGTAAGTATAAAGGTGGACACAAAAGTAGGAATCATATACACATGGTTAAAAGTGCATGCAAGCCACAACTCAACACACATAAAGTAACCACAACACATATAATGGTAAAGAACTTTCATAAATATGAATGTGTGGTTTGTATGAAGTAAGAAGTGTGAACTATGTCTTATGATTGTTGTTCTTCTTTTGCTATGTGTGATGGTATGAAGTAAAACCTGTTCAAGAGCAAGTTAACCCTTTTCAAGATCAGGACTACCCATTTCAAGAGCAGCAAGAAGGAGGCAAGTGTCCTTGACCACTTTGATCCTATGCTAGGATGTGTAGATAGAATTATTTGCATTGTCAAATGAAATATGAAACCCATGCTAGGAAAGTTTCCCTAGAATTGCATTACCTTGTTTCCTTGTAGCTTGGGTTGGGACTTATTTTACCATGTCATTTATTTCCATGCATATGCTTAGCCATGCTTAGAATGGGATATTTGGGGCATGAGATCATCAGTTTATTATACCATACTCTTGAATGAGCTATTGTGAGTTATGTAGAGGTAGGGATCAAGCCAAGTTGGATGTTTTGGTTGTGTGCTGGGTGCACGAGACTTGGGTTTGTGTTTAGTACTTGCCTGGATCCTAAGGACCGGTTCATGGAGCATGTAACCCGGCTTTACAGTGCCAACCACATGCTGAGATGGGGCAGCTTGGCCAATTAATTAGGTGTATCCCCGGCGTAGTATGGGTGTGTTGGATGGTGCGGGGAATAGGTGTCAGCTAGACTACCATATGAACCGCAAGGCTCAAGAGGGGGCCACTGCAGCGGGGTTGGAGCCTCTTGTATGCTGTTAGGGGTGAAACTTCAGTGGGCCCACGCTCGTCGGGAATCCCTTTGTAAAGGCTTCGTAGTGATCTCCTGGCTGCACACCTGGGAAGTGTGAATGTGGATCGTAGCCACTGGCATAATGGAGGTTCTTTTAGTCCACCCGGCAACGGGGGATGAAATCACTACATGTGGGTACAGTGGTACAAACTCTGCAGAGTCAAAACTGTCTTGACAGCCGTGCTCACGGTCAAGAGCGGCCTGGACTTATTCATGATTAGAGGATTGATGGTTTTGGAAGTTAAGCGGGGAGCTTAACATTGGAAATGATGTTATGGTTATTGGATTATGATGATGGGATGGGAGATTGGGACCATTTCACCTGTGTAGTAATGTAGGTGCTTAATAAGCTAAGGTGATAGGTATTTAATTGCGTAGTGCTTTAACCATGAGTTCAACCTCTCCTTGTTCTAGCCATGCATGATATAATTTTCCCACACTTGCTGAGTACCATTGGTACTCAACCTTGCATATTTGTTGGTTTATATTGCTGCTCAGGTCAAGATAATGAGGTGGTGTATAATGACCAACATTTTGGACCCGAGGAAGGTTTTTAGGTTCATGAAGACCCCCGGGCAACGCCTGTGATGGAGCCTTAAAAGAATAATATTCCGCTGCTAGTTTATTTACTTGTGATAAAGCATTAGTGTTCATTGAGACATTTGCGATGTAAGACTTACTTATATTCGACACCTGGCTTGTAATAAATGATGCTTCACTATTTGTCATCACATGTATGAGAAAATGATCCTGGCATACATGTGATATTCACTTGGTTGTTTCTTCGGAAAAACCGGGTGTGACAGAAATGTGTCCCTAAATGTGAATAATAAATTAAACAGATTCACTTCAGCCCAAAATATGTTTTTATCTCACTCCAAAGTTTTCTAAATACTGAGAAAGTTTTTAATTTAATTTTGACAATATGTTTGTCCCACTTTTTAAATTTTAAACACTAGCCACATATTCAATTTCCTAAATTAAATATTAAACAGGGCTAAAAAAAGTAAACTTACCCCACTATAGAGTCTATAATATTATTTTAACAATTTTCAGGGGTCTAGCTATACATAACAGAGGGGTTTTTCTTAATTTCTATCAAGTCCAGGGGCTAAAACTGATTTTTAATTGAATTTACATGAATTTCTGAAGTTCCAGGGGCTAGATCAGAAGTTTCTGGGGCTAGCTCTTATTTTCCGAGAACCCCAGGGGGTAGCACGTAAGATTTCCAGTCTTTATAACGAGGGGCTGACGTGGACCGTCCGATTTAAAACAAACGGCTGAGATTATAACGCCGAACCGGTACGCGGGGATTCAAAGTCTACCGTGCGATTTAAAATAGACGGCGCACAACCGACCTCCCCTCTGATCGAGCGCGGGCGGCGCTGCCCGGCGGCGCACGGCGGCGGGAAGCGGTGATCTCGCCGGAGACTTTCGGATCTTCGAGAATTCTTCCTAGAACGGTGATCTTATGGCATAGATCGGTAGAGGGGAGGTCGGGGATCTCACCTCGGGGGTTTTCTCGAGCTCGGAGGTCCTGGAAGGCGGTCGGCGACGAGGTCCGAATTGAAACCACGGCGAGGCTCGTCGCCGCTGTGTTTTAACGGCAAGTCACTGAGTTTTTTGCACCTGCAGGGTTCCCCGGAGGCGGTGGATCAAGACCGGCGAGTTAGATCGGAATTTCCGAGCTTAGATCGGCTAGAATTCGCCGGAGAAGGCTCGGGTTCTCACCGGAGTAAAAACGGCGGATCGCGTGGGAAAAACAGAATGAGGCCGGGGTTTTTATAGACGGGGAAGGGCGGCGGGGTGGTTTAGATCGAGTTTGCGTCACCCCCGATCGAAATTCGGCTGGGATTCGCAGAAATCTGAGTCGGTTTGGATTCGGGGTGAGAGAGTCCCGGCGCGGGCGCGAGGTAGAAGAAGGGCTGGCGGGCCCTGCCTGTCAGTGGGAAAGAGGGGGGGACGCGCGGCTGCGGGCTGGCGTGGGAATAAATGGGCCGGCTGGTGGGTTTCGGCCCACTGGCCGGTTTTTTTTTTCTATTTTCCTTTTTCTTTTTCTATTTCTTTTCTGTTTTGAGTTTAAATTGAATTCCAGTTTAAATTTAAATTGTTGCAAAACATGCAACACGTCCAAAAATTTTTAAATTCCCCTCTTAACATGATTTAGGGTCTTAACAAGATTTTTGGGGTGTTACATACCAGTACACAACCGTCGGTGTATGGTCAAGAGATCACAAAGTAGCCTTTACAAAGGGGTTACTAGATGTATGGACTCACTAATGTTTCACCGGCAGGCTAGAATCTCCAATTCTCCCACCCACGGGCTCCCTCTTGTGCCATGCAGTTCCCAGGGCAGTCCTCACTCGACTCCCATTCCCCGCGCCTTCCACAGTCCATAACACTCTAGCAACTTACCTAATTACTCAGCTAAGCTGCACCCATACTTGGCCTTGTGGTGGCATTGTTATCCTGGCATGTGCATGCATGAACCGTTCCTTAGATCTACTGCAAGAAAAACCACCATCTCATGCTACCTTATTCACAAACCCAGGCTTGCCTAGATCTCCCTCCGATCCATGTTCATTAACATCATCAGTTTTCTCTTTATCATTACGAGTGCAGTTAGCTAGACACATCTATCTCGCTTCCCAATCCTATAGACTCAGCGAAGCATAAAGCAAAAACCATACCCGACTCATAAACTTCCCATGCGACAAGGGTGGTTTAACCAATACTAGTAAACTCCTATAAAAAGGGTTTCCCATCATGTTTGACTCAGCACACACACCTTTTTGAAAAACAAAACAGTTTTATCCAAAACATAGGATCAATATGATCAAGGAGCACTTGTCTTGTTCTTGCGGTTCCGGTTGTTCTTGATTCTCAAAACCTGGTTGCTGTAGTTTGTCGTAGACAGCTCCCTGAGCTTGTCCTGCTAGGTAGGATCACATGCATACATGATTCACAACAATCAATATTTATGCACAAACTTTAAACTAGATGCGATGATGCATATGCATGCTATCTCATTATTAGTTTTATTAGATTGGTGTGCTCTTGCATGGCTTGCATGGGCAGAGGTGTTCGGATCAAAGGTGGACGCGGCGATGATCTTGTCTTTTAGATCAAACTGATCATTGAGTGATCCGCCCATGAGAAGGCTTCTGTTCGAAAGGAATTGAAGGACAGATGCAAAGGGATGATCACAATGATGTCGTAAGGTGGTACTGAAGTCCTACCTCACGTTCTTCTTGACTTCGAGGTCCTCCCCAGACCTGCTTGGTTCTTCTCCGTTGATCTCCCTTGTTGTGCTTCAGCGATGGTTTGCTCGGCGAGTTAGGGCTAGGGTTCTAAATCTTCGTCTCAGGAGTCGAAAGAGAAGTTTGTGGTTTCGGCTAGAGGTTTTGGGTTCTATTTATAATCAGGAAGAGAAGAGTCCTAATCTGATTGTATCCCGAATAAGAGTCTTATTCAGATCTTTGTTGGATCCTAACATCTTTATCTTTAGTAACATCGTGGAATTTAGATCGGTTTCTGTTGTGTACCGGTATCTTTACGCGTAAAACTTGCTCCAGAACTCGTTACCTCCGTGATGATGAGCTCCGGAAGCTCCACGTGGTCCTCCAGGGCCTGGTATCTCCTCGTCCACAGAGACGAGCTCCGGTTGTGCCGCGTGTCACGAGCGAGACTTCCCCCTTCTTTGGAGTTGAGCTCCGCGCACGCCACGTGTCGGCGCCGATCTTCCCTCTCTTCCTTCCTCAGGAACATGCCCCGAGGTCGACACGTGTCCAGCAACGACAGACCTCCCGGAGATAAGCTCCGGTGGCGACACGTGTTCGATAGATCCGGACTTCTCTGAGATGGGCTCCGAGATCGACATGTACCCCGCGCGACTGGTCCTTTGATTTCTGCGAGGACTAGCTCCGAGGATGACACGTGTCTTGCGGAAATGCCTTTGCTTCCTCTGCAGAGGCTAGCTTCGTGGGCAACACGTGTCCCACAGGATCAGACCTCTCCCCTTTGTGGCGACGAGCCCCGAACCTGCCATGTAGCTCTTTCAGCGGCGGACTTCTCCCCATCTCGCAGGGATGAGCTCCGAACATGCCACGTGGCCAGTGGCCGTGGTAAGTTGTCTTCGGCGCTCTCAGAGTGCTTTATTGGCTATTCCTTTGATAATTCTCTTTGTTCCTATTTTTAATTAGAATGTTTCCTCTTCATAGAACATGAACATATGCTGACACCCGAGGCGAGGGTGTCACACCGAGCCTTTTATAGTCCAAGGCTCGTGCGGCTTACAAGGGGGGCCCGGGACCCGACAGGTAGTCCCGGGGAGATTTCCTGCCGACTATCGTATCCGCAGTTATGTCGGTAGTTGTCTCTGGCGAAGGCTTCCGAGTCTTCGTCCTGCCGCCCTGCCCATGCCGCATGCTAGTCGTAGTGGTTGATGACGGTGGGGGCGGCAGGGGATGTCTTGTCGCTGTATTTATTGGCTAGCAGGTTCTGACACTGCGCGCCAGTCTACGATGCGACTGGGCGCAACGGCACCTGACAGAGGTGTGCTCCCCGTCTTCGCGTATTAGGAAGGCGCGGGTCTTGAATGCTTTGTACGGTAAAGGCATGGCGCGCCTTTACTCCTGTTGCCTACCGCGCCGGGCGGCAGCACTGCTCTACTGGCCACGTGTCGGACCCGGAGCTCTCCTCTGAGGAGAGGGGGGGCTCCGGCTCCGCTGGACACGTGGAGCCTTCGGAGCTCACCCCCGCGGAGGGGGCGAGGTCCGGTCTTCCAGGCCACGCGGCAGGCTCGGAGCTATCCTTTGAGGAGAGGAGAGCCCCGGCCCTGCCGGACACGTAGCGCCTTCGGAGCTCGCCCTTGCGAAGGGGGTGAGGTTCCGTCCTCCTGGGCCACGTGGCAGGCTCGGAGCTATCCTCCGTGGGGAGGGGAGCTCCGGCCCCGGTGGACACGTGGCGCCTTCAAACCTCGCCCCTGCGGAGGGAGCGAGGTCCTTAGGAAGTTTTACGCTGTGCGCGGGGGTACCCGGTATTGAGGGTACCGACAGTGGCCCCCAGGCTCACCTCGGGGGAGGTAACGAGCCCGAGGTGGGGCCTTCTCCTACCCACGTACTTTCTTGTATTGAGTACTCTCTGTGCTGGCAGGGTCTTGACGGCTTCGGAGTTCAGCCTTTGAGGAGAGGGTGAAGCCTGGCATCGGAGCTCTGCCCTTGTGAAAGGGGGAGGTCCAGCCTCGGAGCTCGCCTCTGAGAAGAGGTGTGGTCTGGGAAGTCATCGAAGCTCAGGCCCACGAAGAGCGTGAGGTCCGGCATCAGGGCTCGCCTTTGAAAGGAGGGCGAGGGCTGGCGTCGGAGCTCGGCCCAGCTGTGGGGACGGAGGTCCGGAAGTCATCGGAGCCCAGGCCCACGAAGGGCGTGAGGTCCGGCATCAGGGCTCGCCTCTGAAAGGAGGGCGAGGGCTGGCATCGGAGCTCGGCCCAGCTGCGGGTGCGGAGGTCCGGAAGTCATCGGAGCTCAGGCCAGCGAAGGGTGTGAGGTCCGGAGGTCATCGGAGCTCAGGCCAGCGAAGGGCGTGAGGTCCGGAGGTCATCGGAGCTCAGGCCAGCGAAGGGCGTGAGGTCCGGCTTCAGCGCTCGCATCTGAAAGGAGGGCGAGGGCTGGCCTCGGACCTCAGCCCATCTGTGGGGGGCGGAGGTCCGGAAGTCATCGGAGCTCAGGCCAGCGAAGGGCGTGAGGTCCGGAAGTCATCGGAGCTCAGGCCAGCGAAGGGCGTGAGGTCCGGAGGTCATCGGAGCTCAGGCCAGCGAGGGGCGTGAGGTCCGGAAGTCATCAGAGCTCAAGCCAGTGAAGGGCGTGAGGTCCGGCATCAGCGCTCGCCTCCGAAAAGAGGGCGAGGGATGGCCTCGGAGCTCGACCCAACTGTGGGGGCGGAGGTCCGGAAGTCATCGGAGCTCAGGCCAGTGAAGGGCGTGAGGTCCGGCATCAGCGCTCGCCTCTGAAAGGAGGGCAAGGGCTGGCCTCGGAGCTCGGCCCAGCTGTGGGGGGCGGAGGTCCGGAAGTCATCGGAGCTCAGGCCAGCGAAGGGCGTGAGGTCCGGCATCAGCGCTTGCCTCTGAAAGGAGGGTAAGGGCTGGCCTCGGAGCTTGGCCTAGCTGTGGGGGGCGGAGGTCCGGAAGTCATCGGAGCTCAGGCCAGCGAAGGGCGTGAGGTCCGGAAGTCATCAGAGCTCAGGCCAGCGAAGGGCATGAGGTCCGGAGGTCATCAGAGCTTAGGCCAGCGAAGGGCGTGAGGTCCGGAAGTCATCGGAGCTCAAGCTAGCGAAGGGCGTGAGGTCCGGCATCAGCGCTCGCCTCTGAAAAGAGGGCGAGGGCTGGCCTCGGAGCTCGGCCCAGCTGTGTGGGGGGGGGGGAGGTCTGGAAGTCATCGGAGCTCAGGCCAGCAAAGGGCGTGAGGTCCGGAGGTCATCGGAGCTCAGGCCAGCGAAGGGCGTGAGGTCCGGAAGTCATCGGAGCTCAGGCCAGCGAAGGGCGTGAGGTCCGGCATCAGCGCTTGCCTCTGAAAGGAGGGCGAGGGCTGGCCTCGGAGCTCCGCCCAGCTGTGGGGGGCGGAGGTCCGGAAGTCATCGGAGCTCAGGCCAGCGAAGGGCGTGAGGTCCGGCATCAGCGCTCGCCTCTAAAAGGAGGGCGAGGGCTGGCCTCGGAGCTCGGCCCAGCTGTGGGGGCCGGAGGTCCGGAAGTCATCGGAGCTCAGGCCAGCGAAGGACGTGAGGTCCGGCATCAGCGCTCGCCTCTGAAAGGAGGGCAAGGGCTGGCCTCGGAGCTCATCCCAGCTGTGGGGGCGGAGTCCGGTACTGCTCAGAAGTCCTCCCTTTCCTGTCCCTTAGTCTCATTTGGCCTACTGTCCCGGGCCAGAATACGGGGCTTGGGTAATCCAGTGCACTTGATCCCGGAGGTCTGGCCCCCAGCCACATTCAGGGTGTAACCGTCCGGCCCCCTGGTACTCAGACCGTAGCGCTGGGGGGCAGAGTGCACATGCTTTGGGTGCAGGACCGGGCAAAGCAAGGCTCCTGACCCCCCGGTCTAGCGTAGGTCTTTTCTCGGAGGAGACTAACTGGCGGTACAGTACCCTTACAGGGGGAGGTCCGAAAGGCCCCCGGGCCTCTGGCAGGTACCCCAAGCACTACCGCCTTCGGCAGGATGGCAAATATCGACTATGCATGAGCGCAGGAAAGAGGAACCGAGTGTACAATGGATGTACACTGTCTAGAGCGTGGGAAGGTGATCATATAAATTAATACGTAATTTAAATAAACACCTAAGTAAGCATGGTGAACTTACTAGGGTAGCGTCGGAGCGTCATGTCCTCACGCAGAGCGGGTCATGCGTGGCTTCGTCGTACGCTCGGACACGGGGGACCCCCATGGCGATCTCAGGGGGAAGCATGGCTTCGGCTCCGCATACCATGTAGAAGGGTAGTTCCCGTGACCCGTCCCTGGGAAGTCCGGTTGGCCCTCGACATAGAGGAGCCGGTATCCCCCGACGGCTTTGGGTGCGCGTCTGCACCGGTTGTGTGGGTCTGCTTGGCGTGGACCTGGCACGCATTGCATCTCCTAACCGGTTTGACGGCGTCCAGGTGGCTCTTGATCAATAGAAGCCATGCCGGGTGGCTTAACCGACCAGCGTGTGGGACGATGAGCGTTCCCAGAACTCGCCTCCGTGGACTACTGCGAGCTAGTCGCAACCTTCCTCCTGGGTTATGCACCGCAATAGGATGCCGTGGCGCCACGCCAGTAAAGATACCAGCGCGTAGCACTTAGCCATCCGCACAATCCGTTCAGCGAATGCACGTTCATCAGGAAGGATGTCCTTCAAGGAGTCCCGGACCTCCGTGGTCCATGCATCGGGACTACTGAGCTTCTGGATCTTGAGCGCTGGGTTGCACGGAGTCCCCAGTGACGCTTACGATCCTTTGGCGGCGTCCATGGCTGCAGGGCCACCGGGACCGCCAGCTTCGAGGTGCTGGTCCAGCCCCCTTCGCCCGGCTCGGCGGGCCGGGCTATGGGCCGTAGCAACGTCCTCTCGAAGACTCCTTTGGGCACAGGGGCTCCGGTGGAGGCCTTCGTTGAGAGGTTGTCAGCCGCGGCCTTGCCAGCGCGTGGTACATGGCGCAGGTCCAAGGCAAGGAAGTCCTTCTCCAACATCCGCACGTGGAGCAGATAAGAAGCTAGCTGTGGGTCATTGCAGGGGCATTCACCCTTAACTTGCTTGATAACTAGCTGGGAGTCGCCCTACGCCAACAACTGGCGAGCGCCCAGAGACAGGATTGTCTTTTAGGCCAAAGATGAGTGCTTCATACTCTGCCAAGTTGTTGGTTGCCTTGGAATTGAGATGCACCATGTACCCAGACTGCTCCCCCGATGGCATGAGAAGCAGTACGCCGGCACCGGCCCCCTCCTTTCACGAGGAGCCGTCGAAGAAGAGCGTCCAGTGAGGCCCGGTGAAGACCGGAGCTTGGTGCTTTGGTTCACCGTCTTCGCGGCCCCCTGGGTCAGCCTTCGTTGGCGTCCACTCAGCCACGAAGTCAGCCAGTGCTTGGCTCTTGACTGTCTGACGTTGTCGGGAGCTCAGCTTGAACTCCGCCGTCTTCAGGCTGTCTTCCGGCTTTGGAAGCTAACAGTGAGTGCCAATGACGCCCGTCTTCTGCTCCGACGCACTTGTCCGCCAGGCTGAAGAGCCCCGAGATGTCTTGCACCTCCCTGGTGGCTAACTTCTCGAGCATCTTCTTGTCCCTCACACCTTGTCGGAATGCGACCACCACTGATGCATTCGGGATGTGGGGGGCGGTGTTGCGTACCTGGGAGAACCGCTGGATGAAGGAGCGCAGTGATTCCCCAGGTTGTTGTTTGATGGCGTGGAGGTCAAGCCCCGTGCCTAGACGGGTGTAGGAACTGCCGAAGTTGGCAATGAACTGCCGGCAGAGCTCTCCCCAGGAAGTTATGGAACCCTAGGGGAGGTTCATGAGCCAAGACCGGGCTGGGCCGGTTAAGGTGACAGGGAAGTAGTTGGCCATGAAGGCCTCATCCCCTCCTGCGGCAAGTACGGCGGTGGAGTAGATCAGGAGGAACTCCGTTGGGTTGACGCTGCCGTCGTACTTCTCGGGCAGGTGCGGCCGAAACTTGCGCGGCCACCTCGCGAAGCGAAGGTGGGGCGCCAGGGCCGCACATCCTGCTCCTGTTGCTGCAGGCGTTGGTGCCGCCAACGCTTGGTTCGCCGCTGGCACAGTGTACCCCGGTATGGGCAAGGCTGCGCCATAGACCGGGGGCGCCGTTTGTAGGGCATATGGCTGTGGCATATGCTGCGCGGCATATGCCTGGGGCAGAGATCGCGTGGCGAAGGTCTGCGCCTCAGGATGGGTCGAGGCTGACGTCATGCTGTCGCCAGCCTCTTGGTTGCGACGCCTTTCTCGACGTCTCTCGAGGTACACCCAGGAATCTTGGCCCAAGTGGCACCGTTCCAGTTCTGTCCTCAGGTCCGTCAATGGAAGCCTGGTGGAGCTGGAATCCGCCGTTTGTCCGTCAACCGTCGGCGTGCGTGTCAGCGACACAGCCGGTTGGCCGGAGCGTCGTCCCCGCCGAAGTCGAGGGTTTGCGGCGGCGACGACGAGACGGTCTACTTCGCGAATCCACTGTTGGGTCATTGAATGGGGCGCGTCCCCAGCAGGTGGATTGCGCAGTAGCGCTCTTGCTGCAGCTAGTGCACCCCCGTGGGGAACGCTCAGCGCTGCAGAAGATCTCACGCTGGCTGGAGCGTGCATTGCCGGAGTCGGCTGCTGGCTTCCAGCTTGCACCGACACACTCCGTCCTGAGTGTGTCGACACGTATTCCCCGCTAGTCACGGTCCGTCGTGAACGCGGGGGAGGAGAGCTTGCCGCTGAAGGTAGCTTCGTCATCTTCATCGGCAGAAACTCGTCGCGCAAGGGAAAATGCCCCTTCCTAATGCGCCAAATGTCGAAGTGTGTGGTCGACACTTCCCCCGGACCTGCACTGGGCAGCCCACGGAGGTTCTTTTTAGGAGGGGCTAGTCACTTGCGGAGAGCTTGAGCGTAGGGACGAGTTAAGGAGGAGCTTGACACGGCGAGTTTTACGTGGTTCAGGCCGCCGGAGCGTAAAACCCTACGTCCACGGCGAGCTGAGGAGCTCGCTGTATTGCTTGTTGCTCAGAACCGGAGTCCTGAGCTTGAGGATGAGTTATGCCTAGCGTATGAGTTGCGGGAGTGCGAACCCAGGGTGCGAATGGCTAGAGTGCGAACATTTGCTAACGTTGCCTACCCGAGCCTTTTATAGTCCAAGGCTCGTGCGGCTTACAAGGGGGGCCCGGGACCCGACAGGTGGTCCCGGGGAGATTTCCTGCTGACTATCGTATCCGCAGTTATGTCGGTAGTTGTCTCTGGCGAAGGCTTCCGAGTCTTCGTCCTGCCGCCCTGCCCATGCCGCATGCTAGTCGTAGTGGTTGATGACGGTGGGGGCGGCAGGGGATGTCTTGTCGCTGTATTTATTGGCTAGCAGGTTCTGACACTGCGCGCCATTCTGCGATGCGACTGGGCGCAACGGCACCTGACAGAGGTGTGCTCCGCGTCTTTGCGTCTTGGGAACACGCGGGTCTTGAATGCTTTGTACGGTAAAGGCATCGCGCGCCTTTACTCCTGCTGCCTACCGCGCCGGGCAGCAGCAACTGGCCACGTGTCGGACCTGGAGCTCTCCTCTGAGGAGAGGGGGGGGCTCCGGCTCCGCTGGACACGTGGAGCCTTCGGAGCTCACCCCCACGGAGGGGGCGAGGTCGGTCTTCCGGGCCACGCGGCAGGCTCGGAGCTATCCTTTGAGGAGAGGAGAGCCCTGGCCCTACCGGACACGTGGCGCCTTCGGAGCTCGCCCTTGCGGAGGGGGTGAGGTCCGGCCTCCTAGGCCACGTGGCAGGCTCGGAGCTATCCTCCGTGGGGATTGGAGCTCCGGCCCCGGTGGACACGTGGCGCCTTCAAACCTCGCCCCTGCAGAGGGAGCGAGGTCCTTAGGAAGTTTTACGCTGTGCGCGGGGGTACCCGGTATTGAGGATACCGACAAAAAGCACAACCAAAGATAATATCATCCACACACACTTGAACGAATAATGAGTCATTGTCATGCTTAAGCACAAAAAGAGTTTTATCAACCTTGCCCATGGTAAACCCCTTTTCAAGTAAAAATGTTTTTAACCTATCATACCATGCTCTAGGGGTTGTTTGAGACCGTACAAGGCTTTGGACAGTTTGTAAACATGATTAGGAAACTTTGGATTTTTAAAACCAGGTGGTTGTTTGACATAAACCTCCTCATCTATGTAGCCATTAAGAAAAGCACTTTTAACATCCATTTGATATAGCTTAAAACCTTTAGATGCAGCAAAAGCTAACAAAATTCTTATGGCTTCTAATCTAGCAACAGGAGCAAAAGTTTCATCAAAATCTAGACCTTCAACTTGTGTGAAACCTTGAGCAACCAACCTAGCCTTATTCCTAACCACAACCCCATCCTCACTTTGTTTATTTTCAAACACCCATTTAGTTCCAATTAAAGTGTGATCTTGAGGTGGAGGTACAAGTTTCCAAACATTATTTCTTTCAAAATTTTCTAACTCTTCTTGCATGGCAATAATCCAAGATTCATTAGTAAGTGCGTGTGATATATCTTTGGGTTCAAAAGAAGCAACAAAAGTAGAATGAGCATGAGAATTGGGATCGAAAAACCTAGATCTTGTAACTCGTTTATGCAAGCTTCCAATAATTTGTTGTGGATGATGACTATTGAGAATCCGGAGGAGAGTGGACACTTCACAAGCTTCTTCTTCTTCATGTTCATCACAAATAGATGAGCTTGTGACGTGAGGAGGATCTGGACCAGCAATGGTGGTCGTCGGTGCTGGCTGTGAATCAAGATCAGGAGCTGGAACAATGTCATTAGTTGCTGAATTTTCGGGCAGCAGCACCACTTCTTCCTCTTCCTCAACAAAAATACTCTCCCCCTACGGATATGGATCCGGACCTGCAATATTTGAACTAGTACCTGGGCTAGCTTCATCAAAAGAAACCTCACAAGTCTCCACAATTTTGTTAGTATCAAGTAAAAGCATACGGTAGCCTCTAGTATGAGATGGATAACCAAGAAATATGTCAGCAACAGACCTAGCTTCAAATTTATCAAGATTACCATGTTTCTTAACAAAGCGTTTGCATCCAAAGACCCCAAAGTGTGTGACACTAGGCCTATGTCCAAACCTGAGCTCATATGGTGTTTTACCTAGCTTAGCACGCAAGAAAACACGATTTGAGACATAACAAGTTATTACAATTGCATCAGCCCAAAATTTCCTAGGAGTTTGATATTCATCAAGCATAGTCCTAGCCATCTCAACTAAGGTTCTGTTCTTTCTCTCTACAACACTGTTTTGTTGAGGTACATATGATGAAGAAAATTGATGATCTATTGCATTTTCAGCACAAAAGTTATCAAACGATTGATTTTTAAATTCGGTTCCATTATCACTTCTAATTGATCTTAAAGATCCTGGGTGATCAATTGATAATCTAAGAAATAAAGTTCTAAAGTGACTAAAAGCTTCATTCTTAGATGCCATAAAGTAAACCCAAGAGTATCTAGAATAGTCATCAACAATCACAAGAACATACCATTTACCTCCGAAGGATTGAACACGTGAAGGTCCTACGGTGTCAAGGTGTAAAAGTTGACCCAGTTCAGTTGTCATGGTCATTGTGAGAGGAGCATGTGAACTTGCAACCATCTTAGCATGTCTACAAGAAGAGCACACAATTTCTTTGTCCCCTTTAAGCTTAGGCAGCCCACGTATGCGATCAAGAGCACTAACACGCGTGAGATGATCAAAGTCTACGTGACCAAGTCTACGATGCTAAAAATATAAATCTTTGGAATCATTTGCAACTAGGCATCTATGCTTAGAGGAAGACATATCAAAATCAGCTTTAAAAACTATTCCAAACCGAGACATGTTAAAAATAAGCTCACTATTTGAACCTACAACTTTGCAGCAGTTTTTATTGAAATAATTTCTAGATTTTCATCTAGCAATTGTGAAACAGGAAGCAAGTTGTATTTCAAATTTTTGATAAGTGTCACATCCTTCAAAGTGCAGTAATCATTCACTCTAACCGAACCCTTAGCGATTATAGGAGTTGAAGAATTATCGGCAAAAGTAACATTCTCTACACGTGACACAAAAGAGAGAGAGGAGAACCATTCTTTGTTACCGGTCATGTGGCGTGAGCAACCTGAATCCACAATCTAAATGTTCTCCTTCCTCAAGCGTGTAACCTACATAGAAGCACAATACATCGATGACTCAATACTAGGGTTAGTTAAAAGGCATTTAGGAATCCAGTAGTGAGTCACACGATGTTCAGCAGGAATAACATGCGAAAGCTGATATAAAACAGCAGGTTTATGAGTCAAAGTTTGAGATTTTTTGTTCTTAACTACTGACCTATGAGGTGTTACTTGTGTAGCACAAAAATCAGTAGCTCCGGAGGCAAAAACAGAAGGTCCGGAGGCAAAAACTGAAGCTCTGGAGGCAAAAACTGAAACTCCGGAGGTAAACTTTGAATATTTCTGACTCATAACAGCAGGTTGCATGTTCCTGACATTCGGTTTAGTATGTGCAGCAAATTTTGCATGAGAGTTATAAAATCTAGCTTGCATTCATTCCTTTTTATGTTGTTTAGCTAGTCTATAACAAAAATCTATGACATGACCATCTCTACCACAATAGGTACAATGAAATTTAACTTTGTGTTCATGTCTAGATGAGCATGCAGTATACTTATTTGAACTCGAAAGTGACAACACTCCTGCAGATTTAAAAACCACTTCTTTTTGTTTAGGAACTGTTTGAATCAAACCACTTCCTAATGATTTTACAATTTTAGGTGGATGTTCCTTAGCATGAGCATGTGAATCAAAAACTAAACCAGTTTTATCATTGCAAGACTTGGAAGAATTCAGCAGCAAGTTTAGGTTCTTATTCCCATTACAAAACCGATCTAATGTCCTATGCATGTTATCAAGTTTATTTGATAGATCAAGGCAATTTTCACATGAAGTTTTCCTTTTAATTTGTAATTGGAACAATATTTAACTTCATGAGAACGTAAAGCATTGTTCAATATAGAAATTTCTTTCATATCATCTTGTAGTTTCTTATCAAGATCATCGCAAGTAGAACAATGCAAATCAATTGTAGAACAACAAGCATCTTTCAAGTTTTTATCATTAAGTGCAGCAAGCTTTTTGTTCTTTTTTATTTCAAGTCCAAGTTTATCAAGTGTGGAGGTGTGTGCACTTCTTAGAGAGGACAATTGTTCATATATTAAATCACATGAGGAACAAGAATCATCACTAGCAATCAAGGATTTTAAACGATTAATTTCAGATTCTAGTGACTCAATTTTAACAGCATTGTCCCTAAGCTTTTTGTCCTTTTTCTTAACAATAATAGTGGCACGAGAAATAGCATCACATATTTCTTCGCAAGTAGGATATACCTCTTCGTTGTCACTATTGTGTTCTGCATCCTCCATACTTGATTTTGATTTGCCCGCCATGAAGCACAAGTTTGCCAGATCATCGTCATCTTCATCACTTCCAATGTCTACATAACTGGAGCCAAGTTCTTGAAGTGCGGTGATGAAACTGTTTATCAGTTTGCGTCTTGTAAAACCCTTCTTTTTCTTGTTGCTGTTGCCAAAAGAGGACTTGACTTTATTCTGCTTTTCATTACGGTTAGAAGGACCTGAAAGGTTAGGGCAATCTGTACGAAAGTGTCCTGTCTTACCACATTCAAAGCATCGTTGAGGTCCGGAGCTTCCTCTCTTTCTTGTTCTCACATTTTGCAATGCTTTTGAGATTCTAGTAGAAAGAAGTACTAGCTCCTCCTCTGGAAACTCCTCAATCTGTTCCAAGGTTAGTGAAAACAGCAAAGCAAGTGTATTGCTAGATGATAGGCCGGAGCTAGGCATATCACGTTGTGAGACAAATGCAATAGTCTTATTTGGGTTCTTACGTGATATAATGTCAATTTCATGAGTTTTTAGCTTAGAATAAAGCACATATAATGTAAGAGTACTCATGACAGTAGATTCACGTATGGATGTTACTTTAATCTCCCAAATTGACATGTCTAATGCACTTAGTAATTGCCTGACATTTTCAGCATCTAAAAAATTAACATTGATGCTACGCAAGTTGCTGAGAATTTTATTAAAGTGAGCAAAGAGGTCATCAATGGACTCACCGGGTTGCATTTCAAAGCGCATGTATTCTTTCTTGAACATATCCTTTCTTACCTCCTTGATCGTGTTGGATCCTTCGTGGTAGTCACAAAGTGCTCTCCACACATCGTACGCCAATCGGAGGTGTGCAACACGGTTGAAGTTGCTCTGAGTTAGTCCTTGTATG
Organism: Neostapfia colusana; assembly: GCA_030760725.1. Taxonomy (NCBI): domain Eukaryota; kingdom Viridiplantae; phylum Streptophyta; class Magnoliopsida; order Poales; family Poaceae; genus Neostapfia; species Neostapfia colusana. The sequence continues at coordinate 111,697,516 of JASWHV010000001.1, forward strand.
ATCAAGTTCCGAGCCTTGTTGTTGTTGTCGACATCTCTCATGTTTGTAGCGTGACTTGATAGTTTGAAGGCACATCGTAAGGCTTATTACACCTTTTCCCATATTGCAGAGCCTTGCGCCTGGATGAAAGCTTCCATGCGTGCCTTCCAAACCTAAAAATCAATACCACTAAACGCACAAGGTTTGGCGGAGTATTTCACCATGATGATTAGTCAAAACACGTGAAAATCACAAAGATTAGAGCAACCTTGCTCTGATACCAATTGTAGGATCGAAGTACACGTGTAAAGCTACCAGAGGGGGTGAATGGTAGATAAAAACTTTTCAGCGGAAGCAACAAAACACCCCTCAGCAGAAAACCGATCTGTTAAAGAAACCGTGTGTGTGACTAATCTAAACGTGTTCAACTATGACAAAACTAGTATAGATTGTAGAGAATCAAGCCACAAAGACGTCACAACAAGAATCATGAAAATCCGTTGAGAGAAACTCAAGTTACGATCGAAAGATCGAACAAAGGTCAATCTATCCTACGTGAGAAAAACAGTTCAGGAATACTGTAAAGAAACTCGTGTAGATCAGAAACCACAAATTCAATGACCGTGAAATTTTCACAGATGATAGATAATCAAGTTGTGAAGACAACCAAAAAAGAATCACATCAATTGGGTCTGTAAAACTCGAGTTATGATAAAACCACCGAAGCAAGGTAGTGCTGAACAGAAACTCAACGAGAAAAAGTTGTCTGAAACAAGTTGGATGAACAAGGCACAAAAGTTCCTTTAGAATACGAATTTTATTTATCAAAACACAAGAGGAACAGCCCCAAAGTCGTGTTCTCCACGAGCCTTGGCCTCCCTTGCTTATATAACCAGCTCTATGGCCAATCCAATTCAAACTAGGACTCCTACTCCTACTTGGATTCAAACTGTAACTTTCTAATACTGCTCAAGACTCTTCTATACGCAGATAGAAGCAATCTTAATACTTCCAAACACCTTAGTAACGCCCCAAACATTCCTAAAACAACTCTACTTCATGCCTAACACGAAATCCTGTTATAACCAACTCGAAACTTTCCATAAACAAACCATAACCGCCTCAGCCGCAGCCTGAGCGCAAAGTCCAGCCGGTTGAACCTTTTCAACCATATCTCCACTTCCATATCTCTTCACCACGCCTTGGAACCATGTTGCCACGTCCATGCATTCCTTGCACACGTGCAAACACCTTCCAACAACGTCCATGATACCTTCATATGCATTGTTCTTAATCCAAACATGTTGCGCGACCTCCCGATCAACTCAACCACAATTCCTCCCGAACTTGGTTGTAATCTCATCTTCTCCCTAAGACTAGTTCAATGGATCCCGTCACCAGACATGTCTTGAACTCAAGCAACACCTGCACATGAATAAACAACCAATACTTCTGAGCACAAGTCCTCGACTTGACTCTCGTTAGTTCCGAAACTACAACATCTTACGTGAGCACCTCACATAAGCATGTTGTAAACCATAGCAAAATGATATCAGCCATAACCACCAAAACACACCAAAAACTTAGTAAAATAATAATAGGTAAACTTTTCATAAGAGTAAAGCAAGTTCGAAACATTGCAAGTTAAAAGCAGAACCATTACAATCAAGCTCCGAACATTACCAAAGCTAACCGGACCTTGAACCGGAGCTTACAAAAGCTAGTCGGACCCAGCCCCGGAGCTTACTAAAGCTTAGTCGGACCTAGCACCGAACTTACCAAAGCTAGTCAGACCTAGCACCGGAGCTAGCAAAAACAAGTCGGACCTAGCCAAAATAAGTCAGAACTAGACAAAGCAAGTCGGACCTTACGTCGGACCTTGCCGGAGCTACCCGAAACAAGTCGGACCTATCGTCGGACCTTGCAGGAGCTCGAATCTAGAATCGGACCTTGTTAAAAATATGTTTTGGTAGTATTCAAAACTTTTATCGTCAAAATCAATGTATTTAGCAGATATAGATCTCACAGCTTTAACTTTTCTCCAGTCAGGAATGAATTAAATCCCACAAGCTTGTTCCAATGCGTCATGTGATGGTCGATGCATGCTGCTCACAGCAGAGATCTATCTCCGGTCCCACAAGATCAGTTGCTTTGTATAGAGAGACACGTGGTTATTCTTCCTGACATGCATATTTTTTCCAGGGTATTTCCATGCCCCTGATCTCTTTTTTTTCTTGCCTGTCTCATCCCTTGCTTCACCCTGGACAGAGATCACGTAGCAGGTAGCACGACGCCGTACCTACGCTTCACACACATACTGCTACCACCATAGGGGAATCAATTACTGCTACAACTCCAGCTGACATTATATGCTTGGACGACGCGAACTATTGTTGCACGCTACATCCTGCAGGTGCTATGCTGTTGGCACTTCACTCACAAGAGTACTCCAGCCCAACAAGGCAGATCCCCAGATAGGAGCCATTGGAGCACTGCACGGTCGTGTACTGGTAGTGGTAGCTTAACTTTGTGTGTAGGTCTGCACCAGGGTCCCGGAGCAGAAGCTAATCAAGAGTTTCAGCGGATTCAGCAAGTGAAAAATCCATGCATGCATGGCACTCTAGTGCTAGTACTAGCACGACCTCGCTTTCGCTGCATGCTTTCAAGTTTCGAGTACTTGAGCTGCTAAGCTGTGTGCATTTACTTGAGCTGAGGTGTTACAGCCACGAGCCTTGTTGGGCAGAGGGAGAAAGGGCCACAAGATTGGAGCGTCTTTTGTGTGCCGATTGCACCACCTTCTTCGGTCTTCCCTGCTTCCATCTCTTCTTTTTGGTTCAGACAGTAAGATTGGCTTGAAGAACGACGCGTGGATACTGGGTACTGATTTCTTTTTTTTTTCTTCGTACTGCTGCGCTGTCCATCGAATTAACGCGCATGACCTCGTCACGCCTTGGTCGACATGGCGCCAAACGCCAAGTACTACTGGTAGCAAGCACGCCCACTCAATTCGATCTGCTGCAGAGCCATGGCCGATCATCAGAATTGCACCGGGCCGGCCGGACTATGACGTCAGGCTGATGAGGTGTGGTGAGGTGATGCATTCCAATCAAACAAGTTACAAGCATTGATCCATCCCATCCAGCGTCCATATGGTTGGGTCCGTGCAAACCAAGCGATTTCATTACGTACTACTACTGGCATCTCATTCCATTTAACTAAGCTCCATTAACCAATTCGTGGCGGTGCCCTTCCCTATACTGTAAAATTCGTCGCCGTTTCCCGATGCCTGAAATCAAATCGGCGTGTCAGGTCTCAGGATCGCCCGATCGTCCGTCCGTCAAATGCTGCTGGTGATGATTAATTGCTCCTACGGACGCGCTGCTGCGGCTACGAGTGAAGAAGAACGTAGGAAAAGATTTTAAACGTGACGTGCCATGCATACAGGAAGGGGTTCGATGTAGGCAGGGAGGGAAGGAGCACGCGGCGAATACGTGTAGCGGTTCAAATTTCCATCCAGAAGCAACTCCTCTCTCTCTCTCTCTCTCTCTCTCTGCAAGATGCTGCGAAGCAGGCTGCTGCTGCTGCCTGGCTCGATCCACTGGAGTAGTTCGAAAGATGGAACTGTCTTCACCACTGTTCGGCGTGATAGATGGGTGCAGGGACGACGAGCCATATTCAAGACAGTTGTTGGTACCCGCGACACCGGGTACTCCGCGTGTAACAGCAAAAGAAGTCATACGCCAGCACTTGTGCAGAAAATAGAGATCCAGCCTGCAGGCTGGGCCCAACCGCGTGACAGGGAGCACTCATGAGAAGGCGAGTGCCCTAGGCCTCGAGTCCAACCACCTGCTAAGGAGGGCTCCGAGGATGTCACGTGTCTACGGGCTCTGAGTCTCACTACCGGCCGAGGGTGACTTTGGAGCCGCCGCGTGTCCAATGGTGCCGGGCTCGACCTTTCGCTAGGGAGGGCTCCGGCGCTGCCACATGTGTGGAACCTCCGAGCCACGCCTCCCATCAAGGATAGCTCCGGAGGTGCCACGTGTCCTACGGCTCCAGGCCCGACCTCTGGCATGGGAGGGCTCCGGTGCTGCCACGTAGCCAACGACACCGGACCTCTCGCTACTCCGCAGGACAGCTCTGGTGGCGACGTGTGTCCCAGGAGCAGCCACCCAGACGTTGTCCCGACAAGCAACGAGCACATAGCCAAGGAGTGGAGAGGAAGGTACGCTGCCATGCCATGCATTCAAGGCTCGCGCCTTCCCTAGAAGCATGGCTCGCGACGCACGCCTCCGTACTCCGCCTGTTCACCATTACGGTGACGAGACAGGGCAGCGGGGTGTGACAACAGAACAATGCCATCCAACAACACAGAGCTGCTCTGTGGAGCTAGGAGACGTATCGACAAGACGGGAACTTCATCATCATCAGTTACCCGGTCAGAGGCGCCCGACGTGTCAGGCGACGCGCCTTAACTCCTCCGACAGTGACAGTACATATAGCTGTAAATACCCTAGCTCATGTATAGGATACAGATAACTGTGGGGCCACCTGTCGGGCCCCGAGCCACACTGTAACTGCCCCCGCCTTGGGCTATAAAAGGACCGGGGCAGCCTCCGGGCAAAGGGTTCCAAAAACCCGACTATCTCACACACTCATACGCGCAAGCAATACAACAAGCACTCCCATGGACGTAGGGTATTACGCTCCGACGGCCCGAACTACGTAAATCCTCATGTTCCTCTCGCCGTTGTGCTCTATTAGTACCCTGCACACCGGGTACCCCCACGTAATGGGTAAAAAGCACCTGGGCCCCGCCTTCCCATCTTAGGAGGGCCCCAACATAAGTCTTGCGCTTTATGCCCCATGGGCTGCCCCAAGGATTGCAACATGCCCTCAGGCCCTAAGCCTGACTAACCGGCCGAAGGTGGCTCGGGAGCCTACACGTGTCCAGTAGAGGCGGACCCAATCCTCCACCAAGGAGGGCTCCGGCGCTACCACGTGCCAGGAACCTCCAAGTGACACCCCCCGGCCGAAAAGGGCTCCGGAGGTGCCACACGTCTTGCAGCTGCAGATCCGACCTCCAGCATAGAGGCCTCTGGTGCTGCCATGTGGCAGCGACTCCGAGCATACCTTCCCCTGGGGAAGGCACTGGATGGACACGTGTCCTGCAACTCCGGATCCGGCCTCTAACATGGGAGGGCTACGGTGCTGCCACGTGACCAACAACGCCATACCGCCCACTACTCCACAAGACTGCTCCGATGGAGACACGTGTCTCGGGGGCCATCCACCCGAACGTTACACTGACAGGTGTCGGGCAGATGGACAAGGAGTAAAGAGGAAGGTGCGTTGTCAGGTCAAGCATTCAAGGTTCGCTCCTTCCCCAAAAGCAACGCGGGCTCCTTCCCCAGCCAACTCAATCTCATACGCGAGCACTCCCGTGGACGTAGGGTTTTACGCTCCGGAGGCCTGAACCACGTAAATCATTGTGTCCCTCTCGCCATTGTGCTTACACCTTCATGATCCTCTAGCCCCACCGAAAAAACAACCTCCACGGGCTGCTTTCGAGCAGACCGGGGGAAGTGTCGTAGAGAACACTTCGACATTTCACACGCCAAGTTGGGCACTTTTAGTTCTTGAAGCTGTTCGTGAAGCCCACAATGGCGAACATCCAATCTGACGGAGGGCCTTCCCGCCCTTCACGCCGCCAGCGGCGGGAAGAGCAGGAAATGTTGTCTGGTTCTAGAGCGGGACCGTCTGCGCCGATGCCAGCCCCAGCGGCTGCAGCATCAGTTCTCTCGTGACAGCCTTGGGTTGCGACAGTGTCGCAGGTGCTAGCCGAGGCTAGCCCAGATAGTGCACTCCTAGCGGCCCGTGCACTCCTCCACACCCCCCCCCCGCACGCGGGAGCTTCCCCATTGGCTGCTGAGCAGTGGCAAAACGACATCGACCACCTGGTTGTCACGGCGCTCAACTCATTAGCAGCAGCGATGGGCCGGGGGCCACGCACCGCCAAACGTCCGCATCAGCAGCTCGACAGTGACTGTAGTGACCAGCATTGCCCGGTGCACAACTCCAAGCGGCACGGTGTCGGGAGTGCCTGGAGATACAGAAGCTTGCGGGGCACTTCTGAGAGCTCGACAGCGGCGCCAAGATGGCGCACCAGCAATGGTCAGAAGACGGAGTACCAAGGCGCCTGGCAAGCGTCGAAGGTAGTTTGTGACCAGGGAAAAGACACTGGCCCTGGCCACACCCTGGATGAGCATCAAAAAATGCTTCACGTCATGTATGGGGGGTCGTTAGACATCACGTCCCGACGAGACGTCAAGACGCTCCGACGAGAAATCATGGCAGTGTCGTCTGTCCCTAGGCCGGCTCCCTACCCCAAGTGGATGGAGACGGAGATTAGCTTCACACCCAAATAACATGGTGGGGTCCGGGCATCTACCGCTCATCGTCTCCCCGACCATAGCTAACGTGAAGCTCTACCACGTGCTGGTTGACGGAGGAGCGGACCTCAACCTCATCAGCCTTGTATCCTTCCAAAGGCTGCAGATCCCCATGGGAAAGCTGGCCCCGTTGTGCCCATTCTCTGGAGTAGGCCCAGGGTCCATTCTCCCGTGCGGGAGCATCACCCACACGGTAACATTCGGGACGCCCGAGAACTACCGTACCGAGAGTGTTGTCTTCGATGTGGCTGAGGTTAACCTCCCCTTCAACGCTATCCTCGGCAGGCCAGCGTTGTACCAGTTCATGGCCATAGCCCATTATGGCTACCTGGCGCTGAAGATGCCGACTCCGAATGGTGTCCTCAGAGTCCAAGCAGATCGGACCGTCGGGGTTACAGCGCTGGAGAAACTCCAGGCCCTGGCAGCTTCAAAGGAGGAAGCTCCCGGGGGTGTTGGAGCAAGCAAGGAGCCACCCAGCACATGAAAGCGTGGCTCGTCCTCCGCGCTCCGCATACAGCCCTCGGGAGCAGAGGAGATCTCGATCCGGGTTGTCCAGATAGGCGAGGGCACTGCCCAGACTACCCGCATTGCGGGGAATTTGGGTAGCAAATAGGAACTCACGCTCATCACCTTGCTCCAGGACAATGTCGATGTGTTTGTCAACCATCGCAAATGCCTGGGATCCCCAGGGAGGTGATCGAGCACCATCTGAAGATCCACCCCGACGCTAAACTGGTGATGCAGAAGCCTCGGAAGCAGTCCATCAAGCGGCGGAACTTCATTCATGAATAGATCAAGAAGCTGCTCGACGCCAGCTTCATACGGGAGGTCCACCAGCCGAGATGGCTGTCCAACCCCGTCGTGGTACCCAAAGCCGGCGGGAAGCTACGAATGTGCATCGAGTACACCAGTCTAAATAAGGCATGTCCTAAAGACCCTTTTCCTCTCCCGTGAATAGATTAGATTGTAGATTCTACTTCTGGTTGTGATCTGTTGTGCTTCCTGGATGCTTATTCCGGTTTTCATCAAATACCTATGTCTAAGGAAGATGAAGAGCACACTGCTTTCATAACAGTAGGTGGCCTTTATTGTTATGTCTCTATGCCATACGGCCTTAAAGAGCCTGTCCAACCTTTGTTTGTGCCATGCATAAGACATTCGGGGATCTGATAAGGGGACTGGTGGAGGTGTACGTAGATGACATTGTAGTGAAGGTTAAGTCGCAAACATCTCTATTGGACAATTTAGCCTTAGTCTTTGATAAGTTACACGTCACTCGGGCGAAGTTAAACCCGGATAAGTGCATATTCGGAGTTCCTGCTGGGAAGCTCCTCGGTTTCCTGGTCTCGCACTGAATTGAGGCTAACCCCAACAAGATTAAGGCTATAGAGATGATGCAACCCCCCACCCAGGTCAAAGACATCCAGAAGCTGACCGGGTGCCTAGCCGCACTAAGTCGTTTCATCTCCCGACTGGCAGAGCGTGCTCTCCCATTCTTTAAGCTTATGCAGAAGTCCGAACCTTTTGTCCGAACCGAAGAAGCTGACAAGGCGTTCCAGGAGCTAAATCAGTACCTCACCTCGCTACCAATCATGGTCGCTCCAGAGCGGGGTGAGCATCTGCTGCTCTATACTTCTGCAAAGGAAGAAGTTGTCAGCATGGTCCTGGTCGCTGAACGGCCAGGACCTGAGCAACCCCAAGCGCAAGGCAGAGAGCCTGCGGCTGGTCATGAATCTCAGAGCCTGGGTCCGGCAGGGGAGCCTGACGTAACCCCGACCTAGGATGCACCCGGGTCCCAGCTCCCGAGAGACGGATACCCATATCAAGAAGTTGTAGACCTCTCACCAATGGAAGAAAGTGTTTCGGACCCCACCGGGAGAGTCCGAACCACTCAGCAACCGGTCTAATATGTCAGTGAGGTCCTCCACGATGCCAAGACGCGGTATTTAGAGGTCCATAAGTTGCTCTATGCAGTGCTGATAGTGTCAAGGAAGCTCCGCCACTACTTCCAAGCTCACAAGGTGTCGGTGGTGACTACCTACCCACTGAAGGTAGTACTCCACAGCCCCAACGCAACAGGGAACGTAGCAAAGTGGGCGGTTGTCGGTACCCTCAATAAGGGGTACCCCCGCGCACAGGGGTAACTGCCTAAGGACCTCGCCCTTCTCCGTAGGGAGAGCTCCGAAGGCGCCATGTGTCTAGCAAGGCCGGACCTCCCTCTCCTCAGAGGGTAGCACTGGGCCCGCTACGTGGCCAACTGAGTCGGACCTCCCCCCTCCGCGGGGAGAGCTCCAAAGGCTCCATGTGTCCAGCGGGGCCGGACCTCCCTCTCCTCAGAGGAGAGCTCCGGGCCTGCCACGTGGACAGCAGAGCCAGACCTCCCCCCCTCCGCGGGGAGAGCTCCGAAGGCTCCACGTGTCCAGCGGGGCCGGATCTCCCTCTCCTCAGAGGAGAGCTCCGGTTCCGCCACGTGGACAGAAGAGCCGGACCTCCCCTCGCCGTGGGGAGAGCTCCGAAGGCTCCACATGTCCCGTGGGGCCGGACCTCCCTCTCCTCAGAGGAGAGCTCCGGACCCGCCACGTGGCCAGCAGAGCAGCGCTGCCTGCCCCCGCGCGGTAGGCAGAAGGAGTAAAGACGCGCCATACCTTGCCCGTACAAGGTATTCAAGACCCGCGCCTTCCCAAGGCGCGGAGACGCGGAGCACGCCTCTGTCGGGTGCCGTTGCGCCCAGTCACATCGCAGACTGGCACGCCGCGTCAGAGCCTGTCCGCCAATAAACACAGCGACAAGACATCCCCTGCCGCCCCTGCCAACCACTACGACTAGCTTGCGGCATGGGCAGGGCGGCAGAACGAAGACTCGGAAGCCCTCGCCAGAGACAACAACTGGCGTAACTGCAGATACGGTAGATGGCAGGCAATCTCCCCGGGACCACCTGTTGGGTCCCGGGCCCACCTTGTAAGCCGCCCAAGCCTTGGACTATAAAAGGCTCGAGTAGGCAACGTTAGCAAGGGTTCGCACTCCAGCCATTCGCATCCTTAGGTTCGACTCATCCTCAAGCTCAGGACTCTGGTTCTAAGCAACAAGCAATACAACGAGCACCTCTGCTCACCGTGGACGTAGGGTATTACGCTCCGACGGCCTGAACCACGTAAAAATCCCTGTGTCAAGCTTCTCCCTCAATCGTCCCTAACGCGTAAGCTCTCCGTGAGTGACTAGCCCCTCCGAAAAATTACCTCCGTGGGCTGCCCAGAGCAGGCCCGGGGGAAGTGTCGGCTACACACTTCAACATTTGGCGCGCCAGGTAGGGGGGCTTTTCCCTTGCGCGACGAGTTTCTTTCGACGAAGATGACGAAGCTTCCTTCAGCGGCAAGCTCTCCCCGCCCACATTCGCGACGAACGGTGACCAGCGGGGACTACGTCTCGACACACTCAGGATGGAGTGTGTCGGCGCAAGCTGGAAGCCAGCAGCCGACTCCGGTAGCACAGGCTCCAGCGAGCGTGGGATCCACTACAGCGCTAAGTGTCTCCCACGGGGCACACTAGCTGCAGCACGGGCACTACTGCACATTCCACCTGCTGGGGACGCGCCTCAGTCAGCGACCCAGCAGTGGATTCGCGACGTAGACCGTCTCGTCGTCGCCGCCACCAACCCTCGACTTTGGCGGGGATGACATCCCGGTCAACTAGTTGTGTCGCTGATGCGCACGCCAACGGTTGACCGGCAGACGGCAGATTCCTGCTCAACCAGGCTCCCGTCGGTGGACTTGAGGTCGGAGCTGGAAGGACGCCACTTGGGCGACGATGCCCGAGTGGTCATCGAGCGACGACGAGAAAGGCGTCGCAACCAAGAGGCCGGCGACAGCATGTCGACCGCCTCAACCCAGCCTGGGCCGCGGACGTTCGCCACGCGATCTCTGCCCTAGGTGTACGCCACGCAGCATATGCCCCAGCCATATGCCATGAAAAGTGTGCCCTGGTCTATGGCGCAGCCTTGCCCATACCGGGGTATACGGTGCCGGCAACGAACCAAGCGTTTGCGGCACCAACACCTGCAGCAACAGGAGCAGGATGTGTGGCCCTGGCGCCACACCTTCGCTTCGCGAAGTGGCCGCGCAAGTTCCAGCCGCACCTGCCCGAGAAGTACGACGGCAGCGTCAACCCAGCGGAGTTCCTCCAGATCTACTCCACCGCCATCCTTGCTGCAGGAAGGTACGAGGCCGTCATGGCCAACTACTTCCCCGTCGCCTTGACCGGCCCAGCCCGGTCTTGGCTCATGAATCTTCCCTAGGGGTCCATAACCTCCTGGGGGGAGCTCTGCCGGCAGTTCACTGCTAACTTCGGCAGCTCCTACACCCGGCCTAACACGGAGCTCGACCTCCACGCCATCCAGCAACAACCTGGAGAGACGCTGCGCTCCTTCATCCAGTGGTTCTCCCAGGTACGGAACACCATCCTGCATATTCGAAATGCTTCTGTGGTGGTGGTGTTCCGGCAGGGTGTACGGGACAAGAAGATGCTTGAGAAGCTCGTGACCAGAGAGGTTCGCGACGTCTCAGAGCTCTTCAGCCTGGCGGACAAGTGCGCCAGGGCAGCAGAAGGGCGGAACTGGCACTCACTGCCAGCCTCCGAGTCAGGAGGACAGCCCGGATCTGGCGCTGCTTCCCATGGAAGCGGCAAGAAAATCAAGAACCGTGGTGGTGGCAAGGTGAAGCCACCGACCTCAGCTCCCGTTGCTGCAGCAGCAGCACCCAGCGGAGCACGGGGGCCACGCCCCGACAAGAGGCAGCGACAGTCACCAGCTCCAGATGGTGACCAAGGCGAGCCATGCCCCGTGCACGACACCAGCAGCCATACTGCTGCTGAGTGCCGGAAGATTCAGAAGCTCGCGGAGCGCTTCCGCAAGGGGAAGCAATCGCGTGCTGATGCCGCTCCCTTTCGTCAAAGGGAGGGCAAACAGAAGGTCGACACCCAAGACAACGTCAACCACCAGGTGGAGTTCCAGGAGCCTCAGCGCGCCGTGAAGGCGGTGCACAACCATGAGGACTCCAGCTCCAGCGATGACGAGCGCCGGAAGATGCTCTACGTCATCTATGGCGGGTCCGCTGACCCCGCGTCCTGAAGCGCGATTAAGACTCTACGCCGAGCGGTAGCGTCAGTGGCGCCTCTCCCAAGTGCTGCGCCACACCTCAAGTGGATGGGAACCCCCATCAGCTTTGATGCCACTGACTGCCCTAGGAACATGGCTAGGGCCGGCCAACTACCGCTCTTGGTAGCACCCACCATCACCAACGTGAAGATGTACCACGTCCTGGTAGATGGCGGGGCTGGGCTGAACCTCATCAGCCGCGCAGCTTTCCAGAAGCTGCAGATCCCGATGGCCAAGCTCACCCCATCGAGCCCGTTCTCAGGGGTAGGGCCAGGACAATTCGTTCCCTACGGCAACATCAGCCTTCCGGTGACCTTTGGGGCACCGGACAGCTATTGGACAGAGTACATTCTGTTCAACGTAGCGGAGATCAACCTCCCCTTCAACGCCATAATCGGCAGGCCAGCCCTGTACCGATTCATGGCAGTAGCCCACTACGGCTACCTTGTCCTGAAGATGCCTACACCAACCGGTTTCCTCAAGATTCATAGAGACCGCACTGCTGCAGTGTCAGCCTTGGAGAAGCTCCAAGCGCTTGTAACAGCCCGAGCACCAGCCCCTGGTAGTGTGGAACCGGGCCGGCTCCACCCGAGTGCACGCCAACGTGCCTCTACCTCAGCACCCCGCGTGCAACCCCTCGACAAGGACGACGTCCCCCTGAAGGTCGTCCAAGTTGGCGCCGATGCTGCCCAGACCACCCGGGTAGCCGGGGGCCTGGACAGCAAATAGGAAGGCGCACTCATCACCTTCCTCTGGCACAACGTCGACGTGTTTGCATGGCAGCCGTCGCTGAAGCCGGGGATCCCTAGGGAGGTGATCGAGCACCATCTGAAGATCTTCCCCGACGCCCGTCCAGTCCAACAGAAGCCTCGCAAGCAGTCCATCGAGCGGCAGAACTTCATCCGAGAAGAAATCAAGAAGCTGCTAGACGCTGGCTTCATACGGGAAGTCCACCACCCCCGGTGGTTGGTGAACCCCGTCGTCATCCCGAAGGCCGGCGGGAAGCTCCGGATGTGCATCGACTACACCAGTCTCAATAAGGCATGTCCCAAAGATCCATTCCCCCTCCCTAGAATAGATCAAATAGTAGACTCGACATCAGGCTGTGATATGCTATGCTTCCTAGACGCCTACTCAGGTTTTCATCAGATCCCTATGTCTAGAGAAGATGAAGAGCACACTTCCTTCATCACAGTAGACGGCCTGTATTGTTATGTCTCTATGCCTTATGGCTTAAAGAATGCTCTCCCCACCTTTGTACGTGCAATGCACAAAACCTTTGGAGAACTAATAAGAGACTTAGTCGAGGTGTATGTCGATGACATCGTTGTCAAGGTCAGGCAGAGTTCATCCTTGTTAGATAACCTAGCCCTAGTCTTTGACAAACTGCGCTCCACGCGCACTAAGCTGAACCCCGACAAGTGTGTGTTCGGTGTATCCTCTGGGATGCTCCTAGGATTCCTAGTCTCACACCGAGGAATTGAGGCCAACCCACAGAAGATCAAGGCCTCGACCTGATGCGGCCCCATGCCCGCATCAAAGATGTCTAGAAACTCACAGGATGCCTAGCCGCGCTGAGTCGGTTCATACCGAAGCTAGCAGAGCGAGCGCTCCCCTTCTTTAAGCTCCTGCGCAAATCCGGTCCATTTGCTTGGACCGACGAAGTAGAAGAAGCTTTCCAGGAGTTGAAGCAGCTCCTGACGACCCTACCCATCATGGTAGCCCCCGAGCCCGAAGAGCATTTGTTGCTCTACATCGCGGCAACAACTGAGGTGGTGAGCATGGTCCTCGTCGCAGAACGGCCGAACCCCTCGTCACCGTAGCCTGCTCCGGTAGCAGAAGACAAGCACCAGGAGACCCCGGAGGTCCGAGACGACCTCTTGGACCTCCAGGACAACCTCCCGGAGGTCCAACGGGACCTCCCGGAGCTCCAAGACAACCTCCCGGAGGTCCAACGGGGCCCCCTGAGGTCCGAGACAACCTCCCGGGCCTCCAGGACAACCTCCCGGAGGTCCAACGGGACCTCCCGGGGCTCCAAGACAACCTCCCGGACGCTCCCCCGGACCCATCTACCTCCTGTCGGCCTGAGCCAATGGATGAGGACGTCCCAGGCCCGAGGGGGAGTGTCCGGACCATTCAGAGGCCTGTCTACTACATCAGCGAAGTCCTCCACGACGCCAAGACAAGATACCTGGAGGTCCACAAGCTACTGTATGCAGTACTCATGGCATCCAGAAAGTTCCACCACTACTTTCAAGCCCACCAGATCTCGGTGGTCACCTCCTACATGCTGAAGGCAATCCTTCACAACCCCAACGCGACCGGCAATGTCGCTAAGTGGGGAGCGGAATTGGCAGAGTTTGAGCTGGACTTCCTCCCTCGGCATGCAGTCAAGAGCCAGGTACTGGCTGACTTCGTGGCCGAGTGGACGCCAACGAAAACTAACCCAGGGGGCCACGAAGACGGTGAACCACAACCCCGAGCTCCGGTCTTCACCGGGCCTCACTGGACGCTCTTCTTCGACGACTCCTCGCGACAGCAGGGGGCCGGTGCTGGTGTACTGCTCCTCATGCCATCGGGGGAGCAGTTTGGGTACATGGTGCATCTCGATTTCAAGGCAACCAAAAACATGGCAGAGTATGAAGCGCTCATCTTTGGCCTAAAGACAGCCCTGTCTCTGGGCGCTCGCTAGTTGTTGGCACAGGGCGACTCCCAGCTAGTCATCAAACAAGTTAAGGGTGAATGCTCCTGCAACGACCCACATCTAGCTGCTTATCTGCTGCACATGCAGATGTTGGAGAAAGACTTCCTCGCCTTGGACCTGCGCCATGTACCGTGCGCTGGCAATGCCGCGGCCGATGACCTCTCAACGAAGGCCTCTACCGGAGCCCCTGTGCCCAAAGGAGTCTTCGAGAGGACGTTTCTGCGGCCCATAGCCCGGCCTGCCGAGCCGGGCGAAGGGGGCTGGACCAGCACCTCGAAGCTGGCGGTCCCGGCGGCCCTGGAGCCATGGATGCCGCCAAGGATCGCAAGCGTCACTGGGGACTCCGTGCAACCCAGCGCTCAAGATCCAGAAGCTCAAGTCAGACCTGATGCATGGATCACGGAGATCCGGGACTACTTGAAAGACAACATTCTCCCTGATGAACGTGTATCCGCTGAATGGATCATGCGCATGGCTAAAAGGTACGCACTGGTAGAAGGGGATCTCTACCGGCGTGGCGCCAACCACGTCCTATTGCGGTGCATAACCCAGGGGGAAGGCTGCGACTTGCTCGCTGAGATCCATGGAGGCGAATGTGGGAGTCACTCTTCCTCACGCACGCTCGTCGGTAAAGCCTTCCGGCATGGCTTCTACTGGCCGACAACACTCCAGGGTGCCATCAAGCTGGTCGAGAGCTGTAAGGCGTGCCAGTTCCACGCCAAGCAGATCCACACACCGGCTCAGGCTGTTCAGATGATCCCACCCTCGTGGCCGTTCGCCGTATGGGGGTTGGACATCCTGGGATCATTGGAAGGGCCTCAGTTTTTGACACATGTTTGAAGTGTCATCACCACACACACACCTCATTTGAAGCAAGTTGATAAACACATTTGAAGAGCAATTAACCACCATCAACATGCTCATTAGGGAACAAACTCACATATTGCAAAAGTGGTATTTCCCACGTGATATACAGGGGCTGGGCATATGAAAACTCCTACACAGTGCTAGGAATGTCCATGCCAAGTTTCACCCAAATTCAAAACCTTTTTGAGGTCATTTTGGGTATAGCTAGAAAGAGGGCTGTTTGAACTCAAATTCAAATTCAAACTGTTTTGATCCCATGAATTCAAAAGTGGGAGGCATATTCTTACTCAGCACATTTTTGTGAGCTCACACACCAATTTTCACTCCATTTGGAGTTGATCTTGACATGAGCTAAGTGGAGCAAATTCGAACTTTATCTGAATTTCAAACTGAACATGTGCTGAAATGTAGTCAAACCAAACACAATATGAATTCTAACCAATTCAAATGGCTCAGGGGTGAATAATTCAAATCACCATGGGTATTTTAGGACTTACTGTTTACAACAGTAATTTGGAGTTAAGTTCAGAGGTTAAAAATGAAAGTGGGACCCGCATGTCAGCCACTGAAGTGATTCAACCGACTGAGACTTTCTCACTCGGGTCTTCGGGCTTCAGCAGTGATGGCCACCGAGGGAGGCCGCCGCGCCACCAGCAGCTTGCCCACGCGCGCGCCCAGGGTCGGTTCCAGACCCCTTCTTAAGTTCCCCCCCCCTCCTCGGCCGAAGCCCTCGCCATTTTCTCCTCGCAAGAACACAGCGCCGGGAAATTTTTCTCCGCCGCTCAGAACCGATCGGAGAGCTCCGATCACAGCCTCCCCGTCCCCTCCAGAGCTAAGACAAGGTACTAGGAACCCTCCTCTTTCTTCCCCGTTGCTAGAACCCAGCTGAAACCGGTCGATCTTGGCTATACCGAGAGTTCAATTCGGTGACCTAAAACCGCCGCACTTCGGGCTCCCGTGGACAGCCCAACCGGGAGGAGGTCACACCCGAGCCAAGGCACCCTTGGACGCGCTGGTGATTGGTGCTGCTCACCCCCGAGCCACAGCCCGAGTGCTTGCTCACCGGCGGCGAATTTACAGTTTTCCCCTTCCTCGGTACAGACCAACCTTCGGGTGCGGTTCTGTCGAATTCATACTCTAGAAAGGATTAGAGGGCCTCAATCCGCTCCCACACAAACTAGAGCCGGTAGCGCACAAGTTGCCTTCAAAACCTTTGGCCTAAGAACCCCTGTACACGACGTATTTCGAAGTTTGCCGACGGCGGAGCATGCGGGAAGCATCGGGCGCATGGTGAGGGCCTACTTTGGGCCTCCCCCGAGCTGCTTCAAGCTCGTGTCATCCTTCCCTAAGGTCCACTGATGCTCCCTGACCGGTTGCTCGAGTGGTTGAGATGCTAAGGAGGTCGGCCGACACGGCCGAAGTCTTCCCGAGGCGGGTGCTCGTCGCCGACCATGTACCGGCCATTGTCATGACGAGCTGAGCTTGGAATCGTGTTCCCCGAGTGAAAGTAGGCAGGGGCGGCCGGAATCATGAAGCTTGGAGCTCCACAGAGGCTGCCGGCGAGCTCTCCGGCGAGGTACCCCGGCGGCAGAGCGCGGGCGGGGGGAGGTAGAAGAAGGGGGTGGACCCCATCTGTCAGCGGCTTAAAATTCAAATCGAGATCGGGCTGCAGCTCAGATCCAGTATGCTGGCACGCAAATACCCCGTAGACCCCGGTATGCCGACGCCTCAGCGTGCAACACGTGTCCCCGTGGCCCACCGGCAGATTTAAACTTTTCCCCGATTTTCAGATTTCATTCAAACTTCAAATCCTCATAACTTGGGCTAGGAAACTCCAAATCGAGTGAACCAAATTTTGTTGGATTCGGCTCTTTGAGCACTTTCCAGCAAATCAAGTTTCACTTCATGAAAATCCTTAATTCTGCAGAATTAATTCCTCAAAGTTTAAATTTTGTGGAATTTTAACTGGAGGATCCCTTGGAGGAAAATTCTGAAATTTTGCTGGGATGTTCACCAAAATATCCCTGAACAACCATAAAAATTTCAGGTCCATTTGAGCTCATTTGATCCACCTAATGGTGTGATTAGTGAAACTGTTCCAGAGAAAATAGAAAATGTTCAGAAACATTCTCAGAAATTTCTCTGAAATTGTTTAGCTCATATCTATAGCTAGGAACCTTCAAATTAAGTGAAAACAACTCCATTAGAACCCTCTGAAAATCTAGTTTTCAGAAAGTCATAGCTTGTTTCATGAAAATCCTTAGAACACCCTAAAAGCCTTCAATTAAGGTCAAGTACATAATTAATTGTGGAGGGCTCCAATGAGCTTTGCTGCAACTAAAACTTGACCGAGTTTCTGTTTAGGTTGTAACCAAGCAACAGTAAAAGTTTCACAGTCTTTGGATCTGTCTAGTGAGACTTAGTGTAAGGGCCTCAGTTTTTGACACATGTTTAAAGTGTTCATCACCACACACACACCTCATTTGAGGAAAGTTGATGAACACATTTGAAGAGCAAGTAACCACCATCAACATACTCATTAAAGAACAAACTCACATATTGCAAAAGTGCTATTTCCCACATGTAATACATAGGGGCTGGGCATATGAAAAACTCCTACACATTGCTTGGAATGTCCATGCCAAGTTTCACCCAAATTCAAAACCTTTTTGAGGTCATTTTGGGTATAGCTAGAAAGAGGGCAGTTTGAACCCACATTCAAATTCAAACTGTTTTGATTCCATAAATTCAAAAGTGGGAGGCATATTCTTACTCAGCACATTTTTGTGAGCTCACACTCCAATTTTCACTCCATTTGGAGTTGATCTTGACATGAGCTAAGTGGGGCAAATTCAAACTTTATTTGAATTTCAAACTGAACATGTGCTGAAATTTATCCAAACCAAAACCCAATTGAATTCTAACCAATTCAAATGGCTCAGGGGTGAATAATTTGAATCACCAGGGGCATTTTGGGGCTTACTGTTTACAACAGTGATGAGGAGTTAATCTTAGAGGTTAAAATGGGGGTGGGACCCACCTGTCATTGGCTGCTGAAGACTTGCAACCGAAGCATGAACTTTGCCTCTGCCGGTTCAACGCCACCGAGGGCAGCTGCGATCGCCACCGAGGAGGAGCAGCACCACCAGCTGCTTCCCGCTTCCACACGCAAGCCCAAGGGTGGTTCCGGGGGCCCCTTAAGGCGCTCCACGGAGGCAAGCATCGCTCGCTTCCTCCTCTCCAGTGAACACCGAGCCCCCGGCCGTACGCCTCTCTGCTTGATTGGGAAACCGCGAAAACATCGCACCCCCTCCTTTCCTTAGCTGCTAGGCAGCACCCTGAGGTCAGACTCCACTTCCCCGACGCCAAAAACCCTGAGCTCCGGCCTCCCTTGCCCGAGAACGATCGCCACAGCGGCGACCTAACCTCAGCCTAAGGTCAGGCGCTCGTGGACAGCGTTCCACAGGGGATTTCACAGGTCAGCAAGAGCGGCAACAGGAGCGCGCGACCACCGTGTTGCTCTCCTCCAAGTCTTGAAGCAAACCGTGAAGGATCCGCTACGAATTGCCAGATTTTGCTCTGGCGGTCTTAAACCGAGCTTCCGGTACGGATTCTTCGAATCCCGCTCTATGATCCTTCTTAGGTTATCAAATCCTGCACATAGGCGCTGGACTAGCCGGCGATCAATTTCCTTTCTGCATCCGTGTATAAAACCGACTAGGAGTGACAAATTTTGAGCTCGATCGAGGACGTTCATGGCGGGCACGATGCCGCCATCTTTGAACATCTTTGAGACCTTGTAGAGCTTCCTAGAGGTGTACTGATGCTTTAGAACCGATTGTTCGAGGACTTGGCGGGTTAGAACCCACGGCCGACGGCGCCGAACCTCAACCGAGGCCGCCACACGTCGCCGGGCTATTTCTGGGCACCACCAGCCGAAACTGACCCCACAGAAGTGTTCCTTGACGTCGATAACCCCTTGGCGGCGAGTTTCAGACCGTGCGATGGCCGGCAGCGACAATCCGGCGAGCTCCGAGTCTGCTCCGGCGAGGGGAGGCGGCGCGGGCGCGAGGGCGCGTCGGGAGGAAGAAGATGATGCGGGGCCCGGCCGTCAGCGACTTAAAAATTCAAATCGGGATCGGGTGCGGCTGGGATCCTTTGTGCTGGCGCACAGTAACCCCGCAGACCACGGTGTGCCGACGCATCAGTGCGCAACCCGTGTCCCCGTGGCCCACCCGCAAGTTTAAACTTTTCCCAATTTTCAGATTTCATTCAAACTTCAAATCCTCATAACTTGGGCTAGAAATCTCCAAATCGTTTTGTTGGATTCAGCCCTCTGAGAAATTTCCAGCAAATCAAGTTTCACTTCATGAAAATCTTTAATTCTTCAGAATTAATTCCTCAAAGTTTAAACTGTTTGGAATTTTAACTGGAGAATCCCTTGGAGGGAAATTCTGAAATTTTGCTGGGATGTTCACCAAAATATCCCTGAACTACCATAAAATTTCAGGTCCATTTGAGCTAAGTTGATC
This sequence comes from Neostapfia colusana, assembly GCA_030760725.1. Taxonomy (NCBI): domain Eukaryota; kingdom Viridiplantae; phylum Streptophyta; class Magnoliopsida; order Poales; family Poaceae; genus Neostapfia; species Neostapfia colusana. The sequence continues at coordinate 111,717,196 of JASWHV010000001.1, forward strand.
CACCTAATGGTGTGATTAGTGAAACTGTTCCAGAGAAAATAGAAAATTTTCAGAAACATTTCCAGAATTTTCCCTGAAATTGTTTAGCTCATATCTTTAGCTAGAAACCTTCAAATTAAGTGAGACCAACTCTAGTAGAACCCTCTAGAAATCTAGTTTTCAGAAGGTCATAGTTTGTTTCATGAAAATCCTTAGAACACCCTAAAAGCCTTCACTTAAGGTCAAGGACATAATTAACTGTGGAAGGCTCAAATGAGCTTTGCTGCAACTAAAACTTGACCAAATCTCTGTTTAGGTTGTAACCGAGCCACAGTAAAAGTTTCAGTCATTGGATCTGTCTAGTAAGAGTTATAGACTTCACAAGTTTAAACTTAATATAAATGCATTTAAATTAATACATGTACTTCTTATGTCATGTAGTCGCAAGGTCGAGGAGGAACCCGAAGTCCTAGACTTCGTTACTCCGGAGGAGCAGCTAGCCTACGACCAAGAGCAGCAAGGCAAGCTCCGGTTTGCATTAACCTCTTTACAAATTTTTATTGTTTTGAGCACTTACTTGAATACCATTATTCTTTGCATTAGAGTCTTGTTTGGAAACCCAATTGCATAGCCAAGAAAACCATGGGTTTGGTTTAGGATTAGAAAACCCCGTTAGCTACTGCAAAGCTAAGTTAGGGTAGGATTCGGTACAAGTCGAGTAGTTGGAACTACTCGCGAGCATAGGCTAGAGGCACTCGACTCGGGTAGAGATAGCACATGATACCCATGGCAAGAAAAATGAGACCCAGCGGAGAGTAAGGGCAGCAGGACTTTGGGGCCTGTGTGCTGTAGCTCCGCTTGTGTCGATTGAAGACCGAGCCGTGTGCGGGCCTGTTGAACAAGCTAGAACAGTACCGAAGACCTACCGGCTATATGGGAACCGGGAAACTGATGTAACTCAGGTAGCTGGGTGTTGAGGCATAGCTGGTCGTTCAGAGGGTAGGTTGAGAGCTCGAGGTGTAAATCGGCTGGCGGCACTGAGATGCGCGTGCAGAGACCTCTTGCTCGGGACGATTGGACCGGTTCAACGTTTGGCTAACGGGTGAAAGGTAGTTGCGTACGGCGTCCGTGATGGTTGTTGTAGGCAACATCGAGTACGGGCGTACATGACGGGTTGTTCGGATAACCCTGCAGGTGTAAATCGATTATAATCGCCATCCCTCGCGGTCAGTGAGTACCACTTGTTCACTGTACCGTGACGTAGAAAGAACAGGCTAGTCACATGTTAAAACGTTGCTGATTGAAAGATGGACTTGATTGTTAATGATTTGTTGTAGTTTAGAGCTAACTAAAGTTCTTTTCGACTTGGGTGAAGTACATGAGAGAAATGCGTTTCTTGTTTGATTGCGGCTCTCTCATGTGTCTTAGCGTAAGGTTCTCCACAACCTGCTGCTAAAACTTGAAAGTAAGGTTCCACTAATTAGGCGAGTCCTTGCAAATGATTTTTATCTCATGTTCCCATCACACCTCATGTAGAAGTTCCATGTTTAGGAGAGACGGGTCAGTCTTGCTGAGCCTTCGTGCTCACTGCTTGTGTTTGAAGCTTTTGCAGGGTTCTATGAGGAAGGGACTCCCGAGGAGGAGACGGAACCCTAGGAGGGGAACCTCGTCGAGTGGGATTCGTGCATGCTGCCCTGTTAGTGTGCGTGTGTGCTAGCAAGGACACGTTCACGGGCTGAACGCGAACTTGATGCGTAGTCTACGCCCGTGAGTGTGGACTGGACCTATTTTGATGTAAAAATGTTCATAAACCACTTTATGTAGTAAAAGTTTTGCTTCCGCTTTGTACCTTTGATGTGTGTTATCCGGTGCTGTGCAATGCAGCACCCCTCAGCGTGATCCTGGCTCGACAAGACCGTGGGGTCGTGTCAGCATGGTATCAGAGCTCGTTTGAGGTTTAACGCACTAAAAATGTCATCTTTTTCAAAAACCCAGTGAGAAACGAGTTAGTAGCCCGTATACGGATGTTATTAGTGTATAGAAAGTGACATACTAATCTATTTGTCTATGTCGGAAAATCGTGCATCTCGGGACGTTTATGTCTTGGGGGGTGTACGTCAGCGCTGTCCACCAGTGCGCACAAGCTGAAGGGTGGAGCCCCACGGGTGGCAGGTAACCCGACCCGCTTTAGTATCCTCTACGACTCTTCATGTCTTTTGGGGTATTCGAGCAAAGTCTGTCCCTGGCGTGCGTGGTGCAATTTGGGAGACCCCGTCACGTGGTTAGTAACGTGAACACGTAGCTCAAGGCGTGTTTGGCTTGAGAACATCCGGGCGAGTGATGACGGCCGGGTGTACGAACTGTATGGATACCGGACTCGGTGTGCAGCCGAGTATGACGATTGCTTGAATTATTTGCAGGTAGTCTAACCACAAAATGGTAGACGTGTAGCATCCGTGTGCGAGAGACGCTTAGTGCCACTGAACTAACGAAGCCGGCTAAGTCCGGTGTAGGTTTTTCTTTGTGAGGACGTAGTACCGACATAATCTGGTGACGCATCGACGTCACACCCCACTAAATGAACAACTTCATTGTAAAATTTGAAAGTTTTGATCTGTATCATTAAAAATTTGCTGTAACCTCTTTCCTTATTCAGGATATTCAAAGTTAACAAGTTTTCAACTTATAGGTTGTTAAGGACTGAGCACTCTGTTTTCAGCTGAATCAAGGCTGAAGTTAATCAGAGGTTAGAGGTTGAGTTCTTTCAAGGTTTGGGTCATGTGATACATTTCTGTAAAGCTTTGGAATAGTTTTACAACTCTTCTGTTGAGGTCCAGAGGTGTTTCATCCCTTAACCAATTGAAAAATGCAGTAGAGTTGAAACTGTCCAGAAAACAGGGCAGAGCAAACACTCTCTGTAAACTCTCTGTAAATTGAGCATAACTTCCTGCTTAAAAATCCAAAAATAGAAAAGGAGGTAGTTCTGGAAAGCTTATGAGATGGGTTACAATGTTTTAACAGAAAGTTTTGTCAGATTGGGAACAGAATTAACTGGAATTCTTGGATCAAATCAGTACCAAAGCAGGGAGGTGCTGTCCAATTTTCTCCAGAAATTCTGTTAACTTTGACCGCTCATAACTTTTGAACCAGGACAGATCTTAGGCCAAGCAAATACTTTCTGGAAATCTATCGAAGTTAGCTTTAACTTTGATGTTTAGCTCCAGAATTGGTTTTGCCTTTAACAAGGCCTAAATCAGGTTGAGATGGAAACTGATCAGGGCTGTCATGTTAAACAGCAGATCAGCAGTCAAATTTGCTTAAAAATTTGAACTATGTTTCCAAGTTTATGGGTTCAATGACATGTCTTATGTTATGACTCAATGGTTTACTGTTTAAATAAATATTTGACATTTATCAAATATATTTTTACAGATGACAGCAGATAAGCAGTTGGAGAACGGGTGGGTGGTGTCCCACTGTTCTCACAGTAGCGGCTATCCGAAAGCATTGAGGCAGATGCTTCAATATTTCGGGTACAAACAGATGCCACAGTACTTCGCCAAGGAAGAAGGCGAGGAGGGGAACAAGACGTGGACAATCCATGTCGAAGTCCCTGCAGGACCTACGCCACCCGGGTGGTCGCCGTTCACCGTCACGGTGAGAGGTGGACAACCCGGGGGAATGTGGCAAGTGGCAGCCCGTGACACCATGTCACGTTTCTGCCAGCTACACGTGAGAGCGATGGAGGGCACTCCATACGCGCTCGTTCCAGTGGAGGGACGGGCTCATCATGTGTGGGAAGGAAGGTACCGTGAGGCAGCCGATCTGGGTTGCCCAAGGTACAGTCCCGCGGAGGCAAACCTTAGCCTCCAGATGAGGGCGGGAAACGCCGCGACGGACAGCCAAGCTGTTCATACGGAGCATCTCGCCGCAAAGCTCAAGGAGAGCACAAGCCATGGAGACCATTTCGAGAGTGCTCACAGCGCACTCCGCAATGTGCTCCTTCCGACGATCAAGCGACTGAATGAACAGCATAATCAGTTGCATCATCTGAAGAAGGCGAAGAAGAAAATCCGTGTCGACATCGCGGCGTTGCAAGAGCTGGTGCAGACTTTAACCCAGCAGAATGAGGACCTTACTCAAGAGCGAGACGAAGCTATTGAGGAAGGGCAAGGCTGGGAAGAAGACTACAACCAGGCCATAGACGAGGTTCGCGCGTTGCAGGACCTCGTACCTCCGGTATTGGGCATACCGGTGGTCTTGGGCCTTCCAGCAATGGGAGAACCCGAGATGGGAGAAGAGGTGGTAGATCCAGAACCACCAGCAGAGGTACCGGAGGAGGACGACCCGCAGGAGGTCGAGTTCTACTCCGATTAGGGGGTTACAGTTGCCAAGTAGGGCAGCTAGAGTAGTGTAACCCAACTTTTGTAATCGGTGACATGTCGTGTAGGCAGTAGCGTATGTATAGGTAGTGACGACATGAGCACGACTTCTCGGAGACCCGAGAATAATGTATCTTGTATAAAGTTTATGCTTTATCAATATATGTGAATGTTGTGCAAATTATTCATGTGTCACTTCAATACCTACTGTTGCATATGGAAATTTTAAGTATGACATGTGCTAATCGCTGCTGTTTTTGAATTTCAGAATGACTCGTACTCGTGCCAACCCGGACGTTGGGAGTACTAGCCAAGGGGGAGAGACCTCCCAACCGCCTCCCGAAGACTCCTCGGGACAGCAGCAACAGCAACAGCAAACACCGCCACCGCCACTGCCAACGGTTACATTGGCCGACATCGTCGCGGCAATGGCGGGTTCACATCAGCAGCACACGGAGTTGCTGCAAATTCTTATTGCCAATACGTCTCGCCCAGAGAGACGTCAAGACCGTGGGGAGCGTCAACATAGCTCCTACTCCGACTTCGTAGCGACTCATCCCCCGGTATTCTCAAGGGAGGATGAACCTCTCGACGCGGACAACTGGCTCCGCGCGATAGAGATGAAGTTCGGGCTGCTCCAGATAAGCGAGCAGCGCAAGACTCAGTTCGCGGTCCAGCAGCTCCAAGGATCCGCGAGCGCGTAGTGGGCAAACTTTTATGCTTCATAGCCCACCGACCGAGTTATGACCTGGACGGAGTTCCGGACGGCCTTCCGGGCCTATCACATACCGCCGGGTCTGATGAAGAGGAAGACGCAGGAATTCGTACACCTGCAACAAGGGAGCCGGAACGCGCTGGAATACTCCAGGGCATTCAACGATCTCGCGCTCTATGCATCATATCACGCCGATACTGACAAGAAGCGGCGGGACCACTTTTACCAGGGGCTTAACCCGCTCCTGAAGGACAAATTGGCGATGTTCAATCGCGGCAGCCTCAACGACATCATTGATGCTGCGATTGTTCAGGAGGACTCCGGCAAGGAGCTAGCGGCGGCGGAGAGAAAGTGAAGCGCGCCGCAAAGCAGCGGAGAGGGAGGCGGTCCCTCCCAGAAATTTCGGATGGTGAATCACCCACCATCAGGTCCACGCTGGCAGCCACCGCAGAGGCCGATGCCATCCCGCAGTCGGCCGTACTCTTCACCGGCATTCAGGCCGGCACTTCCAGCACCACCTCCACAACAACAACATCAGCAGCGGGCGATGCCGCGTGCGTATGCACCTCAGCAGCGCATGCCGGGCTTTCGTCCCCCGAGCACCGCACAAGCAGCGGCCACATGTTACAAGTGTGGTCGTCCAGGACACTTCGCCAGCAGTTGTCCGGAGAGGCAAGGCGGCGGAGTTGCACCACAGTTTCCGGGGAGGAATCAACCCCGGAACCCTACTAATGCACGGCGGGCGAACCCTAGGCCCGGCACTGTCCACCAGCTTGCCATAGAGGACGTGCCGGAGGGTGAGCCAATCCCTGCGGGTATGTTCCAACTCCACCAGCATCCCGCCATAGTATTATTTGATTCAGGCGCCACGCATAGCTTCATTAGCCAAGCTTTCATTAATAAATATAGCTTACAAATACTACCCACCGATAGTCCTTATGTGATCTGTTCACCGGGTGGGAAAATTTCAGCAAGCATGATGGTTCCAAAAGCGCCATTGTGCTTAGAGGGTAGAGTATACCCTACGTCTCTCATAATTTTAGAGGGACAAAAGGTCGATGTCATCCTAGGGATGTCGTGGTTAACCCGCCACGGCGCTATTTTGGACACCGTCCTCCGAGTTGTGTACTTAAACTCAGAAGTGCACAAATCTCACTCCTTATTTCTGGACAGTCCAGAAATAAAACTTCCAAGTGTCTATCAATCCACCACCATCAGATTGGAAGATATTCCAGTGGTCTGAGAGTTCCCTGACGTATTCCCGGATGATTTGCCGGGGATGCCGCCTGATAGAGAGGTGGAGTTCAAGATTGAACTTGCATCGGGAACCATGCCAATATCCCGAAGGCCGTACAAGATGGCGCCCAAGGAGTTGGCTGAACTGAAGACTCAGCTCAAGGACCTCCTGGAGAAGGGTTTTATTAGGCCGAGCTCCTCGCCATGGGGCTGTTCGGCATTATTCGTGAAGAAGAAGGATGAGACGTTATGGCTTTGCGTGGACTATCACCCATTAAATGCCGTAACCATCAAGAACAAGTACCCGTTGCCATGGATCGACATGTTGTTTGATCAGTTGGTCAAAGCAAAGATCTTTTCCAAGATGGACTTAAGATCCGGGTACCATCAGATTAGGATAAGGGCGGAGGACATTCCGAAGACCGCTTTCTCGATGAGGTACGGACTTTATGAGTACCTGGTCATGTCCTTCGGCCTCACCAATGCTCCAGCTCACTTCATGTATTTGATGAACTTGGTATTCATGCCGGAGCTGGACAAGTTTGTAGTGGTCTTCATCGACGACATACTGGTATATTCCAAGTCGGAGGAAGATCACAAGAAGCATCTGCGTATAGTCTTGCAACGGCTGCGGGATCACAAGCTATACGCGAAATTCAGCAAATGCGAGTTCTGGATATCGCAAGTGCCTTTCCTCGGACATATCATCTCAGCGGAGGGTATCGCTGTAGACCCGAGCAAGATCACTCAAGTGCTGAATTGGAAATCCCCGAGAACTGTTCACGAGGTACGGAGTTTCCTCGGACTCGCGGGATATTATCGGAGGTTCATTCCAAACTTCTCGAAGATTGCCAAGCCGATGACGGAGCTGCTGAAGAAGGCTACCAAATATGTTTGGAGTCCGGCATGTGAAGCAGCATTCAAGGCGTTAGTCAAGCACCTAACATCAGCACCGGTTTTGGCGCAGCCAGACACAACAAAACCGTTCGGTGTGTACTGCGATGCATCCGGCATTTTGCTCGGATGTGTGCTGATGCAAGACCGAAGAGTGGTCGCGTATGGGTCACAGCAGCTTAGAAACCATGAGCAGAATTATCCAACTCACGATTTGGAGCTCGCTGCCGTGGTACTTGCACTGAAAATGTGGAGGCACTACCTACTCGGTAACCTCGTACATTTATATACCGACCACAAGAGCCTCAAGTACATATTCACTCAGAAGGAGCTGAACATGAGGCAGCGAAGATGGTTGGAACTGATAAAGGATTACGAAATAGAGATCCATTATCATCTGGGCAAGGCAAACGTAGTGGCAGATGCACTGAGCCGCAAGTCAACGTCAACAATCTGACCATCACACCGTTGGAAGAGAGCGAACCACCACTGCATGTAATTCCACATGGAGCTCTCTACAACCTAGCTTTGATCCCCACCATCCGTGAAGAGATAGCGGCAGCTCAGAAACATGACAAGGGCATGTCGCATTTGCGGAGACGTGTAGACAGTGGGGAGCTTAAATGTTTCCGGAAGGACGGAGACGGCGTCCTATGGTTCAAGGACCGGATCGTCGTACCCCGTAACCCGGAGTTACGGAAGAAATTTTTTGATGAGGCTCACTTATCAAAATTTTCTATTCACCCCGGCAGCAACAAAATGTATCAAGAACTTAGAAGCAAGTTTTGGTGGACACGAATGAAACGGGAAATCGCAAAGTACGTGTCCGAGTGTGATACATGTCAAAGGGTGAAGGAAGATCATATGTGGAAACCGGGACTGCTACAACCACTGGGCGTTCCTGCCTGGAAGTGGGAGGACGTGAGCATGGACTTTATCGTCGGTCTACCCACCACTTTGCAAAAGCATGATTCTGTGCGGGTGACATCGACAGGCTCACCAAAGTTGCCCATTTCATCCCGGTCAACACCAACTACAACGCCAAGAAGTACGCTGAACTGTACATCTCACGGATCCTATGCTTGTACGGCGTACCCCGTACCATCATATCGGATCGGGGCACTTTATTTGTGTCCCGTTTTTGGGAGCAGCTACATGCTGCCTTGGGGATGAAGCTGATCCGTAGTTCAGCATACCACCCGCAGACGGATGGGCAAACCGAGCGGGTAAATCAGATCTTAGAAGACATGCTACGAGCTTGCGCTGTCAACCACGGCAAGAATTGGGATGATCACTTGCCGTTAGCCGAGTTCTCGTACAACAATGGGTACCAAGCCAGCATCAAGATGGCGCCCTACGAGGCGCTATACGGGAGAAAATGCCGCACACCATTGAATTGGTGTGAGTCTGGCGAAAGGGTTACCTTCGGGATTGACCTTGTCAACAACGCGGAAGAAAAGGTTCGACTGATTCAAGCGAACCTAAAAGCCGCCCAATCCCGTCAGAAACAGTATGCGGACCGGAGAAGACGCCCATTGCAGTTTGAAGTCGGGGATCACGTATACCTACGTGTGTCTCCAATGAAGGGCGTAAATAGATTCGGGGTGAAAGGAAAGTTGGCACCCCGATTCATCGGTCCATTCCAGATTACCGAAAGATGTGGATCAGTAGCATACCGGCTGAGATTACCAGAAGCACTTTCCGGTGTGCACGACGTCTTTCACATTTCCCAGCTGAGGAAGTGTCTCAAGCTATCTACTACCGTCCAGCTGGTGGACATTGAAGAACTGCAACCGGATCTCTCCTATCGGGAGGAACCGGTTCAGATTATTGATGAGAAGGCCCGAACCACACGCAACCGTACATTGTGGTTCTACAAAGTTCTATGGAGTAATCACTCCATGGACGAAGCGACATGGGAGAGCGAAGGATTTCTTCGCTCTAACTATCCCGACTTTTTCACGTCGCATATCCGGTAATTTTCCACCGTCCTCTCTCTCATTTTCACCTTATAATCTCGGGACGAGATTCTTTTAAGGGGGGAGGAATGTAAGGGCCTCAGTTTTTCACACATGTTTAAAGTGTTCATCACCACACACACACACCTCATTTGAGGAAAGTTGATGAACATATTTGAAGAGCAAGTAACCACCATCAACATACTCATTAGAGAACAAACTCACATATTGCAAAAGTGGTATTTCCCACATGTAATACAGAGGGGCTGGGCATATGAAAAACTCCTACACATTGCTAGGAATGTCCATGCCAAATTTCACCCAAATTCAAAACCTTTTTGAGGTCATTTTGGGTATAGCTAGAAAGAGGGCAGTTTGAACCCACATTCAAATTCAAACTGTTTTGATCCCATAAATTAAAAAGTGGGAGGCATATTCTTACTCAGCACATTTTTGTGAGCTCACACTCCAATTTTCACTCCATTTGGAGTTGATCTTGACATGAGCTAAGTGGGGCAAATTCAAACTTTATTTAAATTTCAAACTGAACATGTGCTGAAATTTATCCAAACCAAAACCCAATTGAATTCTAACCAATTCAAATGGCTCAGGGGTGAATAATTTGAATCACCAGGGGCATTTTGGGGCTTACTGTTTACAACAGTGATGAGGAGTTAATCTTAGAGGTTAAAATGGGGGTGGGACCCACCTGTCATTGGCTGCTGAAGACTTGCAGCCGAAGCATGGTCTTTGCCTCTGCCGGTTCAATGCCACCGAGGGCAGCTGCGATCGCCACCGAGGAGGAGCAGCGCCACCAGCTGCTTCCCGCTTCCACACGCGAGCCCAAGGGCGGTTCCGGGGGCCTCTTAAGGCGCTCCGCCGAGGCAAGCATCACTCGCTTCCTCCTCTCCAGTGAACACCGAGCCCCCAGCCTTCTGCCTCTCTGCTCGATCGGGAAACCGCGAAAACATCGCGCCCCCTCCTTTCCTGAGCTGCTAGGCAGCACCCTGAGGTCAGACTCCACTTCCCCGATGCCAAAAACCCCGAGCTCCGGCCTCCCTTGCCTGAGAACGATCACCACAGCGGCGACCTAACCTCAGCCGAAAGTCAGGCGCTCGTGGACAGCGTTCCACAGGGGATTTCACGGGTCAGCAAGAGCGGCAACAGGAGCGCGCGACCACCGTGTTGCTCTCCTCCAAGTCTTGAAGCAAACCGTGAAGGATCCGCTACGAATTGCCAGATTTTGCTCCGGCGGTCTTAAACCGAGCTTCCGGTACGGATTCTTCGAATTCCCGCTCTATGATCCTTCTTAGGTTATCAAATCATGCACATAGGTGCTGGACTAGCCGGCGATCAATTTCCTTTCTGCATCCGTGGTATGAAACCGACTAGGAGTGACGAATTTTGAGCTCGATCGAGGACGTTCATGGTGGGCACGATCGGTCACACGGTGCCGACCGATTTGTCGCCATCTTTGAACACCTTTGAGACCTTGTCGAGCTTCCTAGAGGTGTACTGATGCTGTAGAACCGATTGTTCAAGGTCTTGGCAGGTTAGAACCCACGGCCGACGGCGCCGAACCTCAACCGAGGCCGCTGCACGTCGCCGGGCTATTTCCGGGCACCACCAGCCGAAACTGACCCCACAGAAGTGTTTCTTGAGGTCGATAACCCCTTGGCGGCGAGTTTCAGACTGTGCGATGGCCGGCAGTGACAATCCGGCGAGCTGCGAGTCTGCTCCGGCGAGGGGAGGCGGCGCGGGCGCGAGGGCGCGTCGGGAGGAAGAAGATGACGCGGGGCCCGGCCGTCAGCAACTTAAAAATTCAAATCGGGATCGGGTGCGGCTGGGATCCGTTGTGCTGACGCAAAGGAACCCCGCAGACCACGGTGTGCCGACGCATCAGTGCGCAACACGTGTCCCCGTGGCCCACCCGCAAGTTTAAACTTTTCCCCGATTTTCAGATTTCATTCAAACTTCAAAACCTCATAACTTGTGCTAGAAAGCTCTAAATCGAGTGAACCAAATTTTGTTGGATTCAGCTCTCTGAGCACTTTCCAGAAAATCAAGTTTCACTTCATGAAAATCGTTAATTCTTCAGAATTAATTCCTCAAAATTTAAACTGTTTGGAATTTTAACTGGAGAATCCCTTGGAGGAAAATTCTGAAATTTTGCTGGGATGTTCACCAAAATATCCCTGAACAACCATAAAACTTCAGGTCCATTTGAGCTCAGTTGATCCACCTAATGGTGTAATTAGTGAAACTGTTCCAGAGAAAATAGAAAATGTTCAGAAACATTTCCAGAATTTTCCCATAAATTGTTTAGCTCATATCTTTAGCTAGAAACCTTCAAATTAAGTGAGACCAACTCCAGTAGAACCCTCTGAAAATCTAGTTTTCAGAAAGTCATAGTTTGTTTCATGAAAATCCTTAGAACACCCCAAAAGCCTTCAATTAAGGTCAAGGACATAATTAATTGTGGAAGACTCAAATGAGCTTTGCTGCAACTAAAACTTGACCAAATCTCTGTTTAGGTTGTAACCAAGCCACAGTAAAAGTTTCACAGTCATTGGGTCTGTCTAGTAAGTGTTATAGACTTCACAAGTTTAAACTTAATACAAATGCATTTAAATTAATACATGTACTTCTTATGTCATGTAGTCGCTAAGGTCGAGGAGGAACCCGAAGTCCTAGACTTCGTTACTCCGGAGGAGCAGCTAGCCTACGACCGAGAGCAGCAAGGCAAGCTCCGGTTTGCATTAACCTCTTTACAAATTTTTATTGTTTTGAGCACTTACTTGAATACCATTATTCTTTGCATTAGAGTCTTGTTTGGAAACCCAATTGCATAGCCAAGAAAACCATGGGTTTGGTTTAGGATTGGAAAACCCCGTTAGCTACTGCAAAGCTAAGTTAGGGTAGGATTCGGTACAAGTCGAGTAGTTGGAACTACTCGCGAGCATAGGCTAGAGGCACTCGACTCGGGTAGAGATAGCACATGATACCCATGGCAAGAAAAATGAGACCGAGCGGGGAGTAAGGGCAGCAGGACTTTGGGGCCTGTGTGCTGTAGCTCCGCTTGTGTCGATTGAGGACCGAGCCGTGTGCGGGCCTGTTGAACAAGCTAGAACAGTACCGAAGACCTACCGGCTATATGGGAACCGGGAAACCGATGTAACTTGGGTAGCTGAGTGTTGAGGCATAGCTGGTCGTTCAGAGGGTAGGTTGAGAGCTCGAGGTGTAAATCGGCTGGCGGCACTGAGATGCGCGTGCAGAGACCTCTTGCTCGGGACGATTGGACCGGTTCAACATTTGGCTAACGGGTGAAAGGTAGTTGCGTGCGGCGTCCATGATGGTTGTTGTAGGCAACATCGAGTATGGGCGTACATGACGGGTTGTTCGGGTAACCCTGCAGGTGTAAATCGATTATAATCGCCGTCCCTCGTGGTCAGTGAGTACCACTTGTTCACTGTACCGTGACGTAGAAAGAACAGGCTAGTCACATGTTAAAATGTTGCTGATTGAAAGATGGACTTGATTGTTAATGATTTATTGTAGTTTAGAGCTAACTAAAGTTCTTTTCGACTTTGGGCAAAGTACATGAGAGAAATGCGTTTCTTGTTTGATTGCGGCTCTCTCATGTGCCTTAGCGTAAGGTTCTCCGCAACCTGCTGCTAAAACTTGAAAGTAAGATTCCACTAATTAGGCAGTCCTTGCAAATGATTTTTGTCTCATGTACCCATCACCCCTCATGTAGAAGTTCCATGTTTAGGAGAGACGGGTCAGTCTTGCTGAGCCTTCGTGCTCACTGCTTGTGTTTGAAGCTTTTGCAGAGTTCTATGAGGAAGGGACTCCTGAGGAGGAGACGGAACCCCAAGAGGGGAACCCCGTCGAGTGGGAGTCGTGCACGCCGCCGCGTTAGTGTGCGTGTGTGCTAGCAAGGACACGTTCACGGGCTGAACGTAAACTTGATGCGTAGTCAACGCCCGTGAGTGTGGACTGGACCTATTTTGATGTAAAAATGTTCATAAACCACTTTATGTAATAAAAATTTTGCTTCCGCTTTGTACCTTTGATGTGTGTTATCCGGTGCTGTGCAACGCAGCACCCCTCAGCGTGATCCTGGCTCGACAAGACCGTGGGGTCGTGTCACTTAGAAGGTTCACAAATTTAAAACTCAATTCAAATGCATTTAACTAATACATGTACTTCTTATATCATGTAGTCGCTAAGATCGAGGAGGAACCCGAAGTCCTAGACTTTGTTACTCCGGAGGAGCAGCTAGCCTACGACCAAGAGCAGCAAGGCAAGCTCCGGTTTGCATTAACCTTTTTACAAGTTTTTATTGTTTTGAGCACTTACATGAGTACCATTATTCCTTGCATTAAAGTCTTGTTTGGAAACCCAATTGCATAGCCAAGAAAACCATGGGTTGGGTTTAGGATTGCAAAACCCCATTAGCTACTGCAAAGCTAAGTTAGGGTAGGATTCGGTACAAGTCGAGTAGTTGGAACTACTCGCGAGCATAGGATAGGTGCAATCGACTCAGGTAGAGATAGCACATGAGACACATGGCAAGAAAGATGAGACCGAGCGGAGAGTAAGGGCAGCAGGACTTTGGGGCCTGTGTGCTGTAGCTCCGCTTGTGTCGATTGAGGACCGAGCCGTGTACAGGCCTGTTGAACAAGCTAGAACAGTACCGAAGACCTACCGGCTATATGGGAACCGGGAAACCGATGTAACTCGGGTAGCTGGGTGTTGAGGCATAGCTGGTCGTTTAGAGGGTAGGTTGAGAGCTCAAGGTGTAAATCGGCTGGCGGCACTGAGATGCGCGTGCAGAGACCTCTTGCTCGGGACGATTGGACCGGTTCAACATTTGGCTGACGGGTGAAAGGTGGTTGCGTACGGCGTCCGTGATGGTTGCTGTAGGCAACATCGAGTACGGGCGTACGTGACGTGTTATTCAGGTAAACCTGCAGGTGTAAATCGATTATAATCGCCATCCCTCGCGGTCAGTGAGTACCACTTGTTCACTGTACCGTGACGTAGAAAGAACAGGCTAGTTACATGTTAAAATGTGGCTGATTGAAAGATGGACTTGATTGTTAATGATTGCTGTAGTTTAGAGCTAATTAAAGTTCCTTTTAACTTTGGGCAAAGTACATGAGAGAAATGCGTTTCTTGTTTGATTGCGGCTCTCTCATGTGCCTTAGCGTAAGGTTCTCCACAACCTGCCGCTAAAACTTGAAAGTAAGGTTCCACTAATTAGGCGAGTCCTTGCAAATGATTTTGTTACCTCATGTAACCCATCAACCCTCATGTAGAAGTTCCATGTTTAGGAGAGACGGGTCAGTCTTGCTGAGCCTTCGTGCTCACTGCTTGTGTTTGAAGCTTTTGCAAAGTTCTATGAGGAAGGGACTCCCAAGGAGGAGACGGAACCCCAGGAGGGGAACCCCGTTGAGTGGGAGTCGTGCACGCCGCCGTGTTAGTGTGCGTGTGTGCTAGCAAGGACACGTTCACGGGCTGAACGTGAACTTGATGCGTAGTCTATGCCCGTGAGTGTAGACTGGACTTATTTTGATGTAAAAATGTTCATAAACCTCTTTATGTAATAAACTTTGCTTCCGCTTTGTACCTTTGATGTGTGTTATCCGGTGTTGTGCAACGCAGCACCCCTCAGCGTGATCCTGGCTCGACAAGACCATGGGGCCGTGTCAACCATTCCCCAAAGCCGTCGGGGGATTCCGGTACCTCTACGTCACCGTCGACAAGTTCACCAAGTGGCCGGAAGCTACACCCGTCGTCACCATCAACAAGCAATCCGTAGTGAAATTCATCAAGTCGATCGTCTACCGGTTCGGGGTCCCAAACAGAATCATCACCGACAACGGGATCCAGTTCACCAGCGCAGCGTTCCAAGACTACTGCGAAGACCTCAGCATCCAGGTGTGCTATGCCTCCGTTGCTCACCAAATAGCAATGGGCAAGTCGAGAGGGCCAGCGCCAAGATTCTTCGGGGCCTCAAGACTCGCACCTATGCCGGCTTGAAGAAGCATGGCGCCAAGTGGGTGGACGAGCTTCCGAGCACACTGTGGGCTAACCGGACATCCCAGAGCCGGGCCACTGGAGAGACACCCTTCTTCATGGTATACGGGGCCGAAGCTGTGGTTCCCCCAGAGATCACCATGGGGTCTCTCCGTGTCCGAGCTTACGATGAAGCCGCGCAGGACAACCTCCGGCGTGAAGACATCGACCTCGTCGACGAGGCTCGATTACACGCAGCGCTCCGCAACGCACGGTTCCGGCAAACGCTCCGGCGCTACCACCAAAGGTACGTGCATGTCCGGGAGCTGCAAGAAGACGACCTGGTACTATGGCGCATACTTTCTCACGAAGGGACCAACAAACTCTCCCCCAGCTGGGAAGGTCCCTTCCAAGTCATGAAAGTTTGCCGTCCCGGGTGCATACGCCTTTCCACCGAGGATGGGGACCCGCTCCCAAACCCTTGGAACATGGAACACCTCCGTAAGTTCTATCCCTATAGCAATAGTAGGACAGTGCTTTTTCTTTCTGTAATAGATTCCATAGAGTCCAGGAACAGCGCTCGAAGCAGCTAAGCCTCATGGGACGGTCCAGGACTACGTACAGCTTGGCCTGGTTCCGACCCTAAGCGCGTAGAGTCTTGCTTCCCTTCTTAATGGGGCGGGTCGTTGCCTCCATGTATAGCCTACCTTCCTCCTATGGATATTTATATGAAAAGAAACCTTTCCTGCTTTGCTCTTGCCCTTGTGCTCATTTAAATTACGCATTAATTTTTTTGACCGCACTTTCTGTGTATGCTCACCATACACTCAGCTCTCTTTTCCCATTCCCATCCCTAGTCGGCATTTGCTATCCTACCAAAGATGGTCGCGCTTGAGGTACCTGCCAATGGCCAAGGGGCCTCTCGGGTCTCCCCCAGTTAGGTGTTGCGACGCCAGTTGGTCCAGTACTGAGGGCCGGACGATCGTACCCTGACCTTGGAGGGAACCGGGCCACCAGCGCCGGGCGCACTGAATTGCCCAAGCCCCGTATACCGGACCAGGATTGTAAGCCAAATAAGACTATTAGATAGGGAAGGGAGAACCCCAAGGAGAATTACACTTCCCTTACTTGTGTGCAGGACCTCCCAGCCTTAGCTCCCCTGCAGAAGTATGGTAGGTGTGCCCAATCCATTGGCCACACGGACCAGGGGGCCACTACGGGGACCGCGCAAGGAAGGACAGGAGCCGGCGGAGCCGGAGCTCCCCTCTCCTCAGAGGGTAGCTCCGGGGCCGCCACGTGGTCGGCAGAGCCGGGCCTCGCCCCCTCCACAGGGGTGAGCCCCAAATGCTCCACGTGTCCCGCGGGGTCGGGCCTTCATCTTCTCAGAGGAGAGCTCCGGGCCCGCCACGTGGCTGGCAGATCTGGACCTCCCCGTTCTCACGGAGTGAGCTCCGGAGACCCCTTGGGCCCTTAACACAAGGACCCGAGGAAGGTGTCTGTGCAAGACTTCAAGATTGGTGGAGACCTCCAAGGTCCTTGCGGAGCTAAGGACTCGGCCAGGTCAAGCCAAGAGGAAGATAAGCACGAACGCAAAAAACAAAGAGCCTGTTCCTTCATTCAAAGCTCCAGGAGCTGGATTACAGACTCAACAAAAGCAAAAAGGAGAGATACAGGGCCTCCTGGCCACAGGGGTGACTGCTTAAGAGTCCCCGGACTCCCGCTGGAACCTAGAGGCCACAAGGGTGGCCATGTCCTCGACCTCGGCCCTGGCAGCTTCCTCCCGCTCGGCGGCGTGACCTAGTCTCACCGGCTCCAGAGAGAACGAAGGGTCTTGACTCCGGAAGCACGCCAGCACGTGCGTGGCGAGCTCCTTCGCCAGGCCTCATCCCTCCACCTCAAGCTCGTCGGCGATCACCGCCTCGAGCCTGCCCAGCTTGGCACCGATGGACTCAAGCGCCGGGATTGCCTCGAGCACCTCCTGTGTTGGAGCCCCCGTCCACACTGGGCTGAAACCGAGGGGAACAAGGACGGACCCCGCCTCAGTGACAAAGCTCCAGACCGCTCGAGCCTCGACAGACCGCGAAGCTAGGAGCTTCTCCACCTCTTGGCGGGCCACTAGCTCGCGGTCCAGCACCGCTTGGCGCTCCCAGGAGGCCTGTTCCTCCCTCGCGGCAACAGCCGACTCACGAAAGCCCCAGCTCCTCGGCCCGAGATCTCAGCTTGCCCTCACTGGCTTCGAGCCGTGCGGGGACTTTCTTCTCCTCGGCCGCCACGGTGCGTTCTCGATCCGCGACAGCGCACTCGCGGCGAGCTACCTACAGCTGCAGCTCCTCCGCGGCAGTGGAACACACTTCGGCCCTGGCGTGTGCTTCGCGGGCCTCCTGACGGAGTAGCTGGGTCTCCAAACCCAGGCGATCGACAACCCTCTTCTGAGCATTGAGCAGCGCCCCGACGACATCAAGCCTCGACTACCTCGAGTCGAGCTCAGCCTCAGCCTCCTAGGCCTGCTGCTTCAGGAGATGCCCCCAGTTAAGGAGGCGGTCTCTCTCTCCAGCCAGCATCTCCCGCTCTCGCCCAAAGGCGGCTTGGACCTGCTGGACGCCAGCCTGGGTAAGCCCCAAGACATCCGCTAGGGGCAGCGGGGCGGCGGAAGCAGGAGCCACGCCCCTGACCTCCCCCGTCACGTCCACGACTCGTGGAGACGCAGGTGCTTCGGCAACTGAGGCGAGGCGCCGATCTGGGGAAGCCAGGGGGCCAACAGCTGCACCCACAGCTGCCCTTCCAGCCTTAGCACCGGGCTTCCGAGCTGGCGAAGGAGGACGAGCGGGCGATGCCGCTGCCACCGCGGGGGATGGTTCCGCCGGCACAGAAGAAGCCTCCGCCGACTTGGGGGGCCGTCGGAGCTGCCGCAGTTCCCGGACGCTATGGCACAGAGCCTCCGCTGGTCGGAGATGGCCAGGGAACAGACTCGCCCCCGGCAGCCGGTGAGTCCCTATCGACATAAGGAGCTCTCAGGTTAAGAAAGGAGAAAGGAACGCTACTCTTAAAAGCCGGAAAGAGCAACACTTACCGGGGGACGTGAGCGCTCCAACGGGCTTGGAGCCCCAACCTCTGAGCAGGAACAGGGCCACTAGAGCCTGCCAACGGCGCCTGCCCCTGCGCCGCAGGCGCTTGGACCAACGGAGTAGGAGGCAGAGCAGTAGGGCCCCCATCAGTGGCGCCCCTAGCGCTGCTCGACGAACCGGCCTGTGAGGTCCGAGGCACCTGCGTCCCCGGGTGAGCCCCAACACTGCTCCTTCCGACGCCGCTGATCGCCGGGACGCTCGTTGGCTGCGGCGCCTGAGCCCTCAGCTCACCCCCGGGCATCGCCCCACCGGCGTTCCTTCTTGAAGCTCCTCCGCCTGAGGAAGGGAGGCGGGACGCCTGGAGCTCCTCGGACCGTCGCTGTCCGAGAAGAGACCCGCCGGAGCTGGAGACCCGAGGTCTCTTTGGGTCGCCACCCGACGAACCAGCGCCTCCGAGAGATGGGCGCAAGGGTACCCGGCCCCATGGCTCGGCGTAAATGATGCTCTTAGAGGAGACCGGTCACGTTTCTTCTCTGGCTGCCCGGGGGCCGGCTCCTTTCCCTTCCCCTTGTCGACGGTCTGAGCTCTGTCGACCCTCGGTGCGGGATGGGCAGCGGTAGACGGCTCGCGCTCCGCCCCGGAGTGCTCGACCCTGGGAATCGAGATCCCCCGGAGGGCGTCCCCAACCTGACGAACGGTGATCCCGATGTCATCAAGATTCGACATCTTCTGCAGCAACTCCGCCCTCTTCTGTGGCTCCAAGAAGAGGGGAGTTCCAGAGGCCGGGAAGGTGAGGTCGCCGCCGGTGACGAAGTCGCTGCTCACTTGGGCCACCATCTCGTACAGCTCCCCCTCAGATGGGTCAGAGCCGAGACCCCTCTCCAGCCTGGTGCAGTCGAGCTCGCCGGTGTAGTACCACGCCGGGCGGTTGCGTTGCTGCAAGGGCGCAATACGGCACGATAGGAAATCTATCAACACCATCAGGAACGTTAGCCCCTCGTAGGCCAGGAACCGGATCCGCTCCAAAACCGGCGCGTACTCCGGCTCCAGCTCTAGGATCTCCTCCTAGAAGCGACGCTCGGTGGTCGGGCCGGCAGTTTGGAGCTGCAGGCGATCGTGCTCGTCGGTCTGCACGATTACCCAGTTCTCCCTCCAGTTTTCCCACCTCGACGCACCGAAAGGTAGAAGGTACCCAGAGGCCTTCGGATCCTTGCAGCGATGCTAGAAGTAGTACGCCCCCAGCTGATTCTTCGAGCTGCGCCCGGTCCTCCGCAATACGAAGAAGTAGCGGAAGAGTGTCACTGAAGCGTGCACCCCCACGAACATTTCGCAGAAGTGCACGAAGACGGCGGCCATCACGAAGGAGTTGGGGGAGAGGTGATGAAGCTGGAGACCGTACGTCTCCAGCAGCGTCACGAAGAAGGAAGAAATTGGTGGGGCAAACCCCGCCATGGCGTAGGTGGTAAAGAAGACTATTTCCCCCTTCTCCAGGAGCAGGGGGAGAGATCCCTACCGGAGCCAGCGCTTCTGCTCCTCCGTGCGCCAGCCCAGCAGCTTGCGCACTGACCCGAGCTCGGCCGACCGGGCAAGACGCGGCGGGGGCAGGTTGGAAGCCATGGCAGGAAAAAGCTCAAGAACAGGGAAGACAAGGGCGCAAGAGCTCAGGGAAGATGCAAGCGCTGGGAAGTGCGAAGGGAAGCCGCGATGCGGGTGAGATCCCCTTTTAAACTTCCCAGGCGCGATTCAAAGCGATTCGAAACTCTTCGAATACGCCGCTTGGACAACCGCTTTGGCTCCAAGACCAAGCGTCGATGACAAGTGGACCCAAGCTGTCCAGCTGAAGCGATGGGCCAAGAAGTCAGTCTCCCAAGGAGATGAGCCGGTGAGACACTTCGGCGGTTCCCGAAAAGGCGCGGCGACGTGCAGAAGTGGCAGCCTTGGGAACCGCCGTAGTAAAAGCAGCCATCAAGTGGGGCGCACGCCCCCATGATCCTGCGACTGTTCGTGCTCCGGCAACGGTCAATGCGGGTCTTCGAGAAGGTGCGCGAAGCAGAAGAGACTGGGGCCCCACCTCGGGCTCGCTATCTCCCCCGAGATGGGCCCGGGGGACACTGCCGGTACCCTCAATAAGGGGTACCCCCCCGCACAGGGGTAACTGCCTAAGGACCTCGCCCTTCTCCACAGGGAGAGCTCCGAAGGCGCCATGTGTCCAGCGGGGCTGGACCTCCCTCTCCTCAGAGGGTAGCTCCGGCCCGCCACGTGGCCAACTGAGCCGGACCTCCCCCCTCCGCGGGGAGAGCTCCGAAGGCTCCACGTGTCCAGCGGGGCCGGACCTTCCTCTCCTCAGAGGAGAGCTCCGGGCCCGCCACGTGGACAGCAGAGCCGAACCTCCCCCCCCCTCCGCGGGAAGAGCTCCGAAGGCTCCACGTGTCCAGCGGGGCCGGATCTCCCTCTCCTCAGAGGAGAGCTCCGGGTCCGCCATGTGGACAGAAGAGCCGGACCTCCCCCCCTCCGCGGGGAGAGCTCCGAAGGCTCCACGTGTCCCGCGGGGCCGGACCTCCATCTCCTCAGAGGAGAGCTCCGGACCCGCCACGTGGCCAGCAGAGCAGTGCTGCCTGCCCCCGCGCGGTAGGCAGCAGGAGTAAAGACGCGCCATACCTTGCCTGTACAAGGTATTCAAGACCCGCGCCTTCCCAAGGCACGGAGACGCGGAGCACGCCTCTGTCGGGTGCCGTTGCGCCCAGTCACATCGCAGACTGGCACGCCACGTCAGAGCCTGCCCGCCAATAAACACAGCGACAAGACATCCCCTGCCGTCCCTGCCAACAACTACGACTAGCTTGCGGCATGGGCAGGGCGACAGAACAAAGACTCGGAAGCCCTCGCCAGAGACAACTACCGGCGTAACTGCAGATACGGTAGATGGCAGGCAATCTCCCCGGGACCACCTGTCAGGTCCCAGCCCACCTTGTAAGCTGCCCGAGCCTTGGACTATAAAAGGCTCGGGTAGGCAACGTTAGCAAGGGTTCGCACTACAACCATTCGTATCCTTAGGTTTGACTCATCCTCAAGCTCAGGACTCCGGTTCTGAGCAACAAGCAATACAACGAGCACCTCTGCTCACCGTGGACGTAGGGTATTACGCTCCGGCGGCCTGAACCACGTAAAAATCCCTGTGTCGAGCTTCTCCCTCAATCGTCCCTAACGCATAAGCTCTCCGTGAGTGACTAGCCCCTCCGAAAAAGAACCTCCGCGGGCTGCCCAGAGCAGGCCCGGGGAAAGTGTTGGCTACACACTTCGACAGCAATGGAGCTGGCAGAGTTTGACCTCGACTTCTTACCGTGCCACGCCGTTAAAAGCCAGGCGCTGGCGCACCTTGTGGAGGAATGGACCCCGAACCCATGCCGTCCAGCGGGTCAAGACATCGGTGATCTGGAGCCCAGATCTCCGGTGCTCACCGGACCTCACTAGACACTCTACTTCGACGGTTCCTCGCGAAAGCAGGGAGACGGAGTGGGGGTCCTGCTCATCTCACCAGTGGGTGAGCAGTTCAAATATATGGTGCGCATCGACTTCAAGGGTACAAACAATATGGCAGAATATGAAGCCCTCATATTTGGGGTGAGTACCGCCCTGTCTCTGGGCGTGCTGCAGATGCTAGTCAAAGGAGACTCTCAGCTTGTTATCAAACAGGCCAGGCGTGAGTGCTCCTGTAATGACCCTTAGCTAGCCGTCTACCTCATTCACGTGCAGAAGATGGAGAAAGAATTCCATGCCTTGGAGTTGTGCCATATCCCCCGCGCCGACAATGCAGTAGCAGACTGTAGGATCGAAGAGCACGTGAAAAGCTACCAGAGGGGGGGTGAATGGTAGATTAAAACTTTTCGCAGCGAAAACAACAAAAACCCCTCAGCAAAAAATCAATCGGTTAAAGAAACCGTGTGTGCAAGTGTTTTCAAACGTGTTCAACCGTTACAAATCAAGTAGAGAGGTAGAGAATCAAGTCACGGATCTAATGCAACAAGAATCACTTGAAAACACGAAGTAAAACTTGAGATACGATCAAAACATTAAACGAAGATCAATCTGTTCTACCCGATATAAAACAGATCTG
The DNA here is from genome assembly GCA_030760725.1 of Neostapfia colusana. Lineage (NCBI taxonomy): Eukaryota > Viridiplantae > Streptophyta > Magnoliopsida > Poales > Poaceae > Neostapfia > Neostapfia colusana. The sequence continues at coordinate 111,739,563 of JASWHV010000001.1, forward strand.
CAATGCTGCAAAGAAACTCGTGTATCTCAAAAACTACAGATCTGAAGCTCGTAAAAATTTCACAGATGATAGATAATTGAGTTGTGAAGACAACCCAAAAAGAATCACGTCAATCGGATCTGTAAAACTCGAGTTATGAACGAAACACTGAAGCAACGTCGGTCTGTCCTGAAACTCGGCGAGAAAGACTTGACGAAAAACAAGTCGGACGAACAAGTCACAAAAGCTCCTCGAAACTATGAACTTTATTCAATAGAAACACAGGAGGAACATCCCAAAGTTCTCTACACGAGCCTTGGCCTCCCTTGCTTATATAACCAGCTCTATGGCCAATCTAATTCAAACTAGGACTCCTACTCCGACTTGGATTCAAACTGTAACTTTCCAATACTGCTCAAGACTCTCCTATTCGCAGATAGAAGCAATTGTGAGACTTCCAAACACCTTAGGAACGTCCTAAACATTCCTAAAACAACTCAACTTCGTGCCTAGCAAGAAATCCTATCATAACCAACTCAAATCTTCCATATTTGAGCCATATCCGACTCAGCCTCAGCCTGAGTACGCAATCTAGCCGGTTGGACCTTTCCGACAAATTCTTTACGTCCACTTCTCTTCATCACGCCTTGGAACAATGTTGCCACGTCCATGCACTCCTTGCACACGTGCAAACACCTTCCAACGACGTACACGCAACCTTCATATGCACTGCCCTTGATCCAAACATGCTGCGCGACCTCCCGATCAACTCAACCACAGCTCCTCCCAAACTTGGTTGTTGGAACCTCATCTCCTCCCTGAGACTAGTCCAAGGATCCCGTCACCAGCCATGTCTTGAACTCAAGCAACACATGCACATGAATAAACAACCAATTCTTCCGAGCACAAGTCCTCGACTTGACTCACGTTAGTTCGAAAACCACAACACCTTACATGAGCACGTCACATAAGCATGTTGCAAACCATATCAAATGATAACAGCCATAACCACCAAAACACACCAAAAACTTAGAAAATTAATACTAAGCAAACCTTCTCATAAAGCAAGTTTGAAACATTGCGAGTTAAAAGCAAAAACAAGACGCTACAGTTCTACGAGTTGAACTTCACGGGAGCTCCCTAAAAACAAGCTCCGGCCCTTGCAGGAGCTCTCCGGACCTTGCGTCGGACCTTGCCAACACATGGCGGACCTAACAAAGAACTTGTCGGACCTTGCCACAGAAGAATGTTTTGGCAATATTCAAAACTGTGAATGTTAATGCTAACTTTTATCCTAATTGCCAGTGTATTCAGCACACATAGGTCTCACAATCTCCCCCTTGATGAATGCATTGGCAACACCAATTAAAATCCGAACATTGGCTTATGAAAAGTTTTGAAAAGCTTTGAAAACTCATTTCTCCCCCTTTATTAATTTCTCCTCATTTTTAAAATCAGAGAAGGAAGAAAGTGTATAACATATGCAAAGTGTAAAAAAAATCTCTCCTTATACATATTTCTCCCCCTTTGACAATGTATTCAGCAAGGTTCAAAAGAGAAATTTTTAAATGTTATGAGCATATTATAACATATACATACAAAACAAACCTCATCCAAGTTATACTATCAGGTTACTTACACTATCACATCAATGAGATACATAAAGTAGTGTAAGCCATGCTAGAGATCAAATGTATTTTTCAGTTTAAGCAAGTCATGATCTCCCTTACTCAACTATTTCAAAACCTGAAAACATGACACTTGTTGCTGCATTTTTATTATTCATAATCATTTAAGGCACAAAGTTGATCATATGATATTTGTAAGAGATTATATGCCGCATTAGCCTTATTCTAACCAACCAAGCCAAGCCTATGTCATTTGACAATCAGAAGCTTAAGGACATGGTTTTAGTCATACACAATTCCTTCCAAGTTCATATCTTAGTGCAATGATAAGCAATCACAAAAGAAGAAGTGCGATGCATGCATATTCTCTTGATCTTTTCTCAATTTTTTATTTGAAAACTCAACATGTGAGCTGATCACTTGATTAATTTTTTTATGATTAAAAGCACTTGTGAGCACAAAACAAGTTCAAAACAGCAAGAAAGTTCGATCATGACCAGATTTAGTGTAAGTAATTATTCCAATTACTAGTCATGGCAAAAACTACAAAATGTATAACATGAGTAATGTAGTAAGAACTTTCAGCCTGTAAAAGGAATCACAAAGTCATATATGTATGAAATACTATGCTCATATTATTTTAGTTTCAGATTCACACATAGACTTTCAAAGTTTCAAAAACTCCCCCTCAATTTAAGTCATGAGGATGCATAACCCCTATTTCACTATAAATGAAACAAAAACGAGTGAAATCCAAAGGTTTTGTAAAAATATCAGCCAATTGTTGTTAGGTATCGACATGGTGGAGCACAATGTTTCCTTTTTCAACATTATCACGAAGAAAGTGATACCTAATGTCAACGTGCTTAGTTCTAGAGTGTTTCACGGGGTTTTTAGCAACACAAATTGCACTAGTGTTATCACAAAACAGTGGAACACTATCTAAATCAACCCCATAGTCCTTAAGTGTTTGAACAATCCAAAGAATTTGTGAGCAAGCGCTAGCCGCAGCTACATATTCAGATTCGGCCGTGGATTGTGCAACTGAACTTTGTTTTCTAGAGGACCAAGCAACAAGTGAATTACCAAGAAAATGACAAGCATCCGAAGTACTTTTCCTATCAATCCTACAACCCCAAAATCAGCATCCGAAAAAGCTTTCAAAGAAACGGTTGAGGAAGAAGGAAGAAAAATGCCAAATTCTTGAGTTCCATGTAGGTACCTGAGAATCCTTTTGATGGCTTGGCGATGTGAAGCACGTGGAGAAGCTTGAAAACGTGCACAAAGACATACGCTGAATTGTATGTCCGGTCTTGACGTCATGAGATACAAAAGTGATCCAATCATACTTCTGTATTCTTTTTTATCGACCTGATCACCATCTTCGTCAAGTTCAAGTGTTGTTGCTGTTCCCATTGGTGTTCGAAGAGGCTTGCATTTGTCCATGTTGAAGCGCTTAAAAAGGTCCTTTGTATACTTAGTTTGATGCACAAAACTTCCTTCTTTTGTTTGCTTGATTTGCAGCCCCAAAAAGTATGTGAGTTCTCCCATCATACTCATCTCAAATTCTGAACTCATCATAGCTGAAAACTTGGACACGAGATCATGAGAAGCACAACCAAAGATAATATCATCCACATACACTTGAATGAATAATGAGTCATTGCCATGCTTAAGTACAAAAAGAGTTTTATCAACCTTGCCCATGGTAAACCCCTTTTCAAGTAAGAATGTTTTTAACCTATCATACCATGCTCTAGGGGCTTGTTTTAGACCGTACAAGGCTTTGGACAGTTTGTAAACATGATTAGGAAAATTTGGATTTTCAAAACCCGGTGGCTGCTTAACATAAACCTCCTCCTCTATGTAGCCATTAAGAAAAGCACTTTTAACATCCATTTGATATAACTTGAAACCTTTAGATGCAGCAAATGCTAATAAAATTCTTATAGCTTCTAATCTAGCAACAGGAGCAAATGTTTCATCAAAATCTAGACCTTCAATTTGAGTGAAACCTTGAGCAACCAACCTAGCTTTATTCCTAACCACAACCCATCCTCACTTTGCTTATTTTTAAATACCCATTTAGTTCCAATTAATATGTGACCTTGAGGTGGAGGTACAAGTTTCCAAACATTATTTCTTTCAAAATTTTCTAACTCTTCTTGCATGGCATTAATCCAGGATTCATTAGTGAGTGCGTGTGATATATCCTTGGGTTCAAAAGAAGCAACAAAAGCAGAATGAGCATGAGAGTTTGGATCGCAAAACCTGGACCGAGTGACTCGTTCATGCAAGCTTCCAATGATTTGTTGTTGAGGATGACTTTTGAGTACTCGGAGGGGAGTAGACACTTCACAAGCACCTTCTTCTTCATGTTCGGACCTTTGATTAGGAGAGCTTGTTGATTGAGGAAGGTCCGAACCAGCAGTAGTGACTGTTGGTGCTGGTTGTGGTGCAAAATCAGCAGCTTGATCGTTATTTACTTCCGAGTTTTCGGGCAGCAGCACCACTTCTTCATCTTCTTCAATAAAAATACTCTTCCCTTGCGGATATGGATCTGGACCTGCAATATCGGAGCTAGTACTTGGGCTAGCTTCATCAAAAGAAACCTCGCAAGTCTCCACAATTTTGTTAGTGTCAAGTAAAAGCACACGGTAGCCTCTAGTATGAGATGGATAACCAAGAAACATGCCATCAACAGATCTAGCTTCAAATTTATCAAGATTACCATGTTTCTTAACAAAGCATTTGCAACCAAAAACCCTAAAGTGTGTAACACTAGGCCTATGTCCAAACCGGAGCTCATATGGGGTTTTTCCAAGCTTAGCACGCAAGAAAACACGATTTGAGACATAACAAGCGGTTGCAATTGCATCAGCCCAAAATTTCCTAGGAGTTTGATATTCATCAAGCATAGTCCTAGCCATCTCAACTAAGGTCCTGTTCTTTCTTTCTACGACACCATTTTGTTGTGGTACATAGGGTGAAGAGTATTGATGATCTATTCCATTTTCAGCACAAAAGTGATCAAAGGATTGGTTTTTAAATTTAGTTCCATTATCACTTCTAATTGCTTTTAATGATCCTGGGTGATCAATAGATAATCTAATAAATAAAGTTCTAAAATGACTAAAAGCTTCATTCTTAGATGCCATAAAATAAACCCAAGAATATCTGGAATAATCATCAACAATCACAAGCACATACCATTTACCTCCGAAGGATTGAACACGTGCCGGACCTACTGTGTCAAGATGTAAAAGTTGTCCCGGTTCAGCTGTCATGGTCATTGTGAGAGGAGCATGTGAACCTGCAACAAACTTAGCATGTCTACAAGAAGAGCACACAATATCATTGTCCTTTTTAAGCTTCGGCAGCCCACGTATGCGATCGAGAGCACTAACACGAGTGAGATGATCAAAGCCTATGTGACCAAGTCTACGATGCCAAAAATATAGATCCTTTGTATCATTAGTAACTAGACACCGATGCTTAGAAGTTGACAAATCAAAATCAGCTTTAAAAACTCTTCCAAGCCTAGACATGTTAAACAAAAGCTCACCTTTTGAATCTACAACCTTGCAGCAATTTTTAACAAAGCTAACCTCTAGATTTTCATCTAGCAATTGTGAAACCGAAAGCAAGTTGTATTTCAAATTTTTAACAAGTGCCACATCTTTCAAAGTAGAGATTGTTTACTCTAACCGAACCTTTAGCAATTATGGGAGTAGAAGAGTTATCGGCGAAAGTAACATTTTCTACACGTGACACAAAAGAGAGAGAGGAGAACCATTCTTTGTTACCGGTCATGTGGCGTGGGCAACCTGAATCCACAATCCAAATGTTCTCCTTCCTCAAACGTGAAACCTACACAGCAGCACAATACGTTGATGACTCAATACTGGGGTTAGTTAAAATACTTTTAGGAATCCAGTACTGAGTCACACGACGTCCAGCAGGAATAACACGCGAAAGCTGAGAAGGTACAACAGGTTTATGAGCCAACCATCGAATTTTTTTGTTCCCAACTACTGACTTAGAAGATGTGTTATATGTAGCACAAAAAACAGTAGGTCCGGGAGCAAGTTTTTGACTCATTACAGCAGGTTGCAAGCTCCGAACATTCGGTCTAGCAGATTTTGCTTGGTTGTTATGTGATCTAGCAAGTATTCTTTGTTCTTATCGTGTTTAGCTAGTCTATAACAAAAATCCATGACATGACCATCTCTACAACAGTAGGTACAATGAAAAATAACCTTATTATCATGTCTAGATGAGCAAGCAACACGTTTATTAGAACCCGAATGGGACAGTACTCCTGCAGATTTGAAAATCACCTCTTTTTGTCTAGGAGCTGTTTGAATCAAACCGCTTCCTAATGACTTTACAACTTTAGGTGGGTGTGCCTTAGCATGAGCATGAGAATTAAAACCTAAACCAGTTTTATCATTACAAGACTTGGAAGAATTCAGCAGCAAGTTTAGGTTCTTATTTGCATTAGAAAACCGATCTAGTGTCCTATGCATGTCATCAAGTTTATTGGACAGATCAAAGCAGTTTTCACATGAAGTTTTTCCTTTTAGTTTGCAATTTGAACAATATTTAACTTCATGCACACGTAAAGCATTGTTCAAAATAGAAATCTCATTCATAGCATCATTTAGTTTCTTATTCAGATCATCACATGAAGAACAATGCAAATCAATTGTAGAACAACAAGCATCTTTCAAATTTTTATCATTAAGTGCAGCAAGCTCTTTGTTCTTTTCAATTTCAAGTTCAAGTTTATCAAGTGTAGATGCGTGTGCACTTCTTAAAGAGGATAATTGTTCATAAATCAAATCACATGAGGAACAAGAATCATCACTAGGAATCAAAGTTTTTAAACGATTAATTTCAGATTCTAGTGATTCAATTTTAACAGCATTGTTCCTAAGTTTTTTATCCTTTTTCTTTAATATAACAGTGGCACGAGAAATAGCATCACACATTTCTTCGCAAGTGGGACATACCTCTTCATCGTCGCTGTTGTGTTCTGCCTCCTCGGAGCTTGAACTTGACTTGCTCGCCATGCAGCACATATTTGCCATAGCTTCTTCATCTTCATCACTACCGGTGTCCACATCACTTGAGCCGAAATCTTGAAGTTCTGAGATCATACTATGCACTATGTTGCGCATTGATAAATCTTTCTTCTTATTATTCTTTGCAAAAGATTTCTTCGGCCTTGTTTGCTTTTCTTCACGTGAAGTCGGACCTGAAAGGTTAGGGCACTCCGTACGAAAATGTCCTGTCTTACCACATTCAAAACATCGTTGAGGTCCGGAGCTTCCTCTCCTTCTAGTTCTCACATTTTGCAATGCTTTTGAGAACCGAGTAGAGATGAGTGCAAGCTCCTCCTCTGGAAACTCTTCAATCTGTTCAAGGGTTAGAGAGGACAGCAAAGAGAGTGCACCACTAGATGATGATTGACTAGAACTAGACATGTCACGTTGCGAAACAAATGCAATAGACTTGTTGGGGTTTTTACGTGAGATGATGTCAATTTCATGAGTTTTCAATTTAGAATAAAGCACGTCTAAAGTAAGAGAACTCATGACAGTAGATTCACGAATAGATGTAACTTTCATCTCCCAAATTGACATATCTAATGCTCCTAACAATTGTCTAGCATTTTCAGCATCTGAAAAGTTAACATTGACACTGCGCAAGTTGCTGAGAATTTTATTAAAGCGAGCAAAAGGGTCGTCAATTGACTCACCGGGTTGCATCTCAAAACGCATGTATTGTTTCTTGAACATATCTTGCCTTACCTCCTTGATTGTATTGGATCCTTCATGGTAGTCACAAAGAGCTTTCCAAACATCATATGCAGATCGGAGGTGTGCAACCCGGTCGAAGTCGCTTCGAGTCAATCCTTGGATGATCAAGTTGCGAGCCTTGTTATTGTTGTCAATATCTCTCATGTTCGCAGCCGTAACTTGATCGTTGGGTGGTAAATCGAAATTCTGGTAGACCTTTTCCCATATGGCGAAGCCTTGCGCCTGTATGTAGGCCTCCATCTGCGCCTTCCAAACCTGAAAATCGATGCCATTGAACACATAAGGTTTTGCGGAGTACTTCTCCATGATGGTTAGTCAAAACACGTGCAAATCACAAAGATTAGAGCACCTTGGATCTGATACCAATTGTAGGATCGAAGAGCACGTGAAAAGCTACCAGAGAGGGGTGAATGGTAGATTAAAACTTTTTGCAGCGGAAACAACAAAAACCCCTCAGAAAAAAATCAATCGGTTAAAGAAACCATGTGTGCAAGTGTTTTCAAACGTGTTCAACCGTGACAAATCAAGTAGAGAGGTAGAGAATCAAGTCACGGATCTAATTCAACAAGAATCACTTGAAAACACGAAGTAAAACTTGAGATACGATCAAAACATTAAACGAAGATCAATCTGTTCTATCCGATATAAAACAGATCTGCAATGCTGCAAAGAAACTCGTGTATCTCAAAAACTACAGATCTGAAGCTCGTGAAAATTTCACAGATGATATATAATTGAGTTGTGAAGACAACCCAAAAATAATCACGTCAATCGGATCGGTAAAACTCGAGTTATGAACGAAACACCGAAGCAACGTCGGTCTGTCCAGAAACTCAGCGAGAAAGACTTGACGAAAAACAAGTCGGATGAACAAGGCACAAAAGCTCCTCGAAACTATGAACTTTATTCAATAGAAACACAAGAGGAACAGCCTAAAGTTCTCTACACGAGCCTTGGCCTCCCTTGCTTATATAACCAGCTCTATGGCCAATCCAATTCAAACTAGGACTCCTACTCCTACTTGGATTCAAACTGTAACTTTTCAATACTGTTCAAGACTCTCCTATTCGCAGATAGAAGCAATCGTGAGACTTCCAAACACCTTAGGAACGTCCTAAACATTCCTAAAACAACTCAACTTCGTGCCTAGCATGAAATCCTATCATAACCAACTCAAATCTTCCATATTTGAGCCATATCCGACTCAGCCTCAGCCTGAGTACGCAATCCAGCCGGTTGGACCTTTCCGACCAATTCTTTACGTCCACTTCTCTTCATCACGCCTTGGAACAATGTTGCCACGTCCATACACTCCTTGCACACGTGCAAACACCTTCCAACGACGTACACGCAACCTTCATATGCACTGCCCTTGATCCAAACATGTTGCGCGACCTCCCGATCGACTCAACCACAACTCCTCCCGAACTTGGTTGTTGGAACCTCATCTCCTCCCTGAGACTAGTCCAAGGATCCCGTCACCAGCCATGTCTTGAACTCAAGCAACACCTGCACATGAATAAACAACCAATTCTTCCGAGCACAAGTCCTCGACTTGACTTACGTTAGTTCGAAAACCACAACACCTTACATGAGCACGTCACATAAGCATGTTGCAAACCATATCAAATGATAACAGCCATAACCACCAAAACACACCAAAAACTTAGCAAATTAATACTAAGAAAACCTTTCTATAAAGCAAGTTTGAAACATTGCGAGTTAAAAGCAAAAACAAGACGCTGCAGTTCTACGAGTTGAACTTCACGGGAGCTCCCTAAAAACAAGCTCCGGACCTTGCAGGAGCTCTCCGGACCTTGCGTCGGACCTTGCCAACACTTGGCGGACCTAACAAAGAACTTGTCGGACCTTGCCACAGAAGAATGTTTTGGCAATATTCAAAACTTTGAATGTTAATGCTAACTTTTATCCTAATTGCCAATGTATTCAGCACAAATAGGTCTCACACAGACGACCTTTCCACGAAAGCCTCTACATGGGCCATAGTCCCCAAAGGCGTGTTTGAAAGGAAGCTACATCATCCAACAGCCTGGCCCGCCGAACCAGGCGAAGGGGGCGAGTCCAGCACCTCGAAGCTGGCAGTCCCGGCGGCCCTGCAACCATGGCGTCTGCCAAGGATCATACGCGTTACTAGGGACTCCGTGCTACCCGACGCCCAAGATCCAAATGCTCAGGCAGGACCCGATGCATGGATCACGGAGATCCGACCCTACTTGAAAGAAAATATCCTTCCCGATGAACATGTATCCGTTGAACGGATCGTTCGTATGGCTAAAAGATACACGTTGGTGGATGGGGATCCCTACCGGCACGGTGCCAACAACATTCTATTGCGGAGCATAACCCCGGAAGAGGGTTGCGAGCTACTCGCAGAGATTCATGGAGGCGAGTGCGGCAACCACACATCGTACCGCACGCTGGTCGATAAAGCCTTTCGGCATGGCTTCTACTGGTCGACAACTCTCCTAGATGCCGTCGAGCTGGTCAAGAGATGCAAAGCGTGTCAGTTCCATGCTAAGTAGATCCACACACCAGCGCAGACACTGCAGATGATCCCGCCCTCATGGCCATTCGCAGTATGGGGGATAGATATCCTGGGGCCGTTCCCCAGGGCTGTCGGAGGGTACTGGTACCTCTACGTCGCCGTAGACAAGTTCACCAAGTGGCCGGAAGCAACCCCTGTAGTCACCGTCAACAAGAAGTCCGCAGTAAAGTTCATCAAGTCGATAATCTGCAGGTTTGGGGTCCTGAACAGGATCATTACTGACAATGGGACCTAGTTCACCAGTGCGTCATTAAAAGGATACTGCGAAGACCTTGGAATCCAGGTCTATTATGCATCCGTTGCCCACCCAGAGAGGAACGGCCAAGTCGAGAGAGCCAATGCTGAGATACTCAGGGGCCTCAGGAAAGTACCTACGCTGACCTGGAAAAGCATGGTGCCAACTATATTGAGGAGCTTCCGTGCGCACTATGGGATAGCCGGACATCACCCAGCCGAGCCATAGGGGAGACTCCTTTGTTCCTAGTCTACGGAGCTGAGGATGTCCTCCCTCCGGAGGTCACCTTGGGCTCCCCTTGTGTCAAGGCATACGAAGAAGCCACGCAGGACCAAGTTCGGCGAGAAGATCTCTAGCTCGTCGACGAGCACAGATGGCAGGCTACAATCCGTAATGCACGGTACCGCCAGATGCTCCGACGTTATCACCAGCGGGCCGTCAGGAGCAGAGAGATGCAGATCGGTGAACCTGTGCTCCGGCGAATACTTACCCGAGAGGGGTCTAACAAGCTTTCCCCCCATTGGGAAGGACCCTTTCGGGTAACGCAAGTATGCCGACCAGGACGCGCCCGCTTGGCGACGGAGGACGGCGACCCGGTCCCAAATCCCTGGAACATCGAGCACCTCTGCAAGTTTTACCCGTAGCTTAGGGTAGGCATTTTTCCTTGTAAAAGGGCCACAGAAACTAGGACCGGTGCCTCGATAGCAAAACTCTTGGGGGCCCCGGTTGCCCTTACTACTCCGGGATAAGTCATTCGGTCCTCTATGTGGCCTGACCCCTCCTATGTACCGCCATTAACAAGGAAATAATAGCCTCCCTTTCGAGCTCACATGAATTTTTCCACACATCTCAACGTGTACATATTTGTATTTGTCTCGTCCTTGGCTAAGGTTGTACAGCAAGGAGGAAACGTCAGAAGCACCTGAAAGTGTCTCCGGACCCCTTGGGTTACCTCCCTGGTCGGGTCCGGCGGTGCCAATGCGACGTCCCCCCCCAGGGTATGTAGACCGTGTAGGTTGCCCTGTGCCCTGAGCGCCCATGCCTCTGCCCAGTCAAAACAACACTCAGGTGCTGGGGGCCCTGGACATGACTCCAATTCGAGAGGTTAGAACTACAACCTTCCGAGGGGGCCATTCACAGACCCCCGAGGCCGGAGTCTCCCAAGGGGTCCAAACCCAATGTCCTACACCTTTTTGGCAGGTGCCCCAAAAAACTTGGGCACACCTGCCAGGGGGCCATCGCAAACGGTCAAGACAAGTAAGACAAAAGGCCAGTAAAAAGTCTATCATTTATCACAGGAATACAAAGCAAAACACAAAAGATAATGGAAAACATACAAGAGCCAGGAGCTGCCAAGGACTCGCCTATGTTACGCCTAAACCGCCCGACGACGAGAGCTCCTACGCCCTCGATCGAAAACCGGGCTGCCACCTCCCTTGCAGCGACGGGACCTTGGATGACTGGCTCTAGGGAGACATTAGGGTCCCAACTTCAGAAGCAAGTCAACACATGTGTCACTACCTCCTTAGCCAGGGCTCTCCCTTCCGTCTCCAGCAGGTCGACAACAACGTCTTCCAACGCTGTCATCTTTGAGATTATAGAGTCAAGCGCAGGAAAGACTTGGCCCATATCTTGTGAAGGCTCGCCGACGCGCACCGGGCTGAAGCCGAAGGGCACCAGAGCAGACTCAGCACGGCCCAAGAAGTTCCAGACTTGCTGGACCTCTGCCGTACGCGAGGACCGGAGCTCCTGAAGCTCGCGCCGAGCCGCTGCCAGAGCTGCTGCGTCGCACTCAGAGAGTCTCCTCTCCTTGGCAGCCAACGTCGCCGCCCGAGCATCAAGCTCACGGGCACGGCGCTGCAGCCCCTCTTCACCGAGTGAGATGTCGAACTCTGCAACCCGGAGGTCTTGGCACTCCTTCATCTGCCTCTCCCGCCCCTTGTTCAGAGAGGCCTGCAGGCGGTCCAAGTCATAGGTCCGAGACTTCAGCTCGGCTTGCTTCCACTGAAAACGTGATGAAGCCTCCGCCTCTTTCGCCGTTAGCTCATGCCCGCATTCACCTATGGCGGCTTCGCCATGAGTCAGCGCTAGCCGCAGCTCCTCCAGAGAGGCGAAACGACCGTCGGCTCTCTGGTGGGCCTCCTTGGCTTCTGCCCAGAGCTTCTTAGACTGCTCATCCAGCCGATCGACCAGGTCCTGCTGCCGGTTGGTCAGCTCTTGCTCCTCTCGTAGACGAGCCTCTTTCACCTCCAACCTCCTCTGTGTCTCCCTGGTCCGGAGCTTAAGCAGTTTTTCCAGCCAATGAGGCTCTCCTCCTCCTCTTGGATGGCTCTTTTCTCCCATTCCAGCGACAGCTAAACCCGACGGAGACTTGCTTGAGCCAAAGCCAAGGCCTTAGACAAAGAGACCCGCTCGACGCGTGCCGGGGCCTCCTAGAGATCGTCCTGGGGATGCAGGGTCAGAGGGAAGTTTCAGCCCGACCCTCGGAAGAGGGAGGCGAGCTCTTGGCCGGGGAACGCTATCCTATGGTATGGGGGCTGCGGCATATGACGCGCCTTCGTCAGTCGCGGGAGTGGGCTCGACATCGTGAGCTGGTGGAGCCTCATCAGCTACGGCCGGCTTCGAATCAGGCACCGGAGCCTGGTCTTACGGGAAGTCCTGGCTGGAGTCCCCTGCGTTGGGGGCCGTCCGAGGAACATCTGCGGAAGAGGTAGGAGGTGTGGACGTCATTGGTACAGACGGGTTCTCCTCCCGACCTGGAGTAGTCCCGGAAGCCACTGGTAGACCACCAGGCACCGCGGGCGCTGGAGCGCTCCCAGAAGCCCCTGCGGATGGAGCCTTTTGTAGAGGACAGAGATCACCAGACAACCTCAAAGCATAAAAAAACATAGGACAAGCAATGGAGGGCGACCTTGGTTGACCTACCTAGGGTCGGCGAAGTCCCAAGAGCCTCTAGAGCCACCAGAACCTCAAGCAGCAACCGACCTCCTCACCGACAGAGGAGGTGTTGGAGCTGCAGGAGCACCTCCTATGGGTGCGGATGCAGGACCGGCCACACCGCTTCCGGTCGCACCCTCCAGTACAACCACAGGCGCACTTGGGGCCGATGCGGACATCGCAGGGCCAGGTGCGGAGGAAGAGCTCCCGTCCGTGTGAGTCAACCTCTGCTTCTTACCAGCAGAGCTAGGCAGGGGGCCACGGGTGGTTTCCCCTTACCCTTGTCCAAGATTGGGGCGGAGGAAGCCGAAGCAGCCGGGACCGGGTCAGAAGAGGCAGCACCTCCACCACTCGCTCTATCAACCCGGGGATCGTTATCCCACGGGAAGCATCGCCGACCTGCCGAGGAGCGACGTCGATGTCATACAGTGTCGGCATTGTCCTCAGAAGCTGCAATCTTAGACCCTGGTCCATGAAGATGGGCAGGCACGACGCTGGAGGGATAATGAGGTCGTCGGAGATTGAGCCAGCCCCAACGTCGGCACATATTGTCCCCAACAGAGCGTCCTGGAGCTCAACCCTCAGGTTGGTCCCGCGACCACACTCCAGGTGAGTGGAGTCGTTGTCGCTGATGTACATCCAGGCCGCGCGGCAACGGCTCTATAGGGGAGCGATGCGCCGGCCATGGAAGTCGGCCAACACCATCAGTGAGGATAACCCTTGGTCTACCAGGAGCTTAATCCTCGCCAACACCGGGGAATAAATGCTCTCAAGGTGCGGTGCCTCCTCCCAGTCAATACGCATGGTCGAAGGAGGAGAAGTCGGCAGATCTAGCCGGTCATAGACGTCGGTCTTCATGATGATCCAATCTTCCCTCTAGTGCTCCCACTTGCTAGAAGAGAAGGGAGAGATGTACGTTGGCGCGGATCTGGTGCGGTGCTGGAAGTAGTAGGCACCTAGGAAGCTCGAGCTCCTTCCCGATGACCGAAGAACGAAGAATGCCCGGAACAGCCGCACTGATGGCCGTACCCCCACGAACATCTCACAAAGGTGGACAAAAGTCAATACCAGTACGAGGAAGTGCGGCGTCAAGTGATGAAGCTAGAGCCCATAGGACTCCAGCAGAGTCAAGAAGAAGGAGGAAGCAAGAAAGGCGAGCCCCGCCAGTATGTACCCGAGGAAGACGACGACCTCGCCGGGCTCAAGGTTTACAAGTGGAAGGGATCCACAGCGAATCCTCCCATCATGCTGAGGTGCTTGCCAGCCAATCAAGCGCCTATTGCATCTCACATCGCTAGCACTCTTGAGACGAGACTCTCGGAGGTTCGACGCCATTGGAGCAGGAGGAGAAAGCAAGAAGATGAAGCGCAAGAAAGCAGATGGAGGAGAGGACTCCTGCTAGCAGTGGAGGGTCTCTTTATTCACCCGAGAACCTTCGAGAACCACCAATCGAGATGTGCCTAAAATAATCGCGCCCGCATCGACCGAACCGTCGAGAGCAGAGATACAAGTCCCACTCGACAGGCAGTATGAGCAAAGGGAAGCGCGGTTAAGGTGGAAAAAGGTGGCTCCCCGATAAAGCCTAACAAGAGGAAGTACAGGGGTCGTGCAGGGAACTGACGTAGACGAAGCAGTAGTTGTATGAAACGTGCACCCCCACGACTCTCCAGCAATGAAGAAGCGCCTATTCACAACGATAGAGAAGTCTCTTTGACCAGGGGCAAGCGACCTCTTCATCTCCAAAGAATGACCGCTCGCCCACTATGCGGGGATCACACCATCGCTTCGGTTCCCAAAAAACTGTAAGTTCGAAACCACCACGCGAAAGAGATAGGGGGTCCCACCTGTGGGCTCAATACCTCCCCAAGATGGGCCCGAGGGCCACTATCGGTACCCTACGGACCGGGTACCCCCGCGTAGTAGGTAAAAAGCATCTGGGCCCCGCCTTTCTAGCTTAGGCGAGCCCCAGCTTAAGCCTTGCGCTTTATGCCCCATGGGCTGCCCCAAGGGTTGCAACATGCCTTCAGGCCCTAAGCCTGACTAACCGGCCGAAGGTGGCTTGGGAGCCTACACGTGTCCAGTAGAGCCGGACCCAATCCTCCACAAGGGAGGGCTCTGGCGCTACCACGTGCCCGGAACCTCCAAGTCACACCCCCGGCCGAAGAGGGCTCCGGAGGTGCCACACGTCCTGCAGCTCCAGATCCGACCTCCAGCATAGAGGCCTCTGGTGCTGCCACGTGGGCAGCGACTCCAAGCATACCTTCCCCTGGGGAAGGCAACGGATGTGCCATGTGTCCTGCAACTCCGAAACTGACCTCCAGCATGGGAGGGCTCCGGTGCTGCCGTGTGACCAACAACTCCAGATCATCCACTACTCCACAAGACTGCTCCGGTGGAGACACATGTCTACGGGACTATCCACCCGAACGTTACACTGACAAGCAACAGGCAGATGGACAAGGAGTAAAGAGGAAGGTGTGTTGTCAGGTCAAGCATTCAAGCTTCGCGCCTTCCCCAGAAGCATGGCGCACAACGCATGCCTCTATCCCCCGTCTACGCACCATTACGGTGAAAGACATGGCGGTGAGGCATGACGGTGTAACAGTGCCGCCCATCGGTACAGAGCCGCCTAACAGAGAAAGGAGACGCGGCGAAAAGACGGGGACTTCATCATCACCTGAGTCCCGGACAGAAGTGACTGGCGGGACAAGCGGCGCACCGCAACTCCACCGACAGCGACGACACGTATAGCTGTAAATGCCTAGATCATGTATAGGCACAAATAGCCGCGGGACTACCTATCATGCCCTGGGCTGTATTGTAACTGCCTCGGCCTTAAGCTATAAAGGACCGGGGCAGCCTCCAGGCAAGGGGTTCGCGACCCAGCCAACTCAATCTCATACGCGAGTTAGTAATACACCGAGTACTCCCGTGGACGTAGGGTTTTACGCTCCGGCGGTCTGAACCACGTAAATCATCGTGTCCCTCTCGCCATTTTGCTTACACCTTCGTGATCCTCTAGCCCCACCAGAAAAAGAAACTCCGCAGGCTGCTTCCGAGCAGACCAGGGGAAGTGTCGTAACGAACACTTATATATGATCCGACCTTCAAAAACCACTAGTCACTACTAAAAAAGAACCTCCACGGGCTGCTTACGAGCAGACCGGAGGAAATGTCGCACAAAAACACTTACTGTTGTTAGTTTTTTTTTTGAGTAGTAGTAAGTTCTTGCAGCGTGAGTTGCCCGTCCAAGACTGGGAGGGTCTGATATGATTGACGCACAGACATTCACGCGTCGCTATCGGCCATTCGTACAATGTTCAGACGACAGAGAAGACATCTACCGTCTGCTGCCCGGGAACCAAGCAGCAAGGGGCGTGCGTGTATGAGGCGTGCCCAACTCTCCCTTCTTCCTCTCCTCCATCTCAATCCATGGCTCGTTGGCGCTTTACCTGCGGACTTTCCATTCCACCAATGTCGTCAC
Source organism: Neostapfia colusana (assembly GCA_030760725.1). Lineage (NCBI taxonomy): Eukaryota > Viridiplantae > Streptophyta > Magnoliopsida > Poales > Poaceae > Neostapfia > Neostapfia colusana. The sequence continues at coordinate 111,756,217 of JASWHV010000001.1, forward strand.
GGCTGGGCTAGTAGCAAGCACGTGCCGAGCGGGTTAGGCCCTGGACCGTGTTCCCCTTCATCAGAAAGTGCAAAAATCTGCCGGTTTGTTTAGTGTTTGTGGACCGGAAAAGAGCAGGGAAAGCGGTTCCGGTTCCGGCAGCGACAGCTGCGGGAGGATTTACGACCCTGGCTTTGCCTTGGCGGCGGGGTAACTCTGCACGCGACGAATTCTTGGCCGCTCCGTCGTTGTTCACCCGTGCCAGGAACCACCTCTCGTGGATTGGCTGCAGGGCTCAGTGGCGACAAGCCGGCGGCCGGCCACGTCACGGCTCAGGGCGCGGAAAAGGTGAGAGTGCAGCGCCGCCCTGATGCCCGTCCCGTGTCTGGTTCTGGTGGCCTGGGCTGCACGATCTCGCCGGTCGGACCCTGATCGGCGACGAGGTTAGACGGTAGCAACGGCCGTGGCATGATGGCAACGAGGCACGCGGCGTCGTTCGTCAACCTCAGTTCCTTCCATAACTTTTCCTTCATCTCCCGGTCGCGTCGCGTCTGGCCGGCGACGCGGAGACAATGCGGGCTCGTGGCCTACTCTCGCGTGTCCCGCCGTGGGCTACCCGACGTGAAGATTTGCCTCGGTTAAGCGATCAAATAGAACGCAGCCGGACCGGCCCAATCCAGTAGAAGCACACAAGAGCCTGTTCACTGGAAGAAAGAGAATCTATCTACTGGCCCATTAAACCAGCAACGCTCACTTACCCTAGTTTCGGTTTCGGCCGTCGAACGGATTCGTCACCGGCGTCTGTCACCTCCCGCCACCACCAGAGGCACAGTCGGCTGCTCTTGTGCTCCACATCTCACCTGCATCTTCGGAAAACAGAGTATTCTCGAAGAATCGCAGCGGCGCCGTCCTCGGGAAACATCTCTTCCTGCAGTACGCTCCCCGGGCCTGAAGGCGATGATCTCGTCGATTTCCTGGGTGTCCAAGGGCGTCGCTAAGAACGTCCCCGTAGTCGCCGAGCCGCCCACGCAGGAGAAGATCGATGAGGCAATCAAGGCCATCGCCGTGGCCAGAGAGTGAGCCCGCCGTCTTCCCCCCTCTCTCTGTTTTTTTCCCTGCGGTGTCGCATCCTCGCGTGCTTGGCTGCTTGCGGCGACTGATGGTCCTCTCCCTTCACACCTTGTATAATCTGCCCCCGCTGGTGGTAGCGACGCCGACGATGATGCTGGCGTCATGAGCGTTTACAGTGCCGAGGATGAGGCAGAGCCAGAGGAGCAGGAGGTGGAGGTTGATGAGGTCGCCCAGGCCAAGGCCGCCGCGAAGGCCCTCGCCAAGGGCTCCGCCGGGGTTGACGATGTTGTCGATGGGCTTCGCGAGCTCAACATGGACGCTTACGATGATGAGGAGGACGGTGCGTGCTTGTCATGCCTCCCTTTCTTCTTCCCGCCGATCTCATCCAGGCGTGCCTGATATCTGTGCTGTGGTAAAACCTGTGCTTCTGTCAGGGCTCGAGATTTTCAGCACTGGGATGGGGGACTTGTACTATCCAAGCAACGGCATGGACCCCTATCTAAATAAAAATGATGTAATTACGCATTGACACCTTTTATTTATCGATTGGCCAAATAAATGGATGCAAATTGATCTCGTTCTTGTTCTTACCAGGACGATGAAGATGATGAGGAGATCAAAGACAACATTATCAAGCCTACTGATTTTGTTGTTGTTTGTGTACACAGTGAGGATGATGTCTACTCGCTTCAGGCAAGCATCAGCTAACTTCTTTTTGCAAAAAACAATGACTTTGGTAATACCTTGGATCATTCTCTTGTTGAGAATGCCTATAGTAATAAAACGTTGTTGTGTTGCCAACTGATTTGTCTGCAATGTTGCTCAGCAAATGGTATTCTGATTTCTGAAATTGATTTCATATCTTAACATACTCTCTATACCTACCTGTTTGTAGGAATGTAAATCAGTCATGTTGGTTGCCATTTCCAACCCGTCCAACCTTGACATGCCTGGCTGATCTGATGCATGTTTAGATACTTTACGATTACTTGCATCGTGATTCATGAACAAATTGTCATTTACAGGTTAATATAATCGAAGAATTAGAGGATGGTGAGCAAAACAGATTTGTGCATCATGATGTTCCACTCCCTGATTTTCCGCTGTGCACTGCCTGGATGGATTTTCATCTTAAGGCTGGCGATTGAGGTAAACTTTTTTTTTTCATCTGAGTTTACAAGGAAACAGCCCGTTCTGTTCCACTGGAAGAAACTTAGTATCTCATTCTGTTACTTTTTTTGCGTTTTTCGTATTGCAGGGAATTTCATAGCTGTTGGAACAATGGGTCCTGCAATTGAAATATGGGACTTAGATATGCTAATATCTCCTAAAACATACAGGGTGATAATCTAATGCAAAGCAATGTATTTATGTATGTACCCTGATTCCGTAAACATAGGTTGACGAGCTGCAACCTCATATGGTGCTAGGTGGGCTTTCTAAAAAGAAGAAAAAGGCAAAGGGAAAAAAAGGTTATCTGCTGTCTCCAGTTTTGATTTATTTGTGGCCATCATTGCTTCTGTGGGTTAAATATGCCTTCTCTTTTTATCTTGTTGCTAGTGTCGCCGTGTCGGTCAACACTCGCACTCGGAGCACATCTTCTATCTGGTGTCTTGGCAGCTAAATATTAGACTAAATTGACAAAAAACTGTCGACTTAACATAGCATAAGCTTCTTACCACAAGGTACTTTTATGCTGTGTCACATCAGTTTTACTTTTTATACTCCTAAACACGCTGAAATGAACTGATTTTGAGACCTTGACCCAGTGGGCAAGGTCAAGAAATTTTATTTGATCGGTGTTCACTTAAATGATATCACATTATGCGCTTAGGTTCAGTAAGGTAGTTGTGCTGGGTTGCTTTCTGCTATCGGATTTACCATGATAATACCCATGGCTGACTAACTTGATGCTGATTAGGTGAATTCACTACATCTGCACAAATTATTGCTAGCATGTTTTTTTTCCGTGTTGTGAAATTATGACTCACATATGACTGTTCAAGTGTTCATTCATGTATCTTTTTCCAAACCTTTGTTAACTATACCAATATTTTTACTGTATGATTTTGTGGCAGAGGAAAAAGTACACAAAGGGTAGCCATAGAAGTTCCGTGCTTGGCCTTGCATGGAACAAGGAAGTGAGGTGAATTTTCTACATTCATTTCAATTTAAGTGCTGCATCATATCAATTTCCAGTCCCTGATAAATTTCTGTTCTTATGAATTACAGGAATGTTCTAGCTAGTACATGTAACACCCCAAAAATCTTGTTAAGACACTAAATCATGTTAAGAGGGGAATTTAAAATTTTTTAGACGTGTTGCATGTTTTGCAACAATTTAAATTAAAACTGGAATTCAATTTAAATTCAAAACAGAAAAGAAATAGAAAAAGAAAAAAAGAAAATAGAAAAAACCCCGCCCAGTGGGCCGAAACCCACCGGCCGGCTCAACCAGCACCCGCGCCAGCCGCAGCCGCGCGCGCCTCTTCCTCCCATTGATAGACGGGGCCCGCCAGCCTTCTTCTTCCTCGCGCCCGCGCCGGGACTCTCATCCGAATCGAAACCGATCGGGAATTCTCGCGTATCCTAGCCGAATTTCGATTGGGGGCGACGCAAACTCGATCTAAACCACCCCGCCGCCCTTTCCCGTCTATAAAAACCCTGACCTTGTTCTGTTTTTCCCACGCGATCCGCCGTTTTTACTCCAGTGAGAACCCGAGCCTTCTCCGGCGAATTCTAGCCGATCTAAGCTCGGAAATTCCGATCTAACTAGCTGGTCTTGATCCACCGCCTCCGGGGAACCCTGTAGGTGCAGAAAACTCGGTGACTTGCGGTTTAAACACAGCGCCGACGAGTCTCACCGTGGTTTCACTTCGGATCTCATCGCCGACCGCCTTCCAGGACCTCCGAGCTCAAGAAAACCCCCGAGGTGAGATCCCCGACCTCCCCTCCACCGATCTATGCCATAAAATCACAGTTCTAGGAAGAATTCTCGAAGATCCGAAAGTCTCCGGCGAGATCGCCGCTTCCCGCCGCCGTGCGTCGCCGGGCAGCGCCGCCGCGCTCGATCAGAGCGACGTGGCCGCTTGTGCGCCGTCTATTTTAAATCGCACGGTAGACTTTAAATCCCCGCGTACTGGTTCGACGTTATAATCTCAGCCGTCTGTTTTAAATCGGACGGTCCACGTCAGCCCCGCGTTATAAAGACTGGAAATCTTACGTGCTACCCCCTAGGGTTCTCGGGAAATAAGAGCTAGCTCCGGAAACTTCTGATCTAGCCCCTGGAACTTCAGAAAATCATGTAAATTCATTTAAAAATCAGTTTTGGCCCCTAGACTTAATAAAAATTAGGAAAAACTCCTCTGTTATGTATAGCTAGACCCCTGAAAATTGTTAAAATAATATTATAGACCCTGTAGTGGGGTGAATTTACCTTTTTAGCCCTGTTTAATATTTAATTTAGGAAATTGAATATGTGGCTAGTGTTTAAAATTTAGAAAGTGGGACAAATATATTGTCAAAATTAAATTAAAAACTTTCTCAGTATTTAGAAAACTGTAGAGTGAGATAAAAATATATTTTGGGCTGAAATGAATCTGTTTAATTTATTATTCACATTTAGGGACACATTTTTAAGTAAAGAATAGTTCTGGAAAATAGGGAAAATAATTGTAAAATAGTTTACATCAGAGGAAAAGGTCAAAAATATATTAGCAAATATTTTAGATCAGAACCTATTCTGTTTAGATGATGTGTCTTGTTATTTTTATAATAAAGTTCACATTTAGGCATAGGAAATAAATCTGAAAATATATCAAATAGTAAATGATAAATGGAGTTCTAAAATCCAAAGAATTTAGTTTAGGGTTGGTAGAAATTATGAAGACACATATGGAGAAGGAAAATACCTTTCATGCATACTTGGTAGCTAAAAGGTGTAGTAATTGAATATAAGAAATTTATTTAAATTGAAAACTCATATATATAGTATGTAAATATAAATGTGAACACAAAAGTAGGAATCATATACATATGATTAAAAGTGCATGCAAGCCACAAATCAACACACATAGAGTAACCACAACACATATAATGGTGAATGACTTTCATAAATATGAATGTGTGGTTTGTATGAAGTGGAAGTGTGAACTATGTCTTATGGATTGTTGTTTTTCTTTTGCTATGTGTGATGGTATGATGTAGAACCTGCTCAAGAGCAAGTTATTCCTTTCCAAGATCAGGACTACCCATTTCAAAAGCAACAGGAAGGAGGCAAGTGTCCTTGACCACTTTGATCCTATATTAGGATGTGTAGATAGAATTATTTGAATTGTCAATTGAAAATATGAAACCCATGCTAGGAAGTTTCTCTAGAATTGCATTACCTTGTTTTCCTTGTAACTTGGGTTGGGATTTATTTTATCATGTCATTTATTATTATGCATATGCTTAGCCATGCTTAGAATGGGATATTTGGGATATGAGATCATCAGTTTATTTTACCATACTCTTGAATGAGATATTGTGAGTTATGTAGAGGTAGGGATCAAGGCAAGTTGGATGTTTTGGTTGTGTGCTGGGTGCACGAGACTCGGGTTTGTGTTTAGTACTTGCGTGGATCCTAAGGACCGGTTCATGGAGCATGTAACCTGGCTGTACAGTGCCAACCACATGCTGAGATGGGGCAGCTTGACCAATTAATTAGGTGTATCCCCGACGTAGTATGGGTGTGTTGGATGGTGCGGGGAGTAGGTGTTAGCTGGACTACCATATGAACCGCAAGGCTCAAGAGGGGGCCACTGCAGCGGGGTTAGAGCCTCTTGTATGCTGTTAGGGGTGAAACCTCAGTGGGCCCATGCTCGTCGGGAATCCCTTTGTAAAGGCTTCGTAGTGATCTCCTGCCTACACACCTGGGAAATGTGAATGTGGTTCGTGGCCACTGGCATAATGGGGGTTCTTTTAGTCCACCCGGCAACGGGGGATGAAATCACTACATGTGGGTACAATGGTGCAAACTCTGCAGAGTCAAAACTGTCATGACAGCCGTGTTCACGGTCAAGAGCGGCTTGGACTTATTCATGATTAGAGGATTGATGATTTTGGAAGTTGTGGATGTTAAGCGGGGAGCTTAACATTGGAAATGATGTTATGGTTATTGGATTATGATGATGGGATGGGAGATTGTGACCATTTCACCTGTGTAGTAATGTAGGTGCTTAATAAGCTAAGGTGATAGGTATTAATTGCGTAGTGCTTTAACCATGAGTTCAACCTCTCCTTGTTCTAGCCATGCATGATATAATTTTCCCACACTTGCTGAGTACCATTGGTACTCAACCTTGCATTGTTGGTTTATATTGCTGCTCAGGTCAAGATAATGAGGTGGTGTATAATGACCAAGACTTTGGACCCGAAGAAGGTTTCTAGATTCATGGAGACCCCCGGGCAACGCTTGTGACGGAGCCCTCAAGAATAATATTCCGCTGCTAGTTTATTTACTTGTGATGAACTTATTATTGTCCATCGAGACATTTGCTATGTAATGCTTATTTATATTCGACACCTGGCTTGTAATAAATGATGCTTCACTATTTGTCATCACATGTATGAGAAAATGATCCTGGCATACATGTGATATTCACTTGGTTGTTCTTCGGAAAAACCGGGTGTGACAGTGCAAGCGCGGATAAAACTGTTAAAATATGGGATTTAGCTGTTGGTAAATGTGCAGTAACAATTGAGCATCATGATGATAAGGCAATGATCAATACTTATTTCTTTCTTTGGGTCTTGTGGAGTTTTGAGACTCCAGACATCAGTCTGGTGTTTTATCTTATTTCCCTCTTTCTTGGAGCCATCAGTCTCCTGAAGTTCTTCTTAGCGGATCTGTAAAGGCCCATGTTTTTGACTTGCTAAATTATTCATCTTATACACCACAGCTCATATTGTGCTAATCACATGAACAAAGTTGAAGAGCAAGTAACCACCATAAATAGTATGATTAGAGGAAGAAGCCATAAAATTTCAAAGTGGTATTTCTAACATGAAAGAGAAATCTTTAGAGGCTGAGATCACTATTAAATCCTAAACCTTCTTAGAAATGCTCATGCTAATTTTCATGTAAATTCAAACATGTTTGAGGTACTTCTAAATACAATCATTAAAGGGCTAGTTTGAATGTAAATCCAAATTTAAACTACTTTTATCACATGAATTCATATTCACACTCAACACATTTTTATTAGCTACTTCACCAAGTTTCATCTCATTTGGGATTGATCTTGACATAGGCTAGTTGAATCAAATTCAAATTAAATTTGAATTTTAGATTGCATATTTGAAGCTAATTCAATCGAACCACTTCTACAATTTGAATCATTTAAAACCAAATGTTCATTTTGTGGTTTGATCAAAGTTCAAAGGGCAGGAAGGTCCCAAAATTTGTGCAACAGAAGAAATTAAATTTGTGAGGACAATTTGAAATTGGGCCCCACTGTCCGCCACACACTCGAGAGGAACCGACTCCAACCGAACTGCTCGGGTTCTTGTGCGCGCTCACGCTGACGCCACGGCGTGCAGCTGCTGCCAGCAGCTGTTCTCAGTCTCTGGCTGACCGGTGACATCCCCAGCCTTCTTATCCCCAAGCCGTCCAAAACCCATTTCACTCGTCGCTCTTCGGTTCCTCGCATAGAAACAAAGCCATCGTCACCGCTCTCTCGTCCGCCACACCTCCACCGTCGACCGACCACTCTCGAGGTTGTCACGTCGAGCTGAGGCCGGAGCAAGCATCGCCTGACTCCCCTCGACATCCTCGACGCAGCCCCAAGCTGATTCACGACTTCTTTTGAGTTGTACCTGACGATCTTCTTTCTCAGGACAGAGCAAAGTCGCCGGCGGAAGTTTTCGTCGCTCGGCCGAACCACACCCTCTCCAGCTCGGACAAACGGTCACAAAGGTTAGCAACCGAGTCTACTCTGTCCTCCTAGACCCGGTTAAGCTCTTTCAACTCTGGTGAGCCAGAATTTCAGTTTTTGCTTCGGTCGCCGTGTAGAACAGCTAGAACCAAATCGTGAAATTCTTCACAACCACTTGATCATCGGATTATCTAGTTTAGCTAGACCTAGTAGGGCACATCACGATCACCTAGGCCCAAGCTTAGCAAAGCTCATCCTGCCAGCGAGCAGAACACCGAGTTTTCGTCGCCGCCGTGAAAAAGGGTCGGGTCGCCTGTGAAGTCTCCTTTCTCGGCGATCCCAGCCCAAGAGGGGTGCAGGGTTAGCTTCCCCGTGCCCCAGTGTTGTTGTACGACCCCTCCGTTCGTCGTATTCGTTACTGAGCCGCGTTATCGCTGTCGGACCAAGCTCAACTCTGTCGCCGCCGTCGCTGATCGGATTTCTGGCGATGCCGAGCTGTGAGAGGTTGGCTGGCGTGTGTACCGTGCTCCAAGGAACGTGTAGGAAGAAACCTTTTCGACAATGAGGGAGAATCGGCCGAGAACGGGCCGCGCCATTGCCGCTGTACGGCGCGCGCTCGGGCTTCGGCGGGAGGAAGAAGACACTACGCTGTGGGTCCCGGTGTCAGTAGTTTAAACATTTCGGGTTTTGTTTTTTCAGATTTCTCTCCAAAACATCAAACCCACATAACTTTCGGTAGGAATGTCCAAATTGGGTCAAACAAATTTTGTTGGATTCCTCTCTCTGAGTACTTTACAGCAAAACAAGTTTCATTCCTTTAAAGTCTTTATTTTACAATAATTAATTTCCTAAAGTTTAAACTATTGGGAACTTTAACTGGAGATCTACTTTGTGGAAAATTCTCAAATTTGGCCAGGATGTTCATTTTAATATCCTTGAGTCACATGCCAAGTTCAGTTCCATCCGAGTTCATTAGATCCACTTAATTGTGTGATTAAGTGAACTGCCCCTAAGAAAATGAAAAATGTACAGAAACATTTTTAGATTTTTTTAAAATTTGTTTAGCTCATAACTTTTTCTAGGATTCTTCAAATAACATGAAACCAATTTCGTTAGAACCATCATAAACTCTATTTTCTAGAAAGTAATGGTTTGCTTCATGATAATCTCGAGAAACCTTAGAAGCTCTAATAACGGCCTGTTATACATTTATTTATGCAGGGCTCAAATGAGCTTTGCTTCAACAAAACTTGGTCATTTCTCTGTTTAGGTTGTCACCAAACCCCAAACAAAATTTCAGAGTCAGAAGTGATGTCTAGCTAGAGTTATAGTCTTCACATTCTCAATTCAACACTGTCGGTACCTGCGCTATGGGGTACCCCGCGCACAGGGGGAAATGCCTAAGGAACTCGCCCTTCTCCGCAGGGAGAGCTCCGAAGGCGCCACGCGTCCGGCGGGGCCGGACCTCCCTCTCCTCAGAGGAGAGCTCCGGGCCCGCCACGTGGCATACAGAGGCCGGACCTCCCCCTCCGTGGGAGAGAGGTCCGAAGGTGCCACGTATCCGGCGGGGCCGGACCTCCCTCTCCTCAGAGAGGAGCTCCGGGCCCGCCACGTGGCCGACAGAAGCCGAAGCTCCCCCTCCGCGGGGAGAGGTCCGAAGGCTCCACGTGTCCCGCGGGGCCGGACCCTCCTCTCCTCCGAGGAGGGCTCCGGGCCCGCCACATGGCCAGCAAAACGGCGCTGCCTGCCCCTGAGCGATAGGCAGCGGGCGTAAAGACGCCCCATACCTTGCCCGTACAAGGTATTCAAGGCGACGATAGCAAGGGTTGGCACTCTAGCCATTCACCCCCAAGCTGTAACTCACCCTCAAGCTCAGGACTCCGGTTCTGAGCAGCAAGCAATACATGGAGCTCCATAGCTCGCCGTGGACGTAGGGTTTTATGCTCCGGCGGCCTGAACCACGTAAAACTCGCCGTGTCAAGCTCTTACTAACTCGTCCATACGCTCAAGCTCTCCGCATGGGACTAGCCCCACCGAAAAAAGAACCTCCGCGGGCTGCCTAGTGCAGGCGCGGGGGAAGTGTCGACCGAACACTTCGACATTTGGCGCGCCAGGAAGGGGGCTTTTCCCCTGCGCGACGAGTTTCCGCCGACGAAGATGACCAAGCTTCCTTCAGCGGCAAACTCTCCTCCCCCGCCTCCGCGGCGAACCGCGACCAGGGGCGAGTACATGTCAACACACTCGGGACGGAGTGTGTCGGTACAAGCTGGGAGCCAGCAACCGGCTCTGGCAGCGCCGACCCCGGCAATGCAGGCTTCAACCAGCGTCAGGTCTTCAGTAGCGCTAGGCGTACCCGGTGGGGGTGCGCTAGCTGCAGCAAGAGCGCTACTGCACAATCCGCCCGCTGGGGACGCGCCTCAGGCAACGACTCAGCAGTGGATTCACGAGGAAGACCGTCTTGTCGATGCCGCCGCAAACCCTCGACTTCGGCGGGGACGACGCTCTGGCCAACCTGCCGTGTCGCTGATGCGCACGCCAATGGTTGACGAGCAGACGGCAAATTCCAGCTCTACCAGGCTCCAGTCGACGGATCTGAGGACAGAGCTGGAGCGGTGTCACTTGGGTCAAGATGCCCGGGTATACCTCGAGCAACGCCGAGAAAGGCGTCGCAACCAAGAGGCTGGCGATAGCATGACGTCGGCCTCGACCCAGCCTGAAGAGCAGACTTTCGCCACACGATCTCTGCCCCAGGCCTATGCTGTGCAGAATATGCCACAGTCATATGTCCTGCAGATGGCGCCCCCGGCCTATGGCGCAGCCTTGCCCATACCGGGGTACACTGTGCCCGATGCGAACCGAGCGTTCGCGGCACCAGAACCTGCGGCGACAGAAGCAGGATGTGCGGCCCTCGCGCCCCACCTTCGCTTCGCGAAGTGGCCGCGCAAGTTTCGGCCGCACCTGCCCGAGAAGTACGACGGCAGCGTCAACCCGGCGGAGTTCCTCCAGATCTACTCCACCGCCGTACTTGCAGCAGGAGGGGATGAGGCTGTCATGGCCAACTACTTCCCCGTCGCCTTGACCGGCCCAGCCCGGTCTTGGCTCATGAATCTCCCTCAGGGTTCCATAACTTCCTGGGGAGAGCTCTGCCGGCAGTTCGTCGCCAACTTCGGCAACTCCTACACCCGTCCCGGCACGGAGCTTGACCTTCACGCCGTCAAGCAACAACCTAGGGAGTCGCTGCGCTCTTTCATCGAGCGGTTCTCCCAGGTACACAACACCATCCCGCATATCCAAAGTGCTTATGTGGTGGTGGCGTTCCGGCAGGGTGTCCGGGACGAGAAAATGCTTGAGAAGCTCGCGACCAGAGAGGTCCGCGACGTCTCTGAGCACTTCATCCTGGCGGACAAATGCGCCAGAGCAGCTGAAGGGCGGAACTGGCACTCTCTGCCGACCTCCGAGTCAGGAGGACAACCCGGGTCTGGCGCTGCTGCCTATGGGGATGGCAAGAAGGCCAAGAACCGGGGCAGTGGCAAGATGAAGTCATCTTTCACGACTCCCGTCGCCGCAGCAGCGACGACTAGTGGAGCTCGGGGGCCACGCCCCGACAAAAGGCAACGGCAGTCACCGGCCCCAGATAGTGACCACGGCGGGCTATGCCCCGTGCATGGCGCCGGCAACCATACTGCTGCCGAGTGCTGGGATATCCAGAGGCCCGCAGAGCGCTTCCGCAAAGGAAGACAGCAGAGAGGTGAAGCACCGCCCTACCCTCAGAAAGAGGGCAAGCAGAAGGTCGATGCTCCAGTCAGCGCCACCCACCAGGTGGGGTTTCAGGAGCCTCATCGTGTCATAAAGGCAATGCATAACGGTGAGGTCTCCAGCTCCGATGGTGACGGGCCGGGGCGGTAGTCGGCTGTGGCTGCCGTCCCAGGTCAGTGGAGGCTGCGCTGCTGCGGCGTCAACCTTGGAGAAGCCCCAAGTAGTAGCAACAGCCCAAGCACCGGTCACAATGGTGCAACGTCGGGCCAGCCTCACTCGAGAGCACGCCTCCGTGCCTCGGACATACCTCCCGGGGGCCGCCCAAGGTCTGTCAACCCCTTGAAGGCCTTGCCAGAAGGGGAAGACGCCTTAGATCATCCAAGACAAGCCCGGGTCCACCTACCCCTTGAAGACCTTAGCCAGGAGGGGAGAACTCCCGGGGGCCCCCAGGAGAAGCCACGTAGGACCTGATCCAGCATGAAGATGACAAACTCGTCGACGAGACTCGGCTGCAGGTAACACCCCACAACGCACGGTCTCGGCTGATGCTCTAAGCACTACTGCCAAAGAACCAAACGCGTCAGGGACCTGCAAAAGGGCAACCTGGTGTCGCGGCACACTCTTTCCCGAGAAGGACCTATAAGCTCTCCCCCAGCAGGGAAGGTCCCTTCCGAATCACGAAAGCTGCCGCCCCAGGTACACATGCCTTTCAACCGAGTGTGGGATCCGTTCCCAAAACCCTTGGCATGGAGCAACACTGTAAGTCCTACTCCCCGGGCATTAGTAGAACAGGGTCACTCCCTTCTGTAATGAATCCCATAGAATTTAGGAACAGTGCTTGGGGCAGCTAAGTCTCAAGGGACGGTACAGGACTACGTCCAGTTTAGCCTGGTTCCGACCCTAAGCGCGTAGAGTCTTGCTTCCCTTGTAGACGAGGCGGATCATTGCCTCCATGTACAGCCAGAATTCCACCTATGGGCATGAACACAGAAACTTGTTCTACTTAGCTCTCTCTCATGCGCTCGTTTAAATTATGCATTAATTTTTATGATTGCACTATCTATGTATGTTCATCGTACATCTAGCTCCCTCTCTCCCGCGCTCATCCATAGTCAGCACTCGCTATCCTACCGAGGGCGGCCGCGCTTGAGGCACCTGCCGATGGCCGAGTGAGTCTCTCGGGCCTCCCCCAGTCAGGTGTTGCGGTGCCAGTTGGTCACCTCCAGGAAAGGCCTGCGTTGTGCATGGGGGGTCCAGGGTGCGTATGCCGCTTAGCAGGCTCCGAGCCCAAAGCGTGCGCATCCTGCCCTCCGGAGGTACAGGGGAGTACAACCGCTTTGCCTGGTCATGAACCCAAAGCACGTGCACTCTGCTTCCCCAGCGCACGGCCCGGTAATAGGGATCAGACGACCGTACCCGGACCTCGGAGGGAGCCGGAGCTCCGGCGCCTCGAGCACAGAATTGCCCAAGCCCCGTATAACGGATCAGGATCGTAAGCCGAATAAGACTAGGAGACGGGAGGGGAGGACCCCCCGAGGAGAATTACGTTTCCTCTGCCTGTGTGCAGGACCTCCAGGTTACCTCCAGGTTACGGCAACGGGGACTGCATGAAGCGGGGGGGGGGGGGGGGAATGGAGCTACCAACTACTCCGGCCTAGGACTGGAAGGACCGGGTCCTGCCCCTTCAGCAGGGGCGAGGCCCGAAGGCCCCACGTGTCCAGCGGGCCCGGGGCTCCCGCCTCCCCTGAGGGGAGCTCCGGACTCGCCATGTGGCAGGCGGAAACCGGACCTCCCCCTCGGTGGGAGGGCTCCGAAAGCCCTACATGTCCAGCAGGGCCAGAGCTCCCGCCTCCTGAGGAGGGGCTCCGGACCCGCCACGTGGCAGGCAGATCTGGAGCTCCCCATAGGGCGAGATCCGGAGACCCCCGGGGGCCCCTAACACAGTTAGGACCCGGGGAAGGTGTCTGTGCAGAGCTCCGAGATTGGAGAAGGCCTCTGAGTACCTTGCGGAGCTAAGGACTCAGTCAGGCAAAGCCAAGAAGGAGTCAAATTATGCGAGGCTCCATGAGCTGGACTACAGACTCGATAAAAAGCGAGAAACAAATCCTAAGGACCTCCCGGCTCACGCCGGAACCTAGCGGCTACAAGGGCGGCCACATCCTCGACTTCAGCCCTGGCAGCTTCCTCCCGCTCCGCGGCTGGGCCCTCTCTCGCTGGTTCCAGCGAGAAAGAGGGGTCGCGGCTCTTGAAGCATGCCAGCACATGTGAGGCGACCTCTAAGGCTAGGCCGCGTCCCTCGGCCTCAAGCTCGCTGGCGACCACCGAGTCTAGCCTGTCCAGCTTGGCACCGATCGACTCCAGCGCGGGGATCACCTCCGCCACCTTCAACGCAGGAGCCGCTGCCCTCACCGGATTGAAGCCAAGAGGGATCAGGGCGGACCTCGCTCGATCAACGAAGCTTGAGATCGCATGAGCCTCGGAGGACCGCAAGGCCGAGAGCTCCTCCACCTCGCGGCGGGCTGCCTGCAGGGCCTCTAGGTTTCTCTCGAAGAATTCCTTCTCCTTGGCCGCCAGGGAGCTCTCCCGAAGGTGTAGAGTCTTGGCGAGCCGCTCCAACTCAGAAGCCTTGAAGTAGGCGGCCAACTCCCGTTCCAAGACCGCCCGGCGTTCATGGGAGACCTGTTCCTCCCTCATGTCGAGGTCTGCCTTCAGAATCTCTAACTCCTCGATCCGAGCTCGAAGGTCATGCTCGCCCGCCGCCAGCTGCGCGGCGACCCTCTCCGCCTCGGCTGCCGTGGAACGCTCCCGTTCCTCAACGGCGAGTTTACGGCGCTCCAACCGCTGCCGTATCTCCTCAGCGGCAGAGAGGCTCTCCTCGGCCCGGGCGTGTGCCTCCAGGGCCTCCCTGTTGATCCACCGCGATTCGGCGTCCATGCGGTTGACAGCCCGCTTCAGCCGGTCGAGGAGCACTTCCCTGAAGTCGAGCAACTCCTGCCTGGAGTCGAGCTCGCTCTTGACCTTCGCGGTCCGCTCCCGCAAAAGGTTCCCCCAAGTGAGGAGGCGATCTCGTTCAACTGTATACTCCTCCCGCTCGCGACCTAGTGCAGCCAAGACCTGCCGGACGCTCGTCTCGGCAAGTGCGAAGGCATCTGCCAGGGGCAATGGAGCAACAGAGGCCGGGGCAGTTCCCCCGACCTCCTCCATCACCTCGTCCTCAAGAGGAGTCGATGCACCAGCGACCGAGACGAGACGCCAGTCAGGAGAAGCTGGCGCCGGGGCTCTGGCAGCCAGACCTGCCGGGCCCTCTTTAGCTTCTGGCTTCTTGACCTGTGGAGAAGGGTGAGCCGAGGAAGGCGGCGCTGGAATAAAGGCCGGGACGCCTGGTGCAGGGTCGACCTGCGCTGGCCTGGGGGCCGCGGCGGCCGTCTCAGCAGGAAGAGATGACGCCGCCGTGGAGTCCGGGCACACCGGAACAGGAGAAGCTCGCGCTGGCTTGGGGGCCGCGGCAGTTGTCCCGGGTTCTGAGCGCAACGGCACAGACTCCCCGCCAGTCGGGGATGGCCGGGAAGCGCGAACACTCTAGCGGGCTCTGAACCCCGACTTCCGAGCCGGGTTAGGACTCCCAGAGCCCGCTGCCGTCACTGACGGCCGCTCCGCAGTCGCTTGAACTGGCGGAGCAGGGGATGCCCCAGAAGCTCCCCTCAACGCATCAGCCCGGGGCCTCTTTGAGTCGCCACCGGAAGGAGTGCCAGGCACCCCAGATTCCCGACTTGGCACAGACGCCGCCGTTGGAGGAGATCGAGCGCGCTTCTTCTCTGGTGGCGGGTTGGTGGCCATGACGAGGGAGGACTCAAGGGCAAGAGGGCAAAGGCACAAGAGTCCAAGAAGAAACGCTGGGAAGTGCGAAGGGAAGCCGCGATGCGGGTAAGATCCCCTCTAAAACCTTCCCAGGTGCAATTCCAGGCGATTCGGAACTCTTCGAATACGCTGCATCGGCAACCGCTTCGGCTCCTAGACCGAGCGCCGATGACAGGTGGACCCAAGCCGCCCGACTGAAGCGGTGGGTCAAGGAGTCAGTCTCCTAAGAAGACAAGCCGGCAAGGCACTTCGGCGGTTCCCGAAGAAAGCGCCGCAACGTGTAGAAGTGGCAGTCTTGGGAACCGCCGCAGTAAAAGCAACCATCAAGTGGGCACACGCTCCCACGATCCTGCGGCCGTTCGTGCTTCGGCAGCGGTCAACACGGAGGTCCCACCTCGGGCTCGCTATCTCCCCCGAGATGGGCCCGGGGGCCACTATCGGTACCTGCGATATAGGGTACCCCTGCGCACAGGGGGAAATGCCTAAGGAACTCGCCCTTCTCCGCAGGGAGAGCTCCGAAGGCGCCACGCGTCCGGCGGGGCCGGACCTCCCTCTCCTCAGAGGAGAGCTCCGGGCCCGCCACGTGGCATACAGAGGCCGGACCTCCCCGTCCGCGGGAGAGAGGTCCAAAGGTGCCACGTATCCGGCGGGGCCGGACCTCCCTCTCCTCAGAGAGGAGCTCCGGGCCCGCCACGTGGCCGACAGAAGCCGAACCTCCCCCTCCTCGGGGAGAGGTCCGAAGGCTCCACGTGTCCCGCGGGGCCGGACCCTCCTCTCCTCTGAGGAGGGCTCCGGGCCCGCCACGTGGCCAGCAAGACGGCGCTGCCTGCCCCTGAGCGATAGGCAGCGGGCGTAAAGACGCCCCATACCTTGCCTATACAAGGTATTCAAGGCCCGCGTCTTCCCAAGACGCGGAGACGCGGAGCACGCCTCTGTCAGGTGCCGTTGCGCCCAGTCGCATCACAGACTGGCGCGCAGTGTCAGAGCCTGCCAGCCAATAAACGCAGCGACAAGACATCCCATGCCTCCTGCGCCATCATCAACCACTACGACTAGCATGCGGCATGGGTAGGGCTGCAAGACGAAGACTCAGAAGCCTTCGCCAGAGACAACTACTGACATAACTGCAGATACGGTAGATGATAAACAATCTCCTCGGGACCACCTGTCGGGTCCCGGGCCCCCCTTGTAAGCCACCCGAGTCTTGGACTATAAAAGACTCGGGTAGGCGACGATAGCAAGGGTTGGCACTCTAGCCATTCACCCCCAAGCTGTAACTCACCCTCAAGCTCAGGACTCCGGTTCTGAGCAGCAAGCAATATAGCGAGCTCCATAGCTCGCCGTGGACGTAGGGTTTTACGCTCCGGCGGCCTGAACCACGTAAAACTCGCCGTGTCAAGCTCTTACTAACTCGTTCATACGCTCAAGCTCTCCGCAAGGGACTAGCCCCACCGAAAAAAGAACCTCCGCGGGCTGCCCAGTGCAGGCCCGGGGGAAGTGTCGACCGAACACTTCGACAAACACATTTGCATTTAAATTTGACATGCATTGTTATTTCTATTATGGGTAGTCACTGAGATTGAAGAAGCTCCGGAGATCTTGGATTGTATCCCTCCGAAGAAGAATTTAGTCGATGAGCAGCAGTAGTAAGGCAAGTTCCGGTTTACATTAACCTTATTTATAAAGTTTTACCTTTCACACTTACTTTATGAGTTACATGAATGTGCATTAAGTCTTTGATTGAAAATAAAATTGCATAGCCATGAGAACAAGGGGGTCTAAGTCTAAGTTATGAACCTCGAGTAGCCACTGCAATGCTCCAAATGTATATGATTTGATACAAGTCGAGTAGCCGGAACTACTCGCGAGAATAGGCTTAGGGGTACACAACTCGGTTAGTAAGATAGATCATGAGACACATGACATAAAAATGAGACCGAGCAGAGGGTAAGAGCAGGAGTACTTTTGGGCCTATGATGCCGTAGCTCTGCTTATGTCGGTTGAGAACTAAGCCGTGTGCGGCCCTGTTGAACAAGCTAGAACTGTATCGAAGATATACCTTCTATAAGGGAACCGAGAAACCGATGTAATTCTCGTAGCTAGATGTTGAGGCATTGCTTATCGTCAGGGTGTAAATCCACTAGCGGGCACGTAGGTTGCTCCGTGTAGGGACCTCCTGCTCGGGACGATAGGACCGGTTCAACACTTCGCTAACGGGTGAAAGGTGGTTGTGTAGGACGTCCGAGATGGTTGCTGTAGGCAACATCGAGTACGGGCGTACATGACGTGTTATTCGGGTAACCCTGCAGGTGTAAATCGATTATAGTTGCCGTCCCTCGCGGTCAGTGAATACCACTTGTTCACTGTACCGCGACGTAGAGAAACAGAATAATTGTCATGAATTGAAAGTGCTGTTTGGAAGTGATATATTTGAATTACTAATGTTGTGCTTTAGTTTAGCGCAAATCAAAGTTTCTTTTCAACCTTAAGCAGGAAAAATAGGAGGAAGCGTTTCTTGTTTGATTGCAGACTTTCTAGGTGACTTAGCACAAGGTTACCACTTTACATGCGGCTAAAACCTGAAAATAGGATTTAAGTAATTAGGCGAGTGTTTAAGCAAAGTTTCTTTCCTATTGTACACACAAATTCCAGCATGTAGAGTTCCATGTTTTAGCGGCGTCGGGTCAGTCTTGCTGAACCTTCGTGCTCACTGCTTGTTGTTGAAGCGTGTGCATGGGGTTATGAAGAGGAGGAAGCTCCCGAGTAGGAGACGGGTCCCCCAGAGGGTACCATCGTCGAATGGATGCCGTGCACGTCGCTATATTGATAGTTGGGTGTGTGTGCTAGTTGGAACACGTTCATGGGCTGAACGTGAACCATTTTGCTTAGTATACGCCCGAGGATGTAGACTTTAAACGGTAGTTTGATATATTTATGTTTATAAACATGTTATGTTATAAAACTAGCTTCCGCTATTTGTTTTAATGATGTCTTCATACGTGTGTTATCCTGTGCTAGGTATTACAGCACCCCTCAGCGAGATCTTGGGATGTCGGGACCCCGAGTCCTTGCATCGTGGTATCAGAGCTCTGTTGAGGTTTAATGCACTGAAGAAGACTCGATTTTCAAAAACTCGGTGAGGAACGAGTATTAGCCCGCATAAGGATGTTATTAGTATACATAAGTGGCTTACCTATGTGATATGTCGGAAAATCATACATCTTGGGACTTTCTATGTCTTGGGGGCTGCATGTATGCGCTGTCCACCAATGCGCACAAGCTAAAGCGTGCTGCCTCACGGGTGGCAGGTAACCCGGCTAGCTTATGTATCCTCTACGACTTTTCATGTCGTTTAGAGTATGTGAGCAATGCAAGTCCCCAACGTGCTGCGGGCAAGTAGGCGGAGACCCTGTCACGTGGTTGGTAACGTGAACACGTAGCTAAAGGTGTGTTTTGCTTGAGAATGCCTGTGTGACTGACGACATACGGGCGTATGAAACGGTTATGGAGCCGGGTTCAGTGTGCAGCTGAACCTGATGATTATGTGGTTTTATGCAGGTACTCTAACCACGAACCCGTATCCGAGTAGAACACGTGTGCGAGAGTCGCTTAGTGCCATTGAATTAACGAAGCCGGCTAAATCCGGTATAGATTTTTCTTTGTGAGGTAACATAGTACTGACATATTTGGTGATGCTTCAACATCACACCTCATTAAATGATCAATCTCATTGTAAAAGATAAAAATTTTGATACAGAGAACTAAAATCTTAATCTGGATTTGAAAATTAAGCAAATTTCAACTTATGTAAGATTAGGAACAGAGTTCTCTGTTTTCAACTGAAATAATGCTGAAGTTATACAGAGTGTAGAGGGTGAGTTCTTTCGACATTGGGGTGGTATAATTCATTTCTGGAAAGATTTTGAATAATTCTACAACTTTTCTTTGGATGTCTAGAGGTGTTTCATCCATTAACTTGTTTAAATCTTTAGTAGAGTTGAAACTGTCCATAAAACAGGGCTGAGTAAAAATACTCTGAAATTCTATGTAAATTGACCATAACTTCCTGCATAAAAATTCAAAAATAGTAAATGAGACATTTCTGAAAAATTCATGAGATATGTTACAACTCTGTAACAGAAAGTTTTGTCAAATTCGGTACAGAATTAGCTGAAATTCTTAGATCAAGTCAGTACCTCAAGCAGGGTGCTGTCCAATTTTCTCCAAAATTCTGTTAACTTGGACATCTCATAACTTTTGAACCAAAGCAGATCTGAGGGCAAACAAATACATTCTGGAAAGGCCTTTGAAATTAACTTTAACTTTGGTATGGAACTCCAAAGATGATTTTGCCCTTAGTATGTTCTAATTCTTGGAGAAGTGGAAACTGGTCAGCACTGTCAATTTTGGGCAGTATACTAGAAATCAACTTGTGTATAAGTTTGATTCATGTTTCAAAATTTCATGAGTTCAATGACATATTTTATGTTATAACTCACTGTTTTACCGTTGAAATGAATATTTGACATTTTCAAATATTTTTCTACAGATGAAAGCTGATAAACAACTAGAGAACGGGTGGGTGGTTCCCACTGTTCTCAACACCGCGGGTATCTGGATCTGTTGAAGCTTATGCTTCAATATTTTGGGTATACGGAGATGCCGCGCTTTCTTTCCACGACAGAAGGCGAGGAGAACACGACATGGGTCATACATGTCACGGTGAAGGGTAGACACCCGGAGGACGTGTGGCAATTGACAGCCCGCGATGCCATGTCACATTTCTGTCAACTACACATGCGAGCTATGGAGAGCACTCCATATGCGCTTGTTCTAGTGGAAGGACAAACTAATCACGTGTGGTAGGAGCGGTACTTTGCGTCAAGTGATGAAAACTGCCTAATGTACAACCCATCGGAGGCAAATCTTAGCCTCTATTTCATGGCGGGAAGGAACGTGATGGACAACCAAGCTGTCTATACGGCTCGTCTTGCCATGGAGTTCAAGGAGAGCACCAACCGCCGCGGCCATGACAAGAGTGCCCATAACGCACTTCGTAATGTACTCTTCTCGACGATACAACGACTGAATAAACAACATAATCAGTTGCGTCGGTTAAGGAAGGTGGGCAAGAAAAGTTGTGTTGATATCGCGGCTTTGCAGCAGCAAATCCAGGCTCTGACCCAGCAAAACGAAGTTCTTACTCGAGAGCGCGATGAAGCGATTGAGGTGGGACAGAACTGCGAAATGGATTACAAATAAGCCATGGAGGTGAATGCTTTGCAGGACCTTGTACCTCCGGTAGTGGGCCTGCCGTTTGGAGGTGCAGTACCCGTGGTTCTCGGTATTCCGGTGATACCAAAGCCTGAACTAGAAGACGAAGTCATGGATCCAAAGCTACCAGAGGAACCGGAGGAGGACGTAGACCCACAAGAGGTCGACTCCCACTCTGACTAGAGAGTTTCTCTTGCCAAATAGGGCAGCGAGGGTGATAGTATGTATTAGCTTTTGTAACAGCGACATGTCGTTAGAAAAACAGTAGCATGTGAGTATGTAGTGATGACATGAGCACGACTTCTCGGGTGATCAAAAGTTGTAATTTGACTCAAGAATAATGTATCTTGTATAAAGTTTATACTTTATCAATATATGTGAATGTTGTGCAAATTTCTCATTCATCACTACAATACGTACTGTTTTCATAGATTTTCAAGTATGACATGTGCTGATTATCACCGTTATGAATTTCAGAATGACTCGTACTTGCACCAATCCGGAAGTTGGGGGTTCCAGTCATGGGGGAGATGCTCCCAACAGCCGGCCGAGACATCCTCGGGACAACACCAACCACCACCACCACCAACGGTCACGTTGGCAGATATTGTTGCAGCCGTGGCGGGCTCACACCAGCAGCACACTGAGTTGCTGTGAACTTTGATCGAGAATACGTCTCGCCCAGAGAGACGTCAAGACCAGGAAGAATGCCAACAAAGTTCTTACTTGGATTTTCTCGCGATGCATCCCCCGGTATTCTCGCGGGCGGATGAGCCCATTGATGTGGACAACAGGCTCCGCACAATGGAAATAAAATTTGGGCTGCTCCGGTTAGTGAGCAGCAAAAGACACAGTTTGTGGCCCAACAACTTATGGGGTTCGCAAGCTCTTGGTGGGCCAACTTCTGTGCCTCCCAACCCACTGAGCATATACTTAACTGGACGGAATTCAGGACGGCCTTCTGAGCCTATCATATTCCGCCGGGTCTGATGAAGTGGAAGACGCAGGAGTTCTTACACCTGCAGCAGGGCAACCGGAACGTACTAGAGTATGCCCGTGCGTTCAATGACCTCGCATGTACGTGTCATATATTGCGGATACGGACGAGGAAAGGTGGGATCACTTTTACCAGGGGCTAAAAATCCGCTCCTGAAGGACAAGCTGACGATGTTCAATCGCGACAGCCTCAATGAAATGATTGATGCTGCGATTATCCAAGAGGACTCCAGCAAGGAGTTAGCTGCGGCAGAAAAGAAGCGAAGCATGTCACAGAGCAGCGGAGAGGGAGGTGGTCCTCCCCAGAAATACAGGATGGTGTATCGCACACCATCGGGTCAACGCTGTCAGCCCTTGTTGCGACCGATGCAATTCCGCGAACGGCCATATCCACAGTCGACGTTCCGAACGGCTTACCAGCACCTCCACAGCAGCAACAGCAGCGGGCGATGCCGCGTGCGTTCGCATCTCAGCAACGCATGTCGGGCTTTCGTCCACAAGCCAGCGGCTAGCCACCGTACGCGTGCTACACGTGCGGTCGTCCGGGGAACTTTTCGAAAGATTGCCCCAAGAAGCAGCAGGGCAGCAGAGCGGCACCACCATTCCGGGGGAGAAATCAGCCCCAAAACAACAATAATGCACGGCGTGCAAATCCTAAGCCCGGCAGCGTCCACCACCTCGCCATTGAGGACGTGTCGGAGGGAGAACCCGTTCTTGCGGGTATGTTCCAACTCCACCACTACCCCGTCATAGTTTTATTTGATTCGGGTGCCACTCATAACTTCATTAGCACTGTTTATGTTGCTAGTCATAGTCTACAAATAACACCCACTAAAAGTCCTTACTTGATTTGTTCACCGGGTGGGAAGATTTCAGCAAGCGTAATGGTTCCAAAAGCACTGTTATGTTTAGGGGGGATACTATACCCCACGTCTCTCATAGTCTTAGAGGGACAGAAGGTCAACGTCATCCTAGGGATGTCGTGGTTAAGCCGCCACGGCGTCGTGTTAGACATCGTCTCTCGTGTCATGCACTTGAACTCATCCGTGCACGCACCTCATTCATTATTTCTGGACAGTCCAGAAATAAAACTTCCAGCCATATATCACTCCACAACTAGCAGCCTCGAAGACATTCTAGTGGTCCGAGAGTTCTCCGACGTATTCCCAGATGATCTAACGGGTATGCCGCCCGATCGAGAGGTGGAGTTCAAGATCGAACTTGCACCGAGAACCATGCCAATATCCGGAAGGCCGTATATGATGGCATAGAAGGAATTGGCAGAACTGAAAGCACAATTGACCGACCTGCTGGACAAAGGTTTCATTAGGCCAAGCTCTTCACCATGGGGCTGTTCGACATTATTTGTCAAGAAGAAGGATGAAATGTTACGGCTTTGTGTGGACTATCGTCCACTAAAAGCCGTCAAGATCAAGAACATGTACCCACTGCCCCATATCGACATGTTGTTTAATCAGTTGGTAGAGGCAAAGATCTTTTCCAAGATGGATTTAAGATCAGGGTACCACCAGATTAGGATCAGGGTGGAGGACATACCGAAGACAGCGTTCTCGACGAGGTACGTATTATATGAGTACCTTGTCATATCCTTCGGCCTCACCAGCGCTCCGACTCATTTCATGTACTTGATGAACTCGGTATTCATGCCGGAGCTAGACAAATTTGTCATGGTCTTCATCGATGACATTCTTGTGTATTCCAAGTCGGAAGAAGAACACGCAAATCACTTGCGTATAGTCTTGCAACGGCTGCGAGATCACAAGCTGTACGTGAAATTCAGCAAGTGCGAGTTCTAGATTTCTCAAGTCCCCTTTCTTGGGCATATTATCTCAGCGTAGGGAATCACTGTAGACCCGAGCAAGATCGTACAAGTGCTGAATTGGAAATTCCTGAGGTCTGTCCACGAGGTTCGGAATTTCCTTGGACTCCTGGGATATTATCAGAGGTTCATCCCGAACTTCTCGAGAATTGCAAATCCAATGACCGAACTGCTGAAGAAAGCTTCCAAATATAACTAGAGTCCAACATGTGAAGCGACATTCAAGACTTTGGCCCTGTTTGGCACAGCTTCTAAACTAGCTTTTTTATAAAAATAAGCTGTGGGTGTACCAAACAGTCAACTTCTCTAGCAGCTTATTAGTTCAGCTGCTTCTCAGAATGAACTAAAAGCAGGATATAAGTTTAATATGCTGTTCACCAACTTTTCAGACAAGCTGCTTTTTCAACAAGTTTAAGCCGTGCCAAACAGGGCCTTTAGTAAAGCACCTAACATCAACACCGTTTGGTACAACCGGATACAACAAAATCGTTCGATGTCTATTGCGATGCACCCGGCATCGGACTCGGATGTGTGCTGATGCAACATAGAAGAGTGGTTGCGTATGGATCACGGCAGCTCCGGAATAATGAGCAAAATTATCCAACTCATGACTTAGAACTCGCCGCTGTGTTACTCGCACTCAAGATGTGGAGGCATTACTTGCTTGACAACCTCGTACATCTATATACCGACCACAGAAACTCCAAATACATATTCACCCAGAAGGAGTTGAACATGAGGCAGCCAAAATGGTTAGAGTTGATAAAGGATGACGAAATAGAGATCTATCATCGTCCCGGGAAGGCAAACGTGGTGGACGATGCGCTGAGCCGCAAGTCACACATGTGCATAATCTAACCATCACACTGATTGAAGAGAGTGAACCAAATTTGTATTTGGTTCCACATGAAGCTCTCTACAACTTAGCTCTCATCCCCACCATCCGTGAAGAGATAGCGGCAGCCCAAAAATATGACAAGGGTATGTCGCATTTGCGGAGACGTGTGGACAGCGGGGAGCTGAAATGCTTCTGGAAGGACGGAGACAGTGTTCTGTAGTTCAAAAATAGAATAGTTGTACCCCATAACCCGGAACTACAGAAGAAAATCTTTGATGAGGCACACTTGTCAAAGTTTTCATTTCACCCCGGCAGCAGCAAGATGTATCAAGAGCTGAAAAGCAAATTTTGGTGGACACAGATGAAGCAGGAGATCACTAGATACGTGTCCGAATGCGACACATGCCGGAGAGTGAAAGCTGACCACATGAAGAAACCGGGGCTATTACAACCACTAGGCATCCCTGCCTGGAAGTGGGAGGACGTGAGCATGGACTTCATTGTCGGTTTACCCACAATATTTCAAAAGCACGATTCAGTTTGGGTAATCGTCGACCGGCTCACAAAGTATGTCCATTTTATCCCGGTCAACGTTAATTACAACGCCAAGAAGTATGTTGAGCTATACATCTCACGGATCCTATGTTTACACGGCGTACCCCGCACCATCATCTCAGATCGAGGCACTTTATTTGTGTCTCATTTTTTCGGAGCAGTTACATGCAGTGTTGGGTACAAACCTGAGCCAGAGTTCAGCGTACCACCGGTAGACGGATGGGCAAACCGAGCGGGTAAACCAAATCCTGGAAGACATGTTACGAGCTTGTGCTGTTAATCACGGTAAGAATTGGTATGATCACTTACCGTTAGCCGAGTTCTCGTACAATGACGGGTACCAGGCCAGCATAAAGATGGCGCCCTACGAGGCGCTATATGGGAGGAAATGTCGCACACCGCTGAATTGGTGTGAGTCCGGCGAGAGGGTCACCTTCGGTATTGATCTTGTCAACAATGCGGAAGAAAAATTCGGATTATTCAATCGAACTTGAAAGCCGCCCAATCCCGACAAAAGCATTATGCGCACCGCAGAAGACGCCTCTACAATTTAAGGTCGGGGTCACGTTTATCTACATGTGTCTCCGATGAAGGTGGTAAACAGATTCGGGGTCAGAGGAAAGTTGGCACCCCGATTCGTCGGTCCGTTCAAGATTTTAGAAAAGTGTGGATCCGTAGCATACCGGCTGGAATTAACTGCATCACTCTCCGGTGTGCATGATATCTTCCACATATCTCAGCTGAGGAAGTTCCTCAAGTTTTCAACCACAGTCCAGTTGGCAGACATCGAGGAACTGAAATCGGATCTCACATATCGGGAGAATCGATTCAGATCATGGACAAGAAGGTCCGAACCACACGTAATCGAACGTTCTGGTTCTACGAAGTATTGTGGAGCAATCACTCCGATGATGAAGCGATGTGAGAAAGCGAGGAGTTTCTTCGTACTAATTACCCGGAATTTTTAACGTCGCATATCTGATAATTCTCCACCGTCCTCTCTCTCTTTTTCACCTTATAATCTCGGGACGTGATTCCTTTAAGGGGGAAGGAATGTAAAGGTCCAAGTTTTTGGCTTGCTAAATTGTTCATTACGTCACACACCACAACTCATATTGTGGTAGTCACATGAACAAAGTTGAAGAGCAAGTAACCACCATAAATAGGATGATTAGAGGAAGAAGTCACAAAATCCAAAAGTAGTATTTCCAACATGAAATCTTTAGAGGTTGAGATCACTATTAAATCCTAAAACTTCTTAGAAATTCTCCTGCCAATTTTCATGCAAATCCAAACATATTTGGGGTACTTTTGTATACAATTATTAAAGGGCTAGTTTGAATATAAATTCAAATTCAAACTACTTTCATCACATGAATTCAAAAGGTGGATTCATATTCACACTCAACACATTTTTATGAGCTACTCCACCAAGCTTCATCTTATTTGGGATAGATCTTGACATGCGCTAGTTGAATCAAAATTCAAACTGAATTTGAATTTCAGATTGCATATTTGAAGCAGATTCAATCAAACCACTTCTACAATTTGAATCATTCAAAACCAAACGTTAATTTTGTGGTTTGATCAAAGTTCAAAGGGCAGGAAGGTCCCAAAATTTGTGCAACAATAGAAATTGAATTTGTGAGGACAAAATTTGAAATTGGGCCCCACTATCAGCCACTGTGACACCCTCATTTTTGGCTTCTGCATATATTCATGTTTTATGAAGAGAAAACATTTTAAAAGAAGTAGGAACATAGAAAGATATCAAAAAGATAGCCAATAAGAGCTGAATCCAGTTCCCAGAGAGCGCCGAAGACAACTTCCGCGGCCCGCTGGCCACGTGGCGTGTTCGGAGCTCATCCTTGCGAAGTGGGGAGAGGTCCGCCGCTAAACTGGCTACGTGGCAGGCTCAGGGCTCATCTCCGCAAAGGGAGAGAGGTCCGACCCTGTGGGACACGTGTTGCCCTAGAGTTCCGCAGGACACATGTCACCTTCGGAGCTAGTCACCGCGGAAATCAGAGAACCCGTCGCGCGGGGTACGTGTCGATCTCGGAGATCACCCCCGAGAAGTCCGATTCTATTGGACACGTGTCATCACCGGAGCTTATCTCCGGGAGGTCTGACACTGTTGGATACGTGTCTACCTCGGAGCTCGTCCTTGAGGAAAAAGGAAAGTCCGGCGCTACTTGACGCGTGGCATTCACGGAGCTCACCTCCGAAGAGAGGGAGGTCCGAAATGGATACGTGGCACACCCGGAGCCACCTCCGAAGAAAGGGAAGGTCCGGCACTGACACGTGGCGTGCACGGAGCCACCTCCGAATAGAGAGGAGGTCTCGACCGCTAGGATACATGGCGCACGCGGAGCTCACCTCCGAGGGAGAAGGGAGGTCTCGCTCGCTTGACACGCGGCACAACCGGAGCTCGTCTCTGCGGATAAGGAGATACCAGGCTCCTATGGACACGTGGAGCTTCCGGAGCTCATCACCGCGGAGGTAACGAGTTCTGGAGCGGTTTTTGGATTCTGTACGCGTAGAAATACCGGTACGGAGGAGAAACCGACCTGAATTCCACAATGTTACCGCACCAAATCAACTAAAGATAAGTTGTTATGATTCAATGATAATCTGAATAGAACTCTTATTCGAAGTCCAATCAAATCAGGACTCTTCTTCTCCCGATTATAAATAGAACCCAGAACCTCTTGCCGAAACCACGAACTTCTTTTCCAACTCCTGAGCCGACGACTTAGAGCCCTAGCCCCAACTCGCCGAGTGAGCCCATCGCCGGAGTTCAGTCGAGGAAGATCGCCGGAAGAGAGCCCCAACGATCTGTCTGGTCAGAAAAGGACCCCGAGACCGAGAAGGACGTAAGGTAGGTCTCCAATATCACCTTACGACATCGTTGTGTTTTCTTTACATCTGTTCTTCGATTCCTTTCGAACAGAAGCTTTCTCGTGGACAAATCACTTGTTGATCGGGTTGATCTAGAGACAAGGTCATCGCCACGTCCACATCTGATCCGAACACCTCTGTTCATCATAAAACCATGCAAGTACACGTACAAATCGACCTAATAAAACTAAACTGCATTATAGGATAGCATGCATATGCATCATCGCATATAGTTAAAGTTTGTGCATGATATTGATTGCTATGGATCTTGTATGTGTGTGATCCTGTATAGCAGGACAAGCTCAGGGAGCTGTCTACAACGAGCTGCAACAACAAGGTTTCGAGATCCAAGAGCAACCGAAACCGCAAGAACAAGGCAAGTGCCCCTTGACCATATTGATCCTATGTTTGGGAAAAACTGTTTTGTTTTACGAAAAGGTGTGTGTGCTGAGTCAAACATGATGGGAAACCCTTTTATAGGAGTTTACTAGTTTTGGTTAACCCACCTGTCGAAGTGTGTAGCCGACACTTCCCCCGGGCCTGCTCTGGGCAGCCCGCGGAGGTTCTTTTTCGGAGGGGCTGGTCACTCGCGGAGAGCTTCAGCGTTAGGGACGATTGAGGGAGAATCTTGACACAGGGAGTTTTACGTGGTTCAGGCCGCCGGAGCGTAAAACCCTACGTCCACGGTGAGCAGAGTTGTTCGCTGTATTGCTTGTTGCTCAGAACCGGAGTCCTGAGCTTGAGGATGAGTCGAACCTAAGGGTGCGAATGGCTGGAGTGCGAACCCTTGCTAACGTTGCCTACCCGAGCCTTTTATAGTCCAAGGCTCGTGCGGCTTACAAGGTGGGCCCGGGACCCGACAGATGGTCCCGGGGAGATTGCCTGCCATCTACCGTATCTGCAGTTATGCCAGTAGTTGTCTCTGGCGAAGGCTTCCGAGTCTTTGTTCCGCTGCCCTGCCCATGCCGCAAGCTAGTCGTAGTGGTAGATGATGGCAGGGGCGGCAGGGTATGTCTTGTCGCTGTGTTTATTGGCGGGCAGGCTGACACGGCGCGCCAGTCTGCGATGTGACTGGGCGCAACGGCACCTCACAGAGGCGTGCTCCGCGTCTCCGTGCCTTGGGAAGGCGCGTGCCTTGAATACCTTGTACGGGCAAGGTATGGCACATCTTTACTCCTGCTGCCTACCGCGCGGGGGCAGGCAGCGTTGCTCTGCTGGCCACGTGGCGGGACCGGAGCTCTCCTCTGAGGAGAGGGAGGTCCGGCCCCGCGGGACACGTGGAGCCTTCGGAGCTCTCCCCGCGGAGGGGGAAGGTCCGGCTTCTGCTGGCCACGTGGCAGGTCCGGAGCTCTCCTCTGAGGAGAGGGAGGTCCGGCCCCGTAGGACACATGGCGCCTTCGGAGCTCTCCCCGCGGTGGGGGAGGCCCGGCTCAGTTGGCCACGTGGCGGGTCCGGAGCTCTCCTCTGAGGAGAGGGAGGTCCGGCCCCGCAGGACACGTGGCGCCTTCGGAGCTCTCCCTACGGAGAAGGGCGAGGTCCTTAGGCATTTCCCCCTGTGCGCGGGGGTACCCCATATCGATGGTACCGACAGTGGCCCCGGGCCCATCTCGGGAGAGATAGCGAGCCCGAGGTGGGGCCTCCGTCTCTTCCATTCCGTGCACTTTCTCTAAGTCCCGCATTGACCGTTGTCGGAGCACGAACAGTCGCAGGATCGTGGGAGCGTGTGCCCACTTGATGGTTGCTTTTACTGCGGCGATTCCCAAGGCTGCAACTTCTGCACGTCGCAGCGCTTTTTTCGGGAACCGCCGAAGCATCTTGCCTGCTCGTCTCCTTGGGAGACTGACTTCTTGGCCCACCGCTTCAGCTGGACGACTTGGGTCCACTTGTCATCGACGCTTGGTCTTGGAGCCGAAGCGGTTGCTCAAGCGGCGTATTCGAAGGGTTTCGAATCGCTTTGAATCACACCTGGGATGTTTTAAAAGGGGATCTTACCCGCATCGCGGCTTCCCTTCGCACTTCCCAGCGCTTGCACCTTCCTTGAGTTCTTGCGCCTTTGTCTTCCCTGTTCTTGAGCTCTCTCCTGCCATGGCTTCCAACCCGCCTCCGGAGAAGAAGCGCGCTTGATCTCCTCCGGCGGCGGCGTCTGCGCCGAGTCAGGGATCCAGGGCGCCTGCGCGCCCTGCTTCTGGAGATGGCGCCCCGTCCGGTGGCGACCCCAAGAGGTCTCGGGCTCATCATTCCGACGGGACTCCTCTTGAGTGACGACGGGCTGAAAGTTCCCGGGCGTCGCGTCCTCCCTCCTCAGGCGGTGGAGGCTCGAGGGAAACTGCTGGCGCGTCGATGCCCAGGGGCGATGCAAGAGCTCAGGCGCCCCGGGCTTCAGGAGACGGGCCGGCGTCCAGGGGGGCTTCAGAAGCATCCCCTGCTCCTCCAGCCCGGGCGACTGCGGGGCAGCCGTCGGCGGCGACGGTGGGCTCTAGTGGACCTACCGCGGCTTGGAAGCCGGGGTTCAGAGCCCGTTGGAGTGCTCGTGTCTCTCAGTAAGCCACGCCTACCGGATTCTAGAGCCTGTGTGGTCTTCGTCTTTTCTTAACTTAGGAGTTTCCCATGTTTGTAGGGACTCCCGAGTGCCGGTAACGCTCCTGTTTCCCGACCATCCCTGACTGACGGGGGGTCTGCGCCGCAGCGCTCGGAAGCCGAGACGGTCGCCGCAGCCCCCAAGCCAGCGCAAGTTCCTCCTGTGCCGATCAGCCCGGCTTCTATGGCAGCGTCGACTCCTCTTGCCGAGACGTTCGCCGCGGCCCCGAAGCCAGCGCAAGTTCCCCCTATGCCGGTCAGCCCGGCTTCTATGGCAGCGTCGACTCCTCCCACTCGACCTTCTTCACCGGCTCAGGAGCCAGCTGTCGGTGAGGGTTTGGCGGGTCCGCCTGTCGAAGTCCCGCCTCCTGTTGCCGGAGCGGAAGGAACTGCCACGGGCCTTACGGTGGGCAACGAACCAGGGCGTGATGGGAGTGAGCCCGTCCCAGCGCCGACTTCTCCTGACCGGCGTCTCATCCCGGTTGCCGGTGCGTCGACTTCTCCTGAAGACGACGTGATGGAGGAGGTCGGGGGCGCCGCTCCGGCCTCTGCTGCCCCGCTACCCTTGGCAGACGCCCTCGTGCTCGCCCAGACGAGCGTCCGGCAGGTCTTAGCCGCGCTCGGTCGCGAGCGGGAGGAGCAGGTGGTTGAGAGGGATCGCCTCCTCACCTGGGGGAGCCTTTTGAGGGAGCGGACCGAGAAGGTCAAGGGGTAGCTCGACTCCAGGCGGGAGTCGCTTGATATCATGGAGGCACTCCTCGACCGACAGAAGTGGGCCGTCGACCGTCTGGACTCCGAGACGCGACGGCTCCACACGGAGGCCCTTGAGGCGCATGCCCGGGCCGAGGAGAACTTCTCTGCCCTTGAGGAGGTGCGGCAGAGGCTGGCGCGCCGTGAGCGCGCCGTTGCGGATCAGGAGCGCTTCGTGGCTGCCGAGTCAGAGAAAGTCGCCGCGCGGCTGGCGGTGGGCAAGGGCGACCTGCGAGCCCGGGCTACGGAGCTTGAGGCCCGGAAGGCAGACCTTGCCACGAGGGAGGAGCAGGTCTCCTAGGAGCGCCAGGCGATCCTGGATCGGGAGCTGGCCACCGACTTCCGGGCTTCAGAGTTGGAGCGGCTTGCCCAGACTCTCCACCTTCGGGAAAGCTCCCTAGCCGCCAAGGAGAAGGAATTCTCCAAGGGGAGCCACGACGCCTTGCTGGCAGCCCGCCGCGAGGTAGAGGAGATCTTGGCCTCGCGGTCCTCCGAGGCCTGTGCGGTCTCGAGCTTCGTCGACCATGCAGGGTCCGCCCTGGTCCCCCTCGGCTTCAGCCCGGTGAAGACAGCGGCCCCTGCGCTGAAAGTGACCGAGGTGATCCCCGCGCTCGAGTCAATCGGCGCCAAGCTGAGCAGGCTGGATGCGGTGGTCGCCAGCGAGCTCGAGGCAGAGGGATGGGGCCTGGCCGTGGAGGTTGCCACGCACGTGTTGGCATGCTTCCGGAGCCAGGACCCTTCCTTCTCACTAGAGCCAGCGAGGCAGGGCCCTG
Source organism: Neostapfia colusana (assembly GCA_030760725.1). Classification (NCBI taxonomy): domain Eukaryota; kingdom Viridiplantae; phylum Streptophyta; class Magnoliopsida; order Poales; family Poaceae; genus Neostapfia; species Neostapfia colusana. The sequence goes on from JASWHV010000001.1 coordinate 111,788,299, forward strand.
CCGCGGAGCGGGAGGAAGCCGCCAGGGCTGAAGTCGGGGACGTGGACGCCCTTGTAGCCTCTAGGTTCTGGCGCGATCCAAAGGAACCCTAGGACTTGTATCTTTTTCTTTTATTGAGTCTGTAGTCCAGCTCATGGAGCCTTGAATAAATAGACTCTTGTGACTTTCTGTGTCTGTGTGTTCTTGTCTTCTTCTTGGCTTGGCTTGGCCGATCCCTCAGCTCCACAAGGTACTCAGAGGCCTTCACCAATCTTGAAGCTCTTCATAGACACCTTCCCCGGGTCCTTATTATGTTAAGGGCCCCGGAGGTCTCCGGAACTCGCCCCTACGAGAATGGGGAGGTCCGGATCTGCCGACCACATGGCGGGCCTAGAGCTCCCCTCTAAGGAGAGGGAGGTCCGGCCCCGTGGGACACGTGGAGCCTTCGGAGCTCTCCCCGTGGAGGGAGCGGTCCGGCTTCTGCCAGCCACGTGGCGGGCCTGGAACTCCTCCTGAGGAGAGGGGAGCTCCGGCCCCGCTGGACATGTGGGGCCTTCGGGGCTCGTCCCTGCAGAAAGGGCGAAACCCGGATCCTCCGGTCTTGCACTGGAGTAGTCGATAGCTCCTTGCCCCCCCCTCCATGCGGCCCCCGTGGCTGAAACCTAGTGATCGTGCACAGAGGTAGAGGAAGCGTAATTCTCCTCGGAGGGCTCTCTCCTCCCCGTCTCTTAGTCTTATTCGGCTTACGGTCCTAGTCCAGTATACGGGGCTTGGGCAATTCTGTGCGCGAGGCACCGGGGCTCCGGCTCCCTCCGAGGTCAGGGTACGACCGTCCAGCCCCTAGTACCGGACCGTACGCCAGGGAAGCAGAGTGCACGGGCTTTGGGTACGGAACCAGGCAAAGCGGCTGTACTCCCCTGGACCTCCGAAGGGCAGGGTGCGCACGCTTTGGGTACGGAACCGGCTAAGCAGGATACGCACCCTGGACCCCCCATGCACGGCGCAGGCCTTTCCTGGAGGTGATCAACTGGCACCGCAACACCTGACTGGGGGAGGCCCCAAAGGCCCCCTGGCCATCAGCAGGTGCCTCAAGCGCAACCGCCTTCAGTTGGGTAGCAAATGCTGACTATGGATGAGAGCGGGAAAGGGGTGCTAAATGTACGGTGATCATACATAGAAAGTGCGGTCATAGAAATTAATGTGTAATTTAAATGAGCATGTAAGTAGAGTGTGGTAGAACAGGTTTCTGTGTAAATGCCCATAGGAGGAAGGCAGGCTGTACATGGAGGCAACGACCCGCCTCATTAAGAAGGGAATCAAGACTCTACGTGCTTGGGGTCGGAACAAGGCCAAGCTGGAGGTAGTCCTAGACCGTCCCCTGAGGCTTAGCTGCTCCGACTGCTGTTCCTGGACTCTATGGAATCTATTACAGAAAGGTAAAGGCCTGTTCTACTAATGCTCAGGAGGTAGAACTTACTGTGATGTTCCATGCTCCAAGGGTTCGGGAGCGGATCCCATCCTTGGTGGAAAGGCGTATGTACCTGGGACGGCAACTTTTGTGGCTCGGAAGGGACCTTCCCGACAAGGGGAGAGTTTATAGGTCCATCGCGGGAAAGTATGCGCCGCAGCACCAGGTCGCCTTCTTGCAGCTCCCTGACGCGCTTGGTCCTTTGGCGGTAGTGCCGGAGCACCAGCCGGGCCGTGTGTTGTGGGGTGTTGCCTGCAATCGTGCTGGCCGACGAGGTCGATATCTTCACGCTGGAGCAGGTCCTGCGCGGCTTCTCCCGAGAGCCCCGGGGTACCTTCCCCTTTCGGCTAAGGCCCGCAATAGGTAGGAGGACCCGGACTCTTCTTGGGAGACTCAGGATGTCTTCCTCCATTGGCTCAGGCCGACAGGAGGTTGACAGATCCTGAGCGGCCCCCGGGAGGTAAGGCCGAGGCACAGAGACGTGCACTCGGGTACGAGGTCGATATCTTCGCGCTGGAGCGGGTCCTGCGCGGCTTCTCCCAGGAGCCCCGGGGTACCTTCCCCTATCGGCTCAGGCCCACAAGAGGTAGGAGGACTCAGACTCTTCTTGGGAGACTCAGGATGTCTTCCTCCATTGGCTCAGGCCGACGGGAGGTCGACGGATCCTGAGCGGCCCCCGGGAGGTGAGGTCGAGGCACAGAGACGTGCACTCGGGTAGAGCTGGCCCGGTTTTGCACCGCCTGGGCTGGTGCTCGGGCTGCTGCAACTGCTTGGAACTTCTCCAAGGCTGATATCACAACAATGTAGTCTCCACAGATCTTTTCGGGGCAGCCATAGTCAGTTACCGCCCTGCCTCGTCGTCACTGGAGCTGGAGTCCTTACCGTTGTGCACCGTCTTTATGGCGCGCTGAGGCTCCTGAAACCCCACCTGGTGGTCGACATTGTCTGGGGCGTCGACCTTCTGCTTGCCCTCCCTTTGACGGAAAGGTGGGGCATCAGCTCGCAGCTGCCTCCCTTTGCGGAAGCGCTCTGCGAGCTTCTGAATATCCTGACACTCAGAAGCAGTATGGTAGCTGGTGTCATGCACGGGGCATGGCTCGCCTTGGTCACCATCTGGAGCTGGTGACTGTCGCTGCCTTTTGTCGGGGCGTGGCCCCCGAGCTCCACTGGGTGCTGCTGCTGCAGCAACGGGAGCCGCGGTCGGTGGCTTCATCTTGCTACCGCCCCGGTTCTTGATCTTCTTGCCGCTTCCATGGAAAGCAGCGCCAGATCCGGGCTGTCCTCCTGGCTCGGAGGCTGGCAGTGAGTGTCAGTTCCGCCCTTCTGCTGCCCTGGCGCACTTGTCCGCTAGGCTGAAGAGCTCTGAGACGTCGCGAACCTATCTGGTCGCGAGCTTCTCGAGCATCTTCTTGTCCCGTACACCCTGCCGGAACGCCACCACCACAGAAGCACTTTGGATATGCGGGATGGTGTTCCGTACCTGGGAGAACCGCTGGATGAAGGAGCGTAACATCTCTCCAGGTTGTTGCTGGATGGCGTGGAGTTCGAGCTCTGTGGCCCTCCTTCTAGCACCAGCTCCGAAGGCTCCACGTGTCCCACGGGGCCGGACCTCCCTCTCCTCAGAGGGGAGCTCCGGGCCCGCCACGTGGTCGGCTGATCCGGACCTCCCCATTCTCGTAGGGGCGAGTTCCGGAGACCTCCAGGGCCCTTAACACAATAAGGACCCGGGGAAGGTGTCTGTGCAGAGCTTCAAGATTGGTGAAGGCCTCTGAGTACCTTGCGGAGCTGAGGGCTCAGCCAGGCCAAGCCAAGAAGAAGACAAGAACACACAGACACAAAAAGTCACAAGAGTCTATTTATTCAAAGCTCCATGAGCTTGACTACAGACTCAATAAAAGAAAAAGATACAAGTCCTAGGGTTCCCCTACCTGGCGCGCCAAATGTCAAAGTGTGTAGCCGACACTTCCCCCGGGCCTGCTCTGGGCAGCCCGCGGAGGTTCTTTTTCGGAGGGGCTGGTCACTCGCGGAGAGCTTCAGCGTTAGGGACGATTGAGGGAGAAGCTTGACACGGGGAGTTTTACGTGGTTCAGGCCGCCGGAGCATAAAACCCTACGTCCACGGTGAGCAGAGTTGCTCGATGTATTGCTTGTTGCTCAGCACCGGAGTCTTGATCTTGAGGATGAGTCAAACCTAAGGGTGCGAATGGCAGGAGTGCGAACCCTTGCTAACGTTGCCTACCCGAGCCTTTTATAGTCCAAGTCTCATGCGACTTACAAGGTGGGCCCGGGACCCGACAGATGGTCCCGGGGAGATTGCCTGCCATCTACCGTATCTGCAGTTATGCCGGTAGTTGTCTCTGGCGAAGGCTTCCGAGTCTTTGTTCTGCCGCCCTGCCCATGCCGCAAGCTAGTCGTAGTGGTTGATGATGGCAGGGGAGGCAGGGGATGTCTTGTCGCTGTGTTTATTGGCAGGCAGGTTCTGACACGGCGCGCCAGTCTGTGATGTGACTGGGCGCAACGACACCTGACAGAGGCGTGCTCCGCGTCTCCGCGCCTTGGGAAGGCGCAGGCCTTGAATACCATGTACGGGCAAGGTATGGCGCGTCTTTACTCCTGCTGCCTACCGCGCGGGGGCAGGCAGCGTTGCTCTGCTGGCCACGTGGCGGGCCCGGAGCTCTCCTCTGAGGAGAGGGAGGTCCGGCTCCGCGGGACACGTGGAGCCTTCGGAGCTCTCCCCGCGGAGGGGGAAGGTCCGGCTTCTGCTGGCCATGTGGCGGGTCCGGAGCTCTCCTCTGAGGAGAGGGAGGTCCGGCCCCGCAGGACACGTGGCGCCTTCGGAGCTCTCCCCGCAGAGGGGGGAGGCCCGGCTCAGTTGCTCACGTGGCGGGTCCGGAGCTTTGCTCTGAGGAGAGGGAGTTCCGGCCCCGCAGGACACGTGGCGCCTTCGGAGCTCTCCCTGCGGAGAAGGGCGAGGTCCTTTGGCATTTCCCCCTGTGTGAGGGGGTACCCCGTATCGAGATTACCGACACCACCCTTGTCGCTAGGGAAGTTTATGAGTCGGGTATGGTTTTTACTTTTATGCTTCGCTGAGTCCATGGGATTGGGAAGCGAGATAGATGTGTCTAGCTAACTGCACTCGTAATGATAATGAGAAACTGATGTTGTTAATGAACATGGATCGGAGGGAGATCTAGGCAAGACTGGGTTTGTGAATGAGGTAGCATGAGATGGTGGTCTACTTGCTGTAGATCTAAGGACCGGTTCATCCGAGCACATGCCAGGATAACAGTGCCACCACAAGGCCAAGTATGGGTGCGGCTTAGCTGACTAATTAGGTAAGTTGCTAGATTGTTATGGACTGTGAAAGGCGCGGGGAACGGGAGTCGAGTGAGGACTGCCCTGGGAACTGCATGGCACAAGAGGGGGCCCGTGGGTGGGATAATTGGAGATTCTAGCCTGCCGGTGAAACCTTAGTGAGTCCATACATCTAGTAACCCCTTTGTAAAGGCTATTTTGTGATCTCTTGGCCATACACCGACGGTTGTGTACTTATAATGGAGGTTCTGCAGTCGCCGACGGGTGATGAAATCACAAACTTGTGGGTAAAGAGGTGCAAACTCTGCAGAGTCTTAAAACTATCATGATAACTGAGCTTACGATCATGAGTGCCTGGCCAACTTCCATGATTAGTTGGGATGGTGATTAGAAATGGTTATTGGTTATGGTTTTGGATGGTTTGGTTTTCGGGACTATTGAGATCGGGTGATAAGGTGGGTTGCATGACTGTTGAGTCATGGCAACAAGGTTGGTCTCGGTGGGAGACGAAGTTGTTTGAAATGGTAGCGAATACGAGATGGTATTCGTGAGATGGTAGCGAATACGAGGAGGTATTCGTGAGCAAGAATGAGATTTATTGATGTCTGGTTGTGACATGGAAGGTAATAAACATAATGGAGGTATGATCGGTTTTTTAATACATGTTGGGATTACATTCACTTAAAGATAAGTTGCTGTTTCATCATGGTTTTGATAAATAACTTTGCTTTCTGCAATGAGCCTTTTTATACCTACCTTGTTGTGAGCTACATATCATATTTTCCCGCACTTGCTGAGTACATCATTGTACTCAAACTTGCATTATTATTTCATCAGCAGTAACAAGAGAAGATTACTATGAAGACCAAGGGGAGCATTAGGCGTGTGATTGTCACACCCGGTTTTTCCGAAGAAACAACCAAGTGAATATCACATGTATGCCAGGATCATTTTCTCATACATGTGATGACAAATAGTGAAGCATCATTTATTACAAGCCAGGTGTCGAATATAAGTAAGTCTTACATAGTAAATGTCTCGATGGACAATAATAAGTTCATCACAAGTAAATAAACTAGCAGCGGAATATTATTCTTTTAGGGCTCCATCACAGGCGTTGCCTGGGGGTCTTCATGAACCTAAAATCCTTCCTCGGGTCCAAAATCTTGGTCATTATACACCACCTCATTATCTTGACCTGAGCAGCAATATAAACCAACAAATATGCAAGGTTGAGTACCAATGGTACTCAGCAAGTGTGGGAAAATTATATCATGCATGGCTAGAACAAGGAGAGGTTGAACTCATGGTTAAAGCACTACGCAATTAATACCTATCACCTTAGCTTATTAAGCACCTACCTTACTACACAAGTGAAATGGTCCCAATCTCCCATCCCATCATCATAATCCAATAACCATAACATCATTTCCAATGTTAAGCTCCCCGCTTAACTTCCAAATCCATCAATCCTCTAATCATGAATAAGTCCAGGCCGCTCTTAACCGTGAGCACGGCTGTCAAGACAGTTTTAACTCTGCAGAGTTTGTACCACTGTACCCACAAGTAGTGATTTCATCCCCCGTTGCCGGGTGGACTAAAAGAACCTCCATTATGCCAGTGGCTACGATCCACATTCACACTTCCCAGGTGTGCGGCCAAGAGATCACTACGAAGCCTTTACAAAGGGATTCCCGACGAGTGTGGGCCCACTGAGGTTTCACCCCTAACAGCATACAAGAGGCTCCAACCCCGCTGTAGTGGCCCCCTCTTGAGCCTTGCGGTTCATATGGTAGTCCAGCTGACACCTACTCCCCGCACCATCCAACACACCCATACTACGCCGGGGATACACCTAATTAATTGGCCAAGCTGCCCCATCTCAGCATGTGGTTGGCACTGTAAAGCCGGGTTACATGCTCCATGAACCGGTCCTTAGGATCCAGGCAAGTACTAAACACAAACCCAAGTCTCGTGCACCCAGCACACAACCAAAACATCCAACTTGCCTTGATCCCTACCTCTACATAACTCACAATGTCTCATTCAAGAGTATGGTAATATAAACTGATGATCTCATATCCCAAATATCCCATACTAAGCATGGCTAAGCATATGCATGTAAATAAATGACATGACAAAATAAATCCCAACCCAAGCTACAAGGAAACAAGGTGATGCAATTCTAGGGAAACTTCCTAGCATGGGTTTCATAATTAACTTGACAATGCAAATAATTCTATCTACACATCCTAGCATAGGATCAAAGTGGTCAAGGACACTTGCCTCCTTCTTCCTGCTCTTGGAATGGGTAGTCCCGATCTTGGAAAGAAATAACTTGCTCTTGAACAGGTTCTACTTCATACCATCACACATAGCAAAAGAAAAACAACAATCATAAGACATAGTTCACACTTCTTACTTCATACAAACCACACATTCATATTTATGAAATTCATTCACCCTTATATGTGTTGTGGTCACTTTGTGTGTTGATCTGTGGCTTGCACACACTTTTATTTATATGTATATGATTCCTACTTTGGTGTTTATATTTATACTTACATACTATATATATATATATGTGTGTGTGTGTTTCAGTTTTAAATAAATTCCCTTTATTAAACTACTAAGTATGTAAGAAAAGTATTTTTCTTCTCCATATGTGCCTTCATAATTTCTATCAATCCCTAAACTGAACTCTTTGAATTTTAAAATCTCCATTTATCTTTATTAGTTGCTATATTTTCAGAGTTATATTCCTATGTATAATTGTGTATTTTATTATGAAATTAGTAATATACATCATCTAAACAGTATAGGTTTTGGTCCTAAATAATTGAATAACATATTTTGACCTTGGCCTCTGATGTAAACTATTTCATAATTATTTTCCCTATTTTTCTATAACTATTCTTTACTTAAAAATGTGTCCCTATACTAATAAATGTGAATAATAAATGAAACAGATTCGTTTCAGCCCAAAAATATATTTTTATCTCACTCCAAAGTTTTCTAAGTACTGAGAAAGTTTTTAATTAATTTTGACAATTATGTTTGTCCCACTTTTTAATTTTTAAACACTAGTTACATATTCAATTTTCTAAATTAATTACTAAACAGGGTTAAAATAATAAACTCTCCCCATTACAGGGTCTATAATATTATTTTCATAATTTCCAGGGGTCTAGCTACACTTATCAGAGGTTTTTTCCTAATTTTTATTAAGTCCAGGGGCTAAAACTGATTTTTAAATGAATTTACATGATTTTCTGGAGTTCCAGGGGCTAGATCTGAAGTTTCCGGGGCTAGCTCTCAATTCCAGAGAACCCCAGGGGGTAGCACGTAAGAAATCCAGTCTTTATAATGTGGGGCTGATGTGGACCGTCCGATTTTAAACCGACGGCTGAGATTATAACATCGAACCGGTACGCGGGGATTTAAAGTCTATCGTGCGATTTAAAATAAAGGGCGCACAAGCGGCCACGTCGCTCTGATCGAGCGCGGGCGGCGCACGGCGGCGGGAAGCGGCGATCTCGCCGGAAAGTTTCGGATCCTCGAGAATTATGCCTAAAACTGTGATCTTATAGCCTAGATCGGTAGAGGGGAGGTCAGAGATCTCACCTCGGGGGTTTTCTCGAGCTCGGGGGTTATGGAAAGTGATTGGCGGCGAGGTCCGAGGCAAAACCACGGCGAAGCTCGTCGGCGCTGTGTTTACACCGTAACTCTCCGAGTTTTCTGCACCTGCAAAGTTCCCCGGAGGCGGTGGATTAAGACCAGCGAGTTAGATCAGAGTTTCCGAGCTTAGATCGGCCAGAATTCACCGGCGAAGTCTCGGTGCTCACCGGAGTAAAAATCGGCGATCGCGTGGGAAAAACTGATCGGAGCTGGGGTTTTTATAGCCGGGGGAGGGCGGTGGGTCAGTTGTGATCGAGTTGGATTCTTCCGGGACCGGAATTCGGGCTGGGGGACAGGTTTTCCGATCGGTTAAGATCGCGCGCACTCGGGGAAAAGTCCGGGGTCGCGGGGTTAGGGATGACAGGCGGGTCCCACCCGTCTGTGAGAGGCAGCGCGGCGCGCGCGGGGGCGGGCTGGCGCGGGGAAAGCTGGGCCGGCTGGCGGGTTTCGGCCCACTGGCCGGTTTTTTTCCCGTTTTTCTTTTTCTTTTTCCATTTCTTTTCTGTTTTGAATCTAATTTGAATTCAAGTTTGAATTTGAATTTTTGCAAAACATGCAACACGTCCAAAATTTTTTAAATTCCCCTCTGAACATGGTTTAGAGTTTTGAATCGAAATTTGGGGTGTTACAGCTCTACCCCCCTTAAAAGAAATCTCGTCCTCGAGATTGGTGTTTCTAAGAAAACAATTCCGGAAATTGTGCCTTGAGCTCATCTTCCCGTTCCCAGGTGGCTTCCTCTTCTGAGTGATGCTTCCACTGCACCTTGCACATCCGGATCCTCTTGTTTCTGGTGAGGCGTTCCATTGTCTCCAAAATCTTGTATGGTTGCTCGGCATAAGACAAATCCTCAGCTACATCCACTTCATTCATGGGTAACACCTCCTCAGGCGTCCTCAGGCATTTCTTGAGTTGTGACACATGGAATACATCGTGTACATCTGATAGATGAACCGGTAACTCTAGTTGATACGCCACTTCGCCTTTCCTTTCCAAAACTTGAAAGGGTCCTATGTATCGAGGCGACAACTTCCCTTTCACCTTGAATCGACGAAGTCCTCTGATAGGGGACACCTTAAGATAAACGTAGTCTCCCACGTTAAAAACGAGTTCTCTTCTTCGTACATCAGCATAACTCTTCTGGCGTGTTTGTGCTATCCTCAAGTTGTTTCGAATCTCCCTCACCTTCGCCTCGGCTTCTTGTAGCACTTCTGGACCAAACACTTTGCTTTCTCCTGTTTGGTTCCAAAATAGGGGAGTTCTGCACTTCCTTCCATACAAAGCTTCAAACGGTGACATCTTCATACTAGCTTGATAACTGTTGTTATAGGAAAACTCCGCATACGGTAAGTTCTTGTCCCAACTCCTATTGTTTTTGAGTGCACATGCCCTCAACATATCTTCAAGGATATGATCATTCTTTTGGCCCTCGCGTATGTCTTGCTCGAGTGTGGAGTCCACTTCTATGGCGATGGCTTCACCACTATTTACTAGACATAGATTGAGTCTTATAACCTCGTCCTTCAATTCTGCAGGCATGTCCTTCAAACTCAACTTATTGACCTGCACTTTCCGACTCAAAGCATCGGCCACGACGTTTGCTTTCCCGGGATGATAGTTGATGCCTATATCAAAGTCATTGATTAGCTCTAACCATCTCCTTTGTCTGAGGTTGAGATCTGGTTGTGTGAATATGTACTTCAAACTCTTATGATCCGTATATATTTCTGTCCTCTTCCCCATCAAATAGTGCCGCCAAATTTTCAACGCGTGTACCACTGCAGCTAGTTCTAGGTCATGTGTAGGATAGTTCTTCTCGTGCTTCCGAAGCTGCCGGGATGCATAAGCCACGACATGTCCTTCTTGCATGAGAACACATCCCAACCCATTTCCAGAGGCATCGCAGTACACTGTGAAATTCTTCTGCATATCTGGCATAACAAGCACTGGGGCTGTTGTCAATCTCTTCTTTAGCTCCTGAAAGCTCGTATCGCACTGTGGCGTCCAGGTGAATGTGATTCCCTTTTCCAACAGTTTGGTGAGAGGTCTCGAGATCTTGGAGAATCCCTCAATAAACCGTCGATAGTATCCAGCCAATCCCAAAAAGCTTCGAACTTCCCCGACATTTTCAGGGGTTTTCCACTTCTGGATATCCTCGATTTTGGCGGGATCTACGGAGATTCCTCCCTCCGAGATTATATGTCCTAAAAAAGGAACTCTCTTCAGCCAAAACTCACACTTGCTCAACTTGGCATATAGTTGGTGTTCTCTCAGCCTCTGTAACACCATCCTTAGATGTTTCTCATGTTCTTCTTCATTTTTGGAGAAGACGAGAATATCATCTATGAAAACCACCACAAATTTGTCCAGATATTCCATGAATACCTTGTTCATGAGGTACATGAAATATGCCGGGGCATTGGTTAGCCCAAAAGGCATGACAGTGTATTCATACAGTCCGTACCGAGATACGAAAGCTGTCTTGGGAATATCAGATTGCCTTATCTTGAGTTGGTGGTATCCCGACCTGAGATCAATTTTCGAGAACACACAAGCTCCCCTCAACTGATCAAACAAGTCTTCAATGCGAGGCAATGGGTACTTGTTCTTGATGGTTACCTCATTCAAGGCACGGTAATCCACGCATAACCTTTGGGTTCCGTCTTTCTTGGGCACAAATATCACCGGAGTTCCCCATGGTGAGGAACTAGGGCGAATATACCCCTTCTCCGTCAATTCTCTCAAATGATCCTTGAGCTCTCCTAGCTGCTTGGAGTCCATTCGATAAGGTCTCTTGTATATCGGGGCTGTTCCCGGTACTAGCTCAATTGCGAATTCCACGTCACGGTCGGGAGGCATACCTGGCAATTCCTCCGGAAAAACATCTGGATATTCCCTGATAGTCCTGATTTCCTCAACTTTCACCTCCACTTGATTTAATTTAATGTCCCTCCTAGGCTCGTGTATCGTTATGAACTTTACTCTTGTGCCATTGGGGTGAGTTAGTTCCACCGTTCTGGTCGAACAATGGATGATTCCTTTATGTTTGGTCAACCAATCCATACCCAAAATAATATCTATCCCTTGTGATTCTATCACTATGAGGTTAGCAGTAAATACTACCCCATTAATGTCTAGGCTCACTTTGGGACACACTTGTCTTGTCCTTATTTCTCCACCTGGAGAGTTTACGGCTAGCATATGGCTCATTTGTGTGGTTGCTAGGTCATGCTTCTTAACAAACCCTTGAGCAATGAACGAGTGGGTAGCACCAGAATCAAACAGCAAAGTTGCAAGGTGTAAATTAGCAGGAAACTTACCAACTACCACGTCGGGTGCCTCTTGTGCTTCCTCCATAGTGACGTGGTTCACCCGTCTCTCATTACATTCTGCTGTTGTGGCGGCGCAGGCTTCTTCTTTGGGCATTTATGGGCGTAGTGCCCCACTTCACCACAGCTGAAACATTGCACCCCAATTTTAGATGCTTGACCCTTGTTGTCTTGGGGTTGGTTTGGGGGTCCTTGCACTGCTGGTCGAGGTGGATATGCGGGGCGGGGCTGCTGCACAAACTGACGTTGCGGCTGTGCTGGTGCTGCGGGAGGCCTGTAGTTTGGGTTGTACCCTCTCGGTGCTGAATAGGGTACCGCAGCACGGCTAGTCTGCCCCGTAGGTTGCTGCATTATACGTGGGCGGGTGTTGCTCCCTGAGGCTTGATGTGACCACCCAGCCTTCCTCTTATTCTCATTTTCCAGGGTCTTTAGCTTCCTTTCCACCACAAATGCTCTGTCCACCATCTTTTGAAAGCTCTCATACTCATTTGAGGACATTGCACACTGCATTTCTGCGGTAAGCCCTTCCACGAAACAATCTTGTTTCTGCTCATCGGTCTCTATGTCTCGTGGAGCATAACGGGATAATTGAGTGAATTTAGTGAGGTATTCCCTCACCGTCATGTTTCCCTGCTGCAGTCCCAGAAACTCTTTCCTCTTGTTTTTGAGTTCACCTCTTGGGATGTAGTGGTTGCGGAAGCTACGCTTGAACTCTTCCCAAGTGATGTTCTCAGGGTCATGATGGGCAGCCACGTAGGCGGTCCACCAATCAGCAGCAGGTCCTTGCAATTGATGGGAGGCAAACAACACCCTTTCATATCCTTGGCACTGTATGATCCTCATCTTACTTTCAACGGTCTTCAGCCAATCATCTGGCTCCAGAGGTTCAGCAGCACTTGCAAACTTTGGAGGTTGAGTTGCTAGAAACTCACTCAACCTTGGTTGGCGTGGTGCAGCTTGTGGAGGTGGAACTTGATGCAAGTTGGCCACCACTTGAGTCAAGTTCTGGATGAGCTGATTTTGATTCTCCAGCATTTGGTGGAGAGGATCAACTTCTTCACGGCGACCACCCCTGTCCTGGCCTCCAGAAAGATGAGGGTTACATGCCTCATCATTGTTGTTGGCGGGGTTGGCAGCACGTCCTTTTCCTCTTCCGGCCATCTGGCAGAATCAACAAATGTTAATTTGATATCATTTAGTATCATCCTACTACTTTCATTTGTGTGTACTTTGAGGTGTTAAGGCGTTGTTAAAATTTTACTAGGATTTATATCTCACACCAAATAAATGTACTATTATTTCCTGTGGTTTCACACACCAAAGCAAAACAATCTGAAGACGAGGCTGTGGACAATTGCTCATGGCTTCCACAACTCACGTCACACACCAAGCATTATCACACCATTAACTACGTAACGACTCGACTACTCGACCTCTTGCTAGCTAAGGGAAAGACTCTACACTACTCGTCCTCTTGAGCCGGCTCCTCGGGATCTTCCTCCTCATTTCGGCTACCTTCTGACTCTGCTTTGGGTGGGGAGGCTGCTGGTGGAGAAGTGCGACGACGCCGGATTGCTCGGCGATCCGGGGAGTCAGGAGTCCATGTATCATTCACGGTGACACACAGTTCATTCCCATCTCCTCTTTCTCTCGCCTTTAAGCAAGCTCGCAGCAACGCCTTCGTTTCCTTCAGGGTGTCTCGGACATCCTGAAGCTCTTGTTGACACTCCTGCAGTCGAGTGCTGAGCATCGCAGCATCCTCCAAGCACAAGTCCATGTGCTCATGGGAAGTCCCTTGCTGCACCGGTGGGTACTTGTACTCCGTGGTACCACTCTCACGTTGGAGGACATACATGTACTCAGTTTTGTCCAAGTGGCGACGATAGATGTGACTCTGGCAGGTGATGGACTCCCAGGTGACATCTTTCTCCGCGTCAACTTGTGTTGCTCAACAAGCTGGAGAGTGGTGAATCTTAAGCAGCTGATTCTCGTGTATAATCCTCATCTCCGAACTCCATTCTTCCCTCTTCTCACGGATGGTCCTGGTGGAGTTATAGTGGATGATGAGCTTGCCCGTATTGCCTGCGGCTTCGAGCATACGTCGAAGACGGCGCAACAAGTCTCCTACTGCCAATCCGTAGGAAAGGTACGTCACTGGACGACTCTCCTCTCTTTCGGCAAGGGCTACTACGGGAACTCTCCCTCCTGTGGACTTACGAGCGGTGCGAATCATGCGAACCATCTAAAAACAAAAGAATTTAGAATTAGGTTAGATAAATTCTCAAACAAAAATCCTATTTTGAATGAAAGTTGGGGTAAGATGAAGAAAATGACTCCTTTAATAACACTTTTCCACCCACACCTTGGAAAATAGTTTTTAAGAAAATAGGGCCCTTAAATACGTCCATTTCTACCTAGGTCCACGTTCCTACGGGCAACCTTGGCTCTGATACCACCTCTGTCACACCCGGTTTTTCCGAAGAAACAACCAAGTGAATATCACATGTATGCCAGGATCATTTTCTCATACATGTGATGACAAATAGTGAAGCATCATTTATTACAAGCCAGGTGTCGAATATAAGTAAGTCTTACATAGTAAATGTCTCGATGGACACTAATAAGTTCATCACAAGTAAATAAACTAGCAGCGGAATATTATTCTTTTAGGGCTCCATCACAGGCGTTGTCCGGGGGTCTTCATGAACCTAAAATCCTTCCTCGGGTCCAAAATCTTGGTCATTATACACCACCTCATTATCTTGACCTGAGCAGCAATATAAACCAACAAATATGCAAGGTTGAGTACCAATGGTACTCAGCAAGTGTGGGAAAATTATATCATGCATGGCTAGAACAAGGAGAGGTTGAACTCATGGTTAAAGCACTACGCAATTAATACCTATCACCTTAGCTTATTAAGCACCTACCTTACTACACAAGTGAAATGGTCCCAATCTCCCATCCCATCATCATAATCCAATAACCATAACATCATTTCCAATGTTAAGCTCCCCGCTTAACTTCCAAATCCATCAATCCTCTAATCATGAATAAGTCCAGGCCGCTCTTAACCGTGAGCACGGCTGTCAAGACAGTTTTAACTCTGCAGAGTTTGTACCACTGTACCCACAAGTAGTGATTTCATCCCCCGTTGCCGGGTGGACTAAAAGAACCTCCATTATGCCAGTGGCTACGATCCACATTCACACTTCCCAGGTGTGCGGCCAAGAGATCACTACGAAGCCTTTACAAAGGGATTCCCGACGAGTGTGGGCCCACTGAGGTTTCACCCCTAACAGCATACAAGAGGCTCCAACCCCGCTGCAGTGGCCCCCTCTTGAGCCTTGCGGTTCATATGGTAGTCCAGCTGACACCTACTCCCCGCACCATCCAACACACCCAAACTACGCCGGGGATACACCTAATTAATTGGCCAAGCTGCCCCATCTCAGCATGTGGTTGGCACTGTAAAGCCGGGTTACATGCTCCATGAACCGGTCCTTAGGATCCAGGCAAGTACTAAACACAAACCCAAGTCTCGTGCACCCAGCACACAACCAAAACATCCAACTTGCCTTGATCCCTACCTCTACATAACTAACAATGTCTCATTCAAGAGTATGGTAATATAAACTGATGATCTCATATCCCAAATATCCCATACTAAGCATGGCTAAGCATATGCATGTAAATAAATGACATGACAAAATAAATCCCAACCCAAGCTACAAGGAAACAAGGTGATGCAATTCTAGGGAAACTTCCTAGCATGGGTTTCATAATTAACTTGACAATGCAAATAATTCTATCTACACATCCTAGCATAGGATCAAAGTGGTCAAGGACACTTGCCTCCTTCTTGCTGCTCTTGGAATGGGTAGTCCCGATCTTGGAAAGAAATAACTTGCTCTTGAACAGGTTCTACTTCATACCATCACACATAGCAAAAGAAAAACAACAATCATAAGACATAGTTCACACTTCTTACTTCATACAAACCACACATTCATATTTATGAAATTCATTCACCCTTATATGTGTTGTGGTCACTTTGTGTGTTGATCTGTGGCTTGCACACACTTTTATTTATATGTATATGATTCCTACTTTGGTGTTTATATTTATACTTACATACTATATATATATATGTGTGTGTGTGTTTCAGTTTTAAATAAATTCCCTTTATTAAACTACTAAGTATGTAAGAAAAGTATTTTTCTTCTCCATATGTGCCTTCATAATTTCTATCAATCCCTAAACTGAACTCTTTGAATTTTAAAATCTCCATTTATCTTTATTAGTTGCTATATTTTCAGAGTTATATTCCTATGTATAATTGTGTATTTTATTATGAAATTAGTAATATACATCATCTAAACAGTATAGGTTTTGGTCCTAAATAATTGAATAACATATTTTGACCTTGGCCTCTGATGTAAACTATTTCATAATTATTTTCCCTATTTTTCTATAACTATTCTTTACTTAAAAATGTGTCCCTATACTAATAAATGTGAATAATAAATGAAACAGATTCGTTTCAGCCCAAAAATATATTTTTATCTCACTCCAAAGTTTTCTAAGTACTGAGAAAGTTTTTAATTAATTTTGACAATTATGTTTGTCCCACTTTTTAATTTTTAAACACTAGTTACATATTCAATTTTCTAAATTAATTACTAAACAGGGTTAAAATAATAAACTCTCCCCATTACAGGGTCTATAATATTATTTTCATAATTTCCAGGGGTCTAGCTACACTTATCAGAGGTGTTTTTCCTAATTTTTATTAAGTCCAGGGGCTAAAACTGATTTTTAAATGAATTTACATGATTTTCTGGAGTTCCAGGGGCTAGATCTGAAGTTTCCGGGGCTAGCTCTCAATTCCAGAGAACCCCAGGGGGTAGCACGTAAGAACTCCAGTCTTTATAATGCGGGGCTGATGTGGACCGTCCGATTTTAAACCGACGGCTGAGATTATAACATCGAACCGGTACGCGGGGATTTAAAGTCTATCGTGCGATTTAAAATAAAGGGCGCACAAGCGGCCACGTCGCTCTGATCGAGCGCGGGCGGCGCACGGCGGCGGGAAGCGGCGATCTCGCCGGAAAGTTTCGGATCCTCGAGAATTCTGCCTAAAACTGTGATCTTATGGCCTAGATCGGTAGAGGGGAGGTCAGGGATCTCACCTCGGGGGTTTTCTCGAGCTCGGGGGTTATGGAAAGTGATCGGCGGCGAGGTCCGAGGCAAAACCACGGCGAAGCTCGTCGGCGCTATGTTTACACCGTAACTCTCCGAGTTTTCTGCACCTGCAAAGTTCCCCGGAGGCGGTGGATTAAGACCAGCGAGTTAGATCAGAGTTTCCGAGCTTAGATCGGCCAGAATTCACCGGCGAAGTCTCGGTGCTCACCGGAGTAAAAATCGGCGATCGCGTGGGAAAAACTGATCGGAGCTGGGGTTTTTATAGCCGGGGGAGGGCGGTGGGTCAGTTGTGATCGAGTTGGATTCTTCCGGGACCGGAATTCGGGCTGGGGGACAGGTTTTCCGATCGGTTAAGATCGCGCGCGCTCGGGGAAAAGTCCGGGGTCGCGGGGTTAGGGATGACAGGCGGGTCCCACCCGTCTGTGAGAGGCAGCGCGGCGCGCGCGGGGGCGGGCTGGCGCGGGGAAAGCTGGGCCGGCTGGCGGGTTTCGGCCCACTGGCCGGTTTTTTTCCCGTTTTTCTTTTTCTTTTTCCATTTCTTTTCTGTTTTGAATCTAATTTGAATTCAAGTTTGAATTTGAATTTTTGCAAAACATGCAACACGTCCAAAATTTTTTAAATTCCCCTCTGAACATGGTTTAGAGTTTTGAATCGAAATTTGGGGTGTTACAGCTCTACCCCCCTTAAAAGAAATCTCGTCCTCGAGATTGGTGTTTCTAAGAAAACAATTCCGGAAATTGTGCCTTGAGCTCATCTTCCCGTTCCCAGGTGGCTTCCTCTTCTGAGTGATGCTTCCACTGCACCTTGCACATCCGGATCCTCTTGTTTCTGGTGAGGCGTTCCATTGTCTCCAAAATCTTGTATGGTTGCTCGGCATAAGACAAATCCTCAGCTACATCCACTTCATTCATGGGTAACACCTCCTCAGGCGTCCTCAGGCATTTCTTGAGTTGTGACACATGGAATACATCGTGTACATCTGATAGATGAACCGGTAACTCTAGTTGATACGCCACTTCGCCTTTCCTTTCCAAAACTTGAAAGGGTCCTATGTATCGAGGCGACAACTTCCCTTTCACCTTGAATCGACGAAGTCCTCTGATAGGGGACACCTTAAGATAAACGTAGTCTCCCACGTTGAAAACGAGTTCTCTTCTTCGTACATCAGCATAACTCTTCTGGCGTGTTTGTGCTATCCTCAAGTTGTTTCGAATCTCCCTCACCTTCGCCTCGGCTTCTTGTAGCACTTCTGGACCAAACACTTTGCTTTCTCCTGTTTGGTTCCAAAATAGGGGAGTTCTGCACTTCCTTCCATACAAAGCTTCAAACGGTGACATCTTCATACTAGCTTGATAACTGTTGTTATAGGAAAACTCCGCATACGGTAAGTTCTTGTCCCAACTCCTATTGTTTTTGAGTGCACATGCCCTCAACATATCTTCAAGGATATGATCATTCTTTTGGCCCTCGCGTATGTCTTGCTCGAGTGTGGAGTCCACTTCTATGGCGATGGCTTCACCACTATTTACTAGACATAGATTGAGTCTTATAACCTCGTCCTTCAATTCTGCAGGCATGTCCTTCAAACTCAACTTATTGACCTGCACTTTCCGACTCAAAGCATCGGCCACGACGTTTGCTTTCCCGGGATGATAGTTGATGCCTATATCAAAGTCATTGATTAGCTCTAACCATCTCCTTTGTCTGAGGTTGAGATCTGGTTGTGTGAATATGTACTTCAAACTCTTATGATCCGTATATATTTCTGTCCTCTTCCCCATCAAATAGTGCCGCCAAATTTTCAACGCGTGTACCACTGCAGCTAGTTCTAGGTCATGTGTAGGATAGTTCTTCTCGTGCTTCCGAAGCTGCCGGGATGCATAAGCCACGACATGTCCTTCTTGCATGAGAACACATCCCAACCCATTTCCAGAGGCATCGCAGTACACTGTGAAATTCTTCTGCATATCTGGCATAACAAGCACTGGGGCTGTTGTCAATCTCTTCTTTAGCTCCTGAAAGCTCGTATCGCACTGTGGCGTCCAGGTGAATGTGATTCCCTTTTCCAACAGTTTGGTGAGAGGTCTCGAGATCTTGGAGAATCCCTCAATAAACCGTCGATAGTATCCAGCCAATCCCAAAAAGCTTCGAACTTCCCCGACATTTTCAGGGGTTTTCCACTTCTGGATATCCTCGATTTTGGCGGGATCTACGGAGATTCCTCCCTCCGAGATTATATGTCCTAAAAAAGGAACTCTCTTCAGCCAAAACTCACACTTGCTCAACTTGGCATATAGTTGGTGTTCTCTCAGCCTCTGTAACACCATCCTTAGATGTTTCTCATGTTCTTCTTCATTTTTGGAGAAGACGAGAATATCATCTATGAAAACCACCACAAATTTGTCCAGATATTCCATGAATACCTTGTTCATGAGGTACATGAAATATGCCGGGGCATTGGTTAGCCCAAAAGGCATGACAGTGTATTCATACAGTCCGTACCGAGATACGAAAGCTGTCTTGGGAATATCAGATTGCCTTATCTTGAGTTGGTGGTATCCCGACCTGAGATCAATTTTCGAGAACACACAAGCTCCCCTCAACTGATCAAACAAGTCTTCAATGCGAGGCAATGGGTACTTGTTCTTGATGGTTACCTCATTCAAGGCACGGTAATCCACGCATAACCTTTGGGTTCCGTCTTTCTTGGGCACAAATATCACCGGAGCTCCCCATGGTGAGGAACTAGGGCGAATATACCCCGTCTCCGTCAATTCTCTCAAATGATCCTTGAGCTCTCCTAGCTGCTTGGAGTCCATTCGATAAGGTCTCTTGTATATCGGGGCTGTTCCCGGTACTAGCTCAATTGCGAATTCCACGTCACGGTCGGGAGGCATACCTGGCAATTCCTCCGGAAAAACATCTGGATATTCCCTGATAGTCCTGATTTCCTCAACTTTCACCTCCACTTGATTTAATTTAATGTCCCTCCTAGGCTCGTGTATCGTTATGAACTTTACTCTTGTGCCATTGGGGTGAGTTAGTTCCACCGTTCTGGTCGAACAATGGATGATTCCTTTATGTTTGGTCAACCAATCCATACCCAAAATAATATCTATCCCTTGTGATTCTATCACTATGAGGTTAGCAGTAAATACTACCCCATTAATGTCTAGGCTCACTTTGGGACACACTTGTCTTGTCCTTATTTCTCCACCTGGAGAGTTTACGGCTAGCATATGGCTCATTTGTGTGGTTGCTAGGTCATGCTTCTTAACAAACCCTTGAGCAATGAACGAGTGGGTAGCACCAGAATCAAACAGCAAAGTTGCAAGGTGTAAATTGGCAGGAAACTTACCAACTACCACGTCGGGTGCCTCTTGTGCTTCCTCCATAGTGACGTGGTTCACCCGTCCTCTCATTACATTCTGCTGTTGTGGCGGCGCAGGCTTCTTCTTTGGGCATTTATGGGCGTAGTGCCCCACTTCACCACAGCTGAAACATTGCACCCCAATCTTAGATGCTTGACCCTTGTTGTCTTGGGGTTGGTTTGGGGGTCCTTGCACTGCTGGTCGAGGTGGATATGCGGGGCGGGGCTGCTGCACAAACTGACGTTGCGGCTGTGCTGGTGCTGCGGGAGGCCTGTAGTTTGGGTTGTACCCTCTCGGTGCTGAATAGGGTACCGCAGCACGGCTAGTCTGCCCCGTAGGTTGCTGCATTATACGTGGGCGGGTGTTGCTCCCTGAGGCTTGATGTGACCACCCAGCCTTCCTCTTATTCTCATTTTCCAGGGTCTTTAGCTTCCTTTCCACCACAAATGCTCTGTCCACCATCTTTTGAAAGCTCTCATACTCATTTGAGGACATTGCACACTGCATTTCTGCGGTAAGCCCTTCCACGAAACAATCTTGTTTCTGCTCATCGGTCTCTATGTCTCGTGGAGCATAACGGGATAATTGAGTGAATTTAGTGAGGTATTCCCTCACCGTCATGTTTCCCTGCTGCAGTCCCAGAAACTCTTTCCTCTTGTTTTTGAGTTCACCTCTTGGGATGTAGTGGTTGCGGAAGCTACGCTTGAACTCTTCCCAAGTGATGTTCTCAGGGTCATGATGGGCAGCCACGTAGGCGGTCCACCAATCAGCAGCAGGTCCTTGCAATTGATGGGAGGCAAACAGCACCCTTTCATATCCTTGGCACTGTATGATCCTCATCTTACTTTCAACGGTCTTCAGCCAATCATCTGCCTCCAGAGGTTCAGCAGCACTTGCAAACTTTGGAGGTTGAGTTCCTAGAAACTCACTCAACCTTGGTTGGCGTGGTGCAGCT
This sequence comes from Neostapfia colusana, assembly GCA_030760725.1. Classification (NCBI taxonomy): domain Eukaryota; kingdom Viridiplantae; phylum Streptophyta; class Magnoliopsida; order Poales; family Poaceae; genus Neostapfia; species Neostapfia colusana. The sequence goes on from JASWHV010000001.1 coordinate 111,809,595, forward strand.
TGTGGAGGTGGAACTTGATGCAAGTTGGCCACCACTTGAGTCAAGTTCTGGATGAGCTGATTTTGATTCTCCAGCATTTGGTGGAGAGGATCAACTTCTTCACGGCGACCACCCCTGTCCTGGCCTCCAGAAAGATGAGGGTTACATGCCTCATCATTGTTGTTGGCGGGGTTGGCAGCACGTCCTTTTCCTCTTCCGGCCATCTGGCAGAATCAACAAATGTTAATTTGATATCATTTAGTATCATCCTACTACTTTCATTTGTGTGTACTTTGAGGTGTTAAGGCGTTGTTAAAATTTTACTAGGATTTATATCTCACACCAAATAAATGTACTATTATTTCCTGTGGTTTCACACACCAAAGCAAAACAATCTGAAGACGAGGCTGTGGACAATTGCTCATGGCTTCCACAACTCACGTCACACACAAAGCATTATCACACCATTAACTACGTAACGACTCGACTACTCGACCTCTTGCTAGCTAAGGGAAAGACTCTACACTACTCGTCCTCTTGAGCCGGCTCCTCGGGATCTTCCTCCTCATTTCGGCTACCTTCTGACTCTGCTTTGGGTGGGGAGGCTGCTGGTGGAGAAGTGCGACGACGCCGGATTGCTCGGTGATCCGGGGAGTCAGGAGTCCATGTATCATTCACGGTGACACACAGTTCATTCCCATCTCCTCTTTCTCTCGCCTTTAAGCAAGCTCGCAGCAACGCCTCCGTTTCCTTCAGGGTGTCTCGGACATCCTGAAGCTCTTGTTGACACTCCTGCAGTCGAGTGCTGAGCATCGCAGCATCCTCCAAGCACAAGTCCATGTGCTCATGGGAAGTCCCTTGCTGCACCGGTGGGTACTTGTACTCCGTGGTACCACTCTCACGTTGGAGGACATACATGTACTCAGTTTTGTCCAAGTGGCGACGATAGATGTGACTCTGGCAGGTGATGGCCTCCCAGGTGATATCTTTCTCCGCGTCAACTTGTGTTGCTCGACAAGCTGGAGAGTGGTGAATCTTAAGCAGCTGATTCTCGTGTATAATCCTCATCTCCGAACTCCATTCTTCCCTCTTCTCACGGATGGTCCTGGTGGAGTTATAGTGGATGATGAGCTTTCCCGTATTGCCTGCGGCTTCGAGCATACGTCGAAGACGGCGCAACAAGTCTCCTACTGCCAATCCGTAGGAAAGGTACGTCACTGGACGACTCTCCTCTCTTTCGGCAAGGGCTACTACGGGAACTCTCCCTCCTGTGGACTTACGAGCGGTGCGAATCATGCGAACCATCTAAAAACAAAAGAATTTAGAATTAGGTTAGATAAATTCTCAAACAAAAATCCTATTTTGAATGAAAGTTGGGGTAAGATGAAGAAAATGACTCCTCTAATAACACTTTTCCACCCACACCTTGGAAAATAGTTTTTAAGAAAATAGGGCCCTTAAATACGTCCATTTCTACCTAGGTCCACGTTCCTACGGGCAACCTTGGCTCTGATACCACCTCTGTCACACCCGGTTTTTCCGAAGAAACAACCAAGTGAATATCACATGTATGCCAGGATCATTTTCTCATACATGTGATGACAAATAGTGAAGCATCATTTATTACAAGCCAGGTGTCGAATATAAGTAAGTCTTACATAGTAAATGTCTCGATGAACAATAATAAGTTCATCACAAGTAAATAAACTAGCAGCGGAATATTATTCTTTTAGGGCTCCATCACAGGCGTTGCCCGGGGGTCTTCATGAACCTAAAATCCTTCCTCGGGTCCAAAATCTTGGTCATTATACACCACCTCATTATCTTGACCTGAGCAGCAATATAAACCAACAAATATGCAAGGTTGAGTACCAATGGTACTCAGCAAGTGTGGGAAAATTATATCATGCATGGCTAGAACAAGGAGAGGTTGAACTCATGATTAAAGCACTACGCAATTAATACCTATCACCTTAGCTTATTAAGCACCTACCTTACTACACAAGTGAAATGGTCCCAATCTCCCATCCCATCATCATAATCCAATAACCATAACATCATTTCTAATGTTAAGCTCCCCGCTTAACTTCCAAATCCATCAATCCTCTAATCATGAATAAGTCCAGGCCGCTCTTAACCGTGAGCACGGCTGTCAAGACAGTTTTAACTCTGCAGAGTTTGTACCACTGTACCCACAAGTAGTGATTTCATCCCCCGTTGCCGGGTGGACTAAAAGAACCTCCATTATGCCAGTGGCTACGATCCACATTCACACTTCCCAGGTGTGCGGCCAAGAGATCACTACGAAGCCTTTACAAAGGGATTCCCGACGAGTGTGGGCCCACTGAGGTTTCACCCCTAACAGCATACAAGAGGCTCCAACCCCGCTGCAGTGGCCCCCTCTTGAGCCTTGCGGTTCATATGGTAGTCCAGCTGACACCTACTCCCCGCACCATCCAACACACCCATACTACGCCGGGGATACACCTAATTAATTGGCCAAGCTGCCCCATCTCAGCATGTGGTTGGCACTGTAAAGCCGGGTTACATGCTCCATGAACCGGTCCTTAGGATCCAGGCAAGTACTAAACACAAACCCAAGTCTCGTGCACCCAGCACACAACCAAAACATCCAACTTGCCTTGATCCCTACCTCTACATAACTCACAATGTCTCATTCAAGAGTATGGTAATATAAACTGATGATCTCATATCCCAAATATCCCATACTAAGCATGGCTAAGCATATGCATGTAAATAAATGACATGACAAAATAAATCCCAACCCAAGCTACAAGGAAACAAGGTGATGCAATTCTAGGGAAACTTCCTAGCATGGGTTTCATAATTAACTTGACAATGCAAATAATTCTATCTACACATCCTAGCATAGGATCAAAGTGGTCAAGGACACTTGCCTCCTTCTTGCTGCTCTTGGAATGGGTAGTCCCGATCTTGGAAAGAAATAACTTGCTCTTGAACAGGTTCTACTTCATACCATCACACATAGCAAAAGAAAAACAACAATCATAAGACATAGTTCACACTTCTTACTTCATACAAACCACACATTCATATTTATGAAATTCATTCACCCTTATATGTGTTGTGGTCACTTTGTGTGTTGATCTGTGGCTTGCACACACTTTTATTTATATGTATATGATTCCTACTTTGGTGTTCATATTTATACTTACATACTATATATATATATGTGTGTGTGTGTTTCAGTTTTAAATAAATTCCCTTTATTAAACTACTAAGTATGTAAGAAAAGTATTTTTCTTCTCCATATGTGCCTTCATAATTTCTATCAATCCCTAAACTGAACTCTTTGAATTTTAAAATCTCCATTTATCTTTATTAGTTGCTATATTTTCAGAGTTATATTCCTATGTATAATTGTGTATTTTATTATGAAATTAGTAATACACATCATCTAAACAGTATAGGTTTTGGTCCTAAATAATTGAATAACATATTTTGACCTTGGCCTCTGATGTAAACTATTTCATAATTATTTTCCCTATTTTTCTATAACTATTCTTTACTTAAAAATGTGTCCCTATACTAATAAATGTGAATAATAAATGAAACAGATTCGTTTCAGCCCAAAAATATATTTTTATCTCACTCCAAAGTTTTCTAAGTACTGAGAAAGTTTTTAATTAATTTTGACAATTATGTTTGTCCCACTTTTTAATTTTTAAACACTAGTTACATATTCAATTTTCCAAATTAATTACTAAACAGGGTTAAAATAATAAACTCTCCCCATTACAGGGTCTATAATATTATTTTCATAATTTCCAGGGGTCTAGCTACACTTATCAGAGGTGTTTTTCCTAATTTTTATTAAGTCCAGGGGCTAAAACTGATTTTTAAATGAATTTACATGATTTTCTGGAGTTCCAGGGGCTAGATCTGAAGTTTCCGGGGCTAGCTCTCAATTCCAGAGAACCCCAGGGGGTAGCACGTAAGAACTCCAGTCTTTATAATGCGGGGCTGATGTGGACCGTCCGATTTTAAACCGACGGCTGAGATTATAACATCGAACCGGTACGCGGGGATTTAAAGTCTATCGTGCGATTTAAAATAAACGGCGCACAAGCGGCCACGTCACTCTGATCGAGCGCGGGCGGCGCTGCCGGCGGCGCACGGCGGCGGGAAGCGGCGATCTCGCCGGAAAGTTTCGGATCCTCGAGAATTCTGTCTAAAACTGTGATCTTATGGCCTAGATCGGTAGAGGGGAGGTCAGGGATCTCACCTCGGGGGTTTTCTCGAGCTCGGGGGTTATGGATAGTGATCGGCGGCGAGGTCCGAGGCAAAACCACGGCGAAGCTCGTCGGCGCTGTGTTTACACCGTAACTCTCCGAGTTTTCTGCACCTGCAAAGTTCCCCGGAGGCGGTGGATCAAGACCAGCGAGTTAGATCAGAGTTTCCGAGCTTAGATCGGCCAGAATTCACCGGCGAAGTCTCGGTGCTCACCGGAGTAAAAATCGGCGATCGCGTGGGAAAAACTGATCGGAGCTGGGGTTTTTATAGCCGGGGGAGGGCGGTGGGTCAGTTGTGATCGAGTTGGATTCTTCCGGGACCGGAATTCGGGCTGGGGGACGGGTTTTCCGATCGGTTAAGATCGCGCGCGCTCGGGGAAAAGTCCGGGGTCGCGGGGTTAGGGATGACAGGCGGGTCCCACCCGTCTGTGAGAGGCAGCGCGGCGCGCGCGGGGGCGGGCTGGCGCGGGGAAAGCTGGGCCGGCTGGCGGGTTTCGGCCCACTGGCCGGTTTTTTCCCGTTTTTCTTTTTCTTTTTCCATTTCTTTTCTGTTTTGAATCTAATTTGATTCCAGTTTGAATTTGAATTTTTGCAAAACATGCAACACGTCCAAAAATTTTTAAATTCCCCTCTGAACATGGTTTAGAGTTTTGAATCGAAATTTGGGGTGTTACAGTGATCTGTTCTCAACCTTGCGGTGGGGATGGAGTAGAGATGGAGCCGCTACTGCTTAGAATTGCTTCCACACTAGTTAGAAGACTTCCGCTGCATAGAAATAAGACTTCCGCTGTTAGATTAAAACTTCCGCTGTGAGCATGAGTCCAAGAATCATGAAACATTGTAATAAACTCTGTTATTCATGGTTATATATATTCTGAATTTAGTTTGTGGATGTAACACCCCAAAATCTGTTAAGAGGGGAATTTAAAATTTTTTGGACGTATTGCATGTGGTGTAGAAATTCAAATTCAAATCAAAACAGAAAAGAAAAGGAAAAAGAAAAAGAAAACCCAACCGGCCACTGGGCCGAAACCCGCCAGCCGGCCCACTATTCCCCCCCCCCCCCGCGCCAGCCCACGACCGTGCGCCTCTCTCCCTCTCACTGACACGCGGGGCCCGCGTGTCATCTCCTACCTCCGGTGCGCCCCAACGGCCGGACTCTTCCTCGCGCCCGATCGCAATCAACTCCGGAAACCCGCGCCCCCAGCCCGACTCCCGGTCCCGGACGACTCCAACTCGATCCCAACAGACCGCCGCCCCCCTCGCCTATATAAACATCGACATCGCCCTGTTCCCCCCCCCCCCGATCGGCTGTTTTTCCTCCCGGTGAGAACCGAAGCTTCTACCACCGTTTTCCTTCGATCCTCGCTCGGATTTCCTGATCTAACGCGCTGATCATGTTCCACCGCCTCCGGGGAATCTCACAAGTGAAGGAAATCCGGTGTTTTGCGCTCTAGAGACAGCTCCGGCGAGCACCGCCGCTATTTCATCTCGGACCTCGCCGCCGACCGCCTTCGAGGGCCTCCGAGCTCAAGAAAAACCCTGAGGTGAGATCCTCGACCTCCCCTCTACCGTTCTATGCCATGAAATCCAAGTTTTAGGAAGTATAGACGAAAACCCGAAGATCTCCGGCGAGATCGTCGCCTCCAGCCGCCGCGCGCCGCCGGGCAGCGGGCTGGCTCCGGCCAGGGCGATGTGGCCCCTTGAGGGCCGTCTATTTTAAACCGCACGGTAGAATTAAAATCCGCGCGTACCGGTTCGGCGATCTAATCTAAGCCGTCTATTTTAAATCGGACGATCCACATCAGCCCCGCGTTATAAAGGCCGGGATTCTTACACGCTACCCCCTGGGGATCTCGGAAAACACGAGCTAGCCCCGGAAACTTCTGATCTAGCCCCTGAAACTTCAGAAATTCGTGTAAATTCATTTAAAAATCAGTTTTAGCCCCTGGACTTAATAAAAATTAGGAAAACCCCTCTGTTATGTGTAGTTAGACCCCTGGAAATTTATGAAATAATAAATTAGACCCTGCAGTAGTGTGGATTTATCTTTTTGACCCTATATGATATTAAATTCAGAAATTTGAATATGTGACTAGGATTTAAACTCTCCTAGCTCTTGGAAAACTTTAGAATGAGTTAAAAATAGATTTTAGGCTGAAATAAAATCTGCCTAAGTGTTGTTCATATTTATTAGTTCTAGAAATACATTTTGAGGCTAGGAAATAATTCTAACAACTGATAAAATAAATTTAAATTAGTTTACATCAGAGGAGAAGTTCAAAAATATATTATGTAATATTTTTGATCAGAACCTATTCTGTTTAGATGATATGTCCTACTATTTAATATTAAAACTCACTTTTAGGCATAGAAAATAAATCTGAAAAATATAGGAAAATAGGTATGCATAATTAGAAAATGATAAATGAAGTCTCCAAATCCAAAAACATTAGTTTAGGATTGGTAGAAGATCTAAAAACCTATTTGGAGTAGGAAATTACCTTTCATGCAAACTTGGTAGCTAAGAAGTGTATTAATTGAATATAAAGAATTTGTTCAAATTGGAAATTCATATATAGTGTGCAAACAAAAATCTGAATACAAAAGTTAGAAATCATATACATATGTTCAAAAGTGCATGTAGGCCAAAAATCAACACATGTAGAGTAACCACAACACTTAGAAATGTGAATGACTTTCATAGGTATGTATGTGTGGTTTGCATGAAGTGAAATTGTGAACTATGTCTTATGGATTGTTGTTTTCTTTTGCTATGTGTGTTGGCATGAGTAGAACCTGCCCCAGAGCAAGTTCTCCCCTTCCAAGACCAAGACTTTCCATCCCTAGAGCAGCAGGAAGAAGGCAAGTGTCCTTGACCACTTTGATCCTATACTAGGATGTGTATATAGAATTATTTGCATTGTCAATTGAAATATGAAACCCCTGCTAGGAAGTTTCCCTAGAATTGCATTACCTTGTTTCCTTGTAGCTTGGGTTGGGATTTATTTTATCATGTCATTTATTATTATGCTTATGCTTAGCGAGGCTTAGAATGGGATGATTGGGATATGAGATCATCAATTTATTTACCTTACTCTTGAATGAGATGTTATGAGTTATGTAGAGGTAGGGATCGAGGCAAGTTGGATGATTTGGTTGGTGCTGGGTGCATGAGACTCGGGTTTGTGTTTAGTACTTGCCTGGATCCTAAGGACCGGTTCATGGAGCATGTAACCTGGCTTTACCGTGCCATCCACATGCTGAGATAGGGCAGCTTGGCCAATTAATTAGGTGTATCCCCGGCGTAGTATGGGTGTGTTGGATGGTGCTGGGAATAGGTGTCAGCTGGACTACCATATGAACCACAAGGCTCAAGAGGGGGCCACTGCAGCGGGATTGGAGCCTCTTGTATGCTGTTAGGGGTGAAACCTCAGTGGGCCCACGCTCATCGGGAATCCCTTTGTAAAGGCTTCGTAGTGATCTCCTGGCTACAAACCTGGGAAGTCTGAATGTGGTTCGCGACCACTGGCATAATGGAGGTTCTTTTAGTCCACCCGACAACGGGGGATGAAATTACTACATGTGGGTACAGTGGTGCAAACTCTGCAGAGTCAAAACTGTCATGACAGCCGTGCTCACCGTCAAGAGCGGCTTGTACGTATTCATGATTAGAGGATGGTGACTTTGGAAGTTGTGGATGTTAAGCGGGGAGCTTAACATTGGAAATGATGTTATGGTTACTTGATATTGATGATGGGTTGAGAGATTGGGATCCATTTCACATGTGTAGTAATGTAGGTGCTTAATAAGCTAAGGTGATAGGTAATAATTGCGTAGTGCTTTAACCATGAGTTCAACCTCTCCTTGCTTTAGCCATGCATGACACAACTTTCCCACACTTGCTGAGTAGCAACGGTACTCAAACTTGCATATTTGTTGGTTTAAATTGCTGCTCAGGTCAAGGGGATATGTGGTGTTCAATGACCAAGACTTCGGACCCGAAGAAGGATTCTAGGTTCATGGAGTCCCCTGGGCAACGCCTGTGACGGAGCCCACAAGAATAACATTCCGCTGCTGCTTTATTTACGTGTCGTGAACTATTTATCGTCCATCGAGACGTATGCTATGTAAGACTTATTTATATTCGACACCTGGCTTGTAATAAATGATGCTTCACTATTTGTCATCACGTGTATGAGAAAATGATCCTGGCATACATGTGATATTCACTCGGTTGTTCTTCGAATAAACCAGATGTGACAGAAGTGGTATCAGAGCCAAGGTTGCCCGTAGGAACGTGGACCTAGGAAGAAATGGACGTATTTAAGGACCCTATTTTCTTAAAAACTATTTTACAAAAGTGTGGGTTGAAGGTGTTATTTAATGGGGTCACTTTATCCATCTTACCCCAACTTTTATTCAAAATAAAATTTTTGTTTAACTCTTATTTAACTTAATTTTAAATGCTTTATGTTTTAGATGGTTCGCATGATCCGCACCACCCGCAAGTCCACCGGAGGGAGAGTTCCGGTAGTTTCCCTTGCCTTGAGAGAGGACAACCGTCCAGTGACGTACCACTCCTACGGGTTGGCAGTAGGAGGCTTGTTGCGCCGTCTACGGCGTATGCTCCACGCTGCCGGCAATACGGGCAACCTAATCATACACTACAGCTCCACCCGGACCATCCGTGAGAAGCGGGAAGAATGGAGTTCAGAAATGAGGATTATCCATGAAAATCAGCTGCTCAAGATCCACCGCTCTCCAGCTTGTAGGGCGATCCAGGTCGATGCTGAGAAGGATGTCACCTGGGAGGCCATCACCTGCCAGAGTCACATCTACCGTCGCCACCTGGACAGGACTGAGTACATGTATGTCCTCCAGCGTGAGAGTGGTACCGCGGAGTACAAGTACCCGCCAGTGCAGCAGGGGACTTCCCATGAGCACATGGACCTGTGCTTGGAGGATGCTGCCTTGCTCAACACTCGACTGCAGGAGTGCCAGCAGGAGCTCCAGGATGTTCGTGACACCCTGAAGGAGACTGAGGCGTTGCTTCGAGCCAGCTTGAGGGCAAGAGAAAGAGGAGATGGGAATGAACTGTGTGTCACCGTGAATGACACATGGACTCCTGACTCCCCAGACCGCCGGGCGAGCAGGCGTCGCCGCACTTCTCCACCAGCAGCTTCCCCACCCAAAGCGGAGTCAGAGGGCAGCCGCAATAATGAGGAAGATCCCGAGGAGCCAGCTCAGTAATACGAGTCATGTAGAGTCCTTTCCCTTAGTTTAGTAGGTTATCGAGTAGTCAAGTCAATACCTTAGTTAATTGTGTGTTAATGTTTGGTGTGTGACATGAGTTGTGGAAGCCATGGGCATTTGTCCACAACCTCGTCTTTAGGTTGCTTTGCTTTAATGTGTGAACCCCTATGAATTAAGAGTGCATTTATTTTCGCGTGAGACGTGAAACCCTCAGAAAATTTTAATATAATGAGGGCTCAAAAGTTTAAGTTTAAACAAGCAAATTGGGAAGTTAATACGTAATGCTTTAAATTGACATTTGGTTGATCATGATAGATGGCCGGAAGAGGAAAGGGTCGTGGTGCCAACCCCACCAACAACAACGATGAGGCCGGCAACCCTCATCTTTCTGGAGGACAGGACAGGGGTGGTCGCCGTGAAGGAGCTGATCCTATCCACCAGATGCTTGAAAATCAGAATCAGCTCATCCAGAGCCTAACTCAAGTGGTGGTCAACTTGCACCAAGCTCCACCCCCACAAGCTGCACCACGCCAACCGAGGTTTAGTGAGTTTCTAGGGACTCAACCTCCAAAGTTTGCAAGTGCTGCTGAACCTCTGGAGGCAGATGACTGGCTAAAGACCGTTGAGAGCAAGATGAGGATCATACAATGCCAAGGGTATGAGAGGGTGTTGTTTGCCTCTCACCAATTGCATGGACCTGCTGCTGATTGGTGGACCGCCTACATGGCAGCCCACATGACCCCGAGAACATTACTTGGCAAGAGTTCAAGCGCAGTTTCCGCAACCATTACATACCAAGGGGTGAACTCAAAAACAAGAGGAAGGAGTTCTTGGGACTGCAGCAAGGAAACATGACTGTGAGGGAATACCTCACTAAGTTCACCCAACTATCCCGTTATGCACCACGGGACATCGAAACTGATGAGCAGAAACAGGACTGCTTTGTGGAAGGACTTACTGCAGAGATGCAATGTGCAATGTCCTCCAATGAGTATGAAAGCTTCCAAAAGATGGTAGACAAAGCATTTATTGTGGAGAGGAAGCTGAAGGCCTTGGAAAATGAAAACAAGGGGAAGGCGGGATGGTCACACCAAGCCTCAGGTAGCAACACACGCCCACGATTGATGCAGCCACCCGCAGGGCAGACGAGCCGTGCTGTGGTACCCTACTCAGCACCAAGAGGGTACAACCCGAATTTCAGGCCTCCGTCAGCACCAGCACAGCCACAACGTCAGTTTGTACAGCAGCCTCGCCCCACATATCAACCTCGACCAGCAGTACAAGGACCACCGAACCAACCCCAAGACAACAAAGGTCACGCACCTAAGGTTGGGGTGCAATGCTTCAACTGTGGTGAAGTGGGGCACTACGCCCATAAGTGCCCAAAGAAGAAGCCCATGCAGCCACAACAGCAGAATGTGATGCGAGGACGGGTGAACCACGTGACCATGGAGGAAGCGCAAGAGGGACCTGACGTGGTAATTGGTAAGTTTCCTACCAATTTACACATTGCAACCCTGTTGTTTGATTCTGGTGCTACCCACTCGTTCATTGCTCAAGGGTTTGTTAAGAAGGATGATCTAGCAACAACTCAAATGAACCATATGCTAGCAGTAAACTCTCCAGGGGGAGAGATAAGGACAAGACAAGTGTATCCCAAGGTGAATCTAGACATTATTGGGGTAGTATTTACTGCCAACCTCATAGTGATAGATTCACAAGGGATAGATATTATTTTGGGTATGGATTGGTTGACCAAACATAAAGGAATTATCCATTGTTCGACAAGAACGGTGGAACTAACTCACCCTAGTGGCACGAGAGTAAAGTTCATAACCATACAAGAGCCTAGGAGGGACATTAAACTCAATCAAGTTGAGGTGGAAGTGGAGGAGATCAGGATCATCAGGGAATATCCAGATGTTTTCCGGAGGAGTTGCCAGGTGTGCCCCCGATCGTGAAGTGGAATTCGCGATTGAGCTAGTGCCTAGAACAGCTCCAATATACAAGAGACCCTATCGGATGGACTCCAAACAGCTGGAAGAACTCAAGGAACATTTGAGAGAATTGATAGGGAAGGGGTACATTCTTCCTAGTTCCTCACCATGGGGAGCTCCAGTGATATTTGTGCCCAAGAAGGACGGGACCCAAAGGTTATGCGTAGACTACCGTGCGTTGAATGAAGTAACCATCAAGAACAAGTACCCATTACCCCGCATTGAAGACTTGTTTGACCAGTTGAGGGGAGCTTGTGTGTTCTCGAAAATTGATCTCAGGTCGGGATACCACCAACTTAAGATAAGGCAAGCTGATATTCCAAAGACAGCTTTCGTATCTCGGTACGGACTGTATGAATACACCGTCATGCCTTTCGGGCTAACTAATGCCCCGGCATACTTCATGTATCTCATGAACAAGGTATTCATGGAATATCTGGACAAATTTGTGGTGGTTTTCATTGATGACATCCTCTTCTTTTCCAAAGATGAAGAAGAACATGAGAGGCATTTAAGGTTGGTGTTGCAAAAACTGAGGGAACACCAACTATATGCCAAGCTGAGCAAGTGTGAATTTTGGTTTAAGAGAGTTCCCTTCTTAGGACATAATCTCGGAGGGAGGAATCTCCGTAGATCCCGCAAAGATCGAGGATGTACAGAAGTGGAAGACCCCTGAGAATGTCGGGGAAGTTCGAAGCTTCTTAGGATTGGCTGAGTATTATCGACGGTTTATCGAGGGTTTCTCCAAGATTTTGAGACCCCTCACAAAATTGTTGGAGAAGGGAACCACATTCGCATGGACACCACAGTGCGAGACGAGTTTTCAAGAGCTGAAGAAAAGATTGACAACAACCCCAGTGCTAGTTATGCCAGATATGCAAAAGAACTTTACGGTGTACTGCGATGCCTCTAGAAACGGGTTGGGATGTGTTCTCATGAAGAGGGGCATGTCGTGGCTTATGCGTCCCGACAGCTCCGAAAACACGAGAAGAACTATCCTACACATGACCTAGAGCTAGCTGCGGTAATACACGCGTTGAAGATTTGTCGGCATTATTTGATGGGGAAGAGGACAGAGATATATACGGATCATAAGAGCTTAAAGTATATTTTCACACAGTCAGATCTCAACCTCAGACAAAGGAGATGGTTAGAGCTAATCAACGACTTTGATGTGGGCATCAACTACCATCCTTTGAAAGCGAACGTCGTGGCAGATGCTTTAAGCCGGAAGGTGCAGGTCAATAGGTTGAGCTTGTAGGACATGCCTACAGAATTGAAGGAAGAGGTTATAAAACTCAATCTATGTCTGGTGAATAGTGGTGAAGCCATTGCCATGGAAGTGGACTCCACATTAGATCAAGATATACGCAACGGTTAGAAGAATGATGAGAAGATACAAGAGATTAGAGAACTCATCAAGAATAATAAAGCCCCTGGGTTTAGAGAGGATGAACAAGGTATGGTATGGCACGGGAAAAGAATCTATGTGCCTGAAGTGAAGGAGATCCGTGAATTGATTTTGAAGGAGGCTCATGATTCCGACTATTCCATTCATCCTGGAAGTACGAAGATGTATCATGACCTCAAGAGCTGATATTGGTGGTATGGCATGAAGCGAGATGTCGCGGAACATGTTGCCCTATGTGACACATGTCAGTTGGTGAAAGCAGAACATCAACGACCCGCGGGATTATTGCAACCACTCAAAGTGCCTGAATGGAAATGGGAAGAAATAGGTATGGACTTCATAGTGGGACTACCCAGGACCCAATCAGGATACGATTCGATATGGGTCATCATCGACAGGCTAACCAAGGTAGCTCATTTCATCCCCGTGAAAGAAAGCTACAGCGGATCCAAATTGGCAGAATTGTACATGTCAAGGATCGTGTGTTTCCATGGAGTGCCAAAGAAGATTGTCGGTACCTGAGATATGGGGTACCACCGCGCACAAGGTGAAATGCCTAAGGTGCTCGCCCTTCTCCGCAGAGAGAGCTCCGAAGGCGCCACGCGTCTGGCGGGGCCGGACCTCCCTCCCCTCAGAGGAGAGCTCCGGGCCTGCCACGTGGCATACAGAAGCCGGACCTCCCCCTCCGCGGGAGAGAGGTCCGAAGACGCCACGCGTCCAGCGGGGCCGGATCTCCCTCTCCTCAGAGGTGAGCTCCGGGCCCGCCACGTGGCATGCAGAAGATGGACCACCCCCTCCGCGGGAGAGAGGTCCGAAGGCGCCACGCGTCCAGCGGGGCCGGACCTCCCTCTCCTCAGAGAAGAGCTCCGGACCCGCCACGTGGCTAGAAGAACGGTGCAGCCTGCCCCTGAGCGGTAGGCAGCGGGCGTAAAGGCGCTCCTCACCTTGCCCGTACAAGGTATTCAAGGCCCGCGTCTTCCCAAGACGCGGAAACGCGGAGCACGCACCTGTCAGGTGCCGTTGCGTCGCATCACAGCCTGGTGACACGACCCCATTGGTCCTGTCGAGCCAGGATCACGCTGAGGGGTGCTGCGTTGCACAGCACCGTATAACACACGTCAAAGGTGCAAAGCGGAAGCGGAAGTTTCATTACATAAACAAGTTTATGAACATGTTTACATCAAAATAAGTTCAGTCTACACTCGCGGGCGTAGACTAAGCATCAAGTGCACGTTCAGCCCTCGAACGTGTCCTTGCTAGCACACACGCACACTAACTCTGCGGCGTGCACGACTCCCACTCGACGGGGTTCCCCACCTGGGGTTCCGTATCCTCTTCGGGAGTCCCTTCCTCATAGAACCCTGCAAAAGCTTCAAACACAAGCAGTGAGCACGAAGGCTCAGCAAGTCTGACCCGTCTCACCTAAACATGGAACTTCTACATGAGGGTAATGGGTTGCATGAGGTAAAAATCATTTGCAAGGACTCGCCTAATTAGTAGAACCTTACTTTCAAGTTTTAGCAGCAGGTTGTGGAGAACCTTACGCTAAGGCACATGAGAGAGCCGCAATCAAACAAGAAACGCATTTCTCTCATGTACTTTGCCCAAAGTTGAAAAGAACTTTAGTTAGCGCTAAGCTACAGCATATCATTAACAATCAATGTCCAGCTTTCAATCAGCAACATTTTAACATGTGACTAGCCTGTTCTTTCTACGTCACGGTACAGTGAACAAGTGGTACTCACTGACCGCGAGGGACGGCGATTATAATCGATTTACACCTGCAGGGTTACCCGAACAACCCGTCACGTACGCCCGTACTCGATGCTGCCTACAACAACCATCACGGACGCCGTACGCGACTACCTTTCACCCGTCAGCCAAATATTGAACCGGTCCCATCGTCCCGAGCAAGAGGTCCCTGCACGCGCATCTCTGTGCCGCCAGCTGATTTACACCTCGAGCTCTCAACCTACCCTCTGAACGACGGGCAATGCCTCAATACCCAGCTACCCGAGTTACATCAGTTTCCCGGTTCCCATATAGCCGGTAGGTCTTCGGTACTGTTCTAGCTTGTTCAACAGGCCCGCACACGGCTCGGTCCTCAATCGACACAAGCGGAGCTACAGCACACAGGCCCCAAAGTCCTGCTGCCCTTACTCTCCGCTCGGTCTCATTTTCTTGCCATGTGTATCATGTGCTATCTCTACCCGAGCAATGTGCCTCTAGCCTATTCTCGCGAGTAGTTCCAACTACTCGACTTGTACCGAATCCTACTCTATTCTAGCAATGCAGTGGCTAACGAGGTTTGCAATCCTAAACCCAACCCATGGTTTTCTTGGCTGTGCAGTTGGGTTTCCAATCAAGACTCTAATGCAAAGAACAATATTCAAAGATGTGCTCAAAACAATGAACATTTGTAAAAAGGTTAATGCAAACCGGGGCTTGCCTTGCTGCTCTTGGTCGTAGGCTAGCTGTTCCTCCGGAGTAACGAAGTCTAGGACTTCGGGTTCCTCCTCGACCTTAGCGACTACATGATAGAAACAATACATGTATTAATTTAATGCATTTGTATTAAGTTTGAGGTTGTGAAGTCTATAACCTTTGCTAGATAGACCTAATGACTGTGAAACTATTACTGTGGCTTGGTTACAACCTAAACAAAGACTTGGTCAAGTTTTAGTTGCAGCAAAGCTCATTTGAGCCCTCCACAAATAATTATGTCCTTGACCTTAATTGGAACTCTTAGGGTGTTCTAGGAATTTTCATGAGACAAACTATGGCTTTCTGAAAACTAGATTTTCAGAGGGTTCTAATGGAGTTGGTCTCACTTAATTTGGAAGTCTCTAACTAAAGACATGAGCTAAACAATTTCAGAGGAAATTCTGAAAATGTTTCTGAACATTTTCTATTTTCTCTGGAACAGTTTTACTAATCACACCATTAGGTGGACTAAATGAGCTGAAATGGTTCTGAAATTTTTATGGTAGTTCAAGGATATTTTGGTGAACATCTCAGCAAAATTTCAGGATTTCCCTCCAAAGGATTCTCCAGTTAAAATTCCTAACAGTTTAAACTTTAAGGAATTAATTCTGGAGAAATAAGGAATTTCATGAAGTGAAACTTGATTTTCTGGAAAGTACTCAGAGAGCTGAATCCAGCAAAATTTGGTTCACTCAATTTGGAGCTTTCTAGCCAAAGTTATAAAGATTTGAAGTTTGAACTAAAACTGAAATTCGGGGAAAAGTTTAAACTCTGGCTTGTGGGCCCCGCACACAGTGCGTCGTCTCTCTCCTCGCGCCAACTGCGCGGCGGCGGCGTTCTCCGGCGACCCTCGCCGGAACTGAGTTCCCGGCCAACTCCCGGCCCGAAACTTGCCGCCTGCCCCTTTACTGACCCCCTGGACTCGATGCTGGGGTCGCTGGCCGCCGGCGATGACCGGAAACCCGTGCGCACCGATGACAGCACCTGCTAGGGTTCCGGTGAGGTCGGTCCCGCTCTCCCGTGCACCAAATCGACCGGAAATCGGTCGGAGAGCATCAGTAGAGCATGGGAAACCCGAACCAGGGCTGGGTGGAAGCTAGAAATGCCGGCAACTAGGCTCTCGACGGTGAGCCGAGGTGTTTAGCCATGGCGGCGGGGAAAACAGCCATATCATGGCCGATTCTCGATGGTTTTCTCTAATTCCAGTTCGAGCGTGGACGCTATCGTGCGTAGAAGCTACTAGGTAACGAGCTCGTCCAACCTTCGTGCATAGAGCACGAATTTCACCCGAAGGTGAGCTCGGTTCTTATGAACTGATCAAGAGTAAATTTGGAAATTCTCGGCCGAGGGTTGATCAATCGCCAAACGGCTTTCGGCTACTCCATCTACACACAATCACGCACCTTTCTTGTGTAGAGAAGAGGACGTGACAACGGCTGTGCCGTGCTGTCCACGGGAGCCCGATCGGCGGCGATGTTTGGCTCGCCGGAGAAATGGCTCGTACAGCTCGAGGAAGCTTGCTCACAGGCCAACACGGAGTCTGGGAGGTTGCTCACGATCTCTTGGTGCCGTTTTGCTGTGGAGGAGGCTATGCTCGCGAGTGATCGGGCTTGATCACGCGTGAGCTCGAGCGGCGGCGATGGCAGTGGAAGGACGGGTCGTGCACGTCGGCAGCTCGGGGAATGGCGACTGAAGCACGCCGGGGAGGGAATAAATAGCCCGGCGGCTGGTCTCCGGCTTGGGGCGCGCAGCAGGAGCTGGCGCCGGCTGCCCCCCTCGGTGGCGCGCGCACGCTGCACCCGGGAACCGACTGAACTGGGTTTCAGTCGGTTTGTGTTGAGGTAGAGGCTGACATGTGGGTCCCACCCCTCCTTTTAACCTCTGAAATTTACTCCTAACAACTGTGGTAAACAGTGAATCCTATACTACCCTTGGCCATTCAAATTATTCACCCATGAGCCATTTGAATTGATCAAAGTTCAAATGAGGTTTGGTTTGAATGAATTTCAGCACAAGTTCAGTTTGAAATTCAAATAAAGTTTGAATTTCTCCCACTTAGCTCATGTCAAGATCAACTCCAAATGGAGTGAAAATTGGTGTGTGAGCTCACAAAAATGTGCTGAGTAAGAATATGCCTTCCACTTTTAAATTCATGGGATAAAAACAGTTTGAATTTGAATATGGTTTCAAACTGCCCTCTTCCTATCTATACCCACAATGACCTCAAAAAGGTTTTGAATTTGGGTGAAACTTGGCATGGACATCCTTAGCAAAGTGTAGGAGTTTTCATATGTCCAGCCCATCTATATCACATGTGGGAAATACCACTTTTGCAATGTGTGAGTTTGTCCTCTACTGAGCATGTTGATAATTGTTACTTGCTCTTCATTTGTGTTCATCATTTTTCCTCAAATGAGGTGTGTGGTGTGGTGATGAACACTGCAAATGTGTGTCAAAAACTGAGGCCCTTACATTCCTTCCCCCTTAAAAGAATCTCGTCCCGAGATTATAAAGTGAAAAGGAGAGAGAGGACGGTGGAAAATTACCGGATATGCGACGTGAAAAAGTCGGGGTAGTTAGTGCGAAGGAATTCTTCGCTCTCCCATGTCGCTTCGTCCATGGAGTGATTACTCCATAGAACTTTGTAGAACCACAGCGTACGGTTGCGTGTGGTTCGGGCCTTTTCATCAATAATCTGCACCGGTTCCTCCCGATAGGTGAGATCCGGTTGCAGTTCTTCAATGTCTTCCAGCTGAACGGTAGTTGATAGCTTGAGACACTTCCTCAGCTGGGAAATGTGAAAGATGTCGTGCACACTGGAAAGTGCTTCTGATAATTTCAGCCGGTATGCCACCGATCCACATCTTTCGGTAACCTGGAATGGACCGATGAAGCGGGGTGCTAGCTTTCCCCTCACCCCAAATCTATTTACACCCTTCATTGGAGACACCCGTAGATATACGTGGTCCCCAACTTCGAATTGTAATGGCGCCTTCTCCGGTCCGCATACTGTTTCTGACGGGATTGAGCGGCTTTTAGGTTCGCTTGAATTAGTCGAACCTTTTCTTCCGCGTTGTTGACAAGGTCAATCCCGAAGGTAACTCTTTCGCCAGACTCACACCAGTTCAATGGTGTGCGGCATTTTCTTCCGTATAGCGCCTCATAGGGCGCCATCTTGATGCTAGCTTGGTACCCATTGTTGTACGAGAACTCGGCTAACGGCAAGTGATCATCCCAATTCTTGCCGTGGTCGATAGCGCAAGCTCGTAGCATGTCTTCTAGAATCTGATTTACCCGCTCGGTTTGTCCATCCGTCTGCGGGTGGTAGGCTGAACTACGGATCAGCTTCGTCCCCAAGGCAGCGTGTAGCTGCTCCCAAAAACGGGACACAAATAAAGTGCCCCGGTCCGATACGATGGTACGGGGTACGCCGTATAAGCATAGGATCCGTGAGATGTACAGTTCAGCGTACTTCTTGGCGTTGTAGTTGGTGTTGACCGGGATGAAATGGGCAACTTTGGTGAGCCGATCGACGATCACCCACACTGAATCATGTTTCTGTAAAGTGGTGGGTAAACCGACGATGAAGTCCATGCTCACGTCCTCCCACTTCAAGGCAGGAACGCCCAGTGGTTGCAGCAGTCCCGGTTTCCGCATATGGTCTGCCTTCACCCTTCGGCATGTATCACACTCGGACACGTATTTTGCAGTCTCTCGCTTCATCCGTGTCCACCAAAACTTTCTTCTGAGTTCTTGATACATTTTGTTGCTGCCGGGGTGAATAGAAAATTTTGATAAGTGAGCCTCATCAAAGATTTTCTTCCGTAACTCCGGGTTTCGGGGTACGACGATCCGGTTCTTGAACCATAGGACGCCGTCTCCGTCCTTCCGGAAACATTTCAACTCCCCACTGTCTACACGTCTCCGTAAATGTGACATGCCCTTGTCCTTCTTCTGGGCTGCCGCTATCTCTTCACGGATGGTGGGGATCAAAGCTAGGTTGTAGAGAGCTCCGTGTGGAATCACATGTAGTGGTGGTTCGCTCTCTTCCAACGGTGTGATGGTCAGATTATTGACGTGTGACTTGCGGCTCAGCGCATCTGCCACAACGTTTGCCTTGCCCGGATGATAATGGATCTCTATCTCGTAATCCTTTATCAGTTCTAACCATCTTCGTTGCCTCATATTCAGCTCCTTCTGAGTGAATATGTACTTGAGGCTTTTGTGGTCGGTATATAAATGTACGAGGTTACCGAGTAGGTAGTGCCTCCACATCTTTAGTGCAAGTACCACGGCAGCGAGCTCCAAGTCGTGAGTTGGATAATTTTGCTCATGATTCCTAAGCTGCCGTGATCCATACGCGACCACTCTTCGGTCTTGCATCAGCACACATCCGAGCCCAATGCCGGATGCATCGCAGTACACATCGAACGGTTTTGTTGTGTCTGGCTGCGCCAAAACCGGTGCCGATGTCAGGTGCTTGACTAAAGCCTTGAATGCTGCTTCACATGCTGGACTCCAAACATATTTGGTAGCCTTCTTCAGCAGCTCTGTCATTGGCTTGGCAATCTTCGAGAAGTTCGGAATGAACCTCCGATAATATCCCGCGAGTCCGAGGAAACTCCGTACCTCATGAACAGTTCTCGGGGATTTCCAATTCAGCACTTGCGTGATCTTGCTCGGGTCCACAGCGATACCTTCCGCTGAGATGATATGCCCGAGGAAAGGCACTTGCGATATCCAAAACTCGCAATTGCTGAATTTTGCGTATAACTTGTGATCCCACAGCCGTTGCAAGACTATACGCAGATGTTTCTTGTGATCTTCCTCCGACTTGGAGTATACTAGGATGTCGTCGATGAAGACCACGACAAACTTGTCCAGCTCCGGCATGAACACCGAGTTCATTAAGTACATGAAGTGCGCTGGAGCATTGGTGAGGCCAAAGGACATGACCAGGTACTCATAAAGTCCATACCTTGTCGAGAAAGCTGTCTTTGGAATGTCCTCCGCCCTTATCTTAATCTGATGGTACCCGGATCTTATATCCATCTTGGAAAAGATCTTCGCTTCGACCAACTGATCAAACAACATGTCGATCCGTGGCAACGGATACTTGTTCTTGATGGTTACGGCATTTAATGGACGGTAGTCCACGCAAAGCCGCAACGTTTCATCCTTCTTTTTGACAAATAATGCCGAACAACCCCATGGCGAGGAGCTCGGCCTAATAAAACCCTTCTCCAGCAGGTCCGTGAGCTGAGTCTTTAGTTCAGCCAACTCCTTGGGCGCCATCTTGTACGGCCTTCGGGATATTGGCATGGTTCCCGGTGCGAGTTCAATTTTGAACTCCACCTCTCTATCGGGTGGCATCCCCGGCAAATCATCCGGGAATACATCAGGGAACTCTCGGACCACTGGAATGTCTTCCAATCTGATGGTTGTGGCTTGATAGACACTTGGAAGTTTTATTTCTGGACTGTCCAGAATTAATGAGTGAGAACCGTGCACTTCTGAGTTTAAGTGCACGACTCGAAGGACGGTGTCTAAAACAGCGCCGTGGCGGGTTAACCACGACATCCCTAGGATGACATCGACCTTCTGCCCCTCTAAGATAATGAGAGACGTGGGGTACACTCTACCCGCTAAGCATAATGGTGCCTTGGAGACCATTACGCTTGCTGAAATCTTCCCACACATGCTGAGCTCGTCCCTCCACCGGAACGAGTGCGTATGGTGTGCCCTCCATAGCCTGCACGTGTAGTTGGCAGAAACGTGACATAGTGTCACGGGCTGCCATTTGCCACATCCCTTCCGGTTGTCTTCCTCTCACCGTGACGGTGAACGGCACCCAACCGGGTGGCGTAGGCCCTGCAGGAACCTCGACATGGATCGTCCATGTCTTGTTCCTCTCTTCGCCTTCTTCCTTGGCGAAGTATTGCGGCATCTGGTTGTACCCGAAATATTGGAGCATTTGCCACAATGCTTCCGGGTAGCCGCTACGGTCAGAGCAGTGGGAAACTACCCACCCGTTCTCCAACCGTTTATCTGCTGCCATCTGTAAAAATATATTTGAGAAATGTCAAATATTCATTTAAACAGTAAACCATTGAGTTATAACATAAGATATGTCATTGAACCCCTAAAACTTGGAAACATAGTTCAAATTTTGAACAAATTTGACTGCTGATCTGCTGTTCCCATGACAGCCTTGACCAGTTTCCACATCAACCTGATTTAGGCCATGTTAAAGGCAAAACCAATTCTGTAGCTCAACATCAAAGTTAAAGTTAACTTCAATAGCTTTCCAGAAAGTATTTGGTTGACCTAAGATCTGCTCTGGTTCAAAAGTTAGGAGATGTCAAAGTTAACAGAATTTCTGGAATCAATTGGACAGCACCTCCCTGCCTTAGGTACTGATTTGATCCAAGAATCCTAGTTAATTCTGTTCCTAATCTGACAAAACTTTCTGTTACAAAGTTGTAACCCATCTCATAAGATTTACAGAACTACCTCATTTCCTATTTTTGGATTTTTAAGCAGGAAGTTATGCTTAATTTACAGAGAGTTTACAGAGAGTCTTTGCTCTGTCCTGTTTTCTGGACAGTTTCAACTCTACTGCATTTTTCGAGTGGTTAAGGGATGAAACACCTCTGGACCTCAACAGAAGAGTTGTAAATCTCTTCCAACGCTTTCCAGAAATGTATCATACGACCCCAACCTCGAAAGAACTCAACCTCTAACCTCTGATTATCCTCAGCCTTGATTCAGCTGAAAACAGAGTGCTCTGTCCTTAACATCCTATAAGTTGAAAACTTGTTAACTTTGAATATCCTGTATAAGGGAAGGAGTTACATCAAGTTTTACTACTTTGGATCAAAACCTTCAAATTTTAAATGAAGTTGTTCATTTAGTTGGGTGTGACGTCGAGGCGTCACCAGATTATGTCGGTACTACGTCCTCACAAAGGGCAAACCTATACCGGACTTAGCCGGCTTTGTTAGTTCAGTGGCACTACTCGTCACTCGCACACGGATGCTACACGTCTACCGTTTCGTGGTAAGGCTACCTGCAGACATTCAACCAATCATCAGACTCGGCTGCACACCGAGCCCGGAATCCATACAGTTGGTACATCCGGCCGTCATCACTCGCCCGGATGTTCTCAAGCCAAACACGCCTTGAGTTACGTGTTCACGTTTCAGACCACGTGACGGGGTCTCCCATGTTGCACCACGCACGCCAGGGACAGACGTTGCTCGAATACCCCAAACAACATGAAGAGTCGTAGAGGATACTAAAGCGGATCGGGTTACCTGCCACCCGTGGGGCTCCACCCTTCAGCTTGTGCGCACTGGTGGACAGCGCTTACGTGCACCCCCCAAGACATGAACGTCCCGAGATGCACGATTTTCCGACATAACAAATAGGTTACTATGCCACTTTCTATATACTAATAACATCCTTATACGGGCTACTAACTCGTTCCTCACTGGATTTTTGAAAAAGAAGACCTTTGTACTGTGTTAAACCTCAAGCGAGCTCTGATACCACGCTGACACGACCCCATTGGTCCTGTCGAGCCAGGATCACGCTGAGGGGTGCTGCGTTGCACAACACCGTATAACACACGTCAAAGGTGCAAAGCGGAAGCGGAAGTTTCATTACATAAACAAGTTTATGAACATGTTTACATCAAAATAAGTTCAGTCTACACTCGCGGGCGTAGACTAAGCATCAAGTGCACGTTCAGCCCTCGAACGTGTCCTTGCTAGCACACACGCACACTAACTCTGCGGCGTGCACGACTCCCACTCGACGGGGTTCCCCACCTGGGGTTCCGTCTCCTCTTCGGGAGTCCCTTCCTCATAGAACCCTGCAAAAGCTTCAAACACAAGCAATGAGCACGAAGGCTCAGCAAGTCTGACCCGTCTCACCTAAACATGGAACTTCTACATGAGGGTAATGGGTTGCATGAGGTAAAAATCATTTGCAAGGACTCGCCTAATTAGTAGAACCTTACTTTCAAGTTTTAGCAGCAGGTTGTGGAGAACCTTACGCTAAGGCACATGAGAGAGCCGCAATCAAACAAGAAACGCATTTCTCTCATGTACTTTGCCCAAAGTTGAAAAGAACTTTAGTTAGCGCTAAGCTACAGCATATCATTAACAATCAATGTCCAGCTTTCAATCAGCAACATTTTAACATGTGACTAGCCTGTTCTTTCTACGTCACGGTACAGTGAACAAGTGGTACTCACTGACCGCGAGGGACGGCGATTATAATCGATTTACACCTGCAGGGTTACCCGAACAACCCGTCACGTACGCCCGTACTCGATGCTGCCTACAACAACCATCACGGACGCCGTACGCGACTACCTTTCACCCGTCAGCCAAATATTGAACCGGTCCCATCGTCCCGAGCAAGAGGTCCCTGCACGCGCATCTCTGTGCCGCCAGCTGATTTACACCTCGAGCTCTCAACCTACCCTCTGAACGACGGGCAATGCCTCAATACCCAGCTACCCGAGTTACATCAGTTTCCCGGTTCCCATATAGCCGGTAGGTCTTCGGTACTGTTCTAGCTTGTTCAACAGGCCCGCACACGGCTCGGTCCTCAATCGACACAAGCGGAGCTACAGCACACAGGCCCCAAAGTCCTGCTGCCCTTACTCTCCGCTCGGTCTCATTTTCTTGCCATGTGTATCATGTGCTATCTCTACCCGAGCAATGTGCCTCTAGCCTATTCTCGCGAGTAGTTCCAACTACTCGACTTGTACCGAATCCTACTCTATTCTAGCAATGCAGTGGCTAACGAGGTTTGCAATCCTAAACCCAACCCATGGTTTTCTTGGCTGTGCAGTTGGGTTTCCAATCAAGACTCTAATGCAAAGAACAATATTCAAAGATGTGCTCAAAACAATGAACATTTGTAAAAAGGTTAATGCAAACCGGGGCTTGCCTTGCTGCTCTTGGTCGTAGGCTAGCTGTTCCTCCGGAGTAACGAAGTCTAGGACTTCGGGTTTCTCCTCGACCTTAGCGACTACATGATAGAAACAATACATGTATTAATTTAATGCATTTGTATTAAGTTTGAGGTTGTGAAGTCTATAACCTTTGCTAGATAGACCTAATGACTGTGAAACTATTACTGTGGCTTGGTTACAACCTAAACAAAGACTTGGTCAAGTTTTAGTTGCAGCAAAGCTCATTTGAGCCCTCCACAAATAATTATGTCCTTGACCTTAATTGGAACTCTTAGGGTGTTCTAGGAATTTTCATGAGACAAACTATGGCTTTCTGAAAACTAGATTTTCAGAGGGTTCTAATGGAGTTGGTCTCACTTAATTTGGAAGTCTCTAACTAAAGACATGAGCTAAACAATTTCAGAGGAAATTCTGAAAATGTTTCTGAACATTTTCTATTTTCTCTGGAACAGTTTTACTAATCACACCATTAGGTGGACTAAATGAGCTCAAATGGTTCTGAAATTTTTATGGTAGTTCAAGGATATTTTGGTGAACATCTCAGCAAAATTTCAGGATTTCCCTCCAAAGGATTCTCCAGTTAAAATTCCTAACAGTTTAAACTTTAAGGAATTAATTCTGGAGAAATAAGGAATTTCATGAAGTGAAACTTGATTTTCTGGAAAGTACTCAGAGAGCTGAATCCAGCAAAATTTGGTTCACTCAATTTGGAGCTTTCTTGCCAAAGTTATAAAGATTTGAAGTTTGAACTAAAACTGAAATTCGGGGAAAAGTTTAAACTCTGGCTTGTGGGCCCCGCACACAGTGCGTCGTCTCTCTCCTCGCGCCAACTGCGCGGCGGCGGCGTTCTCCGGCGACCCTCGCCGGAACTGAGTTCCCGGCCAACTCCCGGCCCGAAACTTGCCGCCTGCCCCTTTACTGACCCCCTGGACTCGATGGTGGGGTCGCTGGCCGCCGGCGATGACCGGAAACCCGTGCGCACCGATGACAGCACCTGCTAGGGTTCCGGTGAGGTCGGTCCCGCTCTCCCGTGCACCAAATCGACCGGAAATCGGTCGGAGAGCATCAGTAGAGCATGGGAAACCCGAACCAGGGCTGGGTGGAAGCTAGAAATGCCGGCAACTAGGCTCTCGACGGTGAGCCGAGGTGTTTAGCCATGGCGGCGGGGAAAACAGCCATATCATGGCCGATTCTCGATGGTTTTCTATAATTCCAGTTCGAGCGTGGACGCTATCGTGCGTAGAAGCTACTAGGTAACGAGCTCGTCCAACCTTCGTGCATAGAGCACGAATTTCACCCGAAGGTGAGCTCGGTTCTTATGAACTGATCAAGAGTAAATTTGGAAATTCTCGGCCGAGGGTTGATCAATCGCCAAACGGCTTTCGGCTACTCCATCTACACACAATCACGCACCTTTCTTGTGTAGAGAAGAGGACGTGACAACGGCTGTGCCGTGCTGTCCACGGGAGCCCGATCGGCGGCGATGTTTGGCTCGCCGGAGAAATGGCTCGTACAGCTCGAGGAAGCTTGCTCACAGGCCAACACGGAGTCTGGGAGGTTGCTCACGATCTCTTGGTGCCGTTTTGCTGTGGAGGAGGCTATGCTCGCGAGTGATCGGGCTTGATCACGCGTGAGCTCGAGCGGCGGCGATGGCAGTGGAAGGACGGGTCGTGCACGTCGGCAGCTCGGGGAATGGCGACTGAAGCACGCCGGGGAGGGAATAAATAGCCCGGCGGCTGGTCTCTGGCTTGGGGCGCGCAGCAGGAGCTGGCGCCGGCTGCCCCCCTCGGTGGCGCGCGCACGCTGCACCCGGGAACCGACTGAACTGGGTTTCAGTCGGTTTGTGTTGAGGTAGAGGCTGACATGTGGGTCCCACCCCTCCTTTTAACCTCTGAAATTTACTCCTAACAACTGTGGTAAACAGTGAATCCTATACTACCCTTGGCCATTCAAATTATTCACCCATGAGCCATTTGAATTGATCAAAGTTCAAATGAGGTTTGGTTTGAATGAATTTCAGCACAAGTTCAGTTTGAAATTCAAATAAAGTTTGAATTTCTCCCACTTAGCTCATGTCAAGATCAACTCCAAATGGAGTGAAAATTGGTGTGTGAGCTCACAAAAATGTGCTGAGTAAGAATATGCCTTCCACTTTTAAATTCATGGGATAAAAACAGTTTGAATTTGAATATGGTTTCAAACTGCCCTCTTCCTATCTATACCCACAATGACCTCCAAAAGGTTTTGAATTTGGGTGAAACTTGGCATGGACATCCTTAGCAAAGTGTAGGAGTTTTCATATGTCCAGCCCATCTATATCACATGTGGGAAATACCACTTTTGCAATGTGTGAGTTTGTCCTCTACTGAGCATGTTGATAATTGTTACTTGCTCTTCATTTGTGTTCATCATTTTTCCTCAAATGAGGTGTGTGGTGTGGTGATGAACACTGCAAATGTGTGTCAAAAACTGAGGCCCTTACACCTGGCGCGCGATGTCAGAACCTGCCAGGTAATAAACGCCGCGACAAGACATCCCATGCCGCCTGCGCCGTCATCAACCACTATGACTAGTGCGCGGCGTGGGCAGGGCGGCAAAATGAAGACTCAGAAGCCTTCGACCAGAGGCAACCACCGGCGTAACTCCAGATACGGTAGATAATAGACAATCTTCCCGGGACCACCTGTCGGGTCCGGCTTCCCTTGTAAGCCGCCCGAGCCTTGGACTATAAAAGGCTCGGGTAGGCGTCGATAGCAAGGGTTCGCATTCTGCAACTCATACGCTAGCCATACACTCTCAAGCTGTAACTCACCCCCAAGCTCAGGCCCCCGGCCCTGAGCAGCAAGCAATACAGCGAGCTCCATAGCTCGCCGTGGACGTAGGGTTTTACGCTCCGGCGGCCTGAACCACGTAAAACTCCCCGTGTCAAGCTCTCACTAACTCGTCCATCCGCGCAAGCTCTCCGCTAGGAACTAGCCCCTCCGAAAAAAGAACCTCCGCGGGCTGCCCAGTGCAGGCCCGGGGGAAGTGTCGATCGCACACTTCGACATTTGGCGCGCCAGGTAGGGGGCCTTTTCCCCTAGCGCGACGAGTTTCAGCCGACGAAGATGACCAAGCTCCCTTCGGCGGCAAGCTCACCTCCCCCGCCTCTGTGGTGAGCCGCGGCTAGGGGGGAGTACAAGCCAACACACTCAGGACGGAGTGTGTCAGTACAAGATGGGAGCCAGCAACCGGCTCTGGCAGCGCCGACCCCGGCAATGCAGGCTCCAACCAGCGTCATATCTCCAGTAGCGCCGGGCGTACCCGGAAGGGGCGCGCTAGCTGCAGCAAGAGCGCTACTGCACAATCCGCCCGCTGGAGACGCGCCTCAGGCAGCGACCCAGCGGTGGATTCTCGAGGTAGACCGTCTTGTCGTCGCTGCCGCAAGCCCGTGACTCCGGCGGAGACGACACTCTAACCAGCCGGCCGTGTCGCTGATACGCACGCCGATGGTTGATGAACAGACGGCAGATTCCAGCTCTGCCAGCCCTCAATCGATGGATCTGAGGACAGAGCTGGAGCGGTGTCGCTCGGGTCAAGATGCCCGGGTATACCTCGAGCAACGCCGAGAAAGGCGTCGCTACCAAGAAGCTGACGACAGCATGACGTCGGCCTCGACCCAGCCTGAAGAGCAGACCTTCGCCATGCGATCTCTGCCCCAGGTCTGCACCGTGCAGAATATGCCACAGTCATATGTACTGCAGATGGCGCCCCCGGCCTATGGTGCAGCTTTGCCCGTACCGGGGTACACTGTGCCTGGTGCGAACTCAGCGTTCGCGGCACCAGAACCTGCGGTGACAGAAGCAGGGTGTGCAGCCCTCGCGCCCCATCTTCGCTTTGCGAAGTGGCCGCGCAAGTTTCGACCACACCTGCCCGAGAAGTACGACGGCAGCGTCAACCCGGCGGAGTTCCTCCAGATCTACTCCACTGCCGTACTTGCCGCAGGAGGGAATGAAGCCGTCATGGCCAATTACTTCCCTGTCGCCTTGACCGGTCCAGCCCGATCTTGGCTCATGAACCTCCCCCAAGGTTCCGTCACCTCCTGGGGAGAGCTTTGCCGACAGTTCGTAGCCAACTTCGGCAGCTCCTACACCCGGCCTGGCACGGAGCTCGACCTCCACGCCGTCCAGCAGCAACCTGGAAACTCTACATGTGGGTACGTCAAGAGCGGCTTGTACGTATTCATGATTAGAGGATGGTGACTTTGGAAGTTGTGGATGTTAAGCGGGGAGCTTAACATTGGAAATGATGTTATGGTTACTTGATATTGATGATGGGTTGGGAGATTGGGATCCATTTCACCTGTGTAGTAATGTAGGTGCTTAATAAGCTAAGGTGATAGATAATAATTGCGTAGTGATTTAACCATGAGTTCAACCTCTCCTTGCTTTAGCCATGCATGACACAACTTTCCCACACTTGCTGAGTACCAACGGTACTCAAACTTGCATATTTGTTGGTTTAAATTGCTGCTCAGGTCAAGGGGATGATGTGGTGTTCAATGACTAAGACTTCGGACCCGAAGAAGGATTCTAGGTTCATGGAGTCCCCCGGGCAACGCCTGTGATGGAGCCCACAAGAATAATATTCCGCTGCTGCTTTATTTACGTGTCGTGAATTATTTATCGTCCATCGAGACGTATGCTATGTACAACTTATTTATATTCGACACCTGGCTTGTAATAAATGATGCTTCACTATTTGTCATCACGTGTATGAGAAAATGATCCTGGCATACATGTGATATTCACTCGGTTGTTCTTCGAATAAACCGGGTGTGACAGTGGAACATATGTGTATGTGTGATGAACATCCTGGGCACACATATGCATCAGTTCTCGGTTCCGTGTCTTTTCCACAGAATTGAGGGCGTCAAAGCCACACACCCAAGAGGAACCTACTCCAACTGAACTGCTCAGGTTCTTGCACGCGCTCACGTGGACATCACGGCGTGCAGCTGCTGCCAGCAGCTGTTCTCGGTCTCTGGCCGATGGGCGGTGTCCCCAGCCTTCGTATCCATGAGCCCGAGCCGGCCAAAACCCATTTCACTCGTCGCTCTTCGGTTCCTCTCATAGAAACAAAGCCATCGCCGCCGCTCTGTTGTCTGCCACACCTCCACTGTCGACTGGTTACTCCCCGGGTTGTCACGTCGAGCTGAGGCCGGAGCAAGCGTCGCCTGACTCCCCACGACGTCCTCGACGCAGCCCCGAGCTGATTCACGGCTTCTTTCGAGCTGTACATGACGATCTTCTTCCTCGGGACAGAGCAAAGTCACCGGCGGAAGTTTTCATCGCCCGGCCGAACCACACCCTCTCCATCTAGGACAAATGGTCACAAAGGTTAGCAATCAAGTCTACTCTGTCCTCCTAGAACCGATTAATTTCTCTCAACGCCGGTGAGCCGGAATTTCAGTTTTTGCTTTGGCCGCTGTCGGTACCCTCAGTACCGGGTACCCCCGCGCACAGGGTGAAATCACATAAGGACCTCGCCCCCTCCGCAGGGGTGAGCTCTGAGGGCGCCATGTGTCCGGCAGGGCCGGAGCTCCCTTCTCCTCAGAGGACAGCTCCGGGCCTGCCACGTGGCCCAGAAGGCCAGACCTCGCCCCCTCCGCAGGGGCGAGCTTCGAAGGAGACACGTGTCCAGTAGGGACGGAGCTCCCCTTTTCTCAGAGGACAGCTCCGGGCCTGCCACGTGGCCCAGGAGGCCGGACATTGCCCCCTCCGCAGGGGCGAGCTCCGAAGGCGCCACGCGTCCAGTAGGGCCAGAGCTCCCCTCTCCTCAAAGGATAGCCCCGGGCCTGCCACGTGGCCTAGAAGGCCGGACCTCGCCCCCTCCGTAGGGCGAGCTCCGAAGGCGCCACGCATCCAGTAGGGCCAGAGCTCCCCTCTCCTCAGAGGATAGCTCCGGGCCTGCCACGTGGCCCAGAAGGCCGGACCTCGCCCCCTCCGCAGGGGCGAGCTCCGAAGGCGCCATGTGTCCAGTAGGGCCGGAGCTCCCCTCTCCTCAGAGGATAGCTCCAGGCCTGCCACGTGGCCTAGGAGGCCGGACCTCGCCCCCTCCGCATGGGCGAGCTCCGAAGGCTCCACGTGTCTAGCGGGGCCGGACCTCCTCTCTCCTCAGAGGTGAACTCCGGGTGCGCCACGTGGCCACCAGAGCCGGACCTCCCCCCTCCGCGGGGGTGAGCTCCGAAGGCTCCACGTGTCCCGTGGGGCTGGACCTCCCCTCTCCTTAGAGGTGAGCTCCAGGCCCGCCACATGGCTAGCAGAGCAGCGCTGCCCGCCCGGCGTGGTAGGCAGCGGGAGTAAAGGTGCGCCATGCCTTTACCGTACAAAGCATTCAAGACTCGCGCCTTCCCAAGGCGCGGAGGCGCGGCACACGCCTGTTAGGAGGCACTGTGACCAGTCACAGTCAAGACAGGCGCACAGTGTCAGAAGCTCCAGACCATTGAAGGCAGCGACAAGACACGGACAAGACATGCCCTGCCGCCCCTGCCATCACCAACAGCTACACGCTACACCTAGCCTGCGGCATGGGCAGGGTGGTAGGACGAGGACCTCGAAGCCAATGCCAAGACATAGTAGTTGGTAGGAAATCACCCCGGGACCACCTGTTGGGTCCCGGGGCCCACCTTGTAAGCCGCCCGAGCCTTGGACTATAAAAGGCTCGGGTAGGAAACGTTACAAGGGGTTCGAACTCTGCTGAGTTCAGCTCCCTCTAGGTCATCCATATACTCAAGGAAACCAGTGCTCTGAGCACTCCCGTGGACGTAGGGTTTTACGCTCTGGCGCCCTGAACCACGTAAATCCTCATGTCAATCATCTCCTTCCTTCGTCCACTCCGACGAGACCCTCACGAGAGGACTAGCTCCTCCGAAATAGAAACTTCGCGGGCTGCCAAGAGCAGGCCCGGGAGAAGTGTCGACCGCAGACGCTTCGACATTTGGCGTGCCAGGAAGGGGGCTTTTCGCTCTCGCGATGAGGACGTCCAAGCTTCCTTCAAAGGCAAGCTCTTCGTGCCGTTGTTCCCGGCGAACTCCATCAACTTCAAGATCTGCCGCGGCGCAGAGTGCCACTCAAGCAAGTGCACTAGCCGCCGCAGAAGACACTCCCCAGGGGGCCAGAAGAAGGGCGTCACTGGCATTTACAGCCAGCTTCCAAAGCCGGAGGACAGCCCGAAGATGGCGGAGTTCAAGCTGTACTCCCAACCACGTCAGACAGTTAAGAGCCAAGCACCGACTAACTTCGTGGTCAGGTGGATGCCACCACCAAGCATCCCAGGGGGCCCCGAAGGTAGGGAACCGGAGCCCCGAGCACCGGCCCGCACCGAGTCTCACTGGATGTTCTACTTCGACGGCGTGCTGCTCCTCATGCCAACGGAGGAGCGGTTTGGGTACCTTGGACCTGTGCCATGTACCGCGCGTCGACGACACCGTCGCTAACAACCTGTCAACGAAGGCCTCCACTGGAGCCCCGAAGCCCCAAGGAGCCTTCGAAGGGACGTTGCCGTGACTCACAGCTCGGACTGCCGAACCAGGCGAAGGGGGCAAGACCAGCACCTCGAAGCTGGCGGTCCCGGCAGCCCTGCAGCCATGGTGCCCGCCAAAGGATCGTATGCGCCTTGGGGACTCCTTGCTACCCAACGCCCAAGATCTAGAAGCTGAAGTAGCCCTGATGCATGGACTGCGGAGGTTCGGGACTTCTTGAAAGACAACATCCTTCCCGATGAACGTGCATCCGCTGAATGGATTGTGTAGATGGCTAAGAGCTACACGCTGGTATCTTTATCAGCGTGGCGCCGACGGCATCCTATTGCAGTGCATAACCCATGAGGAAGGCTGTAACTAGCTCGCAGTAATCCACGGAGGCGAGTGTTGGGAACGCTCATCATCCCGCACGCTGGTCGGTTAAGCCATCCGGCATGGCTCCTACTGACCGAGAGCCACCTGGACGCCGTCAAGCCGGTTAGGAGATTCAAGGCATGCCAGGTCCATGCCGAGCAGACCCACACAACCGGTGCAGACGCTGCACCCAGAACCGTCGGGGGCTCCTCTACGTCGGGGGCCAGCCGGACATCCCAGGGCCGGGTCACGGGAATTACCCTTCTACATGGTATGCGGGGCCAAAGCCATGCTTCCTCCCGAGTTCACCATGGGGGTCCCCCCTGTCTGAGCGTACAACGAAGCCACGCATGACCCGCTCTGCGTAAACATCTACCTCGTCAACGAGGCAAGATGGCAAGCAACACTCTGGATCGCACGGTACCAGAGGGAGCTCCAGCGCTACCACCGCGGGACCATGCATGGGAGCACGAGGCAGGTGCTCCGGCCCTACCTCTGTAAGTCCTATCACACTTCCTCAAGTGCTCATTTAAATTACGCATTAATTTATATGATCACCACCCCGCGCTCTAGACAGTGTACGCCCGTCATACACTCGGCCCTCCTTTCTCACTCTCAACTAGTCGGCATTTGCTATCCTGCCGAGTGCGGTCGTGCTTGAGGTACCTGTCAAAGGCCCGGGGGCCTCTTGGACCTCCCCCAGTCAGGGTACTGTGACGCCAGTCGGTCTCCTTCAGGAAAGGACCTACGCCAGAGCGAGAGGTCTTGGAGCCTTGCTTTTCCCGGTCCTGCACCCAAAGCATGCGCACTCTGCCTCCCCAGCGCTATGGTTTGAGTACTAGGGGCCGGACAGTTACACACTGACTATGGCGGGAGCCAGACCTCCGGGACCAAAGGCACTAGATTGCCCGAGCCCCATACACCGGCCCGGGACTGTAAGCCAAATGAGACTAAGAGACAGGGAAAGGAGGACCTCTGAGCCGTGTCGGACCTCACCCCCTCAGCAGGGGTGAGCTCTGAAGCCGGACCTCGTCTCCCTCTCCTCATAGGTGAGCTCCCATGACCTCCGGACCTCACGCTTACCGCTGGCCTGAGCTCCGATGACTTCCGGACCTCCGCCCCACAGCAGGGCCGAGCTCCGATGCCAGCACTCGCCCTCTTCTCAGAGGCAATCCCTGATGCCGGACCTCATGCCCTCCGCTGGCCTGAGCTCCGATGACCTCCAGACCTCACGCCCTCCGCTGGCCTGAGCTCCGATGACCTTCGGACCTCCGCCCCACAGCAGGGGCGAGCTCTGATGCCAACCCTTGCCCTCTTCTCAGAGGCGAGCCCTGATGCCAGACCTCATGCCCTCCACTGGCATGAGCTCCGATGAGCTCCGGACCTCACGCCCTCCGCTGGCCTGTGCTTCGATGACCTTCAGACCTCACGCTCACCGCTGGCCTGAGCTCCGATGACCTCCGGACCTCACGCCCACCGCTGGCCTGAGCTCCGATGACCTCCGGACCTCACGCCCTCCACTGGCCTGAGCTCCGATGACCTCCGGACCTCATGCCCTCCGCTGGCCTGAGCTCCGATGATCTCCGGACCTCACGCCCTCCACTGGCCTGAGCTCCGATGACTTCCGGACCTCACGCCCTCCGCTGGCCTGAGCTCCGATGACCTCCGGACCTCACGCTCTCCGCAGGGCTGAGCTCCGATGACCTCCGGACCTCATGCCCACCGCTGGCCATAGCTCCGATGACCTCCGTACCTCCACCCCATAGCAGGGCCGAGCTCCGATGCCAGCCCTCGCCCTCTTCTCAGAGGCGAGCCCTGATGCCGGACCTCACGCCCACCGTTGGCCTGAGCTCCGATGACCTCCAGACCTCACGCCCACCGCTGGCCTGAGCTCCGATGACCTCTGGACTTCACGCCTACCGCTGGCCTAAGCTCCGATGACCTCCGGACCTCACGCCCTCTGCTGGCCTGAGCTCCGATGACCTCCGGACCTCACGCCCTCCGCTGGCCTGAGCTCCGATGACTTCTGGACATCTGCCACCATAGCAGGGCCGAGCTCCGATGCCAGACCTCTACCTGTCCTCAGAGTCGAGCTCCGAAGCCGGACCTCCCCCTCTCCTCAGAGGCTGAGCTCCGATGCCAAACCTCACCCCCTCAGCAGGGGTGACCTCTGATGCCGGTTTACATCCCCTCTGTTGGTACCCTCAATATGGGGTACCCCAGCGCATAGGCCCAAACCGTCTAAGGACTTCGCCCCCTCCGCAGGGGCGAACTCCGAGGGCACCTAAGCCGGACCTCCCCTCTCCGCAGGGAGAGCTCTGAGGGCTCCACGTGTACAGCGGGGCCAGACCTCCCTCTCCTCAGAGGAGGGCTCCGGGCCTGCCACGTGACTAGCAGAGCCGGACCTCCCCCCGCGGAGGGGGAAGGTCCGGCCCTTCTGTCCACGTGGTGGACCCGGAGCTCTCCTCTAAGGAGAGGGAGATCCGGCCCCGCTGGACACGTGGAGCCTTCGGAGCTCTCCCCGCGGAGGGGGGGAGGTCCGGCTCTGCTGTCCACGTGGCGGGCCTGGAGCTCTCCTCTGAGAATAGGGAGGTCCAGCCCTACTGGACACGTGGAGCCTTCGGAGCTCTCCCCGCGGAGGGGGGAGGTCCGGCTCAGTTGGCCACGTGGCGGGCCCGGAGCTACCCTCTGAGGAGAGGGAGGTCTGGCCCCGCTGGACACATGGCGCCTTCGGAGCTCTCCCTACGGAGAAGGGCGAGGTCCTTAGGCAGTTACCCCTGTGCGCGGGGGTACCCCTTATTGAGGGTACCGACAGTGGCCCCCGGGCCCATCTCGGGGGAGATAGCTAGCCCGAGGTGGGGCCCCAGTCTCTTTCGCTCCACACACCTTCTTGAAGACCCGCATTGACCGTTGCCGGAGCACGAACAGTCGCGGGATCGTGGGGGCGTGCGCCCCACTTGATGGCTGCTTTCACTGTGGTGGTTCCCAAGGCTGCCACTTCTGCACGTCGCAGCGCCTTTTTGGGAACCGTCGAAGTGTCTCGCCGGCTCGTCTCCTTGGGAGACTGACTTCTTGGCCCACTGCTTCAGCCGGACGACTTGGGTCCACTTGTCATCGACGCTTGGTCTTGGAGCCGAAGCGGTTGTCCAAGCGGCGTATTCGAAGAGTTTTGAATCGCTTTGAATCGCGTCTGGAAGTTTAAAAGGGGATCATACCCGCATCGCAGCTTCCCTTTGCACTTCCCAGCGCTTGCATCTTCCTTGAGCTCTTGTGCCCTTGTCTTCCCTGTCCTTAAGCTTTCT
Organism: Neostapfia colusana; assembly: GCA_030760725.1. Classification (NCBI taxonomy): domain Eukaryota; kingdom Viridiplantae; phylum Streptophyta; class Magnoliopsida; order Poales; family Poaceae; genus Neostapfia; species Neostapfia colusana. The sequence goes on from JASWHV010000001.1 coordinate 111,845,163, forward strand.
CCTGCCATGGCTTCCAACCTGCCTCCAGAGAAGAAGTGCGGCCGGTCTCCTCCGGCGGCGGCGTTCGTGCCAAGTCAGGGATCCAGGGCGCCTACGTGCCCTGCTTCTGGAGATGGTGCCCCGTCCGGTGGCGACTCCAAGAGGCCTTGGGCTCAACCTCCCGATGGGACTCCTCTTGAGCGGCGACAGACTGAGGGTCTCCGGGCGTCGCGCCCTCCTTCCTCAGGTGGTGGAGCTTCGAGGGGAAGTGCTAGTGCGGCGACGCCCAGGGGCGAGCCAAGAACTCAGGCACCCCGGGCCTCAGGGGCCGGATCAGCATCTAGGGTGGCTTCAGAAGCATCCCCTGCCCCGCCAGTCCGGGCGACTTTGGGGCAGCCCTCGGTGGCGACGGCGGGCTCTAGTGGGCCTACCCCGTCTCGGAAGTCGGGGTTCAGAGTCCGTTGGAGCGCTCGTGTCTCTCGGTAAGCGACGTTTACCGGATCCTAGAGCCTGTATCGCCTTCTTCCTTTCTTAACTCGGGAGTCTCCCATGTTTGCAGGGACCCCTCGAGTGCCAGCAACGTTCCCGTTTCCCGGCCATCCCCGACTGACGGGGGATCTGCGCCGCAGCGCCCGGAAGCCGAAACGGTTGCAGCGGCCCCCAAGCCAGCGCAAGTTCCTTCTGCGTCGGTAGGCCCGGCTCCTGCGGCAGCGGCTACTCCTCCCGTTCATCCCCCTTCACCGGCTCGGGAGCCGGCTGTCGCTGAAGGTTCGGCGGGACCGGCTGGCGGTGTCCCGCCTCCAGTTGCCGAAGCGGGAGAAGTTGCCACGGGCCCTAGGGTGGGCAGCGAACCGGGGCGCACCGGGAGCGAGCCTGCCCCAGTGCCGGCTTCTTCTGACCAGAGCCTTATCCTGGTTGCCGGAGAGTCGACTCCCCCTGAAGACGACGTGATGGAGGAGGTCGGGGGCACGGCTTCGGCCTCTGCCACCCTGCTGCCCCTGGCAGACGCTCTTGAGCTCGCTCAGACGAGCGTCCGGCAGGTTCTGGCCGCGCTTGGTCGAGAGCGGGAGGGGCAGACCGTAGAGAGAGATCGCCTCCTCACCTGGGGGCGCCTCTTGAAGGAGCGAACCGAGGAGGTCAGGGAGGAGCTTGACTCGAGGCGGGAGTCGCTCGATGTCATAGAGACACTCCTTGACCGTCAGAGGAGGGCCGTCAACCGGTTGGACTCCGAGACTCGGCGGCTCCACCAGGAGGCCCGCGAGTCTCACGCTCAGGCCGATGAGCGTCTCTCCGCTTTGGAGGATCTGCGTCTGAAGCTGGAGCGCCATGAGCGCGCCATTGCGGACCAGGAGCGCTCTGCGGCAGCCGATGCGGAGAAGATCGCCGCACGGCTGGCGGCTGGCGAGGGCGACCTGAGGGCCCGTGCCAAGGAGCTGGAGTCCAGGAAGGCAGACCTGGTCGCGAGGGAGGAGCAGGTCTCCCGGAAGCACCAGGCGGCCCTGGATCGGGAGATGGCAGCGGACTTCCGGGCTTCGGAGCTGGAGCAGCTTGCCCAGAGTCTCTAGCTTTGGGAGAGCTCGCTGGCAACCAAGGAGAGGGAATTCTCCGAGGGGAGCCTTGACGCCTTGCTGGCGGCCCGCCGCGAGGTGGAGGAGCTCCTGGCCTCGCGGTCCTCCGAGGCCCGGGCGGTCTCGAGCTTCGTCGACCAGGTGGGATCCGCCCTGGTCCCTCTTGGAAGCCCGGTGAAGGCAGCGGCCCCGGCGCAGAAGGTGGCCGAGGTGATCCCCGTGCTCGAGTCTATCGGCGCCAAGCTGAACAGGCTTGAAGCGGTGGTCGCCGGCGAGCTCGAGGCAGAGGGACGGGGCCTGGCAATGGAGGTTGCTACGCACGTGTTGGCGTGCTTCCGGAGCCGGGATCCCTCCTTCTCACTAGAGCCAGCGAGTCAGGGCCCTGCCGCGGAATGGGAGGAAGCCGCCAGGGCTGAAGTCGGGGACGTGGCCGCCCTCGTAGCCTCTAGGTTCCGGCGAGAGCCAGGGGAATCCTAGGCTTGTATCTTTTCTTTTTCTTTCGTTGAGTCTGTAGTCCAGCTCGTGGAGCCTTGAATGAATAGACTCTTGTTATTTTCTGTGTCTGTGTGCTTTGGCCTGGCCGAGTCCTTAGCTCCGCAAGGTACTCAGAGGTCTTCACCAATCTTGAAGCCCTATACAGACACCTTCCTCGGGTCCTTATTGAGTTAAGGGCCCCAAAGGTCTCCGGAGCTCGCCCCGTGAGAACGGGGAGGTCCGGATCTGCCGACCACGTGGCGGGCCCGGAGCTCTCTTTTGAGAAGATGGAGGTCCGACCCCGCTGGACACGTGGGGCCTTCGGGGCTCACCCCTGCGGAGGGGGCGAGGCTTGGCTCTGCCGGCCACGTGGCGGGCCCGGAGCTCCTTTTGAGGAGAGGGGAGCTTCGGCCCCGCTGGACACGTGGGGCCTTCGGGGCTCGCCCCTGCGGAAGGGGCGAGACCCGGATCCTCCGGTCTTGCGCTGGAGTAGTCGATGGCTCTTTCCCCCCTTTCATGCGGTCCCCGTAGCTAAAACCTGGAGTTCCTGCACACATGTAGAGGAAGCGTAATTCTCCTCGGGGGGTTCTCCCCTCCCCGTCTCTTAGTCTTACCTGGCTTACGGTCCTCGTCCGGTATACGGGGCTTGGGCAATTCTGTGCGCGAGGCGCCGGGGCTCCGGGTCCCTCCGAGGTCAGGGTACGACCGTCCGGCCCCTAATACTGGACCGTACGCCGGGGAAGCAGAGTGCACAGGCTTTCGGTACGGAACAAGGCAAAGCGGCTGTACTCCCCTGGACCTCCGAAGGGCAGGGCGCGCACGCTTTGGGTCAGAACCGGCAAAGCAGGCTACGCACCCTGGACCCCCGATGCACAGCACAGGCCTTTCCTGGAGGTGACCAACTGGCGCCGCAACACCTGACTAGGGGAGGCCCGAAAGGCCTCCTGGCCATCGGCAGGTGCCTCAAGCGCAACCGCCTTCGGTAGGATAGCAAATGCTGACTATGGATGAGAGAGGGAAAGGGGAGCTAAATGTACGGTAAGCATACATGGAAAGTGCGGTCATAGAAATTAATGCGTAATTTAAATGAGCACATAAGTAAGAGCGTGGTAGAACAGGTTTCTGTGTAAATGCCCATGGGAGGAAGGCATGCTGAACATGGAGGCAACGACCCGCCCCATTAAGAAGGGAAGAAAGACTCTACGCGCTTGGGGTCGGAACCAGGCCAAGCTGGACGTAGTCCTGGACCATCCCCTGAGGCATAGCTGCTCCGAGCGCTGTTCCTGGAGCCTATGTGATCTATTACAGTAGATGGCGTGGCGACCTCCTTCGCCAGGCCTTGTCCCTCCACCTCAAGCTCGTCGGCGATCACCGCTTCGAGTCTGCCCAGCTTGGCACCGATGGACTCAAGCGCCGGGATTGCCCCAGACACCTCCTGCGCTGGAGCCTCCGTCCGCACCGGGCTGAAACCGAGGGGAACCAAGGCGGACCCCGTCTCAGTGACAAAGCTCCAGACCGCCTGGGCCTCGACAGACCGCGAAGCCTGGAGCTTCTCCACCTCTTGGCGGGTGGCCAGCTCGCTATCCAGTGCCGCCTGGCGCTCCCGGGAGGATTGCTCCTCCCTCGCGGCAGCAGCCGACTCGCGAAGCTCCAGCTCCTCGGCCCGAGCCCTCAGCTCGCCCTCGCTGGCCTCCAGCCGTGCGGTGATCTTCTCCTCCTCGGCCACCACGGCACGCTCCCGATCTGCGACGGCGCACTCTCGGCGAGCTACCTGCAGCCGCAACTCCTCCACGGCAGTGGAGCGTGCTTCGGCCCTGGCCTGAGCTTCACGGAAAGCAGCGAGCCGCCGGGTCTCTGAGCCCAGGCGGTCGACGACCCTCTTCTGAGCGTCGAGCAGCGCCCCCATGGCATCAAGCCTCGACTGCCTTGAGTCGAGCTCTGCTTTAGCCTCCTGGGTCCGCTGCTTCAGGAGATGCTCCCAGCTAAGGAGGCGCTTCTCTCTCGAGCCAGCACCTCCCGCTCCCGCTCAAAGGTGGCCTGGACCTGCCGGACGCCAGCCTGAGCATGCCCCAAGGCATCCGCTAGGGGCAGCGGGGCGGCGGAGGCAGGAGCCGCGCCCCTGACCTCCCCCGTCGCGTCCACGACCGGTGAAGGTGCCGGTGCCTCGGCAACAGAGGTGAGGCGCCGACCCGGGGAAGCCAGGGGGCCAGCAGCTGCGCCCGCAGTTGCCCCTCCAGCGTAAGTGTAAGGGCCTCAGTTTTTGACACACATTTGCAGTGTTCATCACCACACCACACACCTCATTTGAGGAAGAATGATGAACACAAATGAAGAGCAAGTAACAATTATCAACATGCTCATTAGAGAACAAACCTACACATTGCAAAAGTGGTGTTTCCCACATGTGATATAGATGGGCTGGACATATGAAAACTCCTACACTTTACTAAGGATGTCCATGCCAAGTTTCACCCAAATTCAAAACCTTTTTGAGGTCAGTTTGGGTATAGTTAGGAAGAGGGCAGTTTGAAACCATATTCAAATTCAAACTGTTTTTATCCAATGAATTTAAAAGTGGGGGGCATATTCTTACTCAGCACATTTTTGTGAGCTCACACACCAATTTTCACTCCATTTGGAGTTGATCTTGACATGAGCTAAGTGGGAGAAATTCAAACTTTATTTGAATTTCAAACTGAACTTGTGCTGAAATTCATTCAAACCAAACCTCATTTGAACTTTGATCAATTCAAATGGTTCATGGGTGAATAATTTGAATTGCCAAGGGTAGTATGGGGTTCACTGTTTACAACAGTGATTAGGAGTAAATTTCAGAGGTTAAAACTGGAGGTGGGACCCACATGTCAGCCACTGCTCAGATCAAACCGACTGAGACTTTCTCACTCGGGTCGCCGAGCCGCAGCGGTGATCGCCACCGAGGCTAGCCGCCGCTCCACCAGCTGCTTGCCCACGCGCGGACGTGAGGCGGTGCAGAGCCTTCTTAAGGCGCCTGCCCCCTCCTCGGCCGAGGCACCACCGTTCTTCCCCGCAAGAACTCAGCGCCGGCCAAAAACTTCCGCAGCTCGGACTTGATCGGAGAACGCTGATCGCAGCTCCCTCCTTCCACTCCAGAGCCCCAGCAAGGTACTAGAGACCTTCCTCCATCCTCCCCGTTGCTAGAATTCGATTGAAACCGAGTGATATCGGCTGTGCCGAAAGATCAAAATCGGAACTTGGAACCGCCGCACCTCGGGCTCTCGTGGACAGCCCAACCAGGGCGTTGTCACGCCCGAGCCAAGGCACCCTTGGACGCGCGGGTGACCGGTGCTGCTCATCCCCGAGCCACAGCTCGAGTGGTTGCTCACCGGCGGCGAATTTCCACTTTTCCCCTTTCTGTGTGCAGAACGACCTTCGGGTACGATTCTATTTAATTCGTGCTCTAGAAAGGATTAGGGGGCCTCAAGCCGCTCTCATACGAGCTAGACACGGTAACGCACAAGTTGCCTTCACAACTCTGGGCCGGAGAACCTCTGTGCCCGGTGTAATTTGAGGTCTACTAATGGCGGATCGAACGGGCGGCATCGGGCGCACGGTGAAGACCTATTTCGGGCCTTCCCCGAGCTGCCTCGAGCTCATGTCGACCTTCTCTGAGGTCCACTGATGCTCCCCGACCGATTTCCCAAGTAGCTGATGTGCTAGGGTAGTCAGCCGACATGGCCGAAATCGTTCTAAGGTGGCGGCTCGTCGCCGACCATGCTCCGGCCATTGTCATGAGCAGCTAACCCTAGAATCCTGTTCCCCGAGTAAAAGTAGGCAGGGGCGGCCAGAATCGAGAAGTTTGGAGCTGTACAGCAGCCGGCGGCGAGCTCTCCGGCGAGATCCCTCGGCGGCGGGGCGCGGGTGTCGCGAGGTTGAAGAAGGGGGTGGACCCCAGCTGTCAGCGGGAGATATTTTGAATCGGGATCCGACTGCGGCCGGGATCGGGTGTGCTGGCGCGCAAAATCCTTGTGGGCCGCGATGTGCCATCGCCTAGGCGTGCGACGCGTGTCCCCTAGGCCCACGCGCGAGTTTAAACTTTTCCCCGATTTTCAGATTTCCTTCAAACTTCAAATCCTTATAACTTTGGCTAGAAAGCTCCAAATTGAGTGAACCAAATTTTGCTGGATTCAGCTCTCTGAGTACTTTCCAGAAAATCAAGTTTCACTTCATGAAATTCCTTATTTCGCCAGGATTAATTCCTTAAAGTTTAAATTTTAGGAATTTTAACTGGAGAATCCTTTGGAGGAAAATCCTGAAATTTTGCTGAGATGTTCACCAAAATATCCTTGAACTACCATAAAAATTTCAGACCAATTTGAGCTCATTTAATCCACCTAATGGTGTGATTAGTGAAACTGTTCCAGAGAAAATAGAAAATGTTCAGAAACATTTTCAGAATTTTCTCTGAAATTGTTTAGCTCATATCTTTAGTTAGAGACTTCCAAATTAAGTGAGACCAACTCCATTAGAACCCTCTGAAAATCTAGTTTTCAGAAAGTCCTAGTTTGTTTCATGAAAATTCCTAGAACACCCTAAGAGTTCCAATTAAGGTCAAGGACATAATTAATTGTGGAGGGCTCAAATGAGCTTTGCTGCAACTAAAACTTGACCAAGTCCCTGTTTAGGTTGTAACCAAGCCACAGTAAAAGTTTCACAGTCATTAGGTCTGTCTAGCAAGGGTTATAGACTTCACAACTTCAAAGTTAATACAAATGCATTTAAATTGATACATATGTTTCTTATATCATGTAGTCGCTAAGGTCGAGGAGGAACCCGAAGTCCTAGACTTCGTTACTCCGGAGGAACAGCTAGCCTACGACCAAGAGCAGCAAGGCAAGCCCCGGTTTGCATTAACCTTTTTACAAATGTTTATTGTTTTGAGCACATCTTTGAATGTTGTTCTTTGCATTAGAGTCTTGGTTGGAAACCCAACTGCATAGCCAAGAAAACCATGGGTTGGGTTTAGGATTGAAAACCTCATTGCTAGGATAGAGTAGGATTCGGTACAAGTCGAGTAGTTGGAACTACTCGCGAGAATAGGCTAGAGGCACATTGCTCGGGTAGAGATAGCACATGATACACATGGCAAGAAAATGAGACCGAGCGGAGAGTAAGGGCAGCAGGACTTTGGGGCCTGTGTGCTGTAGCTCCGCTTGTGTCGATTGAGGACCGAGCCGTGTGCGGGCCTGTTGAACAAGCTAGAACAGTACCGAAGACCTACCGGCTATATGGGAACCGGGAAACTGATGTAACTCGGGTAGCTGGGTATTGAGGCATTGCCCGTCGTTTAGAGGGTAGGTTGAGAGCTCGAGGTGTAAATCGGCTGGCGGCACGGAGATGCGCGTGCAGAGACCTCTTGCTCGGGACGATGGGACCGGTTCAATATTTGGCTAACGGGTGAAAGGTAGTCGCGTACGGCGTCCGTGATGGTTGTTGTAGGCAACATCGAGTACGGGCGTACGTGATGGGTTGTTCGGGTAACCCTGCAGGTGTAAATCGATTATAATCGCCGTCCCTCACGGTCAGTGAGTACCACTTGTTCACTGTACCGTGACGTAGAAAGAACAGGCTAGTTACATGTTAAAATGTTGCTGATTGAAAGCTGGACATTGATTGTTAATGGTATGCTGTAGCTTAGAGCTAACTAAAGTTCTTTTCAACCTTGGGCAAAGTACATGAGAGAAATGCGTTTCTTGTTTGATTGCGGCTCTCTCATGTGCCTTAGCGTAAGGTTCTCCACAACCTGCTGCTAAAACTTGAAAGTAAGGTTCTACTAATTAGGCGAGTCCTTGCAAATGATTTTTACCTCATACCACCCATTACCCTCATGTAGAAGTTCCATGTTTAGGTGAGACGGGTCAGACTTGCTGAGCCTTCGTGCTCACTGCTTGTGTTTGAAGCTTTTGCAGGGTTCTATGAGGAAGGGACTCCCGAAGAGGAGACGGAACCCCAGGAGGGGAACCCCATCGAGTGGGAGTCGTGCACGCCGCAGAGTTAGTGTGCGTGTGTGCTAGCAAGGACACGTTCGAGGGCTGAACGTGCACTTGATGCTTAGTCTACGCCCGTGAGTGTAGACTGAACTTATTTTGATGTAAACATGTTCATAAACTTGTTTATGTAATAAAACTTCCGCTTCCGCTTTGCACCTTTGACGTGTGTTATACGGTGCTGTGCAACGCAGCACCCCTCAGCGTGATCCTGGCTCGACAGGACCAATGGGGTTGTGTCAGTAAGCACCGGACTTCCGGGTGGGCGAAGGAGGACGAGCGGGTGCTGCCGCCGCCACCGCGGGGGGCGAACCCGCCGGCACAGAAGAAGCCCCCGCCGACTTGGGGGCCGTCGGAGCCGCCGCGGCTCCCGGACGCTGCGGCGCAGAGCCTCCGCTGGTCGGAGATGGTCGGGGAATAGACTCGCCCCCGGCAGCCGGTGAGTCCCTGCTGACATAAGAAGCTCTCAGGCTAAGAAAGGAGAAAGGAACGCTACTTCTAAAAGCCGGAAAGAGCAACACTTACCGGGCGACGTGAGCGCTCCAACGGGCTTCGAGCCCCGGCCTCTGGGCTGGGACAGAGCCGCTAGAACCTGCAGCCGGGATGCTCGCTGGCTGTGGCATCTGAGCCCCCGGCATACCCCCGGGCGTCGGCCCACCGGCGTCCTTCCTTAAAGCCCCTCCGCCTGAGGAAAGGAGGCGGGACGCCTGGGGCTCCTCGGATCGCCACTTTCTGAGAAGAGGCCCACAGGAGCTGGAGACCCGGGGTCTCTTTGGGTCGCCACCCGACGAACCAGCGCCTCCGGGAGATGGGGGCAAGGGTACCCCGGCCCCCTGGCTCGGCGCAAACGACGCCCTCGGAGGGGACCAAGCACGTTTCTTCTCTGGCTGCCCGGGGGCAAGCTCCTTTCCCTTCCCCTTGTCGACGGTCTGAGCTCCGTCGACCCTCGGTGCGGGTTGGGCAGTGGTAGACGCCTCGCGCTCCGCCCCGGAGCGCTCGACCCCGGGAATCGAGATCCCCCGGAGGGCATCCCCAACCTGACGAACAGCTGTCCCGATGTCGTCAAGATTCGACATCTTCCGCAGCAACTCCGCCCTCCTCTGCGGCTCCAAGAAGAGGGGAGTGCCAGAGGCCGCGAAGGCGAGGTCGCCGCCGGTGACGAAGTCGCTGCTCACCTTGGCCACCATCTCGTACAGCTCCTCCTCAGAAGGATCGAAGCCGAGACCCCTCTCCAGTCTGGTGCGGTCGAGCTCACCGGTGTAGTACCACGCCGGGCGGTTGCGTTGCTGCAAGGGCGCAATACGACACGACAGGAAATCTATCAGCACCATCAGGGACGTCAGCCCCTCGTTGGCCAGGAACCGGATCCGCTCCAAGACCGGCGCGTACTCTGGCTCCAGCTCCGGGACCTCCTCCTAGAAGCGATGCTCGGTGGTCGGGCCGGCAGTTGGGAGCTGTAGGCGATCATGCTCGTTGGTCTGCACGATCACCCAGTTCTCCCTCCAGTTTTCCCACCTCGATGCACCGAAAGGTAGAAGGTACCCAGAGGCCTTCGGATCCTTGCAGAGATGCTGGAAGTAGTACGCCCCCAGCTGGGTCTTCGAACCGCGCCCGGTCGTCCGCAATACGAAAAAGTAGCAGAAGAGCGTCACTGAAGCGTGCACCCTCACGAACATCTCGCAGAAGTGCACGAAGACGGCGGCCATTGCGAAAGAGTTGGGAGAGAGGTGGTGGAGCTGGAGACCGTACGTCTCCAGCAGCGTGACGAAGAAGGAAGAAATTGGCAGGACAAACCCCGCCATGGCATAGGCAGTGAAGAAGACTATTTCCCCCTTTTCCAGGAGCAGGGGGAGAGATCCCTGCCGGAGCCGGCGCTTCTGCTCCTCCGCGTGCCAGCCCAGCAGCCTGCGCACTGGCCCGAGCTCGGCCGACCGAGCGAGACGCGGTGGAAGCAAGTTGGAAGCCATGGCAGGAAAAAGTTCAAAAACAGGAAGGACAAGGGCGCAAGAGCTCAAGGAAGATGCAAGCGCTGGGAAGTGCGAAGGGAAGCTGCGATGCGGGTGAGATCCCCTTTTAAACTTCCCAGGCGCGATTCAAAGCGATTCGAAACTCTTCGAATACGCCGCTTGGACAACCGCTTCGGCTTCAAGACCAAGCGTCGATGACAAGTGGACCCAAGCCGTCCGGCTGAAGTGGTGGGCCAAGAAGTCAGTCTCCCAAGGAGACGAGCCGGCGAGACACTTCGGCGGTTCCCGAAAAGGCGAGGCGACGTGCAGAAGTGGCAGCCTTGGGAACCGCCACAGTAAAAGAAGCCATCAAGTGGGGCGCACGCCCCCACGATCTCGCGACTGTTCGTGCTCCGGCAACGGTCATTGCTGGTCTTCGGGAAGGTGCACGGAGCGGAAGAGACTGGGGCCCCACCTCGGGCTCGCTATCTCCCCCGAGATGGGCCCGGGGGCCACTGTCGGTACCCTCAATAAGGGGTACCCCCACGCACAGGGGTAACTGCCTAAGGACCTCGCCCTTCTCCGCAGGGAGAGCTCCGAAGGAACCATGTGTCCAGCAGGGCTGGACCTCCCTCTCCTCAGACGGTAGCTCCGGGCCCGCCACATGGCCAACTGAGCCGGACCACCCCCCTCCGTGGGGAGGGCTCCGAAGGCTCCACATGTCCAGCGGGGCCGGACCTCCCTCTCCTCAGAGGAGGGCTCTGGGCCCACCACGTGGACAGCAGAGCCGGACCTCCCCCCTCCGCGGGGAGAGCTCCGAAGGCTCCACGTGTCCAGCGGGGCCGGATCTCCCTCTCCTCAGAGGAGAGCTCCGGGTCCGCCAGATGGACAGAAGGGCCGGACCTCCCCCCTCCGCGGGGAGAGCTCCGAAGGCTCCACGTGTCCCGCGGGGCCGGACCTCCCTCTCCTCAGAGGAGAGCTCCGGACCCGCCACGTGGCCAGCAGAGCAGCGCTGCCAGCCCCCGCGCGGTAGGCAGCAGGAGTAAAGACGCGCCATACCTTGCCCGTACAAGGTATTCAAGAGCCGCTCCTTCCCAAGGCGCAGAAATGCAGAGCATGCCTCTGTCAGGTACCGTTGCGCCAGTCACATCACAGACTGGCACGCCGCGTCAGAGCCTGCCCGCCAATAAACACAGCGACAAGACATCCCCTGCCACCCCTGCCAACCACTACGACTAGCTTGCGGCATGGGCAGGGCGGCAGAACGAAGACTCGGAAGCCCTCGCCAGAGACAACTACCGGCGTAACTACAGATACGGTAGATGGCAGGCAATCTCCCTGGGACCACCTGTCGGGTCACAGGCCCAATTTGTAAGCCGCCCGAGCCTTGGACTATAAAAGGCTCGGGTAGGCAACGTTAGCAAGGGTTCGGCATTTCACCCACTCTCGTCTAGGGCAAGCTTACGCTCTAGCACCCATCTCACCCTCAAGCTCAGAACTCCGATTCTGAGCGCCAAGCAATACAACGAGCAACTCTGCTCACCGTGGACGTAGGGTATTACGCTCCGGCGGCCTGAACCACATAAAAATCCCCGTGTCAAGCTTCTCCCTCAATCGTCCCTAACGTTGAAGCTCTCCGTGAGTGACTAGCCCCTCCGAAAAAGAACCTCCGCGGGCTGCCCAGAGCAGGCCCGGGGGAAGTGTCGGCTACACACTTCGACATTTGGCGCGTCAGGTAGGGTTTAGGACGCCAAGATAAGGTACCTGGAGGTCCACAAGCTGCTGTATGCAGTGCTCGTGGCATCCAGGAAGCTCCGCCACTACTTTCAAGCCCACCGGATCTCGGTGGTCACCTCCTACCCGCTGAAGGCGATCCTTCACGGCCCGCACGCGACCGGCAATGTCACTAAATGGGCAGCGGAACTGGCGGAGTTTGAGCTGGACTTCCTTCCTCGCCATGCAGCCAAGTGCCAAGCAATAGCTGACTTCGTGGCCGAGTGGACGCCAACGAAGGCTAACCCAGGGGGCCACGTAGACGGTGAACCAAAGCCCTGAGCTCCGGTCTTCACTGGGCCTCACTGGACGCTCTTCTTTGACGGCTCCTCGCGAAAGCAGGGGGCCGGTGCTGGCGTACTGCTTCTCATGCCATCGAGGGAGCAGTTTGAGTACATGGTGCATCTCAATTTCAAGGCAACCAACAACATGGCAGAGTATGAAGCACTCATCTTTGGCCTAAAGACAGCCCTATCTCTGAGCGCTCGCCAGTTGTTGGCACAGAGCGACTCCCAGCTAGTCATCAAGCAAGTTAAGGGTGAATGCTCCTGCAATGACCCACAGCTAGCTGATTATCTGCTCCACGTGCAGATGTTGGAGAAAGACTTCCTCGCCTTGGACCTGCACCATGTACCGCGCGCTGGCAATACCGCAGCCGACGACCTCTCAACGAAGGCCTCCACCGGAGTCCCTGTGCCCGAAGGAGTCTTCGAGAGGACGTTGCTGCGGCCCACAGCCTGGCCTGCCGAGCCGGGCGAAAGGGGCTGGACCAGCACCTCGAAGCTGGCGGTCCCGGCGGCCCTACAGACATGGACGCCGCTAAGGATCGTAAGCGTCATTGGGGACTCCGTGCAACCCAGCGCTCAAGATCCATAAGCTCAGGTCAGACCCGATGCATGGATCACGGAGATCCGGGACTACTTGAAAGACAACATCCTCCCTGATGAACGTGTATCCGCTGAACGGATCATGCGCATGGCTAAAAGGTACGCACTGGTAGAAGGGGATCGCTATCGGCGTGGCGCCAACCACGTCCTATTGCGGTGCATAACACAGGGGGAAGGCTGCGACTTGCTCGCTGAGATCCATGGGGGCGAATGTGGGAGTCACTCTTCCTCTTGCACGCTCGTAGGTAAAGCCTTCCGGCATGGCTTCTACTGGCCGACAGCACTCCAGGATGCCGTCAAGCTGGTCGAGAGCTGCAAGGCGTGCCAGTTCCACGCCAAGCAGATCCACACACCGACTCAGGCGGTTCAGATGATCCCGCCCTCATGGCCGTTCGCTGTATGGGGGTTGGACATCCTGGGACCATTCCCCAAAGCCGTCGGGGGATTCCGGTACCTCTACGTCGCCATCGACAAGTTCACCAAGTGGCCAGAAGCCACACACGTCGTCACCATCAACAAGAAATCTGCAGTAAAGTTCATCAAGTCGATAGTCTGCCGGTTCGGGGTCCCGAACAGAATCATCACCGACAATGGGACCCAGTTCACCAGCGCAGCGTTCCAAGACTACTGCGAAGGCCTCGGCATCTAGGTGTGCTATGCCTCCGTTGCTCACCCAAAGAGCAATGGGCAAGTCAAGAGGGCCAACGCCGAGATTCTTCGGAGCCTCAAGACTCGCACCTATGCCGGCTTGAAGAAACATGGCGCCAAGTGGGTGGACGAGCTTCCGAGCACACTATGGGCTAACCTGACATCCCAGAGCCGGGCCACCGGAGAGACACCCTTCTTCATGGTGTACGGGGCCGAAGCTGTGCTTCCCCCAGAGATCACCATGGGGTCTCTCCGTGTCCGAGCTTACGACGAAGCCACGCAGGACAACCTCCGGCATGAAGACATCGGACCTCGTCGACGAGGCCCGATTACATGCAGCACTCCGCAACGCACGGTACCGACAAACGCTCCGGCGCTACCACGAAAGGTCTGTGCGTGTTCGAGAGCTGCAGGAAGGCGACCTGGTGTTGCGGCGCATACCTTCTCACGAAGGGACCGACAAACTCTCCCCTAGCTGGGAAGGTCCCTTCCGAGTCACGAAAGTTTGCCGCCCCGGGTGCGTACGCCTTTCCACCGAGGATGGGGATCCGCTCGCGAACCCTTGGAACATAGAACACCTCCGTAAGTTCTACCCCTAGAGCAATAGTAGGACAGTCTTTTTTTTCTGTAATAGATTGCATAGAGTCCAGGAACAGCGCTCGGAGCAGCTAAGTCTCAGGGGACGGTCCAGGACTACGTTCAGCTTGACCTGGTTCCGACCCTAAGCGCGTAGAGTCTTGCTTCCCTTCTTAATGGGGCAGGTCGTTGCCTCCATGTTTGGCCTGCCTTCCTCCAATGGAAATTTATATGGAAAGAAACGTGTCCTGCTTTGCTCTTCCCTTGTGCTCATTTAAATTACGTATTAATTTTTATGACCACACTTCTTGTGTATGCTCACCATGCACTCAGCTTCCTTTTCCCATTCTCACCCCTAGTCGGCATTTGCTACCCTACTGAAGATGGTCGTGTTTGAGGCACCTGCCGATGGCCAGGGGGCCTCGAGCCCCCGGCACTTCGCGCATTGAAGTACCCAAGCCCCGTATATCGGATCAGGATCGTAAGCCAAATAAGACTATGAGATAGGGAATGGGGAGCCCCAAGAAGAATTACGTTTCCCTTACTTGTGTGCAGGACCTCCCGGCCTTAGCTCCCCCGCAAGAGTATGGTAGGTGTGCCCAAACAATTGGCCACACCTACCAGGGGGCCACTACGAGACCGCATAAGACCGGAGCTCCGGTGCAAGACCGAAGGATCCGGACCTTGCCCCCTCCGCAGGGGCGGGCTCTGGAGGCCCCATATGTCCGGCGGGGCCAGAGCCCCCCTCTCCTCAGAGGGTAGATCCGGGCCCGCCACGTGGCCGGCAGAGCCGGGCCTCGCCCCCTCCGCAGGGGTGAGCTCCGAAGGCCCCACGTGTCCCGCGGGGTCGGACCTCCATCTTCTCAGAGGAGAGCTCCGGGCCCGCCATGTGGCCGGCGGATCTGGACCTCCCCGTTCTCACGGGGCGAGCTCCGAAGATCCCTTGGGCCCTTAATACAATAAGGACCCGGGGAAGGTGTCTGTACAAGACTTCAAGGTTGTGAAGACCTCTGAGTACCTTGCGGAGCTAAGGACTCGGCCAGGCCAAGCCAAGGAGAAGATAAAAATATACAGGCACGGAAAATAACAAGAGTCTATTCATTCAAAGCTCCATGAGCTGGACTACAGACTCAACAAAAGCAAAAAAAAAAGAGAAGATACAGGGCCTTCTGGCCGCAGGGGCGGCTGCCTAAGAGTCCCCAGACACCCGCTGGAACCTAGAGGCCACGAGGGCGTCCATGTCCCCGACTCCGGCCCTGGCAGCTTCCTCCTGCTCGATGGCGGGACCTAGTCACACTTGCTCCATAGAGAAGGAAGGGTCTTGGCTCCGGAAGCATGCCAGCACATGCGTGGCGACCTCCTTCGCCAGACCTCGTCCCTCCACCTCAAGCTCGTCGGCGATCACCGCTTTGAGCCTGCCCAGCTTGGCACTGACGGACTCAAGCGCCAGGATTGCCCCAGACACCCCCTGCGCTGGAGCCTCCGTCCGCACCGGGCTGAAACCGAGGGGAACCAGGGCGGACCCCGCCTCAGTGACAAAGCTCCAGACTGCCTGGGCCTCGACAGGCCGCGAAGCCTGGAGCTTCTCCACCTCTTGGCGGGCCGCCAGCTCGCGATCCAGCACCGCCTGGCGCTCCCGGGAGGATTGCTCCTCCCTCGCGGCAGCAGCCGACTCGCGAAGCTCCAGCTCCTCGGCCCGAGCACTCAGCTCGCCCTCGCTGGCCTCCAGCAATGTGGCGATCTTCTCCTCCTCCGCCGCCACGGCACGCTCCCGATCTGCGACGACGCACTCTCGGCGAGCTACCTGCAGCCGCAACTCCTCCATGGCAGTGGAGCGCGCTTCGGCCCTGGCCTGAGCTTCGCGGAAAGCAGCGAGCCGCCAGGTCTCTGAGCCCAGGCGGTCGACGACCCTCTTCTGAGCATCGAGCAGCGCCCCCATGGCATCAAGCCTCGATTGCCTTGAGTCGAGCTCTGCTTTAGCCTCCTGGGTCCGCTACTTCAGGAGATGCTCCCAGCTAAGGAGGCGCTCCCTCTCTCCAGCCAGCACCTCCCGCTCCCGCTCAAAGGCGGCCTGGACCTGCCGGACGCCAGCCTGAGCATGCCCCAAGCCATCCGCTAGGGGAAGCGTGGCGGCGGAGGCAGGAGCCGCGCCCCTGACCTCCCCCCTCGCGTCCACGACCGGTGAAGGTGCCGGTGCCTCGGCAACAGAGGCGAGGCGCCGACCCGGGGAAGCCACGGGGCCAGCAGCTGCGCCCGCAGCTGCCGCTCCAGCGTCAGCACCAGACTTCCGGGTGGGCGAAGGAGCACGAGCGGGTGCAGCCACCGCCACCGCGGGGGGTGAACCCGCCGGCACAGAAGAAGCCCCCTCTGACTTGAGGGCCGTCGTAGCCGCCGCAGCTCCCGGACGCTGCAGCGCAGAGCCTCCGATGGTCGGAGATGGTCGGGGAATAGACTCTCCCCCGGCAGCCAGTGAGTCCCTGCTGACATAAGAAGCTCTCAGGCTAAAAAAGGAGAAATGAACGCTACTTCTAAAATCCGGAAAGAGCAACACTTACCGGGCGACGTGAGCGCTCCAACGGGCTTGGAGCCCCGGCCTCTAGGCTGTGATAGAGCCGCCAGAACCTGCAGCCGGGACGCTCGCTGGCTGTGGCATCTGATTCCCTGGCATACCCCCGGGCGTCGGCCCACCGGCGTCCTTCCTTGAAGCCCCTCCGCCTGAGGAAGGGAGGCGGGACGCTTGGGGCTCCTCGGATCGCCGCTTTCTGAGAAGAGGCCCACAGGAGATGGAGACCCGGGGTCTCTTTGGGCCGCCATCCGACGAACCAGAGCGCCTCCGGGAGATGAGCGCAAGGGTACCCCGGCCCCCTGGCTTGGCGCAAACGACGCCCTCGGAGGGGACCGAGCACGTTTCTTCTCTAGCTGCCCGGGGGCCGGCTCCTTTCCCTTCCCCTTGTCGACGGTCTGAGCTCCGTCGACCCTCGGTGTGCGGGTTGGGCAGCGGTAGACGCCTCACGCTCCGCCCCGGAGCGCTCGACCCCGGGAATCGAGATCCCCCGGAGGGCATCCCCAACCTGACGAATGGCGATCCCGATGTCATCAAGATTCGGCATCTTCCGCAGCAACTCTGCCCTCCTCTGCGGCTCCAAGAAGAGGGGAGTGCCAGAGGCCGGGAAGGCGAGGTCGCCGCCGGTGACGAAGTCGCTGCTCACCTTGGCCACCATCTCGTACAGCTCCTCCTCAGAAGGATCGGAGCCGAGACCCCTCTCCAGTCTGGTGCAGTCGAGCTCGCCGGTGTAGTACCACGCCGGGCGGTTGCGTTGCTGCAAGGGCGCAATACGGCACGACAGGAAATCTATCAGCAGCATCAGGGACGTCAGCCCCTCGTTGACCAGGAACCGGATCCGCTCCAAGACCGGTGCGTACTCCGGCTCCAGCTCCGGGACCTCCTCCTAGAAGCGGCGCTCGGTGGTCGGGCCGGCAGTTGGGAGCTGTAGGCGATCATGCTCATCGGTCTGCACGATCACCAAGTTCTCCCTCCAGTTTTCCCACCTCGACGCACCGAAAGGTAGAAGGTACCCAGAGGCCTTCGGATCCTTCCAAGGATGCTAGAAGTAGTATGCCCCCAGCTGGGTCTTCGAACCACGCCCGTCGTCCGCAATACGAAAAAGTAGCGGAGGAGTGTCACTGAAGCGTGCACCCCCACGAACATCACGCAGAAGTGCACGAAGACGGTGGCCATTGCGAAAGAGTTGGGAGAGAGGTGGTGGAGCTGGAGACCGTACGTCTCCAGCAGCGTGACGAAGAAGGAAGAAATTGGCGGGACAAACCCCGCCATGGCGTAGGCAGTGAAGAAGACTATTTCCCCCTTTTCCAGGAACAGGGGGAGAGATCCCTGCCGGAGCCGGCGCTTCTGCTCCTCCGCGTGCCAGCTGTGGCGGACCGGAATCCGCTCATCCAGGATCGCAGAGGGTGATGCCGCGCGATGCGACACCCGACAGCACACGTCATAAGAACACAATATATTACATGGGAAAAACAGCTGAAACTGTACAAATAAGTACAAACTTCAGTTACAATTATTGTTCTATTACACAGCGGAAGACTACACTATACAACTCACGCCCGCCTATTTAGCAAAAGTCGGTTGCCCAGCCCTAGGGCAACCCACACTAGCTGCACTCCTCAGCTCAGCGCGGCGTGTACGGCTCCCA
The DNA here is from genome assembly GCA_030760725.1 of Neostapfia colusana. Taxonomy (NCBI): domain Eukaryota; kingdom Viridiplantae; phylum Streptophyta; class Magnoliopsida; order Poales; family Poaceae; genus Neostapfia; species Neostapfia colusana. Next base: position 111,863,251 of record JASWHV010000001.1, read on the forward strand.
CTCAGCCGTGGTCCCCGACGGAGGGTAACCCTCGCCGGTGGACTCGTACTCCGAGTCCGTGGGTGGCTCTTCACCTGAAAAACACTTAAGCAGCAACCGTGAGCTCGAAGGCTCAGCAAGGCTTAACCGACTCACCTAAGCATGAAACTCTACATGAGGTGTACAATGGACATAGGATAGTAACATTTCAGCAAAACGACACGCCTACAAGTTCATCCTTAGTTTATCTTTTAGCAACAAGTTAACAGTTCATGAAATCTGAAATTTAGTAAGCAGTATTTGGTGGCACACATGTAGCAATACAATTATATCAATCAGCATCATTGAATCACCATATTTCATCCATTAGTCTACGTTACGACGCAGTGAACAAGCAGTACTCGTCACCGCGAGGGACGGCGAATCGACTCGATATACACCTGCAGGGAAAACCCAAAGAGCACGTCACGTACGCCCACCCGTGGAGCTGCACAGCACGCTCACTCGATGTCGTACGGGACAACCTTTCACCCAACAGCCCAAACGTCGAACCGGTCGCACCGAAACGAGCAGGAGGTTCTCCACACGGAGCATCTCTCTATGCCCGTTGGCAGATTTCCACCTTGCTGCCCTCAACCTACACCTATAAATCGGTGTGCTATGCCTCGACGCCCGGAGGTTTAGGCTACATCGGTTTATCGGGGCCCATATATCCGATATGCCTTCGGTACGTTCAATACTTGTTCAGCAGGGCCGCACACGGATCGGTCCTCAATCGACACGGACAGGGCTGCGCACACAAGACTCTCTCTTGCTGCGCCCTAGCCCCTGCCTAGTCTCATTTTCATTACTAAAGTGATCTCACATCGCTCAACCGAACCCGTGTGTCCCCAGCCTATCTCGCGAGTAGATTCCAACTACTCGACTTGTACCGAAGTCCTATGACTCATTAAGCATAGCCTGTCTACTCGAGGTCCTTGACACTACCCTCACTCTTTTAGGAAACTTTGGTTATGCAAGTGGGGTTTCATTCATCCGATACCTAATGCACATACATACTTCATATGACACATGTATACAAAGTAAAACTTTTAAAAAGGGTTAATGCAAACCGGGGCTTGCCTTGTTGCTGCTGGTCAGGAGTTAGTTCTTCGTCCGGAAGGAGGAAGTCCAGCACTTCCGGAGTCTCTTCTTCAACGGCTACACGTTAATGAAATACTACATGTTAATTTATATGCAAAAGTGAGTTTAGAGTAAGACTTATACTATTGGTTCTAATAACCAGCCTCTAATACCTGGAACTTTGTTTAAGAATTTAAATATGAACTGGTGTTGGTGGTTTGGCTTGGACTTAATCACATGGTTAAATGCTAAGTGGTTTTCCCCCCTTTTCCATATTAATCCCTTAAGTGGGTAAACAGGACAGGGGTGATCTAGAGCTCCAATGGAGCTGAGAATTTTTGTGTGAGTTCCTTGTCACAAGAAAACTCTCTGGACCAAACATTAGCACTTTTCATGGAGTGGTTTGCTCAGAATAATTCTCTTGGCAAATCAGCAAGGAAGAATTAATTCTGAGGTAATACCCCTGTTCATGCTCAACTTAATGAACTACAATTTATATTATAGCTCATAGAGTTTGCATGAATTTTCCTAGCATTTTTGGAGTCAGGGTTTGCCCAGAATTGAATTTCCAAGTTTTGGAAATTCTCTGAAAATGTTTCTGCATTCAAATGAACACAGCACCTTCAAATTTGAATTGCTCTGACCAAATCAACTCCAAATGGTCTGAAACTTTTACAGGGGTTTACTAATGTCCTAAAGAACATCCTGGCAAAATTTGGGGATTTTTGGATGGACCAAACTCCCTCTAAAATTCTTTTGCTCAGAAACTTTAACGAATTTTCCAGAATTAATTAATGGGTTTCATACAAATTGGGTTGTATATCTGGATATAGCTAGGCAAGATGAATCCAACCCAATTTGAATCACTAAATTTGGAGCTTCCTAGCCAAGGTTATGGATTTCTAAAGTTTGAGCTAATCCCTGAATTATTTTCCTACAGAAAAATCCCCTCCCGCGCTAAACCAGAGGCTGACAGCGGGGCCCGCCCATTTAAATGGAACTAACCGCGCGCGCTCGCGCGCGATTAACACAGGGGCTGACAGGTGGGGCCGCGCCCTTCGTCTACCTCCCGACGTCGCCGCCCCGAGCCGCCGGAGCTCCGGCGAGGTCAGCGTTCCCGGCGATCTAGCTCACCGGAGCCGACGAAACTCGCCGCCCCCACGTAATCTCGGGTGCTGAACCCGCTGGACCCCATGTCGCCGCCGGCTAACCGCCATAGCTCGCCGGCGACGAGCCCTATGCCTCTGTGCTACCTCGGCAATGTGTTCCCGCCCTTCTGACCGTTTTCTTCGTGCGCTAATCGCGTCGCCACACTCAGAGAAACCTCGGGAAACTCGGCATGAGCTCTGTTGGGCCCTAAACGGCCGGCAACCCAGACCTCACCGGCGACCCCCTCCTCCGCCCTACTGTCCTACGGTGAACTTAGGGTTCCAGCGGTGATTTCCTTCCGGTTTTCGAACGAGAAGGGTCGCCAGAACCTCTAGATGCTCTCTCACAGCTCCGTTCGGCCTCCCACCCACTATGCTTCCCAAATTTCTGCTAAACCTAATCGGGTCCCGAAAGGAGCTACTCGCCCTAAACTGAGAAATTCTCCGCGCACAGAGGTCGAACCTTGGAACGGTTTGCGCGGTGGTCTTGAGGACGAGCTAGCGCTTCACTTTCCTATGGAGGTCGAAGCCGGAAGATGATCACAGCTGGGGTGGCACACGATCGGAGCTCGGGCGACTAGGCTGCTGGTTACAGAACTTCGCGAAAGTCAGTAACTCGCCGGCGGTCTCGGGCCTTTTATAGGCTCCTGAGGCCAGGGGAGAGCGCGACACCTGCTGTGCCACCTCCTCTGCCGAAGCAGGAGCTGGCCGGCCGAGGTGGTCGGTCGCCGCCGCTGGCTGCAGCTGGCGAGCGCGCTCGGTCGAGGAGTCGGCTGAAGAGACTTCGGTGCTAAGTCTACTGACCAGTGGGCCTCCCCTCTAACTCTCTTTTTTTTTTTCCAATTTTCTGAATTCTGTTGTGCCAAAATATCCTCAGCTACTCACAATTTAATGTGAGACTTAGTCACCAAGCCTATGTTTGAATTTGAATTCTCAAATTCAAACTTTGTTTGGTTAAATTTGCTTCATATTCAAACTGAAATTCAAATTCAGTTTTGAATTCTTGCAAATTTAGCTCTTGACAAGATGAGCTCCAATGGAGATGAAAGTTGGTGGGTTCACTCAGAAAAATGTGCTGAGTATAGATATGGAGCTAACTTTTGAATTTGGGTGATGAAAGTTGCTGCAATTTGAATTTACATTCAAATTGGCCTCTTTTTGAAATAACCCAAAAGTGCCTCAAAAATTGTTGAATTTGCATGAGCTTTGGACTGAACCTTCCCAAGACTTTTTAAATCCTAGGGGTGAGCTCAACCTCTCATGCTCATTTGTAGAAACCCTACATTATGAAAGTGAAGGCTTTCCCCTCTAATCATTCTTTTGATGGAGGTTACTTGCTCTTCACAACATTTCCTATGGTGTCCACAATAAAAACTGTGGTGTTGTGAGGTGAAGAAAAAGTTTTTGCAAGTCCCTTTTCTTGGGCTTTTACATCCCTCCCCCCTTAAAAGAATCTCGTCCCGAGATTATAAAAGAAGAGATAGCGATATAATAGGGACTTACCCGTGTTGAGAAGCCATAAACTCCGGGTAATTTGAGCGAAGGAACTCCTCGCTCTCCCACGTCGCTTCCTCGGCGGTGTGGTTACTCCAGAGTATTTTGTAGAACCACAACGTTCTGCTACGCGTGGTCCTGGCTTTCTCATCAAGAATTCCCACCGGATATTCATCATATGTTAAATCCGGCTTCAGCTCGCCGATGTCTTCGGTAGGAACAGCAGTTGTATGCTTCAAGCATTTTCGCAGTTGCGAAACATGGAAAATATCATGGACACCAGCCAGAGATGCCGGTAGCTCCAATCGATACGCTGCTGGTCCACACTTCTCGGTGATAGCGTAGGGTCCAATGAAACGGGGAGCGAGCTTCCCCTTCACACCGAATCGGTGCACGCCCTTCATTGGAGATACGCGGAGGTACACGTGTTCCCCAACGTCAAAGTGTAACGGCCTACGCCTCTTATCAGCGTAGCTCTTCTGTCGGGATTGAGCGGCCTTCAAATTGGCTTGAATTGTCCGAACGCGCTCCTCGGCGTCGTTCACCATATCAACCCCGAATGTGACCCTTTCACCGGACTCGCACCAATTTAATGGGGTGCGGCATTTACGACCATAGAGAGCTTCGTAAGGTGCCATTTTGATACTCGCCTGATAACCGTTGTTGTACGAGAATTCCGCCAAGGGTAGGTGATCATCCCAGTTCCTACCATGGTGGATGGCACATGCTCTCAACATGTCTTCCAGGACTTGATTCACCCTTTCTGTCTGACCATCCGTCTGAGGGTGATAGGCGGAGCTCCTGATCAACTTAGTACCCAATGCAGCGTGTAGCTGCTCCCAAAAGCGAGATACAAATAATGCACCTCGATCTGAGACAATGGTCTTGGGTATCCCGTATAGGCATAGAATCTTTGCTATGTATAGCTCCGCATATTTGCCGGCATTGTAACGTGTATTCACCGGAATGAAGTGAGCCGTCTTGGTTAACCGATCAACGATTACCCATATGGAATCATGCTTGTTGGCTGTTAGAGGTAATCCTACAATGAAATCCATGCTCACATCTTCCCATTTCCATGCCGGGATCTTCAGGGGTTGCAACAGCCCTGATTTCTTCATGTGATCAGCTTTCACTCGTCTACACGTATCGCACTCGGATACGTACTTAGCTACCTCCCGCTTCATCCGTGTCCACCAAAATTTCTTTTTCAAATCTTGGTACATTTTGTTGCTGCCCGGATGAATGGAGTATTTGGACAAGTGAGCTTCATCGAGGATCTTTTTCCTCAACTTCATATCTCGGGGTACGACTATGCGGTCATTGAACCACAGCGTCCCCTCATCATCCTTCCGGAAACATTTGATCTCCCCATCGTCAATTCGTCTCCGGAGATGTGCCATGCCTTTATCTGTTTTCTGAGCTGCAATGATGTCCTCCCTAATAGTAGGGATGAGGGCAAGGTTGTACAGTGATCCATAAGGAACCAAGTATAAACTTGGCTCTTCCTCCTCCACCGGTGTAATGGTGAGGTGATGGACATGTGATTTCCGACTCAGCGCGTCGGCAACCACATTCGCCTTGCCGGGGTGGTAATGGATCTCAATCTCATAATCTTTGATCAGTTCTAACCACCTCCTCTGCCTCATGTTCAGCTCCTTCTGGGTGAAAATGTATTTCAAGCTCTTGTGGTCGGTGTAAAGATGCACCAAGTTCCCCAGGAGATAGTGCCTCCACATTTTCAGCGCCAACACCACGGCAGCAAGTTCAAGATCGTGAGTCGGGTAGTGCTGCTCATGGTTCCGAAGTTGGCGTGAGCCATAAGCGATCACACGTCCTTCCTGCATCAACACGCAGCCAAGCCCAATACCGGACGCGTCACAATACACGTCGAAGGGCTTTGTTGTATCCGGCTGAGCTAATACCGGGGCTGTTGTGAGATGCTTCACCAATGTTCGGAACGCTTCTTCACACGCGGTGTTCCAAACATATTTTGTCCCTTTCTTCAGCAACTCTGTCATCGGCTTAGCGAGCTTGGAGAAACTTGGGATGAATCTCCGATAGTATCCCGCTAACCCGAGGAAGCTTCTGACTTCATGGACTGAAGTGGGAGCTTTCCATTTCAACACTTGCTCTATTTTACTTGGGTCAACCGCAATGCCTTCAGCTGAGATGATATGTCCCAAAAATGGCACTTGGCTGATCCAAAATTCGCATTTGCTGAACTTGGCGTAGAGCTTGTGGTCTCGCAATCGTTGAAGAACGATCCGCAAGTGTTCGGCATGTTCAGCTTCGGTCTTGGAGTAAACCAAGATGTCGTCGATGAACACTACCACGAACTTGTCCAGCTCCGGCATGAACACCGAGTTCATGAGATACATGAAATGGGCTGGAGCATTTGTGAGACCAAAGGACATGACGAGATATTCGTATAAGCCGTATCTCGTCGAGAATGCCGTCTTCGGGATATCCTCCGCCCGGATCTTGATCTGGTGATATCCAGAGCGAAGGTCCATCTTTGAGAATACACTTGCCCCCACAAGTTGATCAAACAAGATGTCAATACGGGGCAGTGGGTACTTATTCTTGATAGTGACGGCGTTGAGCGGCCGGTAATCCACACACAGCCTCAGGGTCTCATCCTTCTTCTTCACGAATAGCGCCGAGCATCCCCAAGGCGAGGAACTCGGCCTAATGAAACCCTTGCTCAACAAATCATTGAGCTGTTCTTTTAATTCAGCCAGCTCATTTGGAGCCATCTTGTATGGTCTCCGTGATATGGGCGTAGTCCCGGGTGCAAGTTCAATCTTGAACTCGACATCCCACTCAGGTGGCATGCCCGGAAGATCATCCGGGAACACGTCGGGATACTCCCGGACTACGGGGATGTCTTCTAACTTGAGAACTTCAGCACTATTAATTGCTAAAACTTCCCGGACTGGCATGTCTAACACCATGGAATGCGGACGGTGGAATGGAGAATTTAAGTGAATCGTCCGTGTCCGAGTCTCTAGGACAGCGCCATGGTATTGCAGCCATGACATCCCTAAGATTGCATCAATCTTTTGTCCCATAAGGATTATCAAGGTGGTGGGATATAGCTTCCCACCTAAGCACAGAGGTGCCTTTGGAATCATCATATTAGCTGAAATCTTCCCTCCCGGTGAGCATATCATATAAGTGCAGTCGGTTGGGAAGACTTGCAGTTGATGTTTAGCCACATAGGATGCACTTATAAAGCTGTGGGTTGCACCCGAATCAAATAATATGACTATGGCTTGATGGTTGAGAGTAAACGTACCCGCCAGCACGTTGTCTCCCTCTGGGGCGTCCTCACTGTCGAGGTTGCGGACGCCTCCAGTCCGCTGACCAACCTTCTTCACCGGAGGTCGGCCTCGAGCACCGCCCTGAAACTGGGCTTGCCCGCTGCTCTGCTGCCCCTGGGGACAGTCCTTCGCAAAGTGGCCCGCCTGGCCACACGTGAAGCAGGTGAAACGGGGCGGTCCCCCGCTGATCGGTGGACGGAAACCTGGGGCGCGTTGTGGCGGTGGAAACGCCCGGGGTACCGTCTGCTGCTGCTGCTGTTTTGGTGGTGGCATCGGCGGATGGAACGGAGGTGCCTGGAAGGGACGTCCCCCGAACCGTTGCGGTCGCGCCGGTGGTTGCCACTGCTGCCCGGATGGTGTCCGATACACCATACGGTACTTCTGTGTAGCGCCACTCCCACCGCTGCTAGGTGGAGCGCTACGCTTCCTCTGCTCAGCTGCTAACTCCCGCTGAGCGTCCTCTTGCATGATGGCGGCATTAACTAGGTCGTTGAATGTGCCGCGGTTCCATTGTACGAGGTGGGTCTTCATTTCGGGGTGTAACCCCCGATAGAAGTGCTCCCTCTTCTTCTCCTCTGTGGAGATGTAGTCTGACGCATACTGCGCCAGATGGTTGAAGGCACGGGAGTAGTCGTGGGCACTCCTCCTGCCCTGCTTCAGTTCCAAAAATTCTTGGAACTTTCTCTTCATTATTCCGGGAGGAATGTGATAGGCGCGGAACGCCTCCCGGAACTCTTGCCATTCCACGGCATGGCCAGCCGGACGTGAGGCGACATAATTCGCCCACCACGCACCAGCGGCACCGTGGAGCTGCTGTGCTGCGAACAGCGTCTTCTGCCGCTCCGTACACTGGAGCAGCCCGAACTTGGACTCGATAGTCCGCAGCCAGTTGTCCGCCTCCAGTGTTTCTTCAGCTTCGGTGAACACTGGAGGGTGCGTACTCATGAAATCCGAGTACGACACTTCGCGGGGCTCACGAGGCCCTCGCTCTTGACGTCCTCCCGCCTGGGACGTATTCTGCACGATCGTGCGGAGCAGGTCGGTCTGCTCCTCACGACCTCCCACCAATGCCGCTATCACATCCGCTAGAGTAAGCGGAGGCGGCGGTGGTGGCTGCTGCTGCGGGGTGCTGTCGTAGACCGGTGGCTGGGAGTCATCGCCTCCACCTTGGCTAGAGCCACCAACCTCGTGCGTGGTCCTAGTACGAACCATCTGCAACCATACGACATTAAACATCAGTCCCGCAACATTTTGCATGCAGTCCAATAGAACTGGGCGTAAAAACATTATGACAACCAAACGTGCGAAATATCTCGTAAGTAGATAATGTAATAACTTTGCACAAGCTACACCATTACCAGACCAAACACAAGTTAGTTTAATCCTACTTGATGAACCCCCTGTTTGGAAGCTCAACATAACTGGGTTTGGTCTCTACGAGACATTATTATTGCGTTGTCATCACGTATAACACCCTTAGGGTACGACACCCTCTCCAATGAGCTCAACTGTCATTCTTCTGTCAGAATGACCAGTTTCTACCTATCCCATGTTTTGATCTGGTTCTGTGCATTCTCATGACTCAAGTTGAATAACAAAGTTAAAGTTAACTTTAGTATCTTTCCAACGAGTATGCATTTGCCCCCAGATCAGATTTGGCTAAAAAGTTATGCTAATTCAAAGTCAGCAGAATTTCTGGAAGAATTTTAACAGCACCTCCCTTGGAAGTGGCTGTCTTCAACCCTAATTCTCCCTAATTTCTGTGCTGAAACTTCAGAAACTTTGAATTGCAAAGATGTCACACATCTTCTACTCTTTCTAAGCGTGTATTATATGACAATTTTAGATTTTTCTACTGGGAGTTATATTTGAAAAACATATCAGTTCAGAGGATGTTTTACTCTGCCCTGGTTCTGGACAGTTTACATTCCTCTGGGATTTCAGCCATCTTAAGGCGAGTTTCAGCTCTGGAAGTCTACAACAAAGTTGTAGAGTACTTGAATACCTTTCCAGAGCTATATAGCACACCTCCCTGGGCTAAAAGACCTGTGAGTTATGCCCTGTTGAGGATCAGCAAACATGCTGCCCAAAACAGAGCACTCTGTTTTTCAGTCTCTTTTGGAACTACACTCATCACCATCCCATTCTTATACCCAACCAGGGTCCTAACTGTTGAACCTATAGATTTTAATTCTTTGTCATCATTATACTCATGCATATGCCTACAATGTCTCGGTACTACGTTCCTCACAAAAGAAAATCCTAACCGGATCATACCGGCATATACGTCTCGAGTGTGGCACTAAACGGTCTCTCGCACACGTTTTTTACACGGATACATACGTGGTTAGTACCTGCAGAAGACCACACAATGATGGTGCACTCAAAGTTTGTTCATTTCAGGCAGTTCCATATCTAAAAGTAATTACAAACGCCCGTATCATTTCCATACGGCCGTCCTTGAGCTAAGTCACGTCTCAAGGCACGTGATCGTGTTTCAACACCACACGACGGGGAACCCGAGTATGTCATGAACGGGTCGTCACGGTTGGGAATGTTATCAACCCAACAGATACCACCTACTGCCCTGCAGGGCACGCCGATGGCAAGCGCTGCGTATGTCCTCCTGGGCTATTTCCAGACGAACACACTCTCGCGTTACTGACCACGCGATGGGGTCTCCGCTTACTTGCCTAATGCACGCTAGGGATCAGCATTTCATATGAACTCAGGGACATGAAGAGTCCAAGAGCTTCATATTGACATCTCACACCGAGCTGTGAGATCAATCCCTGAACCACGTTCCTCGTCAGGGAGAGCTAACCGAAATTGAACCGCTTTCGGTGGCGTTCCTTACCATACTTACCAGAGCGTAGGTGCGTCGTTACATAATTGAAATTCAGAATTATAACACATAAGTTAGTCTTTGCCACTTTAAGTAACTAAGCTAATATAGTCCTTACTTGGGCAACTACCGAATCCTCACCGTATACCTAAGTTTTTCCCATAATGCAGTCCTTTAGTACTGTGCTATCCCCACTGCAGCTCTGATTCCAGGCTGTGGCGGACCGGAATCCGCTCATCCAGGATCGCAGAGGGTGATGCCGCGCGATGCGACACCCGACAGCACACGTCATAAGAACACAATATATTACATGGGAAAAACAGCTGAAACTGTACAAATAAGTACAAACTTCAGTTACAATTATTGTTCTATTACACAGCGGAAGACTACACTATACAACTCACGCCCGCCTATTTAGCAAAAGTCGGTTGCCCAGCCCTAGGGCAACCCACACTAGCTGCACTCCTCAGCTCAGCGCGGCGTGTACGGCTCCCACTCAGCCGTGGTCCCCGACGGAGGGTAACCCTCGCCGGTGGACTCGTACTCCGAGTCCGTGGGTGGCTCTTCACCTGAAAAACACTTAAGCAGCAACCGTGAGCTCGAAGGCTCAGCAAGGCTTAACCGACTCACCTAAGCATGAAACTCTACATGAGGTGTACAATGGACATAGGATAGTAACATTTCAGCAAAACGACACGCCTACAAGTTCATCCTTAGTTTATCTTTTAGCAACAAGTTAACAGTTCATGAAATCTGAAATTTAGTAAGCAGTATTTGGTGGCACACATGTAGCAATACAATTATATCAATCAGCATCATTGAATCACCATATTTCATCCATTAGTCTACGTTACGACGCAGTGAACAAGCAGTACTCGTCACCGCGAGGGACGGCGAATCGACTCGATATACACCTGCAGGGAAAACCCAAAGAGCACGTCACGTACGCCCACCCGTGGAGCTGCACAGCACGCTCACTCGATGTCGTACGGGACAACCTTTCACCCAACAGCCCAAACGTCGAACCGGTCGCACCGAAACGAGCAGGAGGTTCTCCACACGGAGCATCTCTCTATGCCCGTTGGCAGATTTCCACCTTGCTGCCCTCAACCTACACCTATAAATCGGTGTGCTATGCCTCGACGCCCGGAGGTTTAGGCTACATCGGTTTATCGGGGCCCATATATCCGATATGCCTTCGGTACGTTCAATACTTGTTCAGCAGGGCCGCACACGGATCGGTCCTCAATCGACACGGACAGGGCTGCGCACACAAGACTCTCTCTTGCTGCGCCCTAGCCCCTGCCTAGTCTCATTTTCATTACTAAAGTGATCTCACATCGCTCAACCGAACCCGTGTGTCCCCAGCCTATCTCGCGAGTAGATTCCAACTACTCGACTTGTACCGAAGTCCTATGACTCATTAAGCATAGCCTGTCTACTCGAGGTCCTTGACACTACCCTCACTCTTTTAGGAAACTTTGGTTATGCAAGTGGGGTTTCATTCATCCGATACCTAATGCACATACATACTTCATATGACACATGTATACAAAGTAAAACTTTTAAAAAGGGTTAATGCAAACCGGGGCTTGCCTTGTTGCTGCTGGTCAGGAGTTAGTTCTTCGTCCGGAAGGAGGAAGTCCAGCACTTCCGGAGTCTCTTCTTCAACGGCTACACGTTAATGAAATACTACATGTTAATTTATATGCAAAAGTGAGTTTAGAGTAAGACTTATACTATTGGTTCTAATAACCAGCCTCTAATACCTGGAACTTTGTTTAAGAATTTAAATATGAACTGGTGTTGGTGGTTTGGCTTGGACTTAATCACATGGTTAAATACTAAGTGGTTTTCCCCCCTTTTCCATATTAATCCCTTAAGTGGGTAAACAGGACAGGGGTGATCTAGAGCTCCAATGGAGCTGAGAATTTTTGTGTGAGTTCCTTGTCACAAGAAAACTCTCTGGACCAAACATTAGCACTTTTCATGGAGTGGTTTGCTCAGAATAATTCTCTTGGCAAATCAGCAAGGAAGAATTAATTCTGAGGTAATACCCCTGTTCATGCTCAACTTAATGAACTACAATTTATATTATAGCTCATAGAGTTTGCATGAATTTTCCTAGCATTTTTGGAGTCAGGGTTTGCCCAGAATTGAATTTCCAAGTTTTGGAAATTCTCTGAAAATGTTTCTGCATTCAAATGAACACAGCACCTTCAAATTTGAATTGCTCTGACCAAATCAACTCCAAATGGTCTGAAACTTTTACAGGGGTTTACTAATGTCCTAAAGAACATCCTGGCAAAATTTGGGGATTTTTGGATGGACCAAACTCCCTCTAAAATTCTTTTGCTCAGAAACTTTAACGAATTTTCCAGAATTAATTAATGGGTTTCATACAAATTGGGTTGTATATCAGGATATAGCTAGGCAAGATGAATCCAACCCAATTTGAATCACTAAATTTGGAGCTTCCTAGCCAAGGTTATGGATTTCTAAAGTTTGAGCTAATCCCTGAATTATTTTCCTACAGAAAAATCCCCTCCCGCGCTAAACCAGAGGCTGACAGCGGGGCCCGCCCATTTAAATGGAACTAACCGCGCGCGCTCGCGCGCGATTAACACAGGGGCTGACAGGTGGGGCCGCGCCCTTCGTCTACCTCCCGACGTCGCCGCCCCGAGCCGCCGGAGCTCCGGCGAGGTCAGCGTTCCCGGCGATCTAGCTCACCGGAGCCGACGAAACTCGCCGCCCCCACGTAATCTCGGGTGCTGAACCCGCTGGACCCCATGTCGCCGCCGGCTAACCGCCATAGCTCGCCGGCGACGAGCCCTATGCCTCTGTGCTACCTCGGCAATGTGTTCCCGCCCTTCTGACCGTTTTCTTCGTGCGCTAATCGCGTCGCCACACTCAGGGAAACCTCGGGAAACTCGGCATGAGCTCTGTTGGGCCCTAAACGGCCGGCAACCCAGACCTCACCGGCGACCCCCTCCTCCGCCCTACTGTCCTACGGTGAACTTAGGGTTCCAGCGGTGATTTCCTTCCGGTTTTCGAACGAGAAGGGTCGCCAGAACCTCTAGATGCTCTCTCACAGCTCCGTTCGGCCTCCCACCCACTATGCTTCCCAAATTTCTGCTAAACCTAATCGGGTCCCGAAAGGAGCTACTCGCCCTAAACTGAGAAATTCTCCGCGCACAGAGGTCGAACCTTGGAACGGTTTGCGCGGTGGTCTTGAGGACGAGCTAGCGCTTCACTTTCCTATGGAGGTCGAAGCCGGAAGATGATCACAGCTGGGGTGGCACACGATCGGAGCTCGGGCGACTAGGCTGCTGGTTACAGAACTTCGCGAAAGTCAGTAACTCGCCGGCGGTCTCGGGCCTTTTATAGGCTCCTGAGGCCAGGGGAGAGCGCGACACCTGCTGTGCCACCTCCTCTGCCGAAGCAGGAGCTGGCCGGCCGAGGTGGTCGGTCGCCGCCGCTGGCTGCAGCTGGCGAGCGCGCTCGGTCGAGGAGTCGGCTGAAGAGACTTCGGTGCTAAGTCTACTGACCAGTGGGCCTCCCCTCTAACTCTCTTTTTTTTTTCCAATTTTCTGAATTCTGTTGTGCCAAAATATCCTCAGCTACTCACAATTTAATGTGAGACTTAGTCACCAAGCCTATGTTTGAATTTGAATTCTCAAATTCAAACTTTGTTTGGTTAAATTTGCTTCATATTCAAACTGAAATTCAAATTCAGTTTTGAATTCTTGCAAATTTAGCTCTTGACAAGATGAGCTCCAATGGAGATGAAAGTTGGTGGGTTCACTCAGAAAAATGTGCTGAGTATAGATATGGAGCTAACTTTTGAATTTGGGTGATGAAAGTTGCTGCAATTTGAATTTACATTCAAATTGGCCTCTTTTTGAAATAACCCAAAAGTGCCTCAAAAATTGTTGAATTTGCATGAGCTTTGGACTGAACCTTCCCAAGACTTTTTAAATCCTAGGGGTGAGCTCAACCTCTCATGCTCATTTGTAGAAACCCTACATTATGAAAGTGAAGGCTTTCCCCTCTAATCATTCTTTTGATGGAGGTTACTTGCTCTTCACAACATTTCCTATGGTGTCCACAATAAAAACTGTGGTGTTGTGAGGTGAAGAAAAAGTTTTTGCAAGTCCCTTTTCTTGGGCTTTTACACCAGCCCAGCAGCCTGCGCACTGGCCCGAGCTCGGCCGACCGAGCGAGAGGCGGCAGAAGCAAGTTGGAAGCCATGGCAGGAAAAAGTTCAAGAACAGGAAGGACAAGGGCGCAAGAGCTCAAGGAAGATGCAAGCGCTGGGAAGTGTGAAGGGAAGCTGCGATGCGGGTGAGATCCCAGGCGCGATTCAAAGCAATTCGAAACTCTTCGAATACGCCACTTGGACAACCGCTTCGGCTCCAAGACCAAGCGTCGATGACAAGTGTACCCAAGCCATCCGACTGAAGTGGTGGACCAAGAAGTCAGTCTCCCAAGGAGACGAGCCGGCGAGACACTTTGGCGGTTCCCGAAAAGGCGCGGCGACGTGCAGAAGTGGCAGCCTTGGGAACTGCCGCAGTAAAAGCAGCAATCAAGTGGGGTGCACGCCCCCACGATCCCGCGACTGTTCGTGCTCCGGCAACGGTCAATGCGGGTCTTCGAGAAGGTGCGCGGAGCGGAAGAGACTGGGGCCCCACCTCGGGCTCGCTATCTCCCCCGAGATGGGCCCGGGGCCACTGTCGGTACCCTCAATAAGGGGTACCCCCGCGCACAGGGGTAACTGCCTAAGGACCTCGCCCTTCTCCGCAGAGAGAGGAACGAAGGCACCATGTGTCCATCGGGCCCGGACCTCCCTCTCCTCAGACGGTAGCTCCGGGCCCGCCACGTGGCCAACTGAGCCGGACCTCCCCCCTCCGCGGGGAGGGCTCTGAAGGCTCCACGTGTCCAGCGGGGATGGACCTCCCTCTCCTCAGAGGAGGGCTCCGGGCCCACCACGTGGACAGCAGAGCCGGACCTCCCCCTCCGCGGGGAGAGCTCCGAAGGCTCCACGTGTCCAGCGGGGCCGGATCTCCCTCTCCTCAGAGGAGAGCTCCGGGTCCGCCATGTGGACAGAAGGGCCGGACCTCCCCCCTCCGCGGGGAGAGCTCTGAAGGCTCCACGTGTCCCGTGGGGCTAGACCTCCCTCTCCTCAGAGGAGAGCTCCGGACCCGCCACGTGGCCAGCAGAGCAGCGCTGCCAGCCCTCGCGCGGTAGGCAGCACGAGTAAAGACACGCCATACCTTGCCCGTACAAGGTATTCAAGACCCGCGCCTTCCCAAGGCGCGGAGACGCGGAGCACGCCTCTGTCAGGTGCCTATGCGCCAGTCACATCGCAGACTGGCACGCCGCGTCAGAGCCTGCCCGCCAATAAACACAGCGACAAGACATCCCCTGTCGCCCCTGCCAACCACTAGCGGCATGTGCAGGGCGGCAGAACGAAGACTCGGAAGCCCTCGCTAGAGACAACTACCGGCGTAACTGCAGATACGGTAGATGGCAGGCAATCTCCTCGGGACCACCTGTCGGGTCACAGGACCAACTTGTAAGCCGCCCGAGCCTTGGACTATAAAATGCTCGGGTAGGCAACGTTAGCAAGGGTTCGGCATTTCACCCACTCTCGTCTAGGGCAAGCTTACGCTCTAGCACCCATCTCACCCTCAAGCTCAGAACTCCGGTTATGAGCGCCAAGCAATACAACGAGCAACTCTGCTCACCATGGATGTAGGGTATTATGCTCCGGCGGCCTGAACCACGTAAAAATCCCCGTGTCAAGCTTCTCCCTCAATCGTCCCTAACGCTGAAACTCTCCGTGAGTGACTAGCCCTTCCGAAAAAGAACCTCCATGGGCTACCCAGAGCAGGTCCGGGGGAAGTGTCGGCTACACACTTCGACATTTGGCGCGCCAGGTAGGGTCCAGGACGCCAAGACAAGGTACCAGGAGGTCCACAAGCTGCTGTATGCAGTGCTCGTGGCATCTAGGAAGCTCCGCCACTACATTCAAGACCACCGGATCTCGGTGGTCACCTCCTACCCGCTGAAGGCGATTGTCGGTACCTGAGATATGGGGTACCCCCGCGCACAGGGGAAAATGCCTAAGGAACTTACCCTTCTCCGCAGGGAGAGCTCCGAAGGCGCCACGCGTCCGGCGAGGCCGGACCTCCCTCTCCTCAGAGGAGAGCTCCGGACCCGCCACGTGGCATACAGAAGCCGGACCTCCCCCTCCGCGGGCGAGGGGTCCGAAGGTGCCACGTATCCGGCGGGGCCGGACCTCCCTCTCCTCAGACAGGAGCTCCGGGCCCGCCATGTGGCCGACAGAAGCCGAACCTCCCCCTCCGTGGGGAGAGGTCCGGAGGCTCCACGTGCCCCGCGGGCCGGACCCTCCTCTCCTCTGAGAAGGGCTCCGGGCCCGCCACGTGGCCAGTAGAACGGCGCTGCCTGCCCCCGAGCGATAGGCAGCGGGCGTAAAGACGCCCCATACCTTGCCCGTACAAGGTATTCAAGGCCCGCGTCTTCCCAAGACGCGGAGACGCGGAGCACGCCTCTGTCAGGTGCCGTTGCGCCCAGTCGCATCACAGACTGGCGCGCGGTGTCAGAACCTGCCAGCCAATAAACACCGCGACAAGACATCCCATGCCGCCTGCGCCGTGATCAACCACTACGACTAGCATGCGGCATGGGCAGGGCGGCAAGACGGAGACTCGGAAGCCTTCGCCAGAGACAACTACCGGCATAACTGCAGATACGGTAGATAACAGTCAATCTCCCCGGGACCACCTGTCGGGTCTCGGGCCCCCCTTGTAAGTCACCCGAGTCTTGGACTATAAAAGGCTCGGGTAGGCGACGATAGCGAGGATTCGCATCTCTGCAACTCATACACTAGCCATTCACACCCAAGCTGTAACTCACCCCCAAGCTCAGGACTCCGGCCCTGAGCAGCAAGCAATACAGCGAGCTCCATAGCTCGCCATGGACGTAGGGTTTTACGCTCCGGCGGCCTGAACCACGTAAAACTCACAGTGTCAAGCTCTTACTAACTCGTCCATCCACGCAAGCTCTCCGCAAGGGACTAGCCCCACCGAAAAAAGAACCTCCATGGGCTGCCCAGTGCAGGCCCGGGGGAAGTGTCAACCGAACACTTCGACTTTTGGCGCGCCGGGTAGGGGCGCTTTTCCCCTTGCGCGACGAGTTTCCACCGACGAAGATGGCCAAGCTCCCTTCAGCGGCAAACTCGCCTCCCCCGCCTCCGTGGCGAACCGCGACCAGGGGGGAGTACATGTTGACACGCTCAGGGCGGAGTGTGTCGAAACGAGCTGGGAGCCAGCAACCGGCTCTGGCAGCGCCGACCCCGGCAATGCAGGCTCCAACCAGCATCAGGTCTTCAGTAGCACTAGGCGTACCCAGTGGGGGTGCGCTAGCCGCAGCAAGAGCGCTACTGCACAATCCGCCTGCTGGGGACACGCCTCAGGCAGCGACCCAGCAGTGGATTCGCGAGGTAGATCGTCTCGTCGTCGCAGCCGCAAACCCTCGACTTCGGCGGGGACGACACTCCAGTCAACCGGCAGTGTCGCTGACGCGCACGCCCACGGTTGACGGGCAAACGGCGGATTCCAGCTCCTCCAGGCTCCCGTCAACGGACCTGAGAAGGGAGCTGGAACGGTGCCACTTGGGCCAGGATGCCCGGGTGTACCTCGAGCGACGTCGAGAAAGGCGTCGCAACCATGAGGCTGGCGACAGCATGTCGTCGGCCTCGACACAACCTGGAGGGCAGATCTTCGCCACACGAGTCCTGCCTCAGGCGAACGCCGCGCAGCATATGCCACAACCATATGCGCCGCAAGCAGCGCCCCCGGTCTATGGTGCAGCCTTGCCCATGCCGGGATACACAGTGCCAAGTGCGAACCAAGCATTCGCAGCGCCAATACCTGCGGCAGCAGGAGCAGGATGTGCAGCTCTTGCACCCCACCTTCGCTTCGCGAAGTGGCCGCGCAAGTTTCGGCCGCACCTACCCGAAAAGTACGACGGCAGTGTCAACCCGGCGGAGTTCCTCCAGATCTACTCCACTGCCGTACTCGCCGCAGGAGGGGATGAGGCTGTCATGGCCAACTATTTCCCCGTCGCCTTAACCGGCCCTGCCCGGTCTTGGCTCATGAACCTACCCCAGGATTCCATAACCTCCTGGGGAGAGCTCTGCCGGCAGTTCGTCTCCAACTTCGGCAGTTCCTACACCGGGCCTGGCACGGAGCTCGACCTCCATGCCATCCAGCAACAACCAGGGGAGTCGCTGCGCTCCTTCATCCTGCGGTTCTTCCAGGTGCGGAACACCATCCCACACGTCCAGAACGCTTCTGTGGTGGTGGCGTTCCGGGAAGGCGTTCGGGACAAGAAGATGCTCGAGAAGCTCGCGACTAGGGAGGTCCGCGATGTCTCAGAACTCTTCAGCCTGGCGGACAAGTGTGCCAGAGCAGCCGAAGGGCGGAACTGGCACTCTCTGTCGGCCTCCGAGCCAGGGGGTCAGCCGGGATCCGGCGACGCTTCATACGGAAGCGGCAGGAAGATCAAGAACGGAGGCGGAAGCAAGATAAAGTCGTCAGCCGCGGTCCCCGTTGCCACAACAGCGGCGCCCAGTGGAGCTCGGGGGCCGCGCCCCGACAAGAGGCCGCGACAATCACCGGCCCCAGACGGGGGCCAGGATGAATTATGCCCTGTGCATGGCACCAATTATCATACCGCTGCCGAATGCCGGGAAATCCAGAAGCTCGCAGAGCGCTTCCGGAAAGGGAAGCAGCCCCTGACTGATGCCCCACCCTACCGTCAAAGGGAGGGCAAGCAGAAGGTCGAAACCCTAGATGACGTCGACCGCCAGGTGGAGTTCCAGGAGCTTCAGCGCGCCGTAAAGGCAGTGCACAATCATGGGAGCTCCAGCTCCAGTGATGACGAGCACCGGAAGATGCTCTATGTCATCTTCGGCGGGTCCGCTGACCCCCCGTCCCGAAGCGCCCCTAAGGCCTTGCGCCGAGCGGTAGCGTCGGTGGCTCCCCCCCCAGGTGCAGCACCGCACCTCAGGTGGATGGGAACCCCCATCAGCTTGGATGACACCGACTGCCCCAGGAACATGGCTGGGGCCGGCCAACTACCGCTCGTGGTGGCCCCCACCATCACCAACGTGAAGATGTACCACGTTTTGGTGGATGGCGGGGCTGGACTGAACCTCATCAGTCGCGCAGCCTTCCAGAGGCTGCAGATCCCGATGGCCAAGCTCACCCCATCGAGCCCGTTCTCAGGGGTAGGGCCGGGAAGGGTCGTTCCCTATGGCCACACCAGCCTCCCGGTGACCTTTGGGGCACCAGACAGCTACCGGACAGAGTACATTCTGTTCGACGTGGCCGAGACTGACCTCCCGTTCAACGCCATAATTGGCAGGCCAGCCCTGTACCGATTCATGGCAGTAGCCCACTACGGCTACCTTGTCTTGAAGATGCCTACACCAACAGGCGTCCTCAAGGTTTGTGGAGACCGTGCTGCAGCAGTGTTAGCCTTGGAAAAGCTCCAGGCACTTACAGCAGCTGGAGCACCAACCCCGGGCGGTACTGAACCAAACCGGCTCCACCCAAGTGCACGCCACCGTGCCACTACCACAGCACCCCATGTGCAACCCCTCGACGAGGACGATGTCCCCTTGAGGCTCGTCCGAATCAGCGCCGATGCCACCCAGACCACCCGGGTAGCCGGGGGTCTGGATAGCAGATAGGAGGGCGCGCTCGTTACCTCCCTCCGGCACAATGCCGATGTGCTGCATGACAGCCGTCGTGGATGCCAGAGATCCCTAGGGAGGTGATTGGGCACTAACTAAAGGTCTCCCCCAACGCCTGGCCAGTCCGACAGGAGTCCCTCAGGCAGCCCACCGAGCAGTAAAAAGTTTCATTCGGGAAGAAACCAAGAAGCTGCTGAGCGCTGGCTCCATACGGAAAGTCCGCCACCCCCGGTGCTTCGTTGATTGCTCCAAAGGCCGGCGGGAAGCTCCGGAAGTGCATCGACTACACCAGTCTCGATAAGGCATGTCCCAAAGACCTATTTCTCTCCCTATGATAGATCAAATAGTAGGCTTGACGTCAGGTTGCGATATACTGTGCTCCTAGATGCTTGCTCGGGTTTCCACCAGACCCCTATGTCTAGAGAAGTTGAAGGGCACCCTTTACCACAGTAGTCGGCCTGCACTGTTATGCCTCTATGCCTTATGGCCTAAGGAACGCTCTCCCTACCTTCGTACGTGCGATGCACAAGACCTTAGGAGAGCTAATGAGAGACTCAGTTGAGGTGTGTGTCGAAGACATTGTTGTCAAGATCAGGCAGGGTTCGTCCCTACTAGATAACCTGGCCTTAGTCTTCGTCCGTCCGACAAATGTGAGCTCGGTATACCCTCTGGAAACCCTTAGAATACCTGGCCTCACGCCGAGGAACTGAGGCTAACCCAGAGAGGGTCAAAGCCATTGGCTCGAAGACCAGAAATTCGCGGGATGCCTAGCTGCGCTGAGTCGGTTTATACCGAGGTTAGCAAAGCGAAACTTCTCTAAAGCTCCTACGTAAATCCGGCCCATTCGCTTAGGCCGACGAAGCGGAGGAAGCTCCCCTGGAGCTGAACCAGCTCCTGATGACCCTACCTGTAATAGGAGTCCCCGAGCCCGAAGAGCATCTGCTACTCTACATCGCGGCGGCGGCTGCAGAAGTGAGTATGGTCCTCACCGCAGAATGGCTGGACCCCATACCACCGTAACCTGTTTCGCTGTCAAGAAACAAGTGCCAAGAAATCCCGGAGGCCCAAAACGGACCCTGGATACCCAACACAACCTCCCGGAGGACCAGCAGGACCTCCCGGAGGAGTAACGGGACCCCCCCCCCCCGGAGGCCCAACAGAACCTCCAGGACGTCAAACGGGACCCCTCGGAGCTCCCGGGAAATCAGCGGGGCTCCCCGGAGGTCCAAGACAGCCTGGGGGACCTCCGAGTATCAGCACCCGGCGGTCTCCCCAGGCTGAAAGCTATCCTCCACAGCCCCCACGCGACGGACAATGTCGCCAAATGGGCGGCGGAGCTACTGGAGTTTGAGCTAGGCTTCCTTCCCCGTCACGTAGACAACAGCCAAGCACTAGCTGACTTTGTGGCTGAAGTAGACGCCAACGCAGGCTAACTCAGGGGGCCATGGAGACAGTGAACCAGGACCCTGAGCCCTGGCCTTCACCGGGCCTTACTGAATGCTGTTCGTCGACGGCTCCTTGCGAAAGCAGGGGGCCGGTGCTAGCGTACTGTTCCTCACGCCATCGGGGGGGGGGCAGTCTGGGTATGTGGTGCGTCTCAATTCCAAGGCAACCAACAACATAGCAGAGTATGAAGCACTCATCCTTGGCCTAAAGACAGCCCTGTCTCTAGGTGCTCGCTAGTCGTTGGCCCAGGGCAACTCCCAGCTGGTTATCAAACAAGATGGTGGAGACAGACTTCCTCGCCTTGGACCTGCACCATGTACCGCGCGCTAGCAAGGCCGCAGCTGATGACCTCTCAACGAAGACCCCCACCGGAGCCCCTGTGCCTGAAGGGCGCTTCGAGAGGACGTTGTCGCGGCCCACAGCCCGGCCCGCCGAGCCGGTCGAAGGGGGCTAGACCAGCACCTCGAAGCTGGCGGTCCCGGTGGCTATGGACGCCGCCAAGGATCATAAGCGTCACGGGGGACTCCGTGCAACCCAGCGCGCAAGATCCAGATGCTCAAGTTAGACACGATGCATGGATCACGGAGGTCCGGGACTACTTGAAAGACAATATCCTCCCTGATGAACGTGTATCCGCTGAACGGATCGTGCGTATGGCTAAGAGACACATGGCGGTAGAGGGGGATCTCTACCGACGAGGCGCCAACCACATCCTATTGCGGTGCATAACCCAGGGGGAAGGCTGCGACTTGTTCGCTGAGATCCATGGAGGCGAATGTGGGAGTCACTCTTCCTCACGCACGCTTGTCGGTAAAGCCTTTCGGCATGGCTTCTACTAGCCGGCAGCACTCCAAGATGCCGTCAAGCTGGTCGAGAGCTGCAAGGCGTGCCTGTTCCACGCCAAGCAGATCCATACACCGGCTTGGACGGTACAGATGATCCAGCCCACATGGCCATTTGCCATACTGGGGCTGGACATCCTGGGCCTGGGACCATTCCCCAGAACCGAGGATGTGGACCTGCTCCCGAACCTTCGGAACACAGAACACCGCTGTAAGTTCTACCCCTAGAGCAACAATAGGACAGACCCTTCTTTTTATAATAAATTCCATAAAGTCCAGGAACAGTGCTTGGAGCAGCTAAGCCTCAAGGGACGGTCCAGGACTACGTTCAGCTTCGCCTAGTTCCGACCCCAAGCGCGTAGAGTCTTGCTTCCCTTGAGGCGGGTCGTGGCCTCCATATTCAGCCTGCCTTCCCCCTATGGAAATTTATATGAAAAGAAACCTGTCCTACGTTGCTCTTCTTTGGTGCTCATTTAGTTTACTTATTAAATTTTTATGATTGCCCTACTAGGGCATGCTCACCATGCGTTCAGCTCCCTCTTCTCATTCTCATCTTTAGTCGGCATTTGCTGCCCTACCAAAGGCGGTTGCGTGGGAGGTACCGGCCGATAGCCAGGGGGGCCCCGAGCCCCCGACACTTCGCGCACGGTAGTTCCCAAGCACCATATAGGTGAACGGGGACCGTAAGCCAATTAAGACTAAGAGATAGAGGGGGGAGCCCCCAAGGAGAATTACGTTTCCCTTACTTATGTGCAGGACCTCTCGGCCTCAGCTCCCCGCAGGAATATGGTAGGCACATCCATCCAATGGAACGCACCTACCAGGGGGCCGCTACGGGATCGCGCAAGACCGAAACCCCAAGGTAAGAGCAAAGAACTAGACCTCACAGGGGCGAGGCCCGAAGGTCCCACGTGTCCAGCGGGGCCAGACCTTCCACCTCCTTGAGGGGGAGCTCCGGGCCCGCCGCGTGGTCAACAGAAGCCGGACCCCCCCTCCGCGGGAAGAGGTCCGAGGACTCCATGTGCCCCACAAGCCCGGACCTCCCCTCAGAGGGGAGCTCCGGGCCCGCCACGTGGCCAACAGGCCCGGACCCCCTCCGATCTCATGAGGCGGGTCCTGGAGACCTCCGGAGCCCTTAGTATACAGTGAGGACCCGGAGAAGGTGTCTATGCAGAGCTTCGAGATTGGTCAAGGCCTCTGAGTACCTTTCGGAGCTAAGGACTCGGCCAGGAAAAAGCCAGGAAGAAGACTAGGACATGCAGACACAGAAAGAAACAGGAGTCCGTTCATACAAAGGCTCCATGAGCTGGGCTACAGACTCAACAAAAATAAAAAAGGAAGTACAGGGCCCTGTGGCCACGGGGGCAGATGCCTAAGAGTCCCCAGACTCCCGATGAAACCTGGAGGCCACGAGGGCGGCCAAGTCCTCGACCTCGGCCCTGGTAGCTTCCTCCCGATCGGCGACGGGTCCTAAACGGACTGGCCCCAGAGAAAAGGAAGGGTCTTGGCTCAGGAAGCACGACAGAACGTGCATAGCGACCTCATTCGCAAGGCCCCGACCTTCCGCTTCAAGCTCGTCGGCGATCACTGTTTCGGGCCGACCCAACTCGTCGCCGATGGACTCAAGTGCCGGGATTGCTTCGGACATCGGCCGCGCCGGAGCCTCCACCTGCACAGGGCTGAAGCCAAGAGGAGCCAAGGCGGACCCCGCCTTGACAATAAAGCCCCAGACTGCCTGGGCCTCAGCAGACCGCAAGGACTGGAGCTTCTCCACCTCTTGGCGAGCCGCCAGCTCGCGATCCATCACCGCCTGGCGCTCCTGGGAGAACTGCTCCTCCCTCACGGCAACAGCCGACTCACGGAGCTCCAGCTCCTCGGTCCGAGCCCTTAGCTCCTCCACTTTGGCTCTCAGCCGAGCGGTGGTCTTCTCCTCCTCGGCCGCGACAGCGCGTTCCCGATCGGCGACGGCGCACTCCTGACGGGCTGCCTGTAGCTACAACTCCTCCGCGGTGGCGGAACGCTCCTTGGCTTTGGCTTCAGCATGGGCCAGAGCCTCGGGGTAGGTGGCTCGAACCCGCCGGGACTCTGACTCCAAGCGGCTAATGGCCTTCTTCAGAGTGCCAAGCAGAGCACTTATGGCCTCAAGCCTTGACTGCCTCGAATCAAGGTCCGCCTTAGCCTCCTGGGCCCGCTGCTGCCAGCTGAAAAGACGTTCCTTCTCGCCGGCCAGCGCCCCCCGCTCCTGCTCAAAGGCGGATTGGAGCTGTCGGGGCGCTGGTCTGGACACGCCCCAGGGCGTCCCACACGGGCACCGGGGCAGGGGGGACAGGAGTCACGCCACTGGACCCCCCCTGTCGAGTCTAAGACCGGCGGAGGTGCCGGCGCCTCAGCAACCAGGGTGGGGCGCTGTCCTGGGGAGGCCAGGGGGCCAGCAGGCGCACCTACAGCAGCCCCCCCAGTCTCAGGACTGGACTTCTGGACCGGTGAAGGAGGGCGGATAGGAGCAGATGCGGCCACCACGAAGGGCGAACTCGCCGGCGCAGAGGGAGCCCCCGTCGATTTAGGGACCATGGGAGCCACCACGGTCCCCAGGTGCTGAGGCACGGAGCCTCCGTCGGTTGAAGGCGGCCGGGTAAGAGGCCCGCCCCTAGCAGCGGGTCGGTCCCTGCAAGAAGAGAAAACCCTCAGGCAAAGAGAGGGGACAAGAGCTCTGCTCCTACAAGCCAGAAAGAGCAACACTTACTGGGCGGCATGAGCGCTCCAACGGGCTTGCAGCACTGGCCTCTGGGCTGTAGCTGAACCACTGGGACCGGCGACTGGAACGGTCGCGGAGCGTGACGCCTGGGTCCCCGGCACACTCGTCGGCGTGGCCCCACCAGCATCCGTCCTGGAGACCCCTCCGCTTGAGGAAGGGTGACGAGGTACTTGGGCTGACTCGGACGGCCGCTGTCTCGGGAGAGACCCGCCGAGGGGGGACACCCAGGGCCTCTTTGGGTCGCCACCCGATGGGCCAGCACCCCAGGGAGATGGGAGCAAGGTAGCTCTGGCACCATGACTCGGCGCAGACGGTGCCCTCGGAGGAGACCGGGCGCGTTTCTTCTCTGGATGTCCGGGGGCTGGCTCCTTTCCCTTCCCTTTGTCGGCGGCTTGAGTTCCGTCGGCTCTGTGGGAGGGTTTGACAGCAGCAGACGCCTCGTGCCCTGACCCGGAGTGCTCAGTTCCTGGGATGGTGATACCACGGAAGGCGTCCCCGACCTGCTGGATGGCGATCCCGATGTCGTCAAGGTTCGGCATCTTCCGCAGGAGCTCTGACCTCCTCTGTGGCTCCAAGAAGAGGGGAGTGGCACAGGGCGGAAGGGCAGGGTCGCCACTGGGGATGTAGTCACTGCTCACCTTGCCCACCATCTCGTTCAGCTCCTCGTCGGAAGGGTCAGAGCCAGGGCCCCTCTCCAGCCTGGTACAGTCCTGCTCGCCGGTGTAGTACCACGCTGGGCGACTACGCTGCTGCAAGGGTGCAATACGGCACGACATAAAGTCCATCAGCACCATCAGAGACGTCAGCCCCCCGTTGGCCAGGAACCGGATCCGCTCCAAGACCGGGGAGTACTCCTGCTCCAGCTCAGGGATCTCCTCCCAGAAGCGACGATCGGTGGTTGGGCTGGCGGTTGGGAGTTGTAGGCGATCGTGCTCGTCGGTCTGCACTACCACCCAGCTCTCCCTCTAGTTTTCCCACCTTGATGCGCTGAAGGGCAGAAGGTATCCAGAGACCTTGGGGTCCTTGCAGCGATGCTGAAAGTAGTATGCCCCCATCTGAGTCTTCGAGCCGCGCCCAGTCGTCCGCAACACAAAGAAGTAGCGGAAGAGCGTCACGGAAGCATGCACCCCCACGAACATCTCGCAGAAGTGGACAAAAACAGCAGCCATTGCGAAAGAGTTGGGGGAAAGATGGTGGAGCTGGAGGCCATATGTCTCCAGCAGGGTGACAAAGAAGGAAGAAATCGGCGGGACGAACCCCGCCAGAGCATAAGCCATGAAGAAAACCATCTCCCCCTTTTCCAGGATCAGGGGGAGAGATCCTCGGCGAAGCCGGTGTTTCTGGTCTTCTGAGCGCCAGCCCAACAGCCTGCGCACTGGCCCAAGCTCGGAAGAACGAACGAGGCGCGTCGGGAGAAAGTTGGAAGCCATGGCGAAAGAGGGCACAAGGGCAGGAAAGCCGGGGCGCGAGAGTTCAAGGGAAGTACGAGTACTAGGAAAGGCGAAGGGAAGCCGCGATGCGGGTGAGATCCCCTTTTAAAACCTTCCAGGGATGATTCGAGGTGACTCGGAAACCTTCGAGAACATCGCACCGGTGACCGCGTTGGCTCCGGGACCGGGCGCCGATGACAGGCGGACCCAAGCCGCCCAACTGAAGCGGTGGGTCGAGGGGTCAGTCGCCCCAGAATCAAACCGGCAAGGCGCTTCATCGGTTCCGGAAGAAAGCACCGTAGCGTGCAGAAGTGGCAGCCTTGGGAACCGCCGCAGTAAAAGCAACCATCAAGTGGGCGCACGCTCCCACGATCCCGCGGCCGTTCGCGCTCCGGCTGCGGTTGATGCGAGACTTAGAGAAAGTGCGCGGATCAGAAGAGACGGAGGTCCCACCTCGGGCTCGATATCTCCCCCGAGATGGGCCCGGGGGCCACTGTCGGTACCTGAGATATGGGGTACCCCGCGCACAGGGGAAAATGCCTAAGGAACTCGCCCTTCTCCGCAGGGAGAGCTCCGAAGGCGCCACGCGTCCGGTGGGGCCGGACCTCCCTATCCTCAGAGGAGAGCTCCGGACCCGCCACGTGGCATACAGAAGCCGGACCTCCCCCTCCGCGGGCGAGGGGTCCGAAGGTGCCACGTATCCGGTGGGGCCGGACCTCCCTCTCCTCAGAGAGGAGCTCCGGGCCCGCCACGTGGCCGACAGAAGCCGAACCTCCCCCTCCGCGGGGAGAGGTCCGGAGGCTCCACGTGCCCCGCGGGCCGGACCCTCCTCTCCTCTGAGAAGGGCTCCGGGCCCGCCACGTGGCTAGTAGAACGGCGCTGCCTGCCCCCGAGCGATAGGCAGCGGGCGTAAAGACGCCCCATACCTTGCCCGTACAAGGTATTCAAGGCCCGCATCTTCCCAAGACGCGGAGACGCGGAGCACGCCTCTGTCAGGTGCCGTTGCGCCCAGTCGCATCACAGGCTGGCGCGCGGTGTCAGAACCTGCCAGCCAATAAACACCGCGACAAGACATCCCATGCCGCCTGCGCCGTGATCAACCACTACGACTAGCATGCGGCATGGGCAGGGCGGCAAGACGGAGACTCGGAAGACTTCGCCAGAGACAACTACCGGCATAACTGCAGATACAGTAGATAACAGTCAATCTCCCCGGGACCACCTGTCGGGTCCCGGACCCCCCTTGTAAGCCACCCGAGTCTTGGACTATAAAAGGCTCGGGTAGGCGACGATAGCGAGGGTTCGCATCTCTGCAACTCATACGCTAGCCATTCACACCCAAGCTGTAACTCACCCCCAAGCTCAGGACTCCGGCCCTGAGCAGCAAGCAATACAGCGAGCTCCATAGCTCGCCGTGGACATAGGGTTTTACGCTCCGGCGGCCTGAACCACGTAAAACTCACAGTGTCAAGCTCTTACTAACTCGTCCATCCGCGCAAGCTCTCCGCAAGGGACTAGCCCCACCGAAAAAAGAACCTCCGCGGGCTGCCCAGTGCAGGCCCGGGGGAAGTGTCGACCGAACACTTCGACAGCGATCCTTCACAGCCCCCACGCGACCGGCAATGTCGCTAAATGGGCAGCGGAACTGGCGGAGTTTGAGCTGGACTTCCTTCCTCGCCATGCAGTCAAGAGCCAAGCAATGGCTGACTTCGTGGCTGAGTGGACGCCAACGAAGGCTAACCCAGGGGGCCACGAAGACGGTGAACCAAAGCCCCGAGCTCCGGTCTTCACCGGGCCTCACTGAACGCTCTTCTTCGACGGCTCCTCGCGAAAGAAGGGGGCCAGTGCTGGCGTACTGCTTCTCATGCCATCGGGGGAGCAGTTTGAGTACATGGTGCGTCTCAATTTCAAGGCAACCAACAACATGGCAGAGTATGAAGCACTTATCTTTGGCCTAAAGACAGCTCTGTCTCTGGGCGCTCGCCAGTTATTGGCACAGGGCGACTCCCAGCTAGTCATCAAGCAAGTTAAGGGTGAATGCTCCTACAATGACCCACAGCTAGCTGCTTATCTGTTCCACGTGCAGATGTTGGAGAAAGACTTCCTCGCCTTGGACCTGCGCCATGTACCGCACGCTGGCAATGCTGCAGCCGACGACCTCTCAACGAAGGCCTCCACCGGAGCCCCTGTGCCTGAAGGAGTCTTCGAGAGGACGTTGCTGCGGCTGACAGCCTGGCCTGCCGAGCCGGGCGAAGGGGGCTGGACCAGCACCTCGAAGCTGGCTGTCCCGGCGGCCCTACAGCCATGGACACCGCTAAGGATCGTAAGCGTCACTGGGGACTCCGTGCAACCCAACGCTCAAGATCTAGAAGCTCAGGTCAGACCCGATGCATGGATCACGGAGATCCGGACTACTTGAAACACAATATCCTGCCTGATGAACGTGTATACGCTGAACGGATCGTACGCATGGCTAAAAGGTACGCGCTGGTAGAAGGGTATCTCTACCGGCATGGCGCCAACCACGTCCTACTGCGGTGCATAACCCAGGGGGAAGGCTGCGACTTGCTCGCTGATATCCATGGAGGCGAATGTGGGAGTCACTCTTCCTCACGCACGCTCGTCGGTAAAGCCTTCCGGCATGGCTTATACTGGCCGACAGCACTCTAGGATGCCGTCAAGCTGGTCGAGAGCTGCAAGGCGTGCCAGTTCCACGCCAAGCAGATCCACACACCGGCTCAGACGGTTCAGATGATCCCGCCCTCGTGGCTGTTCGCCGTATGGGGGTTGGACATTCTGGGACCATTCCCAAAAGCCGTCAGGGGATTCCGGTACCTCTACGTCACCATCGACAAGTTCACGAAGTGTCCAGAAGCCACACCTGTCGTCACCATCAACAAGAAATCCGCAGTAAAGGTCATCAAGTCGATCGTCTGCCGGTTCGGGGTCCCGAACAGAACCATCACCGACAACGGGACCCAGTTCACCAGCGCAGCATTCCAAGACTACTGCGAAGACCTCGGCATCCAGGTGTGCTATGCCTCCGTTGCTCACCCAAAGAGCAATGGGCAAGTCGAGAGGGCCAACGCCGAGATTCTTCGGGGCCTCAAGACTCGCACCTATGCCGGCTTGAAGAAACATGGCGCCAAGTGGGTGGACGAGCTTCCGAGCACACTATGGGCTAACCGGACATCCCAGAGCCGGGCCACCGGAGAGACACCCTTCTTCATGGTGTACGGGGCCGAAGCTGTGCTTCCCCCAGAGATCACCATGGGGTCTCTCCGTGTCCGAGCTTACGACGAAGCCACGCAGGACAACCTCCGGCGTGAAGACATCGACCTCGTCGACGAGGCCCGATTACATGCAGCACTCCGCAATGCACGGTACCGACAAACGCGCCGGCGCTACCACCAAAGGTCTGTGCGTGTTCGAGAGCTGCAGGAAGGCAACCTGGTGTTGCGGCGCATACTTTCTCACGAAGGGACCGACAAACTCTCCCCGAGCTGGGAAGGTCCCTTCCGAGTCACGAAAGTTTGCCGCCCCGGGTGCGTACGCCTTTCCACCGAGGATGGGGATCCGCTCCCGAACCCTTGGAACATAGAACACCTCCGTAAGTTCTACCCCTAGAGCAATAGTAGGACAATCTTTTCTTTCTGTAATAGATTCCATAGAGTCTAGGAACAGCGCTAGGAGCAGCTAAGTCTCAGGGGGCGGTCCAGGACTACGTTCAGCTTGGCCTGGTTCCGACCCTAAGCGTGTAGAGTCTTGCTTCCCTTCTTAATGGTGCGGGTCGTTGCCTCCATGTTTGGCCTACCTTCCTCCTATGGAAATTTGTATGGAAAGAAACCTGTCGTGCTTTGCTCTTCCCTTGTGCTCATTTAAATTACGTATTAATTTTTATGACCACACTTCCTGTGTATGCTCACCATGCACTCAGCTTCCTTTTCCCATTCTCACCCCTAGTCGGAATTTGCTACCCTACCGAAGATGGTCATGTTTGAGGCACCTGCCGATGGCCAGGGGGCCTCGAGCCCCCGGCACTTCGCGCACTGAAGTACCCAAGCCCCGTACACCGGATCAGGATCGTAAGCAAAATAAGACTATGAGATAGGGAAGGGGGAGCCCCAAGGAGAATTACATTTCCCTTACTTGTGTGCAGGACCTCTCGGCCTTAGCTCCCCCGTAGTAGTATGGTAGGTGCGCCCAAACAATTGGCCACACCTACCAGGGGGCCACTATGAGACCGCACAAGACCGGAGCTCCGGCGCAAGACCGAAGGATCCGGACCTCGCCCCCGCCACAGGGGCGGGCTTCGGAGGCCCCACATGTCCGGCGGGGCCGGAGCCCCCCTCTCCTCAGAGGGTAGATCCGGGCCCGCCACATGGCCGGCAGAGCCGGGCCTCGCCCCCTCCGCAGGGGTGAGCTCCGAAGGCCCCACGTGTCCAGCGGGGCTGGATCTCCCTCTCTTCAGAAGAGAGGTCCGAGTCCGCCACGTGGACAGAAGGTCCGAACCTCCCCCCTCCACGGGAAGAGCTCCGAAGGCTCCACGTGTCCCGTGGGGCCGGACCTCCCTCTCCTCAGAGGAGAGCTCCGGACCCGCCACGTGGCCAGCAGAGCAGCGCTGCCAGCCCCCGCGCGGTAGGCAGCAGGAGTAAAGACGCACCATACCTTGCCCGTACAAGGTATTCAAGACCCGCGCCTTCCCAAGGCGCGGAGACGCGGAGCACGCCTCTGTCAGGTGCCGTTGCGCCCAGTCACATCGCAGACTGGCACGCCGCGTCAGAGCCTGCCCGCTAATAAACACAGCGACAAGACATCCCCTGCCGCCCCTGCCAACCACTACGACTAGCTTGCGGCATGGGCAGGGCGGCAGAATCAAGACTCGCAAGCCCTCGCCAGAGACAACTACCGGCGTAACTGCAGATACGGTAGATGGCAGGCAATCTCCCCGGGACCACCTGTCGGGTCCCAGGTCCACCTTGTAAGCTGCCCGAGCCTTGGACTATAAAAGGCTCGGGTAGGCAACGTTAGCAAGGGTTCGGAATTTCACCCACTCTCGTCTAGGACAAGCTTACGCTCTAGCACCCATCTCACCCTCAAGCTCAGAACTCCGGTTTTGAGCGCCAAGAAATACAACGAGCAACTCTGCTCACCGTGGATGTAGGGTATTACGCTCCGGCGGCCTAAACCACGTAAAAATCCCCGTGTCAAGCTTCTCCCTCAATCGTCCCTAATGCTGAGGCTCTCCGTGATTGACTAGCCCCTCCGAAAAAGAGCCACCGCGGGCTGCCCAGAGCAGGCCCGGGGGAAGTGTCAGCTACACACTTCGACAGGGTTAATGCAAACCGGGGCTTGCCTTGTTGCTGCTGGTCAGTGGTTAGGGCTTCATCCAGAAGAAGGAAGTCGAGCACTTCCGGAGTCTCCTCGCCTTCAGTGACTACACGTTAACGAGATACTACATGTCAATTCAAATGCAATGTTTTGAATTGAATGAGTAATTGCTATAATTCTAGCTAGCCCTCCCCTTTGGCTCTGAAATTTTTATGGTGGCTTGGTAAGGTCTTAACCAGAGTCTTGACCAAGTTTCATTTGAAACAAAGTTCATTTGAGCCTTGTACAAATTAAAGCCTATTTGGTCAATATTAGAGCCTCTAAAGAATTCCAGGGGTTTTCATGGCTCCAACCATTACTTTCTGGAAACTAGAATTTTAGATGGTTCTAATGGAATTGGTTTGATGTCATTTGAAGAATTCTATAGGAAGTTATGCTCTAAACAAGATTAGAGAAAATCTGAAAACATGTTTCTATACATTTTTCTATTTTCTCAGGGCAGTTCACTTAATCACCCCATTAGGGGGACTAAATGAACGTGGATGGGTCTGAAAATTTTACTGTGACTCAGGATTTTCCAATGAACCTTCCAGCCGAATTTCAGAATTTTTCATAAAGTAATTCTCCAGATAAAATTCCTAACAGTTTAAACTTTAGGGATTTAATTATGGAAAACTATTAAGTTTCATGATCTGAAATATGTGTTGCTGGAAAGTATTCCAAATTCTGAGTTCAGCAAATTTTGGTTCACTGAATTTGGAGCTTCCTAGCCAAAGTTATATGCAACTGAAGTTTGAACCAAATATGAAAATTCAAATAAAGTTTAAACTGTCGAGTGGGGTCCCCGGGCTACGTGCCAGCACCTCAGTTAACACGCACGGTGGTCCGCAGAGTCTTCCGCGCAGTCGCACAGGATCCCGGTGCCACAGCAGATGCAGCGCTGTTTAACCCGAGGCTGACACATGGGACCCGTGGGGCTTCATCTACCTCGCGCTCCCGCGGCTCCCCGCCGCCCCCTTCGCCGGAGAGCTCGCCGCCGGGCGTTCTGCCGCCCGACCTTCGACAAAACTCGCCGCCTGTGCCTATTTCTACTTGGGGAACACGGTGGTGCACTCCCCGGAGCTCGGCGACGGCCGGAATAGTGCTCCCGACGGTGACAGCGGCCGGGAGCTCATCGGCGACGTCGAACTCGGTGTCCTCTGCACCTTTTTCGACGCGGTTTGCTCGGGGAACTCTGCTTACACTTGCTGATAACGGATATGAGCACTGCTCCCCGTGAAAATGGCCACAACTACGACCTCACCGGCGAGGTGCCCTGTTTTCAGCCGCCGGGCCAAAATTCTGACAAAACTAAGGTCCTAGTGCATGGAACTGGTTGCTACTTGATCGAGGAGGTGCGCTAGGTGTTCTGGAGCATGTGTGAGCTATAGCTTAATCGGTGGTTGCTTCTGTGCAACAAATTTTGTTGTCGACCGGGCTCTAACCCTAACACGCTCCGAGGAAGAACCAGAAATTCTCGCTCCACACCGCCGGAACTGGCGCACGGTTTCCTCCTACAGCCTCAGCACAAGTAAGCACACCTTTTCTTCTCTGTTGACGGCACGTGAAACCGTCGGGATCGGCCGGTCACTAGTGATCAGAGGAGGTGGCGTCGAATTCTTGTGCGGAAACGGGAGGGTAGCTCGGGGCGTGGTCGTTCTCGCTCGGGAAACAGAAAGAAGGGTGGAGCAGCTTGTGTGCTGGCCTTTGAGCCGAAATCTTTCACCGTGAGGTGGAAGTCCCGAGCGCTGCTGGCGGTCGGGCACCGGTGCGGACGTGCTGGCGCGCGAGGCTTCGGCCGGTGAAAAGATCAACCGAGGGAAACTTCACTGTGAAGGCTTCTGACATGTGGGTCCCTCCCCTCTAATACTCTCCTGATTTTTCATCTCTGTTTTTGCTGAAAATATCCCCAGCTACTCACAATTGAATGTGAGGCTTAATCACCAAGTCACAGTTTGAATTTGGTTTCCCAAATTTGAAATTTGTTTGGCTAAATTTGCTTCACATATGAACTGAAATTCAAATTCAGTTTTGAATTATTGCAAATTTAGCTCCCGACAAGATGAACTCCAATGGGGATGAAAATTGGTGGACTAACTCAGAAAAATGTGTTGAGTTTGAATATGAAGCCAACTTTTAAATCCAAGTGATGAAAGTTGCTGCAATTTGAATTTACATTCAAATTGGCCTCTTTTTCAAATGCCTCCAAAAGTGCCTCCAAAAGTGTTGGATTGGCATGAAATTTGGCCTGAACCTTCCAAAGACTATTTAAGTTCTAGGGGTGAGCTTAACCTTTCATGTTCATGTGTAGAAATCCTACTTTGTGAAAGTTAGGGCTTTCCCCTCTAATCACCCTTTTGATGGAGGTTACTTGCTCTTCACAATTCTTCACAAGATATCCATAACAAAAGCTGTGGTGTTGTGAGGTGATGAAAAATTTTGCAAGTCCCTTTTCTTGGGCTTTTACACGCGCCTTCCCAAAGACGCGGAGACGCGGAGCACGGCCCTGCCAGGAGGCGTTGCGCCCGGTCGCATCACAGTGAAGACAGGCACGTAATGTCAGGAGATGTGGACCAATAAACGCAGCGACAAGACATCCCCTGCCGCCCCTGCCATCATCAACCACTACGCCTAGCTTGCGGCGTGGGCAGGATGGCAGGTCGGAGACTCAGAAGCCCTCGCCAGAGACAACTACCGGCATTAATGCAGATACGGTAGATGGCAGAGATCTCCCCGGGACCACTTGTCGGGTCCCGGGGCCCCCCTTTTGTAAGCCGCCCGAGCCTTGGGCTATAAAAGGCTCGGGCAGGCAACATTGAAAAGGGTTCGGCTCTTTGCACACTCACACTCTGGTTCGGCAATACGCCACCTTGCAGTAGACATCCTAGCACTCAGTTCATCCCCAAGCTTACAACTCTTGTTCTAAGCACTAAGTAATACAACGAGCACCTCTGCTCACCGTGGATGAAGGGTATTATGCTCCGGTGGCCCGAACCACGTAAAAAATCCTTGTGTTCATCTCTTTCCTTCGTCCAGTACAGCAAGACCCACGCAGGGGGACTAGCCCCTCCGAAAAAGAACCTCCGCGGGCTGCCCAGAGCAGACCCGGGGGAAGTGTCGACCGCAGACGCTTCGACATTTGGCGTGCCAGGTAGGGGTTTTTTCCCTCTTGCGTCGAGTCTTCTCTCACGAAGATGACCAAGCTTCTGTCCGCGGCAAGCTCTCCTCACCCTCGTTCCTGGCGAACGATGACTAGCGAGGCTTACGTCTCGACGCACTCAGGGAGGAGTGTGTCGGGACAAGCTGGAAACCAGCAGCCGACTCCGGCAACACGGGCTCCAGCAAGCCCAAGATCTGCTGCAGCGCCGAGTGTCACTCATGGGAGTACACTAGCTGCAGCACGAGCGCTTCTACGCAATCCACCTGCTGGGGACGCGCCTCAGGCGGCGACCCAGCAGTGGACTTGCGACCTCGACCGTCTCGTCGTTGCCGCCGCCAACCCTCAGCTTCGGCGGGGATGACGCCCCAGTCAACCGGATGCGTCGCTGTCGCGCACGCCAACGGTTGACAGGCAGACGGCAGACTCCCGCTCCACCAGGCTCCCATCGGCGGACCTGAGGTCGGAGCTGGAGCGACGTCACCTGGGCGAAGATGCCCGCGTGACCATCGAGCAATGACGAGAAAGGCATCGCAACCATGAGGCCAGCGACAGCATGTCGACCGCCTTGACCCAGCCTGGGCCGCAGACGTTCGCTACGTGATCTCTGCCCCAGGCGTATGCCATGCAGGATATGCCCCAGCCATATGCCCTGCAAATGGCGCCCCCGGTTTATGGCACACCTTTGCCCATGCCGGGGTACAACGTGCCAACAGCGGACCAAGCGTTCGCGGCACCAGCACCTGCAGAAACAGGAGCGGGGTGTGCGGCCCTGGCGCCACACCTTCGCTTCGTGAAGTGGCGACGCAAGTTCCGGCCACACCTGCCAGAGAAGTACGACGGCAGCGTCGACCCGGCGGAGTTCCTCCAGATTGTCACACCCGGTTTTTCCGAAGAAACAACCAAGTGAATATCACATGTATGCCAGGATCATTTTCTCATACATGTGATGACAAATAGTGAAGCATCATTTATTACAAGCCAGGTGTCGAATATAAATAAGTCTTACATCACAAATGTCTCAATAGACACTAATGCTTCATCACAAGTAAATAAACTAGCAGCGGAATATTATTCTTTAGGGCTCCATCACAGGCGTTGCCCGGGGGGTCTTCATGAACCTAAAATCCTTCCTCGGGTCCAAAATCTTGGTCATTATACACCACCTCATTATCTTGACCTGAGCAGCAATATAAACCAACAAATATGCAAGGTTGAGTACCAAGGGTACTCAGCAAGTGTGGGAAAATTATATCATGCATGGCTAGAACAAGGAGAGGTTGAACTCATGGTTAAAGCACTACGCAATTAATACCTATCACCTTAGCTTATTAAGCACCTACATTACTACACAGGTGAAATGGTCCCAATCTCCCATCCCATCATCTTAATCTAATAACCATAACATCATTTCCAATGTTAAGCTCCCCGCTTAACATCCACAACTTCCAAAACCATCAATCCTCTAATCATGAATAAGTCCAGGCCGCTCTTAACCGTGAGCACGGCTGTCAAGACAGTTTTGACTCTGCAGAGTTTGTACCACTGTACCCACAAGTAGTGATTTCATCCCCCGTTGCCGGGTGGACTAAAAGAACCTCCATTATGCCAGTGGCTACGATCCACATTCACACTTCCCAGGTGTGTAGCCAGGAGATCACTACGAAGCCTTTACAAAGGGATTCCCGACGAGCGTGGGCCCACTGAGGTTTCACCCCTAACAGCATACAAGAGGCTCCAACCCCGCTGCAGTGGCCCCCTCTTGAGCCTTGCGGTTCATATGGTAGTCCAGCTGACACCTACTCCCCGCACCATCCAACACACCCATACTACGCCGGGGATACACCTAATTAATTGGCCAAGCTGCCCCATCTCAGCATGTGGTTGGCACTGTAAAGCCGGGTTACATGCTCCATGAACCGGTCCTTAGGATCCAGGCAAGTACTAAACACAAACTCAAGTCTCGTGCACCCAGCACACAACCAAAACATCCAACTTGCCTTGATCCCTACCTCTACATAACTCACAATGTCTCATTCAAGAGTATGGTAATATAAACTGATGATCTCATATCCCAAATATCCCATTCTAAGCATGGCTAAGCATATGCATGTGTATAAATGACATGACAAAATAAATCCCAACCCAGGCTTCAAGGAAACAAGGTAATGCAATTCTAGGGAAACTTCCTAGCATGGGTTTCATATTTAACTTGACAATGCAAATAATTCTATCTACACATCCTAGCATAGGATCAAAGTGGTCAAGGACACTTGCCTCCTTCTTGCTGCTCTTGAAATGGGTAGTCCTGATCTTGGAAAGGAATAACTTGCTCTTGAACAGGTTCTACTTCATACCATCACACATAGCAAAAGAAAAACAATAATCATAAGACATAGTTCACACTTCCACTTCATACAAACCACACATTCATATTTATGAAATTCATTCACCATTATATGTGTTTGGGTTACTTTATGTGTGTTGAGTTGTGGTTTGCATGCACTTTTAACCATGTGTATATGATTCCTACTTTTGTGTCCACCTTTATACTTACATACTATTTATATGGGTTTCCAATAAATTTCTTATATTCAACTACTTCACCTTTTTACTACCAAGTGTGTATGAAAAGTATTATTCTTCCCCATATGTGCCTTCATAATTTCTACCAACCCTAAACTGAATTCTTTGTATTTTAGAAACTCCATTTTTCATTTACTAGTTGCTATATTTTCAGATTTATATTCCTATGCATAATTGTGTATTTTATTATAAAATTAGTAATACACATCATCTAAACAGAATAGGTTCTGGTCCTAAATAATTTAATAACATATTTTGACTTTTGCCTCTGATGTAAACTATTTTATAATTATTTTACCTATTTTCTATAACTATTCTTTACCTAAAAATGTGTCCCTATACTAATAAATATGAATAATAGATGAAACAGATTTATTTCAGCCCAAAAATATATTTTTATCTCACTCCAAAGTTTTCTAAGTACTGAGAAAGTTTTTAATTAATTTTGACAATTATGTTTGTCCCCCTTTTAATTTTTAAACACTAGTTACATATTCAATTTTCTAAATTAAATACTAAACAAGGCTAAAATAATGAATTCACCCCATTACAGGGTCTATAATATTATTTTCATAATTTCCAGGGGTCTATCTACACTTATCAGAGGTGTTTTTCCTAATTTCTATTAAGTCCAGGGGTTAAAACTGATTTTTAAATGAATTTACATGATTTTCTGGAGTTCCAGGGGCTAGATCTGAAGTTTCCGGGGCTAGCTCTCAATTCCAGAGAACCCCAGGGGGTAGCACGTGAGAATTTCAGTCTTTATAACGCGGGGCTAACGTGGACCGTCCGATTTTAAACCGACGGCTGAGATTATAACATCGAACCGGTACGCGGGGTTTTAAAGTCTACCGTGCGACTTAAAATAAACGGCGCACAAGCGGCCACGTCGCTCTGATCGAGAGCGGGCGGCGCTGCCGGCGGCGCACGGCGGCGGGAAGCGGCGATCTCGCCGGAAAGTTTCGGATCCTCGAGAATTATGCCTAGAACTGTGATCTTATGGCCTAGATCGGTAGAGGGGAGGTCAGGGATCTCACCTCGGGGGTTTTCTCGAGCTCGGGGGTCCTGGAAAGTGATCGGCGGCGAGGTCCGAGGCAAAACCACGGCGAAGCTCGTCGGCGCTGGATTTACACCGTAAGTCTTCGGGTTTTCTGCACCTGCAAAGTTCCCCGGAGGCGGTGGATCAAGACCAGCGAGTTAGATCAGAGTTTCCGAGCTTAGATCGGCCAGAATTCACCGGCGAAGTCTCGGTGCTCACCGGAGTAAAAATCGGCGATCGCGTGGGAAAAACTGATCGGGGCTGGGGTTTTTATAGCCGGGGGAGGGCGGTGGGTCTGTTGTGATCGAGTTGGAGTCCTCTGGGACCAGAATTCGGGCGACGGGACGCGGTTTCCGGTCGGTTTCGATTTCGCGCGCTCGGGGGAAAAGTCCGGGGTCGCGGGGGCTCGGGGTTAGGGATGACAGGTGGGTCCCACCCGTCGGTGAGAGGCAGCGCGGCGCGCGCGGGGGCGTGCTGGCGCGGGAGTAGCTGGGCCGGCTGGCAGGTTTCGGCCCACTGGCCGGTTTTTTTCCCGTTTTCCTTTTTCTTTTTCCATTTCTTTTCTGTTTTGAGTATAATTTGAATTCCAGTTTGAATTTGAATTTTTGCAAAACATGCAACACGTCCAAAAATTTTTAAATTCCCCTCTAAACATGGTTAAGAGTTTTGAATCAAAATTTGGGGTGTTACAGCTCTACCCCCCTTAAAAGAAATCTCGTCCTCGAGATTGGTGTTTCTAAGAAAACAATTCCGGAAACTGTGCCTTGAGCTCATCTTCCCGTTCCCAGGTGGCTTCCTCTTCTGAGTGATGCTTCCACTGCACCTTGCACATCCGGATTCTCTTGTTTCTGGTGAGGCGTTCCATCGTCTCCAAAATCTTGTATGGTTGCTCGGCATAAGACAAATCTTCAGCTACATCCACTTCATTCATGGGTAACACCTCCTCAGGCGTCCTCAGACATTTCTTGAGTTGTGACACATGAAATACATCGTGCACGTCCGATAGATGCACCGGTAACTCTAGCTGGTACGCCACTTCGCCTTTTCTTTCCAAAACTTGAAAGGGTCCGATGTATCGAGGTGACAACTTCCCTTTCACCTTGAACCGACGAAGTCCTCTGATAGGGGACACCTTGAGATAAACATAGTCTCCCACGTTGAAAACGAGTTCTCTTCTTCGTACATCAGCATAACTCTTCTGGCGTGTTTGTGCTATCCTCAAGTTGTTGCGAATCTCCCTCACCTTCGCCTCGGCTTCTTGTAGCACTTCTAGACCAAACACTTTACTTTCTCCTGTTTGGTTCCAAAATAGGGGAGTTCTGCACTTCCTTCCATACAAAGCTTCAAACGGTGACATTTTCATACTAGCTTGATAGCTGTTGTTATAGGAAAACTCCGCATACGGTAAGTTCTTGTCCCAACTCCTATTGTTTTTGAGTGCACATGCTCTTAACATATCTTCAAGGATCTGATTGGTTCTTTCCGTCTGCCCTTCAGTTTGGGGATGATAGGCAGAGCTGAAGTTCAGATGGGTTCCCATGGTTTCATGCAACTTTTGCCAAAACCTCGAGGTGAACTGTGTCCCTCGGTCCGACACTATCTTCTTTGGCACTCCATGGTAACACACAATCCTTGA
The DNA here is from genome assembly GCA_030760725.1 of Neostapfia colusana. NCBI lineage: Eukaryota > Viridiplantae > Streptophyta > Magnoliopsida > Poales > Poaceae > Neostapfia > Neostapfia colusana. The sequence continues at coordinate 111,903,210 of JASWHV010000001.1, forward strand.
CATGTACAATTCTGCCAATTTGGATCCGCTGTAGCTTTCTTTCACCGGAATGAAATGAGCTACCTTGGTTAGCCTATCAATAATGACCCATATTGAATCATACCCGGATTGGGTCCTAGGCAATCCCACAACAAAATCCATGCTGATTTCTTCCCATTTCCATTCAGGTACTTTAAGTGGTTGCAATAATCCCGCGGGTCGTTGATGTTCAGCTTTCACCAACTGACATGTGTCACATAGGGCAACATGTTCCGCGACATCTCGCTTCATGCCATACCACCAATACCTGCCTTTGAGGTCCTGATACATCTTCGTACTCCCAGGATGAATGGAATAGTCGGAATCGTGAGCCTCCTTCAAAATCAATTCACGAATCTCCTTTACTTCTGGCACACAGATCCTTTTCCCGTGCCACACCGTTCCTTGTTCATCCTCTCTAAAACCAGGAGCTTTATTTTCCTTGATGAGCTGTCTGATCTCTTGTATCTTCTCATCATTCTTTTGGCCCTCGCGTATGTCTTGCTCGAGTGTGGAGTCCACTTCCATGGCGATGGCTTCACCACTATTTACTAGACATAGATTGAGTCTTATAACCTCGTCCTTCAATTCTGCGGGCATGTCCTTCAAGCTCAACTTATTGACCTGCACTTTCCGACTCAAAGCATCGGCCACGGCGTTTGCTTTCCTGGGATGATAGTTGATGCCTACATCAAAGTCATTGATTAGCTCTAACCATCTCCTTTGTCTGAGGTTGAGATCTGGTTGTGTGAATATGTACTTCAAACTCTTATGATCCGTATATATCTCTGTCCTCTTCCCCATCAAATAGTGCCGCCAAATTTTCAACGCGTGTACCACTGCAGCTAGTTCTAGGTCATGTGTAGGATAGTTCTTCTCATGCTTCCGAAGCTGCCGGGATGCATATGCCATGACATGTCCTTCTTGCATGAGAACACATCCCAACCCATTTCCAGAGGCATCGCAGTACACTGTGAAATTCTTCTGCATATCTGGCATAACCAACACTGGGGCTGTTGTCAATCTCTTCTTTAGCTCCTGAAAGCTCGTCTCGCACTGTGGCGTCCAGGTGAATGTGATTCCCTTCTCCAACAGTTTGGTGAGAGGTCTCGAGATCTTGGAGAATCCCTCAATAAACCGTCGATAGTATCCAGCCAATCCCAAAAAGCTTCGAACTTCCCCGACATTTTCAGGGGTCTTCCACTTCTGGATATCCTCGATTTTGGCGGGATCTACGGAGATTCCTCCCTCCGAGATTATATGTCCTAAAAAGGGAACTCTCTTCAGCCAAAACTCACACTTGCTCAACTTGGCATATAATTGGTGTTCTCTCAGCCTCTGTAACACCAACTTTAGATGTTTCTCATGTTCTTCTTCTTTTTTGGAGAAGACGAGAATATCATCTATGAAGACCACCACAAATTTGTCCAGATATTCCATGAATACCTTGTTCATGAGGTACATGAAATATGCTGGGGCATTGGTTAGCCCAAAAGGCATGACAGTGTATTCATACAGTCCGTACCGAGATACGAAAGCTGTCTTGGGAATATCAGATTGCCTTATCTTGAGTTGGTGGTATCCCGACCTGAGATCAATTTTCGAGAACACACAAGCTCCCCTCAACTGATCAAACAAGTCTTCAATGCGGGGTAATGGATACTTGTTTTTGATGGTTACCTCATTCAAGGCACGGTAATCCACGCATAACCTTTGGGTTCCGTCTTTCTTAGGCACAAATATCACCGGAGCTCCCCATGGTGAGGAACTAGGGCGAATATACCCCTTCTCCGTCAATTCTCTTAAATGATCCTTGAGCTCTTCTAGCTGCTTGGAGTCCATTCGATAAGGTCTCTTGTATATCGGGGCTGTTCCCGGTACTAGCTCAATTGCGAATTCCACGTCACGGTCGGGAGGCATACCTGGCAATTCCTCCGGAAAAACATCTGGATATTCCCTGATAGTCCTGATTTCCTCAACTTTCACCTCCACTTGATTTAACTTAATGTCCCTCCTAGGCTCGTGTATCGTTATGAACTTTACTCTTGTGCCATTGGGGTGAGTTAGTTCCACCGTTCTGGTCGAACAATGGATGATTCCTTTATGTTTGGTCAACCAATCCATATCCAAAATAATATCTATCCCTTGTGAATCTATCACTATGAGGTTAGCAGTAAATACTACCCCATTAATGTCTAGGCTCACTTTGGGACACACTTGTCTTGTCCTTATTTCTCCACCTGGAGAGTTTACGGCTAGCATATGGTTCATTTGTGTGGTTGCTAGGTCATACTTCTTAACAAACCCTTGAGCAATGAACGAGTGGGTAGCACTAGAATCAAACAGCAGAGTTGCAAGGTGTAAATTGGCAGGAAACTTACCAACTACCACGTCGGGTGCCTCTTGTGCTTCCTCCATAGTGACGTGGTTCACCCGTCCTCTCACTACATTCTGCTGTTGTGGCGGCGCAGGCTTCTTCTTCGGGCACTTATGGGCATAGTGCCCCACTTCACCACAGCTAAAACATTGCACCCCAACCTTAGGTGCTTGGCCTTTGTTGTCTTGGGGTTGGTTCGGGGGTCCTTGCACTGCTGGTCGAGGTGGATATGCGGGGCGAGGCTGCTGCACAAACTGACGTTGCGGCTGTGCTGGTGCTGCGGGTGGCCTGTAGTTTGGGTTGTACCCTCTTGGTGCTGAATAGGGTACCGCAGCACGGCTCGTCTGCCCCGTAGGTTGCTGCATCATACGTGGGCGGGTGTTGCTCCCTGAGGCCTGATGTGACCATCCCGCCTTCCTCTTATTCTCATTTTCCAGGGCCTTTAGCTTCCTTTCCACCACAAACGCTCTGTCCACCATCTTTTGAAAACTTTCATACTCATTGGAGGACATGGCACACTGCATCTCTGCGGTAAGTCCTTCCACGAAACAATCTTGTTTCTGCTCATCAGTCTCTATGTCTCGTGGAGCATAACGGGATAGTTGAGTAAATTTAGTGAGGTATTCCCTCACCGTCATGTTTCCCTGCTGCAGTCCCAAAAACTCCTTTCTCTTGTTTTTGAGTTCACCTCTTGGGATGTAGTGGTTGCGGAAGCTACGCTTGAACTCTTCCCAAGTGATGTTCTCAGGGTCATGATGGGCGGCCACGTAGGCGGTCCACCAATCAGCAGCAGGTCCCTGCAATTGATGAGAGGCAAACAGCACCCTCTCATACCCTTGGCATTGTATTATCCTCATCTTACTTTCAATGGTCTTCAGCCAATCATCTGCCTCCAGAGGTTCAGCAGCACTTGCAAACTTTGGAGGTTGAGTTCCTAGAAACTCACTCAACCTTGGTTGGCGTGGTGCCGCTTGTGGAGGCGGAACTTGATGCAAGTTGGCCACCACTTGAGTCAAGTTCTGGATAAGCTGATTTTGATTCTCCAGCATTTGGTGGAGAGGATCAACTTCTTCACGGCGACCACCCCTGTCCTGGCCTCCAGAAAGATGAGGGTTGCATGCCTCATCATTGTTGTTGGCGGGGTTGGCAGCACGTCCTTTTCCTCTTCCGGCCATCTGGCAGAATCAACACATGTTAATTTGATACCATTTAGTATCATCTTACTACTTTCATTTGTTGGTACTTTAAGATGTTGAGGCTTTGTTAAAACTTTACGAGGGTTTATATCTCACACCAAATAAATGCACTATTATTTCCTGTGGGTTCACACACCAAAGCAAAACAATCTGAAGACGAGGCTGTGGACAATTGCTCATGGCTTCCACAACTCACGTCACACACCAAGCATTATCACACTATTAACTACGTAACGACTCGACTACTCGACCTCTTGCTAGCTAGGGGAAAGACTCTACACTACTCGTCCTCTTGAGCTGGCTCCTCGGGATCTTCCTCCTCATTTCGACTACCTTCTGACTCTGCTTTGGATGGGGAGGCTGCTGGTGGAGAAGTGCGACGACGCCTGATTGCTCGGCGATCCGGGGAGTCAGGTGTCCATGGATCACTCACGGTGACACACAGTTCATTCCCATCTCCTCTTTCTCTCGCCTTTAAACAAGCTCGCAGCAACGCCTCTGTTTCCTTCAGGGTGTCTCGGACATCCTGAAGCTCTTGTTGACACTCCTGCAGTCGAGTGCTGAGCATAGCAGCATCCTCCAAGCACAAGTCCATGTGCTCATGGGAAGTCCCTTGCTGCACCGGTGGGTACTTGTACTCCGTGGTACCACTCTCACGTTGGAGGACATACATGTACTCAGATTTGTCCAAGTGGCGACGATAGATGTGACTCTGGCAGGTGATGGCCTCCCAAGTGACATCTTTCTCCGCGTCAACTTGTGTTGCTCGACAAGCTGGAGAGTGGTGAATCTTAAGCAGCTGATTCTCGTGTATAATCCTCATCTCCGAACTCCATTCTTCCCTCTTCTCACGGATGGTCCTGGTGGAGTTATAGTGGATGATTAGCTTGCCCGTATTGCCGGCGGCTTCGAGCATACGTCGAAGACGGCGCAACAAATCTCCTACTGCCAATCCGTAGGAAAGGTACGTCACTGGACGACTCTCCTCTCTTTCGGCAAGGGCAACTACGGGAACTCTCCCTCCTGTGGACTTACGAGCGGTGCGAATCATGCGAACCATCTAAAACAAAAGAATTTAAAATTAGGTTAGATAAAATCTCAAATAAAAATCCTATTTTGAATGAAAGTTGGGGTAAGATGAAGAAAATGACTCCTTTAATAACACTTTTCCACCCACACCTTGGAAAATAGTTTTCAAGAAAATAGGGCCCTTAAATACGTCCATTTCTATCTAGGTTCACGTTCCTACGGGCAACCTTGGCTCTGATACCACCTCTGTCACACCCGGTTTTTCCGAAGAAACAACCAAGTGAATATCACATGTATGCCAGGATCATTTTCTCATACATGTGATGACAAATAGTGAAGCATCATTTATTACAAGCCAGGTGTCGAATATAAATAAGTCTTACATCGCAAATGTCTCAATAGACACTAATGCTTCATCACAAGTAAATAAACTAGCAGCGGAATATTATTCTTTAGGGCTCCATCACAGGCGTTGCCCGGGGGGTCTTCATGAACCTAAAATCCTTCCTCGGGTCCAAAATCTTGGTCATTATACACCACCTCATTATCTTGACCTGAGCAGCAATATAAACCAACAAATATGCAAGGTTGAGTACCAAGGGTACTCAGCAAGTGTGGGAAAATTATATCATGCATGGCTAGAACAAGGAGAGGTTGAACTCATGGTTAAAGCACTACGCAATTAATACCTATCACCTTAGCTTATTAAGCACCTACATTACTACACAGGTGAAATGGTCCCAATCTCCCATCCCATCATCTTAATCTAATAACCATAACATCATTTCCAATGTTAAGCTCCCCGCTTAACATCCACAACTTCCAAAACCATCAATCCTCTAATCATGAATAAGTCCAGGCCGCTCTTAACCGTGAGCACGGCTGTCAAAACAGTTTTGACTCTGTAGAGTTTGTACCACTGTACCCACAAGTAGTGATTTCATCCCCCGTTGCCGGGTGGACTAAAAGAAACTCCATTATGCCAGTGGCTACGATCCACATTCACACTTCCCAGGTGTGTAGCCAGGAGATCACTACGAAGCCTTTACAAAGGGATTCCCGACGAGCGTGGGCCCACTGAGGTTTCACCCCTAACAGCATACAAGAGGCTCCAACCCCGCTGCAGTGGCCCCCTCTTGAGCCTTGCGGTTCATATGGTAGTCCAGCTGACACCTACTCCCCGCACCATCCAACACACCCATACTACGCCGGGGATACACCTAATTAATTGGCCAAGCTGCCCCATCTCAGCATGTGGTTGGCACTGTAAAGCCGGGTTACATGCTCCATGAACCGGTCCTTAGGATCCAGGCAAGTACTAAACACAAACTCAAGTCTCGTGCACCCAGCACACAACCAAAACATCCAACTTGCCTTGATCCCTACCTCTACATAACTCACAATGTCTCATTCAAGAGTATGGTAATATAAACTGATGATCTCATATCCCAAATATCCCATTCTAAGCATGGCTAAGCATATGCATGTGTATAAATGACATGACAAAATAAATCCCAACCCAAGCTTCAAGGAAACAAGGTAATGCAATTCTAGGGAAACTTCCTAGCATGGGTTTCATATTTAACTTGACAATGCAAATAATTCTATCTACACATCCTAGCATAGGATCAAAGTGGTCAAGGACACTTGCCTCCTTCTTGCTGCTCTTGAAATGGGTAGTCCTGATCTTGGAAAGGAATAACTTGCTCTTGAACAGGTTCTACTTCATACCATCACACATAGCAAAAGAAAAACAACAATCATAAGACATAGTTCACACTTCCACTTCATACAAACCACACATTCATATTTATGAAATTCATTCACCATTATATGTGTTGTGGTTACTTTATGTGTGTTGAGTTGTGGTTTGCATGCACTTTTAACCATGTGTATATGATTCCTACTTTTGTGTCCACCTTTATACTTACATACTATTTATATGGGTTTCCAATAAATTTCTTATATTCAACTACTTCACCTTTTTACTACCAAGTGTGTATGAAAAGTATTATTCTTCCCCATATGTGCCTTCATAATTTCTACCAACCCTAAACTGAATTCTTTGTATTTTAGAAACTCCATTTTTCATTTACTAGTTGCTATATTTTCAGATTTATATTCCTATGCATAATTGTGTATTTTATTATAAAATTAGTAATACACATCATCTAAACAGAATAGGTTCTGGTCCTAAATAATTTAATAACATATTTTGACTTTTGCCTCTGATGTAAACTATTTTATAATTATTTTACCTATTTTCTATAACTATTCTTTACCTAAAAATGTGTCCCTATACTAATAAATATGAATAATAGATGAAACAGATTTATTTCAGCCCAAAAATATATTTTTATCTCACTCCAAAGTTTTCTAAGTACTGAGAAAGTTTTTAATTAATTTTGACAATTATGTTTGTCCCCCTTTTAATTTTTAAACACTAGTTACATATTCAATTTTCTAAATTAAATACTAAACAAGGCTAAAATAATGAATTCACCCCATTACAGGGTCTATAATATTATTTTCATAATTTCCAGGGGTCTATCTACACTTATCAGAGGTGTTTTTCCTAATTTCTATTAAGTCCAGGGGTTAAAACTGATTTTTAAATGAATTTACATGATTTTCTGGAGTTCCAGGGGCTAGATCTGAAGTTTCCGGGGCTAGCTCTCAATTCCAGAGAACCCCAGGGGGTAGCACGTGAGAATTTCAGTCTTTATAACGCGGGGCTAACGTGGACCGTCCGATTTTAAACCGACGGCTGAGATTATAACATCGAACCGGTACGCGGGGTTTTAAAGTCTACCGTGCGATTTAAAATAAATGGCGCACAAGCGGCCACGTCGCTCTGATCGAGAGCGGGCGGCGCTGCCGGCGGCGCACGGCGGCGGGAAGCGGCGATCTCGCCAGAAAGTTTCGGATCCTCGAGAATTATGCCTAGAACTGTGATCTTATGGCCTAGATCGGTAGAGGGGAGGTCAGGGATCTCACCTCGGGGGTTTTCTCGAGCTCGGGGGTCCTGGAAAGTGATCGGCGGCGAGGTCCGAGGCAAAACTACGGCGAAGCTCGTCGGCGCTGGATTTACACCGTAAGTCTTCGGGTTTTCTGCACCTGCAAAGTTCCCCGGAGGCGGTGGATCAAGACCAGCGAGTTAGATCAGAGTTTCCGAGCTTAGATCGGCCAGAATTCACCGGCGAAGTCTCGGTGCTCACCGGAGTAAAAATCGGCGATCGCGTGGGAAAAACTGATCGGGGCTGGGGTTTTTATAGCCGGGGGAGGGCGGTGGGTCTGTTGTGATCGAGTTGGAGTCCTCTGGGACCAGAATTCGGGCGACGGGACGCGGTTTCCGGTCGGTTTCGATTTCGCGCGCTCGGGGGAAAAGTCCGGGGTCGCGGGGGCTCGGGGTTAGGGATGATAGGTGGGTCCCACCCGTCGGTGAGAGGCAGCGCGGCGCGCGCGGGGGCGGGCTGGCGCGGGAATAGCTGGGCCGGCTGGCGGGTTTCGGCCCACTGGCCGGTTTTTTTCCCGTTTTCCTTTTTCTTTTTCCATTTCTTTTCTGTTTTGAGTATAATTTGAATTCCAGTTTGAATTTAAATTTTTGCAAAACATGCAACACGTCCAAAAAATTTTAAATTCCCCTCTAAACATGGTTAAGAGTTTTGAATCAAAATTTGGGGTGTTACACAGATCTACTCCACCGCCATCCTTGCTGCAGGAGGGGATGAGGCCGTCATGGCCAACTACTTCCCCATCGCCTAGACCGGCCCAACACGGTCTTGGCTCATGACCCTCCCCCAGGGTTCCATAACATCCTGGGGAGAGCTCTGCCGACAGTTCACCGCCAACTTCGGCAGCTCCTACACCCGTCCCGGCACGGAACTTGACCTCCACGCCATCTGACAACAACCTGGAGAGTCGCTGCGCTCCTTCATCCAGCGGTTCTCCCAGGTACGGAACACCATCCCCCATATCCAAAATGCTTCTGTGGTGGTGGCGTTCCGGCAGGGTGTAAGGGACAAGAAGATGCTCGAGAAGCTCGCCACCAGAGAGGTGCGCGACGTCTCGGAGCTCTTCAGCCTGGCGGATAAGTGCGCCAGAGCGGCGGAAGGGCGCAACTGGCACTCGCAGCCAACCTCCAAAGCCGGAGGACAGCCCGGGTCTAGCGCTGCTCCCCATGGGAGCAGCAAGACGACCAAGAAGGGCGGCGGCAAGACCAAGCCACCGGCCGGAGCTCCCGTTGCTGCTGCTGCAGCACCCAGCGGAGCTCGGGGGCCACTCCCCGACATGAGGCTGCGATAGTCACCAGCCCCTGGCGGTGACCACAGCGAGCCGTGCCCCGTGCACAACACCAGCAGCCATACTGCTGCTGAGTGCCGGAAATCCAGAATCTCGTGGAACGCTTCCGCAAGGGGAAGCAACCACGTGCGGACGCCCCTTCCTTCCGCCAGAGGAAGGGCAAGCAGAAGGTCGACCCCTGGGACAACGTCGATCAGAAGATTGAGTTCCAGGAGCCCCGGCGTGCTCTGAAGATGGTCCACCACCACGAGGGCTCCAGCTCCAGTGACGACGAGCGCTGGAAGACGCTCCACGTCATCTACGGAGGGTCCTCGGACCCCTCGTCCCGGAGCGCAGTCAAGACCCTGCACCGAGCTGTGGCGTCGGTGGCCCCTACCCCGTGCGCAACACCGCACCTCAAGTGGGTAGGGACCCCCATCACCTCTGACGCCACCGACTTACCCAAGAACATGGCTGGGGCCGGACAGCTACCGCTCTTGGTAGCCCCCACAATCGCCGACGTGAAGATGTACCACGTCCTGGTGGATGGCGGGGCTGGCCTCAACCTCATCTGTCGTGCAGCCTTCCAGAAGCTGCAGATCCCGATGGCCAAGCTCGCCCCCTCGAGCCCGTTCTCAGGCGTAGGGCCGGGACAAGTCGTTCCCTATGGCAACATCAGCCTACCGGTGACCTTCGGGGCACCGGGACACTACCGAACAGAGTACATTCTGTTCGACGTGGCAGAGGTCGACCTCCCGTTCAACGCCATCATTGGCAGGCCAGCACTGTACCGGTTCATGGCGGTAGCCCACTACGGCTACCTCGTCTTGAAGATGCCTACACCAACAGGCGTCCTCAAGATCCGTGGAGACCGCACTGCAGCAGTGTCAGCCTTGGAGAAGCTCCAAGCACTTGCGACAGCCCGAACACCAGCCCCTGGCGGTGCAGAACGGGGCCAGCTCCACCCGAGTGCACGCCACCGTGCCTCAACCTCTGCACCCTGAGTGCAGCCCCACGACGAGGACGACGTCCCCCTGAAGGTCGTCCAAGTCGGCGCCGAAGCTGCCCAGACCACCCGGATTGCCGGGGGCCTGGACAGCAAATAGGAAGGCGCGCTCATCACCTTCCTTCGGCACAACATTGACGTGTTCGCGTGGCAACCATCGCAGATGCCGGGGATCCCTAGGGAGGTGATCGAGCACCATCTGAAGATCTTCCCCGACGCCCGACCAATCCAACAGAAGCCTCTGAAGCAGTCCATCGAGCGGCAGAACTTCATCCGTGAAGAAATCAAGAAGCTGCTGAACGCTGGCTTCATATGGGAAGTCCACCACCCCCGGTGGTTGCCGAACCCTGTCGTCGTCCCAAAGGCCGGCGGGAAGCTCCGGATGTGCATCGACTACACCAGTCTCAATAAGGCATGTCTCAAAGATCCATTCCCTCTCCCTAGAATAGATCAAATAGTAGACTCTACATCAGGCTGTGATATGTTATGCTTCCTAGACGCCCATGCACAAAACCTTTGGAGAGTTAATAAGAGACTTAGTTGAGATGTATATCGATGACATCGTTGTCAAAGTCAGACAGAGCACATCCTTGTTAGACAACTTAGCTCTAGTCTTTGACAAACTGCGCTCCACGCGCACCAAGCTGAACCCAGACAAGTGTGTGTTCGGCGTATCCTCTGGGAAGCTCCTAGGATTCCTGGTCTCACACCGAGGGATCGAAGCCAACCCAGAGAAGATCAAGGCCATTGAGCTGATGCGGCCCCAGACCCGCATCAAAGATGTCCAGAAGCTCACGAGATGCCTAGCTGCGCTGAGTCCGTTCATACCGAGGCTAGCGGAGCGGGCCCTTCCCTTCTTCAAGCTCCTGCGCAAATCCTGTCCGTTTGCTTGCACCGACAAAGCATAAGAAGCATTCCAGGAGTTGAAGCAACTCCTGACGACCCTACCCATCATGGTAGCCCTAGAGCCCGGAGAGCACCTGCTGCTCTACATTGCGGTGACAACAGAGGTGGTGAGCATGGTCCTCGTCTCAGAGCGTCTGGACCCCTCATCACCGCAACGAGCTCCAGCAGCTGAGGTCAAGCACCAAGGCTGCCCGGGCCCCATGGGGGGCCCCGACAGCCAGGAGGTCTTGGGAGCCCAAGACGACCTCCCGACGCTCCATGACAACCACCCGGAGGTCCAAGGGGACCACCCGGAGGTCCAAGGCAGCTTCCTGGAGGTCCAAGGGAACCTCCCGAAAGTTCAAGACAACCTCCCGTTGGTCCAGCGAGACCTCCGGGTGGTTCAAGATGACCTCCCGGAGGTCCAATGGGACCTCCCGGGGGTCCAAGATGGTCAAGAAGCCTCCGGGCCCCAGCCCCCGGAGGATGCCCAGGGCATGTCTTCCTCCTGTCGGCCTGAGCCAATGGAGGAAGACACCCCGGGTCCCCCAGAAAGGACCCGGACCATCCAGAGACCCATCTACTACATCAGCGAAGTCCTCCACGACGCCAAGACAAGGTACCTAGAGGTCCATAAGCTGTTGTATGCAGTTCTCGTGGCATCCAGGAAGCTCCGGCACTACTTTCAAGCCCACCGGATCTCGGTGGTCACCTCCTTCCCGCTGAAGACCATCCTTCACAGCCCCAACGCAACTGGCAATGTCGCTAAGTGGGTAGCGGAGTTGGCAGAGTTCGAGCTGGACTTCCTCCCTCGTCACGCAGTCAAGAGTCAAGCACTGGCTGACTTCGTGGCCGAGTGGACGCCATCGGCATCTAACCCACGGGGCCCCATGGACGGTTGTCGGTACCCTCAATAAGGGGTACCCCTGCGCACATGGGTAACTGCCTAAGGACCTCGCCCTTCTCCACAGGGAGAGCTCCGAAGTCGCCATGTGTCCAGCGGGGCCGGACCTCCCTCTCCTCAGAGGAGAGCTCCGGGCCCGCCACGTGGACAGCAGAGCCGGACCTCCCCCCCCCCCTCCGTGGGAAGAGCTCCGAAGGCTCCACGTGTCCAGCGGGGCCGGATCTCCCTCTCCTCAGAGGAGAGCTCCGGGTCCGCCACGTGGACAGAAGGGCCGGACCTCCCCCCTTCGCGGGGAGAGCTCCGAAGGTTCCACGTGTCCCGCCGGGCCGGACCTCCCTCTCCTCAGAGGAGAGCTCCGGACCCGCCACGTGGCCAGCAGAGCAGCGCTGCCAGCCCCCGCGCGGTAGGCAGCAGGAGTAAAGACGCGCCATACCTTGCCCGTACAAGGTATTCAAGACCCTTGCCTTCCCAAGGCGCGGAGACGCGGAGCACGCCTCTGTCAGGTGCCGTTGCGCCCAGTCACATCGCAGACTGGCATGCCGCGTCAGGGCCTGCCCGCCAATAAACACAGCGACAAGACATCCCCTGCCGCCCCTGCCAACCACTATGACTAGCTTGCGGCATGGGCAGGGCGGCAGAATGAAGACTCGGAAGCCCTCGCTAGAGAAAACTACCGGCGTAACTGCAGATACGGTAGATGGCAGGCAATCTCCCCGGGACCACCTGTCGGGTCCCGGGCCCACCTTGTAAGCCACCCGAGCCTTGGACTATAAAAGACTCGGGTAGGCAACGTTAGCAGAGGTTCGGCATTTCACCCACTCTCGTCTAGGGCAAGCTTACGATGTAGCACCCATCTCACCCTCAAGCTCAGAACTCCGTTTCTGAGCGCGAAGCAATACAACGAGCAACTCTGCTCACCGTGGACATAGGGTATTACGCTCCGTCGGCCTGAACCACGTAAAAATCCCCGTGTCAAGCTTCTCCCTCAATCGTCCCTAAGGTTGAAGCTCTCCGTGAGTGACTAGCCCCTCCGAAAAAGAACCTCCGCGGGCTGCCCAGAGCAGGCCCCGGGTAAGTGTCGGCTACACACTTTGACATTTGGCGTGCCAGGTAGGGGGCTTTTCCCTTGCGCGACGAGCTTCTGCCGATGAAGATGACGAAGCTTCCTTCAGCGGCAAGCTCTCCCCGCCCACGTTCGCGGCGAACGGTTACCAGCGGGGACTACGTCTCGACACACTCAGGACGGAGTGTGTCGGCGCAAGCTGGAAGCCAGCAGCCGACTCCGGCAGCGCCGACTCCGGCAGCATAGGCTCCAGCGAGCGTGAGATCCACTGCAGCGCTGAGTGTCTCCCACGGGGGCGCACTAGCTGCAGCACGGGCACTACTGCACAATCCACCTGCTGGGGACGCGCCTCAGTCAGCGAGCCAGCAGTGGATTCGTGACGTAGACCGTCTGGTCGTCGCCACCGCCAACCCTCGACTTCGGCGGGGACGACGTCCCGGTCAGCCGGCTGTGTCGCTGACGCGCATGCCAACGGTTGACGGGCAGACGGCAGATTCCCGCTCCACCAGGCTCCCATCAGCGGACCTGAGATCGGAGCTGCAACAACGTCACTTGGGCGACGATGCCCGAGTGGTCATCGAGCGACGACGAGAAAGGCGTCGCAACCAAGAGGCTGGCGACAGCATGTCGACCGCCTCAACCCAGCCTGGGCCGCAGACATTCGCCATGCGATCTCTGCCCCAGGCGTACGTCACGCAGCATATGCCCCAGCCATATGCCATGCAAATGGTGCCCCCGGTCTATGGCGCAGCCTTGCTCATACCGGGGTATATGGTGCCGGCAGCGAACCAAGCGTTTGCGGCACCAACACCTGCAGCAACAGGAGCAGGATGTGCAGCCCTGGCGCCACACCTTCGCTTCGCGAAGTGGCCACGCAAGTTCTGGCCGCACCTGCCCGAGAAGTACGACGGCAGCGTCAACCCGGCGGAGTTCCTCCAGGTCTACTCCACCGCCATCCTTGCTGCAGGAGGGGAAGAGGCCGTCATGGCCAACTACTTCCCCGTCGACTTGACCGGCCCAGCCCGGTCTTGGCTCATGAATCTTCCCCAGGGGCCCATAACCTCCTGGGGGGAGCTCTGCCGGCAGTTCACTGCTAACTTCGGCAGCTCCTACACCCGGCCTGGCATGGAGCTCGACCTCCACGCCATCCAGCAACAACCTGGAGAGACGCTGCGCTCCTTCATCCAGCGGTTCTCCCAGGTACGGAACACCATCCCGCATATCCAAAATGCTTCTGTGGTGGTGGCGTTCCGGCAGGGTGTACGGGACAAGAAGATGCTTGAGAAGCTCGCGACCAGAGAGGTTCGCGATGTCTCAGAGCTCTTCAGCCTGGCGGACAAGTGCGCCAGGGCAGCAGAAGGGCGGAACTGGCACTCACTGCCAGCCACCGAGTCAGGAGGACAGCCCGGATCTGGCGCTGCTTCCTATGGAAGCGGCAAGAAGATCAAGAACCAGGGCGGTGGCAAGATGAAACCACCGACCGCAGCTCCCGTTGCTGCAGCAGCAGCACCCAGCGGAGCTCGGAGGCCACGCCCCGACAAGAGGCAGCGACAGTCACCAGCTCCAGATGGTGACCAAGGCGAGCCATGCCCCATGCACGACACCAGCAGCCATACCGCTGCTGAGTGCCAGGAGATTCAGAAGCTCGCGGAGCGCTTCCGCAAGGGGAAGCAACCGCGTGCTGATGCCCCTCCCTTCCATCAAAGGGAGGGTAAGTAGAAGGTCGACACCCAAGACAACGTTGGACACCAGGTGGGGTTCCAGGAGCCTCAGCGCGCCGTAAAGGCGGTACACAACTATGAGGACTCCAGCTCCAGTGACGACGAGTCAGAGCGGTAGCCAACTACGACTGCCCCAAAAGATATGTGGAGACTGCACTGCTGCAGTATCAGCCTTGGAGAAGCCCCAAGCAGTTGCAGCAGCCCGAGCGCCAGCCCCCGGTGGTGCAGAACTGGGCCAGCTCCACCCGAGCACACGTCTCTATGCCTCAACCTCACCTCCCGGGGGCCGCCCAAGATCCGTCAACATCCTGTCGGCCTGAGCCAATGGAAGAAGACATCCTGGGTCCCCCAAGATGAGTCTGGGTCCGCCTACCTCTTGTCGGCCTGAGCCGATAGAGGAAGGTACCCCGGGGCTCCCGGGAGAAGCCGCGCAGGACCAGCTCCGGCGTGAAGATATCGACCTCGTCGATGAGGCACGATTACAAGCAACACCCCACAACGCACGGCCCCGGCTGGTGCTCCGGCACTACCGCCAAAGGACCAATCACGTCTGGGAGCTACAAGAAGGTGTCCTAGTGCCGCGGCGCACACTTTGCCGTGAAGGACCTATAAACTATCCCCCAGCCGAGAAGGTCCCTTCCGAGTCGTGAAAGTTGCCGCCCCAGGTACGTACGCCTCTCCACCAAGGATGGGATCTGCTCCCGAACCCTTGGAGCATGGAACATCACAGTAAGTTCTATCCCCTGAGCATTAGTAGAACAGGCCTTTACCTTTCTGTAATAGATCCCATAGGCTCCAGGAACAGCGCTCAGAGCAGCTAAGCCTCAGGGGACGGTCCAGGACTACGTCCAGCTTGGCCTGGTTCCGACCCCAAGCGCGTAGAGTCTTGCTTCCCTTCTTAATGCGGCGGGTTGTTGCCTCCATGTTTAGCCTGCCTTCCTCCCATGGGCATTTACACAGAAACCTGTTCTACCACACTCTTACTTATGTGCTCATTTAAATTACGCATTAATTTCTATGACCGCACTTTCCATGTATGCTCACCGTACATTTAGCTCCCCTTTCCCGCTCTCATCCATAGTCAGCATTTGCTATCCTACCGAAGGCGGTTGCGCTTGAGGCACCTGTCGATGGCCAGGGGGCCTTTCGGGCCTCCCCCAGTCAGGTGTTGCGGCGCCAGTTGGTCACCTCCAGGAAAGGCCTGCGCTGTGCATGGGGGGTCCAGGGTATGTAGCCTGCTTTGCCGGTTCCGACCCTAAGCGTGCACGCCCTGCCCTTCGGAGGTCCAGGGGAGTACAACCTCTTTGCCTGGTTCCGTACCGAAAGCCTGTGCACTCTGCTTCCCCGGTGTACGGTCCGGTACTAGGGATCGGACGGTCGTACCCTGACGTCGGAGGGAGCCGGAGCCCCGGCGCCTCGCGCACAGAATTGCCCAAGCCCCGTATACTGGACTAGGATCGTAAGCCAGATAAGACTAAGATACGGGGAGGGGAGAACCCCCCGAGGAGAATTACGCTTCCTCTACCTGTGTGCAGGATCTCCAGGTTTTAGCTACGGGGACCGCATGAAGGGGGGGAAGAGCCATCGACTACTCCAGCGCAAGACCGGAGGATCCGGATCTCGCCCCTTCTGCAGGGGCGAGCCCCGAAGGTCCCACGTGTCCAGCAGGGCCGGAGCTCCCCTCTCCTCAGAAGGAGCTCCGGGCCCGCCACGTGGCCGGCAGAGCCAAGCCTCGCCCCTCCGCAGGGGTGAGCCATGAAGGCCCCACGTGTCTAGCGGGGCCGGACCTCCATCTTCACAAAAGAGAGCTCCGGGCCCGCCATGTGGTCGGCAGATCCGGACCTCCCTATTCTCACGGGGTGAGCTCCGGAGACCTCTGGGGCCCTTAACTCAATAAGGACCCAAGGAAGGTGTCTGTGCAGGGCTTCAAGATTGGTGAAGACCTCTGAGTACCTTGCGGAGCTAAGGACTCGGCCAGACCAAGCCAAGAAGAAGACAAAAGCACACAGACACAGAAAATAACAAGAGTCTATTCATTCAAGGCTCCATGAGTTGGACTACAGACTCAACGAAAGAAAAAGAAAAGATACAAGCCCTAGGATTCCCCTGGCTCTCGCCGGAACCTAGAGGCTACGAGGGCGGCTATGTCCCCAACTTCAGCCCTGGCGGCTTCCTCCCATTCCGTGGCGGGGCCCTGACTCGCTGGCTCCAGTGAGAAGGAGGGATCCCGGCTCCGGAAGCACGCCAACACGTGCGTAGCAACCTCCATTGCGAGGCCCCGTCCCTCTGCCTCGAGCTCGCCGGCGACCACCGCTTCAATCTTGTTCAGCCTGGCGCCGATAGACTCGAGCGCGGGGATCACCTCGACCACCTTCTGCGCCGGGGCCGCTGCCTTCACCGGGCTAAATCCAAGAGGGACCAGGGCGGACCCCGCCTGGTCGACGAAGCTCGAGACCACCCGGGCCTCGGAGGACCGTGAGGCCAGGAGCTCCTCCACCTCGCGGCGGGCTACCAGCAAGGCGTCAAGGTTCCCCTCGGAGAATTCCCTCTCCTTGGTTGCCAGCGAGCTCTCCCGAAGCTGGAGACTCTGGGCAAGCTGCTCCAGCTCCGAAGCCCGGAAGTCCGCTGCCAGCTCCCGAAACAGGGCCGCCTGGTGCTTCCGGGAGACCTGCTCCTCCCTCGCGACCAGGTCTGCCTTCTGGGACTCCAGCTCCTTGGCACGGGCCCTCAGGTCGCCCTCGCCAGCCGCCAGCCGTGCAGTGATCTTCTCCGCCTCGGCTGCTGCAGAACACTCCTGGTCCGCAATGGCGCGCTCACGGCGCTCCAGCTTCAGACGCAGATCCTCCAAAGCGGAGAGACGCTCATCGACCTAAGCGTGAAACTCGCGGGCCTCCTGGTGGTGCCGCCGAGTCTCGGAGTCCAACCGGTTGATGGCCCTCCTCTGACGGTCAAGGAGTGCCTCCATGACATCGAGCGACTCCCGCCTCGAGTCAAGCTCCTCCCTGACATCCTCGGTTCACTCCTTCAAGAGGTGCCCCCAGGTGAGGAGGCGATCTCTCTCTACGGCCTGCCCCTCCCGCTCTCGACCAAGCGCGGCCAGAACCTGCCGGACGCTCGTCTGAGCGAGCTCAAGAGCGTCTGCCAGGGGCAGCGGGGCGGCAGAGGCCGAAGCCGTGCCCCCCGACCTCCTCCATCACGTCATCTTCAGGGGGAGTCGACGCTCCGGCAACCAGGATAAGGCTCTGGCCAGGAGAAGCCGGCACTGGGGCAGGCTCGCTCCCGGTGCGCCCCGGTTCGCTGCCCACCCTAGGGCCTGTGGCAGCTTCTCCCGCTTCGGCAACCGGAGGCGGCACACCGCCAGCCGGTCCCGCCGAACCTTCAGCGACAGCCGGCTCCCGAGCCGGTGAAGGGGGATGAACGGGAGGAGGTCGCCGCTGCCGCAAGAGCCGGGCCTACCGGCGCAGAAGGAACTTGCGCTGGCTTGGGGGCCGCTGCGACCGTTTCGCCTTCCGGGCGCTGTGGCGCAGATCCCCTGTCAGTCGGTGATGGCCGGGAAACGGGAACGTTGCCGGCACATGAGGGGTCCTTGCAAACATGGGAGACTCCCGAGTTAAGAAAAGAAGAAGGCGATACAGGCTCTAGAATCCGGTAAACATCGCATACCGAGAGACACGAGCGCTCCAACGGGCTCTGAACCCCGGCTTCCGAGCTGGGGTAGGCCCACTAGAGCCCGCCGTCGCCACCGAGGGCGGCCCCGCAGTCGCCCGGACTGGCGGGGCAGGGGATGCTTCTGAAGCCCCCCTAGACGCCAATCCAGCCCCTGAGGCCCGGGGTGCCTGAGTTCTTGGCTCGCCCCTAGACGTCGCCGCACCAGCACTTCCCCTCGAAGCTCCACCACCTGAGGAAGGAGGGCGCGACGCCCGGGGACCCTCAGTCCATCACCGCTCAAGAGGAGTCCCATCGGGATGATGAGCCCGAGACCTCTTGGAGTCGCCATCGGACGGGGCGCCATCTCCCGAAGCAGGGCGCGCAGGCGCCCTGGATCCCTGACTCGGCGCGAACGCCGCCGCCGAGGAGACCGACCGCGCTTCTTCTCTGGAGGCAGGTTGGAAGCCATGGCAGGAGAAAGCTCAAGGACAGGGAAGACAAGGGCGCAAGAGCTCAAGGAAGATGCAAGCGTTGGGAAGTGCGAAGGGAAGCCGCGATGCGGGTAAGATCCCCTTTTAAACTTCCAGGCGCGATTCAAAACGATTCAAAACTCTTCGAATACGCCGCTTGGACAACCGCTTCAGCTCCAAGACCAGGCGTCGATGAAATCTGGACCCAAGCCGTCCGGCTGAAGCGGTGGGCCAAGAAGTCAGTCTCCCAAGGAGACGAGCCGGCGAGACACTTCGGCGGTTCCCGAAAAGGCACGACGACGTGCAGAAGTGGCAGCCTTGGGAACCGCCGCAGTGAAAGCATCCATCAAGTGGGGCGCACGCCCCCACGATCCCGCGACTCTTCGTGCTCTGGCAATGGTCAATGCGGGTCTTCGAGAAGGTGCACGGAGCGAAAGAGACTGGGGCCCCACCTCGGGCTTGCTATCTCCCCCGAGATGGGCCCGGGGGCCACTGTCGGTACCCTCAATAAGGGGTACCCCCACGCACAGGGGTAACTTCCTAAGGACCTCGACCTTCTCCGCAGGGAGAGCTCCGAAGGCGCCATGTGTCCAGCGGGGCCGGACCTCCCTCTCCTCAGAAGGTAGCTCCAGGCCCGCCACGTGGCCAACTGAGCCGGACCTCCCCCCTCCGCGGGGAGAGCTCCGGAGGCTCCACGTGTCCTGCGGGGCCGGACCTCCCTCTCCTCAGAGGAGAGCTCCAGGCCCACCACGTGGGCAGCAGAGCCGGACCTCCCCCCCCCTCCGCGGGGAGAGCTCCGAAGGCTCCACGTGTCCAACGGGGCCGGATCTCCCTCTCCTCAGAGGATAGCTTCGGGTCTGACACGTGGACAGAAGAGTCGGACCTCCCCCCTCCGCGGGGAGAGCTCCGAAGGCTCTAGTGTCCCGCGGGGCCAGACCTCCCTCTCCTCAGAGGAGATCTCCGGACCTGCCATGTGGCCAGCAGAGCAGAGCTGCCAGCCCCTGCGCGGTAGGCAGCAGGAGTAAAGACGCGCCATACCTTGCCCGTACATGGTATTCAAGATCCGCGCCTTCCCAAGGCGCGGAGACGCGGAGCACGCCTCTGTCAGGTGCCGTTGCGCCCAATCACATCGCAGACTGGCACGCCGCGTCAGAGCTTGCCCGCCAATAAACACAGCGACAAGACATCCCTTGCTGCCCCTGCCAACCACTACGACTAGCTTGCGGCATGGGCAGGGCGGCAGAACAAAGACTCGGAAGCCCTTGCCAGAGAAAACTACCGGCGTAACTGCAGATACGGTAGATGGCAGGCAATCTCCCCGGGACCACATGTCGGGTCCCGGGCCCACCTTATAAGCCGCCCGAGCCTTGGACTATAAAAGGCTCGGGTAGGCAACGTTAATAGAGGTTCGGCATTTCACCCACTCTCGTCTAGGGCAAGCTTACGCTCTAGCACCCATCTCACCCTCAAGCTCAGAACTCCGGTTCTGAGCGCCAAGCAATACAACGAGCAACTCTGCTCACCGTGGACGTAGGGTATTACGCTCCGGCGGCCCGAGCCATGTAAAAATCCCCGTGTCAAGCTTCTCCCTCAATCGTCCCTAACGCTGAAGCTCTCCGTGAGTGACTAGCCCTTCCGAAAAAGAACCTCCACGGGCTGCCCAGAGCAGGCCCGGGGGAAGTGTCGGCTACACACTTCGACAATGGTGAACCGGAGCCCCGAGCTCTGGTCTCAACCAAGCCCCACTGGACACTCTTCTTCGACGGCTCCTCGCGAAAGCAAGGGGTCGGTGCCGGCGTACTGCTTCTCATGCTATCGGGGGAGCAGTTTGGGTACATGGTGCGTCTCAGTTTCAAGGCAACCAACAACATGGCGGAGTATGAAGCTCTCATCTTCGGCCTGAAGACGGCGCTGTCTCTCGGCGCTCGCTAGTTTTTGGCAAAGGGCGACTCCGAGCTAGTCATCAAGCAAGTCAAGGGTGAATGCTCTTGCAACGACCCGCAACTAGCTGCTTATCTGCTCTACGTGCAGATGCTGGAGAAAGACTTCCTCGCCTTGGACCTGTGCCATGTACCGTGCGCCGACAACGCCGCGGCCGATGACCTCTCAACGAAGGCTTCCACCGGAGCCCCGGCGCCCGAAGGAATCTTCGAGTGGACGTTGCCGCGGCCCACACCCCAGCCCACCGAGCCGGGCGAAGGGGGCGGGACCAGCACCTCGAAGCTGGCGGTCCCGGCGGCCCTGCAACCATGGACGCCGCCAAGGATCATAAGCGTCATTGGGGACTCCGTGCTACCCAGCGCTCAAGATCCAGAAGCTCAAGTCAGACCCGATGCATAGATAACGGAGATCCGGGACTACTTGAAAGACAACATCCTTCCTGATGAACGTGTATCCACTGAACAGATCGTGCGCATGGCTAAAAGATACGTGCTGGTAGAAGGGGATCTCTACCGGCATGGCGTTAACCACGTCCTACTGCGGTGCATAACCTAGGAAGAAGGCTGCGGCTTGGTCACTGAGATCCATGGTGGCGAATATGGGAGTCACGCTTCCTCGCGCATGCTCGTTGGTAAAGCCTTCGGGCATGGCTTCTACTTGCCGACAACACTCCAGGATTCCGTCAAGCTGGTTAAGAGATGCAAGGCGTGCCAGTTTCATGCCAAGCAGATCCACACACCGGCTCAGACGCTGCAGATGATCCCGCCCTCATGGCCGTTTGCGGTATGGGAGTTGGACATCCGGGGGCCATTCCCCAAAGCCGTCGGGGGATTCCGGTACCTCTACGTTGCCATCGACAAGTTCACCAAGTGGCCTGAAGCTACACCCGTCATCACCATCAACAAGCAATCCACAGTCAAGTTCATCAAGTCGATCGTCTGCAGGTTCAGGGTCCCGAACAGAATATTCACCGACAACGGGACCCAGTTCACCAGTGCAGCGTTCCAAGACTACTGTGAAGACCTTGGCATCCAGGTGTGCTATGCCTCTGTTGCTCATCCAAAGAGCAATTTGCAAGTAGAGAGGGCCAACGCCGAGATCCTTCGGGGCCTCAAGACTCGCACCTATGCCAGCTTGAGAAGCATGACGCCAAGTGGGTGGACAAGCTTCCGAGCACACTGTGGGCTAGCCGGACATCCCAGAGTCGGGCCACCGGGGAGACACCCTTCTTCATGGTGTACGGGACCGAAGTCGTGCTTCCCCAGAGATCACCATGGGGTCTCCCCGCGTCCAAGCTTACGACGAAGCCATGCAGGACCAGCTCCGACGTGAAGACATCGACCTCGTCGACGAGGCTTGACTACAAGCAACGCTTCGCAATGCACGTTACCGGCAGGTGCTCTGGCGCTACCACCAAAGGACCGTACGTGTTCGGGAGCTCAAAGAAGGGGACCTGGTGCTGCGGCGCATACTTTCTCGTGAAGGGACCAACAAACTTTCCCCCAGTTGGGAAGGTCCCTTCTGAGTCACGAAAGTTTGCCGCCCTGGGTGCGTACGGCTTTCCACCGAGGATGGGGATCCGCTCCCGAACCCTTGGAACATAGAACATCTCCGTAAGTTCTATCCCTAGAGCAGTAGTGGGACAGTTCTTTTTTTTCTGTAGTAGATCCCTTAGAGTCCAGGAACAGCGCTCGGAGCAACTAAGCCCTAGGGGACGATCCAGGACTATGTCCAGCTTGGCCTGGTGAAAGCATCTAGGCCCCCGTGAGATATGGTTTCGGTAATTAATGACAACCGTTCGTCATTACTAATGAGTTTGTGGATGCGAGGTTTCACATATATCACAGCAACCGTTAATAAACTATCTATTCACACCATCTACTGCTCATTGGATACAAATGGAGACCCCTCAACGATCTATTCTAAGGGGTCATTCGATATGAAGAACTCATACAAACAAATCTATTCTATCAAAATTGGCAACACAAGAAGCTTACACTTTACCGTAATATCATTTCAAACAAGTGTCAAAGAGGTCACTCAAGAAGATTCCAAAAGATCAACTCAAAATAACTCGAAGCAAACAAGTTGCATTCACTGGATCATCCGATGTCTTGCAAAATGACCACATCGGTCGAGTTTGAGTTGGCAGAAGAAGAAGACCTCAGAGCCCAGTACACACCGGATCATCCGATGTGAAGGAAGTGGCACATCGGTTGAGTTCACCCGAAGGATGATATCTGAGTTATTCTGAAGATATACACACCGGATCATCCGATGATGAAGTAAGTGTACATCGGTCAAATTCAACAGAGACAATATTTCTTACCCAATTCTGAAGATCAACTCACCGGATCATCCGATGATAAATTGAAGTAACATCGGTCAATTAAAAGATCCAACGGTTATATCCAACGGTCACATCTGACACGTGACATCAGCTAATTTGGAATTCGACCGATGATCATATAAAGGGGTGCATCGGAGGATCCGATGTTAACTGACAAAAGTCTGCCCACTTTTCCAACGGCTATCTCGTGTGGGCTGGCTATAAATACCCCTCCAACCGGCCATTTCGACAAGTCTTGATCACCAGAGCCTCTCTACACATTCTCAAGCATTCAAGACCAAGAGCTACCACTTCCACACTTCAAAACCTCTTGTACTCCAATTATAGGTTATGTCTAGCTAGAGAGAAGCTTGTGTGCGTCCATTCTTGGTGAGTGGAATCTCTAGGCTAGTGAGAGAGAGTGTCTTGGTGACTTCTCTCACCTTGTAAACGTTGGAGGAAGAAGAGATCGCCCCGGAGCTTACCAAGGCGTTTGTGGAAGCCCGGAGGATCACCATTGTACAAGGCTTGAGCTCCACCTTGCCGGAGAAGGCGAACGGAGGAAGATAGTGGATTCCCTTGTCTTGGTGACTTGGGAGTGGCCATACCCTTTGGTGGGTGCCACAACGTGGACGTAGGTAGATTTTTGTGATCTTACCGAACCACGGGAAAAATCGCCGTGTCTCCGAGTCTCCGCGGGAGTTTGCACTTCTCTCCTCACCCCTTTACTATTACGCATCTACTATTCCGCACTTAACATTCTTGCTTGCGTAGTTAGTTCGCATAGGGAATTGGGCTTCTACCATTAAGTTTTAAATTGCTCTAAAATTTGAAAAAGCCCAATTCACCCCCCCCTCTTGGGCGTTTCGATCCTTACAATTGGTATCAGAGCAAGGTTGCTCATTGGATCATTCTAGCTTCACCGCTAGAGAGCGAAAATGGCCAAGAATGGGGGTTCGGTTCCTACCTTCGAGGGCAAGAATTTTGCTTATTGGAAAGCACGCATGCGCGCTTACCTTGAGGCAATTGCTCCCGAAGTGTGGGAAGCGACCCATGCGGGGTTTGGAAATCTTGACTATGTTGGTGACCAACTAAAATGGGATGCTAAGGCTAGAAATGCCATATATGAATGCATTAGTCAAGATGTCTTTGCTAGGATTGCTAGTAAAGAAAAAGCGTGTGAAATTTGGGCATGTCTAATTGAAATACATGAGGGCTCATCTCGGGTTAAAGAACTCAAATATCACATGCTTAAATCAAAATATGATGAATTTAAGATGTTTCCTCATGAGAACGTTAACCAAATGTTTTCTCGTTTAAATGTGCTCATTGAGGAAATTAACGCACTTGACATTGCTTCTCTTGGCAAGGGACTTATCAATCGCAAGATCCTCATGCTTCTACCCAAGCCCAAGTACAACATTATCAATTCAATGCTCCAAAAGGAGTCACTAGACAACATGGAAGTTTCGGAGCTCATTGGAGAAATCCATGCTCATGAGATGAGCGTACTTGGAATGATGGAGGAGTCATCATCAAAAACCATTGCTCTCAAGGCTTCAACCAAGAAGACAACTTCCAAGAAGAAGAAAGTGGTTGAGTCTAGCTCAAGTGAAGAAGAGCAAGAAACAAGCGAAGATGATGATGATGAACTTGCTTTGATGATGAGGAAATTCTCACGCCTCAACTCCAAGATTGCAAAGAAGGGATACTCTTTTGATCCTAAAAAGAAAGCCTTCTTGCCAAGAAAAGATGAAAACAAGACGTGCTACAATTGTGGTGATCTAGGCCACATATCATATGATTGTCCTAGACCGGACAAAAGGAAGGAAAATGGGAAGCATTACAAGCTAGAAGAAAGTGATGATGAAGAGGAGGTTAAGCCCAAGCGTTCTTTTGGAAAGAAGAAATTTGACAAAGGCAAGAAAACCAAGCTCTTTCCAAAGAAGAGAAGAGGGCCTCAAAAGGTCTTCATGTGTGAAGCCAATGAGTGGATCACGGATGAAGAGTCAAGCGACGAAGATAGTGAAGATGAAGAAAACTTGGCGGGCCTCGCCGTCGTCAACAAGGATGACTCACCTCTTCGTCCACCTCCCATGTGCCTAATGGCGAAAGGTAACTCAAAGGTATGTGAAGATTTTAGCGATGATGATGATGAGCTTTCACCCGATGAATTAGCATCTATGATTAATGAATATCATGCCATTATAAAAAGGGAAAAGGCTAAGGTTAAGGCTCTTGAGCTAGCTCGAGCTAAGCTTGAAAGTGCCAACCTCGATTTGCATGATAAGTATGTAACCATACTTAAAGAGCATGACACGCTCAAATCAAATGTTAAGCAAATCGAGGAGGAGAATGCTCAAATCAAGCTTAAGTATCATGAGCTTGACTTAGCTAACTTAGCACTCTTGGCAAAGCACAATGAGTTGGTTCAAGAACATGAAGTGCTTAACCTTGCTTATGAAGCAATTGAACTTAAAGTGAAAAACACAAAGAAAGAAACCCTTGATGGCAAAATATCACCTAATTCACATGCCACTAATATTTTGGATGAGTCTTTGCCTTTGAAAGCAAGCCCTAGGGAGAAGGAGCTAATGGACGAAATTGAAAGTCTTCGCACTAGTGTGGCAAGACTTTCTAAGGGGGAGGACAAGCACAAGGAAATCCTCTACCAACAAGCTAAAGGCTTCCACAAGAGGGGACTTGGATCCTTCCCGGTGCCCAACAAAGGAAAGGTGCCCTCACCGGAGCTTAGGACAAGCTTCATCAAGGAAGTTGGTTCCTATTGCCAACATTGTGAGGTCACCGGACATCACACGAGGGAGTGTCCTCTTCCCAACCGTCCTTCTCCCAAATTGCCTCCCAACTATAAATCTACGTTCAATGATTATCACTATCTATTGAGCAAAGTAGGTGGAAAAGTGAAGGGAAGGTTCATCGGCAAAGACATCAAGGGCATGAAGGGGAAGCTCCCCAAGCAACTTTGGGTTCCAAAAACACTTGTATCACACATACAAGGACCTAAGTTGGCTTGGGTTCCTAAACTCAAAAACTAACTTCATGTGTGTAGGTGAACTACAAAGCCGGAGGAAAGCATTGGGTACTCGATAGTGGGTGCACTCAACATATGACCGGTAATGATGGTATGTTCACCTCCATGGAAAACCCCGGCAATCATGAACAAGTCACCTTTGGTGATAACTCAAAGGGGAAGGTGATTGGTTTGGGTAAAATTGCTATTTCTCACGATTTGTCTATCTCTAATGTGCTTTACGTTAAGTCTCTTAGTTTTAATTTACTTTCTATTGCACAATTATGTGATCTTGGACTAACATGCACATTTGACAAGAATGGTGTTGTGGTGACTAGTGATTCAAGCAAAGAACTAATATTCAAAGGGTTTCGGCATGGACATCTCTACTTGGTGGACTTCTCCAACAAGGATGCTAGCTTGACCACTTGTCTTTTCACCAAGACAAGTTTGGGATGGCTATGGCATCGGCGCATTGCTCACATTGGGATGAGCAAGCTCAAGAAGTCATTCAAGCTTGGGATGGTAACCGGCGTGAAGGATGTCACATTCGAAAAGAACAAGCTTTGTAGCGCATGTCAAGCCGGGAAGCAAGTTGCCTCACACCATCCGATGAAGACAATGGTGTCAACCTCCAAGCCACTTGAACTACTTCACATGGACCTCTTCGGACCGTCCACATACCAAAGCCTTGGCGGTAACCTTTATTGTCTTGTCATTGTTGATGACTACTCTCGGTATGCTTGGACACTGTTTCTAGGTGACAAGGGTGAAACTCCGGAAATCTTCAAGACCTTCGCTAAACGAGCGCAAAGGGAATTTCAACTTCCTATCATCAAGGTCCGGAGTGACAACGGCACCGAGTTCAAGAACTACAACATTGGGGAGTGGTGTGATCGTGAAGGCGTGAAGCACGAGTTTTCGGCCACATACACCCCTCAACAAAATGGTGTCGTTGAAAGGAAGAACAAGACTCTCATCACCCTTGCAAGAGCAATGCTTGATGACTATGGCACGTCGGAAAAGTTTTGGGCCGAAGCAATCAACACAGCGTGCCATGCCGCAAATAGGGTCTGCCTTCATCGACTACATCAAAAGACCCCATATGAGCTCCTCATCGGGAGAAAGCCCAACATCTCCTACTTCCGAGTCTTCGGGTGCAAGTGCTACATCTACCGCAAGAAAAGGCTCGGTAAGTTTGAAAGAAGGTGTGATGTTGGCATCTTTCTAGGTTATGCGTCAAACTCAAAAGCATATCGAGTATTCAACCAAACCTCCGGGTTAGTTGAAGAAAGTTGTGATGTTGAGTTTGATGAGACTAATAGCTCCCAAGAGGAGAGTTTTGGTCATGATGATATAGATGATGAGCCTCTACGAGAAGCTATGAAGAACATGACCATAGGAGACATCAAGCCCGAAGTTGGGGAGAGCCATGATCAAGGGGGAGCCTCAAGTTCCAACATCAACACCTCCATGGCGCCTCAAATTGATGAAGAAGAAGAGAAAAATGATCCATTGCCAATGCAAGATTCACATGCCACACAACACCAAGAAGAAGAAGAAGTCCAAGGTCAAGTCCAACCACAAGACGAGCAAGATGCCTCACCACCACCAAGTGCCTCACAACCTCTTATGAGGCATGGGCGCATCTCCAAGGCACATCCGATGGATCAAATCATCGGAAGTCCGTCACGGGGAGTAAGTACTCGTTCTCGCCATGTTGCTTCATTTTGTGAGCACTACTCTTTTGTTTCGTGTGTAGAACCCACAAATATTGAGGAAGCACTCCAAGATCCCAATTGGGTGATGGCTATGCAAGAAGAACTCAACAACTTCACCCGAAATGAAGTTTGGGTATTGGAGGAGCGACCCAAGAACAAGAACGTCATCGGAACAAAGTGGGTGTACCGCAACAAGCAAGACGAGAATGGCGTGGTGGTCCGCAACAAGGCAAGGCTTGTGGCCAAGGGTTTTTCACAAGTAGAAGGACTAGATTTTGGAGAGACCTTTGCCCCGGTCGCACGGTTAGAAGCTATTCGCATACTCCTTGCTTTTGCTTCACATCACAATATTATGCTTTATCAAATGGATGTGAAAAGTGCCTTCCTCAATGGTTATATTAACGAGCTTGTTTTCGTTGAGCAACCTCCCGGGTTTGAAGATCCGAGGAATCCTAACCATGTGTATAGGTTACACAAGGCGCTCTACGGGCTCAAGCAAGCACCTAGGGCATGGTATGAACGTCTTAGGGATTTCCTAGTCATGCAAGGATTCAAGATCGGGAGGGTGGACACCACACTTTTCACCAAGGACATCAACGGGGATTTATTTCTTTGTCAAATTTACGTTGATGACATTATTTTTGGCTCAACTAACAAATCGCTTAGTCTTGAGTTTGGCACCATGATGTCTAGGGAGTTCGAGATGTCAATGATTGGAGAACTCAATTTCTTCCTAGGATTTCAAATCAAGCAACTTCAAGAGGGGACTTTCATCTACCAAGAAAAGTACACCAAAGACCTCTTGAAGAAGTTTGAAATGGAAGATTGCAGCTCAAGAAGTACTCCAATGGCAACAAATTGTCATCTCGACGCGGACATGGACGGTAAACCTATTGATCAATCTAATTACCATTCCATGATTGGTTCATTATTATATCTTACCGCATCTAGGCCCGATATCATGTTTAGTGTGTGCTTGTGTGCTCGCTTTCAAGCGGCACCTAAAGAATCGCATCGTAAGGCGGTCTTTAGGATACTTAGGTATCTCAAGCATACCCCAAGTGTAGGTTTGTGGTACCCCAAGAACGCTAGTTTTTATCTCTTGGGTTACTCGGATTCGGACTTTGCCGGATGCCGTGTGGATCGCAAGAGTACCTCCGATGGGTGCCACTTACTTGGGCGTTCCCTAGTATCTTGGTCGAGCAAAAAGCAAAACTCCGTGGCTTTGTCCACCGCGGAGGCAGAATATATAGCGGCCGGTGCATGTTGTGCCCAAATTCTATATATGAAGCAAACCCTTTTGGACTTTGGAATTAAGTTTGATTGCGTGCCTCTCCTTTGTGACAATGAAAGTGCGGTTAAGATAGCTAGAAACCCCGTTCAACACTCCCGCACTAAGCACATAGATATTCGCCATCACTTCTTACGGGACCATGAGGCTAAAGGAGACATCTCTTTGCAAGGTGTTAGGTCTGAAGAACAATTGGCGGATATCTTCACTAAACCACTTGATGAGAAAACTTTTTCTAGACTAAGAAGTGAATTAAATGTGCTAGATGCATCTAACGTCATGTAAGTTGCCATGTTCATGTAAGGTTGCATATCAAATAGGTCTTGTCTAACTCCCAAAGGATAGGGGCAAGCTAGAAATAGCTTTTCCTGAGGAAGCCTTTGGCAGGTTTAAACTTGGCAAGATAGATTTACATTACGCCTTGCATGATTCCTGCCATATAGACTTGCACTCATTCAAAATCTTGCATCATTTTGGTTGGCATTGCATACGGTAGATTGTCACAAAGGGGAACCCACATCATGAGAAGGAGACTTGTTCAAAATGCAATATCTCAACTCATATGATGTGGATAGAGCAAAATGCTAAAGGTACATGCTTTAAAGAGATAGAAGTTTTCTATACTCTAGCTCACAAAGCATGGGCCTTACATTTTCATGGTTTCACTCCTAACCTTGTGTGTTCTCTTTGCTTAAGGGCTTAGCCAATATGTGGCACTATATTTAAGGCCTTATATTAGAGGTTAGGAGTTGCCCAAAAAGTCCGAGGACCCATCCTTATCTTTGTGTGTTTTAAGTCCAAGGACACATATGGGCAGTCTTAGGCTTTCTGTAGTCATCGGATTATCCGATGCGAGGGCCAGCAGATCATCGGATCAATTGGTGCTTCAGTTCAGCGCAGACGTCACAAATCAACCGATGAGTTCATTTCAGAAGACATCGGAGCATCCGGTGTTCAGTTTTCTGGTGCCCTGCAGAAATAGACCGATGATCGACATCTCAACATCGGATCATCCGGTGTTCAAAGAGAGTTTTTGGAATAGCTCTCTGTTGAACTCGACCGATGCATCCTCCGATGATCATCGGTCGATCCGGTGTTCTTTGCGCAGCTAGGGTTTGCCCGCACGGTTTAAATAGCGGTTCGGCCGCCGTATTTTCTTTTTCCGATTCTCTCGCCGCCGCCCTGCTTCCCTTGTCGTCCTCGCGCCCTCCGGCCTCGCCCCAGCCGCCGCCGCCGTCTCCAGGCTCCGCCGCCGCCCTCAGGCGCCGCCGCCGCCACCAGCTCTCCCCGCGCGCGCCGCCTCCCAGTCGCCGCGCCGCCTCCAAACCGCGCGCCGCCGCCGCGCCGCCTCCAAACCGCCGCCTCTCAGCCGCCGCCGCCACCTCCCAGCAGCTGCCGCCGCCGCCTCTCCTACGCACGCCACCTCCAGTCGTCGCCAACGCCTCCCAGGCACCGCCGCCACCGCCTCTCCCGAAAGCGCCGCCGCCGTTCCACCGGCCGCCACAGTTCCCTCCTCCGCCGCGTCTCCCTCGCCAAGCTTCGTCGCTGAGATGGGTCGCGATCACAAAGGAAAAGGGAAGGCTATTGAGGAACCCGCCGCAAAAAGGCGCAAGATGTCCAAGGACGCGCGTCGTGTGGAGTTGGCCGCTCGCGCCGCCGAGGAGCGTGAGCGCGGCCATCACGGTTCCTTACGGATCCGCGAGTCCCGGCAGAGGCAGGAGCAGCCTCCGATCCAGCCGGTGCCTCCCGAGGGCTCCGACGAGGAAGAGACCGAGGTGCCGCCCCTGATCCGCCGGCGCACCCCGAGGACTCGTGGGGGTGGACAGACTCCTACGGCGAGTCGGCGCCCCTCTGCGGCTGACCGCGCCGAGGACAGAGAGGCCGAAAGGGCCATCCACCTGATGGACACTGCAGTCCAAGTTGCCGAAGAGGTCAGACTCACTAACTACAGGAAGATGAAGGCGAGGCAACTAAAGAAGCTCAGATGGTCAGCATTGATCGAGGAGTGGTTCCCACGGCCCAGGGACGCTCGAGTTGACTCCCGGTTCTGGACCCTGACACAGGCGTCACTGTACGAGACTTACAGACGTCGGGGTCACAAGCTATTCCAGCATAACAGCATTGACAGGGATCAGCTTGCAGTGGCAGCAGGACACGGGATCAGGCCCTTTTTTGAGAGATACAGAGGACTGGTGGACTTGCTCTCACACCCGAGGAGTGCTTACGTCGAGGAGTGGGTCAGAGTGTTCTACGCGACACTCTACGTCTCTGAGGGCCGTCGCTCGATTCACTTCATGTTCATGGGGCGGATCCACGACGTATCTCGAGACCTGTTGGGCAGACTGCTTGGTGTGGAGCTCTCCACTACATGCCTGCACCAGATAGTCTACGGAGACGCAGACCCGCCGAGGAGGCCACTGACTGGAGGAGTGGCACCGCCCTTCGAGGAGATCAGAGGTCTGTTCACACAGCCGTTCACACCTGACCAGCCGAGGGTGCCAGCGCTTCTCACCCCAGCAGCCCGGACAGTTCACCACGTCCTCAGGCGTACCCTGCTACCGAGGTCCGGCTACTTGGAGGGATTCACGAGCCTTCAGCAGACCATCCTGTTCTATGTGATGAACGGGATGGAGTTCGACATAGTAGACATTCTGATCTGCGAGATGGAGGACGTGATCACCGATGGAGTTGGGATGCTACGACAGCTGGTCTTCGGTCACTGGATCTGTCACCTTCTTCACCAGCTGGTTCCAGAGGACACTCCAGGAGTCTCTCAGCTGACGGAGATGCACGTGACCCGGTTCAGCCACTACCGAGTCCCCACTCCGGGAGACCGCCGCCTTGGCCGTCCCGTCAAGCGTGAGGTTCGAGCCATACTGTCCGAGGAGGACTGGGCAGAGCTGACTCAGGAGGACGCAGAGCTGGCACAGGCAGAGGCTCAGGGAGGAGACCTACAGCACGTATGGTCGGACAGCGACACCAGCGACAGTGTCGAGGAGTACTTCCCTCCTGCTCCTCCCTCACCGAGGCAGCACGACGCAGAGGCAGGAGGCTCAGCTGCTCCACCACCTTCACCTCCTCCAGTGTTAGAGGCTCAGGTGACTCAGCCGTCAGAGCTCACTGCTTTACTTCAGCGGATGGCTCAGCAGCAGGAGCAGCAGGCAGCTCGACAGGAGGAGCTTCAGAGGCAGCAACAGGAGATGCAGCTGGAGATCGCCCGTCAGAGGCGAGAGGACACCGACAGGTTCACCAACCTTGTCGATCAGATGACGCGACGCACTCTGGACCAGCAGCAGCAGACTCAGCAGATGCTGTTGGGCATCCTGGGGTTGGTCACCAACCTCTATCAGCAGACAGGAGTCGCTCTTCCACCTCAGCACTCCGGACTCGGTCAGGTTCCAGGTGCACCGCCACTGGCGCCAGCTCCAGTACTGCCGCCGACGCCGTTCCAGTCCTCACCCCTTCCGGCAGTACCTCCTCCACAGGCGCCAGCAGTCTCAGCGGATCCACCAGCAGCTCCCCCCGCTCCAGCTCCAGCTCCAGCTCCCCCCGCTCCAGCTCCAGCGCCAGCGACCTCTACCTCCAGCAGCTCCGGTGACAGCACCGTCGACGCCGACCGCTTCACCATCGCCAGGAGCGCGCCTGAGTCGTAGGCACTCGACTTCCCTTTTTGGTGTCTTGATGCCAAAGGGGGAGAAGAGTTAGAGTCAGGGGGAGGGTTAGCTCAGTTCTAGGGGGAGTGTCTATGTCTATCCTTTTGCTACTTTATTTGAGATTGACCGTTATTATTATTTGCTATTATTGTACTCCGGGTGCTACTCTGTGCTCTTACGCTTTATCGTTTATTATTTGAGCCTTCGAGCCACTTGTGTTGCAATTTGTACCTGTTATATTTCTTTTTGAGCATTGCGTTTTAATTCAATTAATTCTATGCTCTACTCGTTGTGTTGTCATCAATCACCAAAAAGGGGGAGATTGAAAGCATCTAGGCCCCCGTGAGATATGGTTTCGGTGATTAATGACAACCGTTCGTCATTACTAATGAGTTTGTGGATGCAAGGTTTCACATATATCACAGCAACCGTTAATAAACTATCTATTCACACCATCTACTGCTCATTGGATACAAATGGAGACCCCTCAACGATCTATTCTAAGGGGTCATTCGATATGAAGAACTCATACAAACAAATCTATTCTATCAAAATTGGCAACACAAGAAGCTTACACTTTACCGTAATATCATTTCAAACAAGTGTCAAAGAGGTCACTCAAGAAGATTCCAAAAGATCAACTCAAAACAACTCGAAGCAAACAAGTTGCATTCACCGGATCATCCGATGTCTTGCAAAATGACCACATCGGTCGAGTTTGATTTGGCAGAAGAAGAACACCTCAGAGCCCAGTACACACCGGATCATCCGATGTGAAGTGGCACATCGGTTGAGTTCACCCGAAGGATGATATCTGAGTTATTCTGAAGATATACACACCGGATCATCCGATGATGAAGTAAGTGTACATCGGTCAAATTCAACAGAGACAATATTTCTTACCCAATTCTGAAGATCAACTCACCGGATCATCCGATGATAAATTGAAGTAACATCGGTCGATTAAAAGATCCAACGGTTATATCCAACGGTCACATCTGACACGTGACATCAGCTAATTTGGAATTCGACCGATGATCATATAAAGGGGTGCATCGGAGGATCCGATGTTAACTGACAAAAGTCTGCCCACTTTTCCAACGGCTATCTCGTGTGGGCTGGCTATAAATATCCCTCCAACCGGCCATTTCGACAAGTCTTGATCACCAGAGCCTCTCTACACATTCTTAAGCATTCAAGACCAAGAGCTATCACTTCCACACTTCAAAACCTCTTGTACTCCAATTATAGGTTATGTCTAGCTAGAGAGAAGCTTGTGTGCGTCCATTCTTGGTGAGTGGAATCTCTAGGCTAGTGAGAGAGAGCGTCTTGGTGACTTCTCTCACCTTTTAAACGTTGGAGGAAGAAGAGATCGCCCCGGAGCTTACCAAGGCGTTTGTGGAAGCCCGGAGGATCACCATTGTACAAGGCTTGAGCTCCACCTTGCCGGAGAAGGCGAACGGAGGAAGATAGTGGATTCCCTTGTCTTGGTGACTTGGGAGTGGCCATACCCTTTGGTGGGTGCCACAACGTGGACGTAGGTAGATTTTTGTGATCTTACCGAACCACGGGAAAAATCGCTGTGTCTCCGAGTCTCCGCGGGAGTTTGCACTTCTCTCCTCACCCCTTTACTATTACGCATCTACTATTCCGCACTTAACACTCTTGCTTGCGTAGTTAGTTCGCATAGGGAATTGGGCTTCTACCATTAAGTTTTAAATTGCTCTAAAATTTGAAAAAGCCCAATTCACCCCCCTCTTGGGCGTTTCGATCCTTACACCTGGTTCCGACCCTAAGCACGTAGGATCTTCCTTCCCTTCATAATGGGGCGGGTCGTTGCCTCCATGTATAGCCTGCCCTCCTCCTATGGGTATTTATATGGAAAGAACCCTGTCCTACCACGCTCTTCTGTAACACCCCAAAATCCTGTTAAGAGGGGAATTTAAAAATTTTTGGACATGTTGCATGTATTGCAAAAATTCAAATTCAAACTGGAATTCAAATTAAACTCAAAACAGAAAAGAAATAGAAAAAGAAAAAGGAAAACAGAAAATAAAACCGGCCAGTGGGCCGAAACCCACCAGCCGGCCCACCGATCCCGCGCCAGCCGCAGCCGCGCGCGCCCCCTTCCTCCCACTAACATGCGGGGCCTGCCAGTCTTTCTTCTTCCTCGCGCTCGCGCCCGCGCTCGGCCGGACTCTCTCACCCCGAATCAAAACCGACCCGGATCCCTGCGTATCCCAGCCGAATTTCGTTCCTGGGCGACGCAAACTCGATCACAACAGAACGCCGCCCTTCCCCCATCTATAAAAACCCCGGCATCATCCCGTTTTTCCCCACGATCTGGCGATTTTCTCTCCGGTGAGAACCCGAGCCCCTCCGGCGAATTCTGCCCGATCTACGCTCGGAAATACCGATCTAACTCGCTGGTCTTGATCCACCGCCTCCGGGGAGCCTTGCAGGTGCAGAAAACTTGGTGATTTGCGGTTCAAACACAGCGCCGACGAGCCTCGCCGTGAATTCACCTCGGACCTCGTCGCCGACCGCCTTCCAGGACCTCCGAGCTCAAGAAAACCCCCGAGGTGAGATCCCCGACCTCCCCGCTACCGATCTATGCCATAAAATCACAGTTCTAGGAAGAATTGACGAAGATCCGAAACTCTCCGGCGAGATCGCCGCCTCCCGCCGCCATGCGCCGCCGGGCAGCGCCACCCGCGCTCGATCAGAGCGACGTGGCCGCTTGTGCGCCGTTTATTTTAAATCACACGGTAGAGTTTAAATCCCCGCGTACCGGTTCGACGTTATAATCTCAGCCGTCTGTTTTAAATCGGACGGTCCAGGTCAGCCCCGCGTTATAAAGGCCGGGATTCTTACATGCTAGGGTTCTCGGAAAATAAGAGCTAGCCCCGGAAACTTCTGATCTAGCCCCTGGAACTTTAGAAAATCATGTAAAATCATTTAAAATCAGTTTTAGCCCCTGGACTTAATAAAAATTAGGAAAAACCCCTCTGTTATGTGTAGCTAGACCCCTGAAAATTCTTAAAATAATATTATAGACCCTGTAGTGGGGTGAGTTTACCTTTTTAACCCTATTTGATATTAAATTTAGAAAATTTAATATGTGGTTAGTATTTAAAATTTAAAAGGTGGGACAAACATATTGTCAAATTCAAATTAAAAACTTTCCCAGTACTTAGAAAAACCTTGGAGTGAGATAAAAATAGATTTTTTGCCGAAATGAATCTGTTATTCACATTTATTAGTTATAGGGACACATTTTTAAGTAAAGAATAATTCTGAAAATTTGGAAAATAAATGTAAAATAGTTTACATCAGAGGAAAAGGTCAAAAATATATTATTAAACATTTTAGATCAGAACCTATTCTGTTTAGATGATGTGTCTTATTATTTTCATAATAAAGTTCACATTTAGGCATAGGAAATAAATCTGAAAATATAGCAACTAGTAAATGATAAATGAAGTTTCTAAAATCCAAAGAATTCAGTTTAGGGTTGGTAGAAGGATGAAGACACATATGGAGTAGGAAAATACCTTTCATGCATACTTGGTAGCTAAAAGGTGTAGTAATTGAATATAAGGAATTTATTTAAATGGGAAACTCATATATATAGTATGCAAACATTAATGTGAATACAAAAGTAGAAATCATATACACATGATAAAAAGTACATGTAAGCCAAAGATCAACACACATAGAGTAACCACAACACATAGAATTTGTGAATGGCTTTCATAAATGTGAATGGGTGGTTTGTATGAAGTGGAAGTGTGAACTATGTCTTATGGATTGTTGTTTTTCTTTTGCTATGTGTGATGGTATAATGTAGAACCTGCTCCAGAGCAAGTTTTTCCTTTCCAAGAGCAGGACTACCCATTCCAAGAGCAGCAGGAAGGAGGCAAGTGTCCTTGACCACTTTGATCCTATACTAGGATGTGTAGATAGAATTATTTGCATTGTCAATTGAAAAATATGAAACCCATGCTAGGATGTTTCCCTAGAATTGCATTACCTTGTTTCCTTGTAGCTTGGGTTGGGATTCATTTTATCATGTCATTTATTATTATGCATATGCTTAGCTATGCTTAGAATAGGATATTTGGGATATGAGGTCATCAGTTTATATTACCATACTCTTGAATGAGATATTGTGAGTTATGTAGAGGTAGGGATCAAGGCAAGTTGGATGTTTTGGTTGGTGCTGGGTGCACGAGACTCGGGTTTGTGTTTAGTACTTGCCTAGATCCTAAGAACCGGTTCATGGAGCATGTAACCTGGCTTTACATTGCCAACCACATGCTGAGATGGGGCAGCTGTGAGGGCCCCGCCATCCCGATCACTCACGGGGACGGGATACCTCGCCCGGGAATCGCATTGGGTGGTGCCGTGCGATGCGGCACCCAACAGCACACATAATAAAGCATCATATTTCATAAATCAAGCGGAAACTTACAAAGTTTTGAGTTTACAAATACTTCTCAAAATAAACGACAGCGGAAGACTATTACAACTCACGACTCATATCTATGCTAAGCAACAGAGAAGGTGTCCAGCCCGCGGAACCTTCTCACTAGCAACACTATCACAGTAGCAGCGGCAGGGGTTGCCCTGAGTTCACCACTCGGAGAGTTCCGAATCTCCTTAGGCACCCGTACATCTCAGCGTACAGTTATTTCCTGCAAAACAACTTGTGCAGTATCTGTGAGCACGAAGCTCAGCAAGACTGACCCGTCACCCTAGTCATGAAACTCTATATGATGGAAATAGAGGGCTGATTATAGCATTTTTCATAAACGATGAACTTGAGCTAAAGGAGAGTCCTTGCTTCCAGTTTTAATCAACTTTTATAGACCTCGCGCAACTTACATCGAGACCCCACAATCAAACAAGAAACGCTTCATCTCGATGTCACTTGCCCGAGGTGAAAGTAACTTTAGTGAACTACCCTAGACTCATACAGACCTTGCGCCATCAACGTCGAGACTCCACAATCAAACAAGAAACGCTTTGCCTCGACGCTTCTAGCCCAAAGTGGAAATTAAATTTAGTGAAGTGTTGATCGTTCCTCATCTCCATTATGAGGATTACCCACGAAGCATATTAACCCTTTCCCCGGTTTATTACTACGTCACGACTCAGTGTACAAGTATGCTCACTACCGCGAGCGACGGTGATTGCAATCAAAAACACCCGGCTGACACGACACGTACGCCCGTACTCGACGTTGCACACAGCAACCGTCACTGACGCCGTACGTGGCCACCTTTCACACGACACCCAAATGTCGAACCGGTCCCACCGACTGGGATTAAGTCTCTCTACGGCAAACCCTCGTAGAGCCGACTTCTCTATCCTTTCAGCATCGGCATCAGACGGTGAGGTATGCCTCGACACCCAGGTTAACATGTTACATCGGTTTCCTGGGTCCCATATAGCCAGTATGCATCCGGTACACAACTCAAACTTGTCCAGCGGGGCCGCACACGAGAACGGGCCTTAATCGACTCAGACATAGACTAGGCTCACAGGACCACGTCCTTGACCTTCCATCCACTGCCCGGTCTCCATTCCCAATTATGAGGATCAATTCCCAACTCTTCCGATTGATCCCCCTTAATCCCATTTCACGAGTAGGAATCTGCCCACTCGAGTTATGCCTCTTTTAATCCACTTTTATTGAGAACAACAGTTATAATTAATTGATAACCTATCCTACATTAAACTTCAGGGTTTTCTGGGTCATGCATTTGGAGTTTCATACCATCTAGACGTAATGCAATAAATAAAATGCTAGACGTATGAAGTGAATACAAATAAAAACTTGTAAATTTGATGCAAACCGGGGCTTGCCTTTGTTTTGCAGGTGACTTATATATATATGCAGTTAGTGAAGACCACTTGGTGCTTGATCAACCTCTCTTCTCCTTCCTTGATTTCTACTCCGATGACTTCAACTCCTCCACGTAGATACTACACGTGATGAGTATGCATACCGTTTAATTGTAAAGACTTTGCTACAAGTCCTAATAACAAGTTTTCGAAAGCTGGAACTCTGTTTAAGAATTTAAAATGACACTGGTGCTAGTGGTTTAGGTTTGGATCTAAGCATATGATTAAAGGCTAAGTGGTTTTCCCCCTCTTCTATATTGATCACTTAAGGAGGTTAAAAGGAACAGGGGTGGTCCAGGGCTCCAATGGAGCTGAGGATTTTCATGTGTGTTCCTTGTCACAAGAAAACACTCTGGACCAAAAATTAGCACTTTTTATTGAGTGGTTTGTTCAGAGTAATTTTCCAAGCAATTAAGCAATGAAGAATTAATTCTGAGATCACACCCATGTTCATGCAAAATTTGGTGAACTACAATTTCCATTATAGCTCATAGAGTTTGTATGAATTTTCCTAGTATTTTTGGAGCTACAGGATAGCTAGAACTGAATTTCCAAGTTTTGGAAATTCTCTGAAATTGTTTTCTGTATTCATTTGAATACAGAAACTTAAAATCAGAATTAACCTAACTAAATCAACTCCAAATGAGTTGAGAATTTTACAGGTGTTCACTAATACCCTAAAGACTATTCTGGCAAAATTTGAGGATCTTTGGATTAACCAAACTCCCTCAAAAATTCTTTTGATAGAAAGCTTTAAAGAATTTTACAGAATTAAATAAAGGGTTTCATACAAAGTGGGTTCTACAGTTGGATAGTACTCTATCAGAGGAATCCAACAAAATTCGTTTCACAATTTTTGGATTCTCCTACCCAAAGTTGTAGCTATTCAAAGTTTGAACTGAAAACTGAAATTCCCCAAAATGTTCAAATACTGGCTGTGGGTCCGGGGACAGGTGTCACGCGTCGGGGCAAGCCACACGAGGCTACAGGGTATTTCCCGCGCCACCACACCAGATCCCTGCGCCACAGCCGATCAAATATTTGAAAAACCGTCGCTGACGGGCGGGACCCACCGGGTCGTCTTCTACCTCCGGCCCCCGCGCCCGCGCGCCGCCGTGCTCGCCGGAGTTCGACGGATCCCAGCTTCCCGGCCATCCCCCGAGCTCTCCCTCGCCGCTAGGGCCTTATTTCACGTGCTGAACACGATGGAACCCTCTTCCCCGGCCGGCGATGGCTCTAACCTAGCTGGCCACGGCGCGGCGGCTCTGGACCGGTTCGGCAACGTCGCCCGGTCATCCTAGCCTGCCCAGACCTCGGTGGAACGGCACTACAGCACCAGTGGACGCCAGGGAGGATCGTCCGGGTGGGGAAGCAGCCTGCAAATGGCCCTAACCTAGTTCTCATCGGGAGCCCGAACCGCCCCACCATAACCGCCGTGGAAAAAGTGTGAAATACGTCGTGCACAATGGTTTTCAGGCATTGGTTGCAAAAGGGCAAAAGATTGCCGGCTAGCCCAGCTCGTGTGTGCAAGATTTGATGGCCTAAGAGTGAGAGGGACAATCAAATTTGGTATTACCGTATCAGAAGGTCGGATGGTGCCCGACGGCGATCTTTTTCCAAATTCGAGCCCGGTAGCTCATCTCATGGCTTGAGCTTCGGGGATGAGCATCAGGGGCTCCCAGCGCATCCGAGGGCGCTCTAGCTCGGGCCCGAGAAGCTCTCGGTGGGGCTGTCCACGTGAGACCCGCTCGGTTTCCCGATGGTGAGCCTCGGTGCCCGGTGAAATTCGTCAAATTGTGATCAAACGATGCGGCAACGCCACGGAGTAGAGCGATGGATCGCTAGAGCACACGCTGGCGCTCACTTCTTCCGTGGATCACTCGGGCAGTGGAGGAGGCGAAGCGGTTTGCAACAGACAGAACGAGAAACGGCGCCGGGAGGTCCCTGTTGTCCGCGCGAGAGTGGGAACCGAGGACAACGCGCGAGCTGCGTGATAAGGAGGGGGGAAACAGCTCGCCAGCACAGAGGTCGCGAGGGAGAGGTGGCGTCGGCCTTGCCCCGGTGTCGCACGGTGAGAAGGGCCGAGGCGATCTCGGTGGCGCGATGACTTCGCGAGGAAGAGAAAAACAGAGACCGTGCACCGCCTGAGCTGAAGATCTTTTGCACACTCATTTCCCCCAATGACATGTGGGCCCCATAATTCAGTACCTCTTTTCCTCAAAATATCTCCAAAGTTTGACAATTATCCAACCCAATTGTTGGAAAATTGGAAACTGAGCTCATTTGACAGGTTTGGACAAATTCCATGCAAATTCAAATGTCCATTTGAATTCTTTGCACATTTGACTCCCTTTGGGAAAAAATGAGCAGCAAATCTTTTCAAAAATTAATGACACTTTGCCTCCCCACTAATTTGGACCTAAGGAATTCAA
Source organism: Neostapfia colusana (assembly GCA_030760725.1). Lineage (NCBI taxonomy): Eukaryota > Viridiplantae > Streptophyta > Magnoliopsida > Poales > Poaceae > Neostapfia > Neostapfia colusana. Next base: position 111,944,116 of record JASWHV010000001.1, read on the forward strand.
ATATGCCACTTGATCCTTGTGTTAGCTGCTGCAAACAATAGTTTGGACACAACAGTTTTGAATTTCTCATTGTGTCCTTCCCTCACTTGGAGTTTGAATTTACCTTTATTCCATCTCTGATTTTTAAACCCTTCCATTGCACTTGAGCTCTTCAATTCTGTGGTTTTAATCCACATTAGGTCCATCCATGCAATAGCCCTAAGTTGGTTTAGAAGAATCTGACCTATGTTATCATATGTGGGAAAAAGTTTCAACTAAGCCCCTTTTTCATACACATGACTCTAACATTTGTGCAAACTCATGTTTCTTTGTATTCACATTTTTGGGACCTTTACAACCCTCCCCCCTTAAAAGAATCTCGTCCCGAGATTACAAAAGAAAGATGAGGCGGAAGGTAATTACAACAACTACGACAAAAGTTCCGGATAGTTCTTGTGGAGGAAATCTTCACTCTCCCAAGTCGCTTCTTCCGGTGTGTGATTACTCCACAGGACTTTGTAAAATTTCAAAGCCCGATTTCGAGTGATCCGGCTCTTCTCGTCGATAATCTTGATGGGCTTCTCGGTGTAGGTGAGGTCCGGTTGCAATATTTCCATGTCTTCTGAAAGGATGTCCGTCGGTTTCTTCAAACACTTTCTCAAGTGTGAGACATGGAAGATGTCGTGGATGCCCGATAAGGATGGCGGCAGCTCCAAACGGTAGGCTACCAGCCCACACCGTTCTGTAATAAGGAACGGACCCACAAAGCGCGGAGCTAGCTTTCCCTTGACTCCGAATCGATGAATTCCCTTCATCGGGGATACTCGGAGATAGACGTGATCTCCGACTTCAAAACTCAATGGTCGGCGTCGCTGGTCCGCATAGCTCTTCTGGCGAGATTGAGCGGCCCTGAGGTTCTCTTGAATCAGCTGGACTCGCTCTTCGGCATCTTTTACAAGATCAATGCCGAAAATCACCCTCTCGCCAGATTCACACCAATTGAGTGGTGTGCGGCACTTCCTGCCATAAAGTGCTTCGTATGGTGCCATTTTAATACTGGACTGGTAACTATTGTTGTAGGAGAACTCTGCTAATGGCAAATGGTTATCCCAGTTCTTTCCGTGATCTATGGCACATGCCCTCAGCATATCTTCCAAAATTTGGTTCACCCTCTCCGTTTGACCGTCCGTCTGAGGGTGGTATGCTGAGCTTCTGATTAACTTTGTTCCCAGAGATTCATGTAGTTGCTCCCAGAAACGAGCAACAAATATTGAACCTCGGTCTGATATGATGGTCTTGGGGACTCCATGCAAGCACACAATTCTGGAGAGATACAACTCTGCATATTGTTTAGTATGGAATCCTGTATTCACTGGGATGAAGTGGGCTGATTTGGTTAAGCGATCGACAACCACCCAAATGGAGTCATGCTTTCTGGACGTGAGAGGCAGTCCGACAATAAAGTCCATGCTGATGTCCTCCCACTTCCATGCCGGAATACTTAACGGTTGGAGCATTCCTGCTTTCTTAATATGATCAGCTTTGACTCGCCGACATGTATCACACTCGGATACATATTTGGCAATTTCTCGCTTCATCCGAGTCCACCAAAATTTTGTTTTAAGATCTTGATACATCTTATTACTTCCTGGATGTATCGAGTACTTAGACATATGAGCTTCGTCCAAGATCTTCATCCTTAACTTCAGATTCCGGGGTACCACGATACGGTTGTTAAACCATAACACACCTTGTTCATCTTCCCGGAAACACTTCATTTTATCCTCATTGATTCTTGCCTGGATTTTCCGCATTCCTTTATCCCTCTTCTGGGCTTGTACAATCTCTTCTCTAATGGTAGGAACCAGAGCAAGATTATACAACGCTCCATACGGAATCACCCGCAAGCTTGGTTCTTCCTTCTCATCCGGAACAACTGACACGTTATTCACGTGGAATTTACGACTGAGTGCATCAGCCACCACGTTAGCTTTGCCCGGATGGTAATGTATCTCGAGCTCATAGTCTTTAATTAATTCCAGCCATCTCCTCTGCCTCATATTAATATCCTTCTGAGTGAATATATATTTGAGGCTCTTGTGGTCGGTGTAGAGGTGCACTAAATTTCCCAGTAAATAGTGCCTCCACATCTTCAACGCAAGCACCACCACAGCAAGCTCTAGGTCATGAGTGGGGTAGTGCTGCTCATGGTTGCGGAGTTGACGAGACCCATACGCGATCACGCGTCTATCTTGCATTAAGACGCAGCCAAGTCCAATGCCTGAGGCATCGCAATAAACATCAAATGGCTTTGTTGTATCCGGTTGGGCTAACACCGGTGCCGTTGTGAGATGTTTCTTTAGAGTTTGAAATGCCTCTTCACAGGCCTCTGTCCACACATACTTGCTGCTCTTCTTTAATAACTCCGTCATTGGTTTAGCCATCTTCGAGAAGCTGGGAATAAATCTCCGGTAATAACCCGCTAGTCCTAAGAAACTGCGGATTTGATGAACCGATGTCGGAGACTCCCACTTCAAGACTTGCTCAATTTTTGTTGAATCCACGGCCACACCCTCTGCTGAAATAATGTGGCCTAAAAATGGTACTTTGCTGATCCAAAATTCACACTTGCTGAATTTGGCATACAGCTTATGTTCTCGTAGGCGTTGGAGCACAATATGGAGATGTTTGGTGTGCTCCTCCTCCGATTTGGAGTAAACGAGAATGTCGTCGATGAAAACCACGACGAACTGATCCAACTCTGGCATGAATACAGAATTCATGAGATACATGAAATGTGCGGGTGCATTTGTTAGCCCGAAAGACATGACTAGATACTCATAGAGCCCGTATCTAGTCGAGAAGGCCGTCTTCGGTATATCCTCCGCTCTGATCTTTATTTGATGATAACCAGACCGTAAGTCCATCTTGGAGAATACCTTGGCACCCACTAACTGATCAAATAATATATCGATCCGCGGCAACGGATATTTATTTTTGATCGTCACTGCATTCAGCGGCCGATAATCCACACATAATCGAAGTGACTCATCCTTTTTCTTCACAAAAAGGGCTGAACAGCCCCATGGCGATGAGCTTGGTCGGATGAACCCTTTGTCCATTAAGTCCTTTAGCTGTTCTTTTAGTTCAGCTAATTCCTTTGGAGACATTTTGTACGGCCTCCGAGATATTGGTGTGGTTCCCGGTGCTAACTCGATCTTGAATACCACATCCCTCTCGGTCGGCATCCCTGGAAGATCGTCGGGAAACACATCTGGGTACTCACGGACCACTGGAATATCCTCCAGTTTCGTGGTCACACTGTGGTATACCACTGGATTTTTAGAATCCACGGCTTCAAGTATGAGCGTTTGGATACCGTAGATTGGAGAGTCCAAACTAACAATCCGTGGACCAATACCAAGAACAGCCCCGTGATAGTTCATCCACGCCATTCCTAGAATCACGTCGATCTTCTGCCCCTCTAACACAATGAGGGTGGTGGGGTATAAGTTTCCACCTAAGCACAAGGGTGCTTTGATCACTACTTCATTAGCAGCTATATTTCCACCCGGTGAGCGGATAAGGTAGTGATCCTTCGGTGTAGAGGTGGAGAGCTCAGCTTTGCACACCAACATCCTGCTGATGAAATTGTGTGTAGCTCCAGAGTCAAACAGAATTAATACGGGCAGTCCATTGAGGGTGAACATTCCCGCTAGTACAGGTGCCCCATCTGGCACATCCTCTAGAGCTGTATGATAAATGCACCCGGGTTTTGGTGCTGTTCCTTGAAGCTGAGCACGGGGTTGATTTATACCCCGCTTTGGTGTAGTTTCCTTGTGGCGTATCCTTTCTGGACACTTTCTGCTGATGTGACCCAAGTACCCGCACGTGAAGCACGGTTTCTCAGCCGGTTCCTGGTTGCTCTGTGCATGGACATTGGTGGTATTCTGCTGCGGCAAGAACACTTGAGGAGCAGAATAACGTGGCTGCCTATACCGTGGTTGCAGCTGTCCGAAATCAGAGTATTGGGATGATCGACTGGAATATTGCTGGAGTCGTCGGGCCGGCTGCATCAGCTGACAGTTCAAGGTACTGTCTACCATCCGGTATTTCTGAGGAGCACTACTGCTACTCTCCGGGGGTACATGGTTCTTTCTTTTCTCAGCCTGAACTTCCCGCTTAGCATCTTCGACCATGATGGCAGCACTCATCAATTCGTTGAAGTTCTTTCGATCAGTTAAAACGAGTCTCTCCTTTAGCTTGGGATTGAGGCTGCGGAAAAACCATTCACACTTTTGTGCTTCGGTGTTCACATGTTGAGGCGCATACTGCGCCAGCTTGTTGAACACTCGTGAATGCTCGTATGCACCCCTCCCTCCTTGTTTTAAGGCCAGGAACTCCTCGAGTTTCCGCTGAATTATCCCGGACGGAACATGATACGCGAGAAATGCCTTCCGGAATTCTGCCCATGTACAGTCATGTCCCGCTGGTAAGGAGGCGAGTTGATTTGCCCACCATGCACTGGCGGACCCGTGAAGTTGTTGCGCCGCGTATAAAATCTTCTGATGTTCGGTGCATTGAAGCAACCCGAACTTAGATTCAATGGTACGGATCCAGCTATCCGCCACCAGAGGATCCTCAGATTCAATGAAAACCGGTGGTTGAGTCGCCAAGAACTCGACATAGGAATTCAGTTGCGGTTGGCGCAAGTCTTCGTCTTGACATCCCCCTTGACGGGATGTATTCATCACTAGGGTGCGGAGCAAGTCGGTTCGCTCATCGCTTGCACCCGTCATGGCGGCCAGAATGTCCGCCATTGTGACCGTGGGTGAAGGTCCTGGTGGAGGCTGCTGTTGCGGAGCTCGTTGCTCCCGCTGTGGAGAGTTATCACCACGACCACCACTGGAACCACCCACCTCACTCATGGAACGAGTTCGCACCATTCTGCAATTGCAAGAGTTCATTATCAGTTCAACACTATCACTTGATTTATTCCATAAACAAAGTAGTGCAACACTGATAGTGAAACCTCAACATGCCAGCAAAATGGTTTAAGCGCAAACTGTTGTATCCAACAGCAAGGATTTACAAGCCGACTAATTGGTCTTCAAACAGATCAGATTCTGATCCAGTTAAAAGCACTTTTCGTAACTCACGTTGAATATCAAAGTTAAAGTTAACTTTAATATCCTTCCAACGAGTATCTAAAGGCCTCCTAGGGATGTTTCTACAGGAAGTTATGGCTTAAAAACAGAAAGGTTCAGAGAGGCTTTGTTACTGTCCTGGTTCTGAACAGTTTGCCTTCAACTGAACTTTTCACCAACTTAATCTGTAATTTTGCTCTGGAGGTCTACAAGAATGTTGCAGAGCACTTGAAAATCTCTCCAGAACTGTATCATACACCTTAATTGGTTAAAGCTACTCAGAGTTATGCTCTGTAAAAATCCAGCAAAAATTTCTGCCAGAAACAGAGCACTCTGTTTTTGAAATCTTTGAAACCTAGACACTCTCTCATTTGAATCTTAGTTCAAAATAAGAGTTCAGTAACTAATATTTGTTTCAAACTTCCATTTTTAGTAGAAAGTTAGCTCATGACTCATTTCTTCATAGGGAAGAGGTTATTAGGTGTGGTACGGTGTCGATGCACCGTAAGAACAATGTCGGTACTACGTTGCCTCTCCAAAAGAAAATTCTAAACCGGATTATACCGGTATATACGTATAATCAGTGGCACTAAACGGTCTCTCGCACACGTGTACTACCCGGGATACTACGTGGTTGGTACCTGCAGAAGAACACTCAATAGTGGTGCACTCAAAGTTTTTCTCATTTCAGGCAGTTCCATAATTGAAAATAAGTACAAACGCCCGTATCATTGTCATACGGCCGTCCTTGAGTTAAATCACGTCTCAAGGTACGCGATCGTGTTTCAACACCACACGACGGGGAACCCGAGTATGTCATGAACGGGTCGTCACGGTTGGGAATGTTATCAACCCAACGGATACCACCTACTGCCCTGCAGGGCACGCCGATGGCAAGCGCTGCGTATGTCCTCCTGGGCTATTTCCAGCAGACCATACTATCGCGTTACTGACCACACGATGGGGTCTCCACTTACTTGCCTAATGCACGCTAGGGATCAGCGTCTCATATGAGCTCAGGAACATGAAGAGTTCAAGAGTTTCATATTAACATCTCACACCAAGCTGTGAGATCTAGCCCTGAACCACTTTCCTCGTCAGGGGAGCTAACCGAAATTGAACCGCTTTCGGTGGCGTTCCTTACCATTCTTACCAGAACGTAGGTGCGTCGTTACAGAATCAAAATTCAGAATTATAACACATAAGTTAGTTATGCCACTTTAAGTAACTATACTACTATTGTCCTTATGTGGGCCTACTATCGTTTCCTCACCGTATCCTAAGTTTTTGTCGTAATACAATCCTTATTCCGTGTGCTATTACCAATGCGGCTCTGATACCACGCTGTGAGGGCCCCGCCATCCCGATCACTCACGGGGACGGGATACCTCGCCCGGGAATCGCATTGGGTGGTGCCGTGCGATGCGGCACCCAACAGCACACATAATAAAGCATCATATTTCATAAATCAAGCGGAAACTTACAAAGTTTTGAGTTTACAAATACTTCTCAAAATAAACGACAGCGGAAGACTATTACAACTCACGACTCATATCTATGCTAAGCAACAGAGAAGGTGTCCAGCCCGCGGAACCTTCTCACTAGCAACACTATCACAGTAGCAGCGGCAGGGGTTGCCCTGAGTTCACCACTCGGAGAGTTCCGAATCTCCTTAGGCACCCGTACATCTCAGCGTACAGTTATTTCCTGCAAAACAACTTGTGCAGTATCTGTGAGCACGAAGCTCAGCAAGACTGACCCGTCACCCTAGTCATGAAACTCTATATGATGGAAATAGAGGGCTGATTATAGCATTTTTCATAAACGATGAACTTGAGCTAAAGGAGAGTCCTTGCTTCCAGTTTTAATCAACTTTTATAGACCTCGCGCAACTTACATCGAGACCCCACAATCAAACAAGAAACGCTTCATCTCGATGTCACTTGCCCGAGGTGAAAGTAACTTTAGTGAACTACCCTAGACTCATACAGACCTTGCGCCATCAACGTCGAGACTCCACAATCAAACAAGAAACGCTTTGCCTCGACGCTTCTAGCCCAAAGTGGAAATTAAATTTAGTGAAGTGTTGATCGTTCCTCATCTCCATTATGAGGATTACCCACGAAGCATATTAACCCTTTCCCCGGTTTATTACTACGTCACGACTCAGTGTACAAGTATGCTCACTACCGCGAGCGACGGTGATTGCAATCAAAAACACCCGGCTGACACGACACGTACGCACGTACTCGACGTTGCACACAGCAACCGTCACTGACGCCGTACGTGGCCACCTTTCACACGACACCCAAATGTCGAACCGGTCCCACCGACTGGGATTAAGTCTCTCTACGGCAAACCCTCGTAGAGCCGACTTCTCTATCCTTTCAGCATCGGCATCAGACGGTGAGGTATGCCTCGACACCCAGGTTAACATGTTACATCGGTTTCCTGGGTCCCATATAGCCAGTATGCATCCGGTACACAACTCAAACTTGTCCAGCGGGGCCGCACACGAGAACGGGCCTTAATCGACTCAGACATAGACTAGGCTCACAGGACCACGTCCTTGACCTTCTATCCACTGCCCGGTCTCCATTCCCAATTATGAGGATCAATTCCCAACTCTTCCGATTGATCCCCCTTAATCCCATTTCACGAGTAGGAATCTGCCCACTCGAGTTATGCCTCTTTTAATCCACTTTTATTGAGAACAACAGTTATAATTAATTGATAACCTATCCTACATTAAACTTCAGGGTTTTCTGGGTCATGCATTTGGAGTTTCATACCATCTAGACGTAATGCAATAAATAAAATGCTAGACGTATGAAGTGAATACAAATAAAAACTTGTAAATTTGATGCAAACCGGGGCTTGCCTTTGTTTTGCAGGTGACTTATATATATATGCAGTTAGTGAAGACCACTTGGTGCTTGATCAACCTCTCTTCTCCTTCCTTGATTTCTACTCCGATGACTTCAACTCCTCCACGTAGATACTACACGTGATGAGTATGCATACCGTTTAATTGTAAAGACTTTGCTACAAGTCCTAATAACAAGTTTTCGAAAACTGGAACTCTGTTTAAGAATTTAAAATGACACTGGTGCTAGTGGTTTAGGTTTGGATCTAAGCATATGATTAAAGGCTAAGTGGTTTTCCCCCTCTTCTATATTGATCACTTAAGGAGGTTAAAAGGAACAGGGGTGGTCCAGGGCTCCAATGGAGCTGAGGATTTTCATGTGTGTTCCTTGTCACAAGAAAACACTCTGGACCAAAAATTAGCACTTTTTATTGAGTGGTTTGTTCAGAGTAATTTTCCAAGCAATTAAGCAATGAAGAATTAATTCTGAGATCACACCCATGTTCATGCAAAATTTGGTGAACTACAATTTCCATTATAGCTCATAGAGTTTGTATGAATTTTCCTAGTATTTTTGGAGCTAAAGGATAGCTAGAACTGAATTTCCAAGTTTTGGAAATTCTCTGAAATTGTTTTCTGTATTCATTTGAATACAGAAACTTAAAATCAGAATTAACCTAACTAAATCAACTCCAAATGAGTTGAGAATTTTACAGGTGTTCACTAATACCCTAAAGACTATTCTGGCAAAATTTGAGGATCTTTGGATTAACCAAACTCCCTCAAAAATTCTTTTGATAGAAAGCTTTAAAGAATTTTACAGAATTAAATAAAGGGTTTCATACAAATTGGGTTCTACAGTTGGATAGTACTCTATCAGAGGAATCCAACAAAATTCGTTTCACAATTTTTGGATTCTCCTACCCAAAGTTGTAGCTATTCAAAGTTTGAACTGAAAACTGAAATTCCCCAAAATGTTCAAATACTGGCTGTGGGTCCGGGGACAGGTGTCACGCGTCGGGGCAAGCCACACGAGGCTACAGGGTATTTCCCGCGCCACCACACCAGATCCCTGCGCCACAGCCGATCAAATATTTGAAAAACCGTCGCTGACGGGCGGGACCCACCGGGTCGTCTTCTACCTCCGGCCCCCGCGCCCGCGCGCCGCCGTGCTCGCCGGAGTTCGACGGATCCCAGCTTCCCGGCCATCCCCCGAGCTCTCCCTCGCCGCTAGGGCCTTATTTCACGTGCTGAACACGATGGAACCCTCTTCCCCGGCCGGCGATGGCTCTAACCTAGCTGGCCACGGCGCGGCGGCTCTGGACCGGTTCGGCAACGTCGCCCGGTCATCCTAGCCTGCCCAGACCTCGGTGGAACGGCACTACAGCACCAGTGGACGCCAGGGAGGATCGTCCGGGTGGGAAAGCAGCCTGCAAATGGCCCTAACCTAGTTCTCATCGGGAGCCCGAACCGCCCCACCATAACCGCCGTGGAAAAAGTGTGAAATACGTCGTGCACAATGGTTTTCAGGCATTGGTTGCAAAAGGGCAAAAGATTGCCGGCTAGCCCAGCTCGTGTGTGCAAGATTTGATGGCCTAAGAGTGAGAGGGACAATCAAATTTGGTATTACCGTAGCAGAAGGTCGGATGGTGCCCGACGGCGATCTTTTTCCAAATTCGAGCCCGGTAGCTCATCTCATGGCTTGAGCTTCGGGGATGAGCATCAGGGGCTCCCAGCGCATCCGAGGGCGCTCTAGCTCGGGCCCAAGAAGCTCTCGGTGGGGCTGTCCACGTGAGACCCGCTCGGTTTCCCGATGGTGAGCCTCGGTGCCCGGTGAAATTCGTCAAATTGTGATCAAACGATGCGGCAACGCCACGGAGTAGAGCGATGGATCGCTAGAGCACACGCTGGCGCTCACTTCTTCCGTGGATCACTCGGGCAGTGGAGGAGGCGACGCGGTTTGCAACAGACAGAACGAGAAACGGCGCCGGGAGGTCCCTGTTGTCCGCGCGAGAGTGGGAACCGAGGACAACGCGCGAGCTGCGTGATAAGGAGGGGGGAAACAGCTCGCCAGCACAGAGGTCGCGAGGGAGAGGTGGCGTCGGCCTTGCCCCGGTGTCGCACGGTGAGAAGGGCCGAGGCGATCTCGGTGGCGCGATGACTTCGCGAGGAAGAGAAAAACAGAGACCGTGCACCGCCTGAGCTGAAGATCTTTTGCACACTCATTTCCCCCAATGACATGTGGGCCCCATAATTCAGTACCTCTTTTCCTCAAAATATCTCCAAAGTTTGACAATTATCCAACCCAATTGTTGGAAAATTGGAAACTGAGCTCATTTGACAGGTTTGGACAAATTCCATGCAAATTCAAATGTCCATTTGAATTCTTTGCACATTTGACTCCCTTTGGGAAAAAATGAGCAGCAAATCTTTTCAAAAATTAATGACACTTTGCCTCCCCACTAATTTGGACCTAAGGAATTCAAATATGCCACTTGATCCTTGTGTTAGCTGCTGCAAACAATAGTTTGGACACAACAGTTTTGAATTTCTCATTGTGTCCTTCCCTCACTTGGAGTTTGAATTTACCTTTATTCCATCTCTGATTTTTAAACCCTTCCATTGCACTTGAGCTCTTCAATTCTGTGGTTTTAATCCACATTAGGTCCATCCATGCAATAGCCCTAAGTTGGTTTAGAAGAATCTGACCTATGTTATCATATGTGGGAAAAAGTTTCAACTAAGCCCCTTTTTCATACACATGACTCTAACATTTGTGCAAACTCATGTTTCTTTGTATTCACATTTTTGGGACCTTTACAGCAGCTTGGCCAATTAATTAGGTGTATCCCCGGCGTAGTATGGGTGTGTTGGATGGTGCGGGGAATAGGTGTCAGCTGGACTACCATATGAACCGCAAGGCTCAAGAGGGGGCCACTGCAGTGGGGTTGGAGCCTCTTGTATGCTGTTAGGGGTGAAACCTCAGTGGGCCCACACTCGTCGGGAATCCCTTTGTAAAGGCTTCGTAGTGATCTCCTGGCTACACACCTGGGAAGTGTGAATGTGGTTCGTGGCCACTAGCATAATGGAGGTTCTTTTAGTCCACCCGGCAACGGGGGATGAAATCACTACATGTGGGTACAGTGGTGCAAACTCTGCAGAGTCAAAACTGTCATGACAGTCGTGCCCACGGTCAAGAGTGGCTTGGACTTATTCATGATTAGAGGATTGATGGTTTTGGAAGTTGTGGATGTTAAGCGGGGAGCTTAACATTGGAAATGATGTTATGGTTATTTGATTATGATTATGGGATGGGAGATTGGGACCATTTCACCTGTGTAGTAATGTAGGTGCTTAATTAGCTAAGGTGATAGGTATTAATTGCATAGTGCTTTAACCATGAGTTCAACCTCTCCTTGTTCTAGCCATGCATGACATAACTTTCCCACACTTGCTGAGTACCATTGGTACTCAACCTTGCATATTTGTTGGTTTATATTGCTGCTCGGGTCAAGATAATGAGGTGGTGTATAATGACCAAGACTTTGGACCCGAAGAAGGTTTCTAGGTTCATGGAGACCCCCCGGGCAACGCCTGTTACGGAGCCCTCAAGAATAATATTCCGCTGCTAGTTTATTACTTGTGATGAACTTATTATTGTCCATCGAGACATTTGCTATGTAAGACTTATTATTCGACACCTGGCTTGTGATAAATGATGCTTCACTATTTGTCATCACATGTATGAGAAAATGATCCTGGCATACATGTGATATTCACTCGGTTGTTCTTCGGTAAACCGGGTGTGACAGAAGTGGTATCAGAGCCAAGGTTGCCCGTAGGAACGTGGACCTAGGTAGAAATGGACGTATTTAAGGGCCCTATTTTCTTAAAAACTATTTTACAAGGTGTGTGTTGAAAAGTGTTATTTAATGGAGTCACTTTCTTCATCTTACCTCAACTTTCATTCAAAATAGGGTTCTTGTTTAAAAGTTTATCTAACCTAAGTTTAAATGCTTTCTGTTTTAGATGGTTCGCATGATTCGCACCGCTCGCAAGTCCACAGGAGGGAGAGTTCCCGTAGTTGCCCTTGCCGAAAGAGAGGAGAGCCGTCCAGTGACGTACCTTTCCTACGGATTGGCAGTAGGAGGCTTGTTGCGCCGTCTTCGACGTATGCTCGAAGCCGCCGGCAATACGGGCAAGCTAATCATACACTATGGCTCCACCAGAACCATCCGTGAGAAGAGGGAAGAATGGAGTTCAGAAATGAGGATTATCCATGAAAATCAGCTACTCAAGATCCACCGCTCTCCAGCTTGTCGAGCGACATAGGTCGATGCGGAGAAGGATGTCACCTGGGAGGCCATCACCTGCCAGAGTCACATCTATCGTCGCCACCTGGACAGGACTGAGTACATGTATGTCCTCCAGCATGAGAGTGGTACCGCGGAGTATAAGTACCCGCCAGTGCAGCAAGGGACTTCCCAAGAGCACATGGACTTGTGCTTGGAGGATGCTGCTATGCTCAGCACTCGATTGCAGGAGTGTCAGCAAGAACTTCAGGATGTTTGGGACACCCTGAAGGAAACGGAGGCGTTGCTGCGAGCCTGCTTAAGGGCGAGAGAAAGAGGGGATGGGAATGAACTGTGTGTCACCGTGAATGATACATGGACTCCTGACTCCCTAGATCGCCGGGCGATCAGGCGTCGTCGCACTTCTCCACCAGCATCCTCCCCACCCAAAGCAGAGTCAGAAGGCAGTCGCAATGATGAGGAAGACCCCGAGGAGCCAACTCAGTGAATACGAGTAGTGTAGAGTCCTTCCCTTAGTTTAGCAGGATGTCGAGTAGTCGAGTCGTTATCTTAGTTAATGGTGTGTTAATGATTGGTGTGTGACGTGAGTTGTGGAAGCCATGAGCAATTGTCCACAGCCTCGTCTTCAGATTGTTTTGCTTTGGTGTGTGAACCCGCATGAAATAATATTGCATTTATTTTTGTGTGAGATATGAACCCTCCGAAAAGTATAACAAAGCCTCAACACTTTAAAGTACAAACAAGTGAAAGTAGTAAGGTAATAAGTAATGCTTTAAATTAACATTTGGTTGATCATGCTAGATGGCAGGAAGAGGAAAAGGTCGTGCTTCCAACCCCGCCAACAACAACGATGAGGCCTGCAGCCCTCATCTTTCTGGAGGCCAGGACAGGGGTGGTCGCCGTGAAGGAGTTGATCCCCTCCACCAAATGCTGGAGAATCAAAATCAGCTCATCCAGAACTTGACTCAAGTGGTGGCCAACTTGCATCAAGTTCCACCTCCACAAGCTGCACCACGCCAACCAATGTTGAGTGAGTTTCTAGGAACTCAACCTCCAAAGTTTGCAAGTGCTGCTGAACCTCTAGAGGCAGATGATTGGCTTAAGACCATTGAGAGCAAGATGAAGATCATACAATGCCAAGGGTATGAGAGGGTGTTGTTTGCCTCTCATCAATTGCATGGACCTGCTGCTGATTGGTGGACCGCCTACGTGGCCGCCCATCATGACCCTGAGAACATCACTTGGGAAGAGTTCAAGCGTAGCTTCCGCAATCATTACATACCAAGGGGTGAACTCAAAAACAAGAGGAAGGAGTTCTTGGGACTGCAGCAGGGAAACATGACGGTGAGGGAATACCTCACTAAATTTACTCGACTCTCCCGTTATGCCCCACGAGACATAGAGACTGATGAGCAGAAACAAGATTGTTTCGTGGAAGGACTTACCGCAGAAATGCAGTGTGCAATATCCTCAAATGAGTATGAAAGCTTCCAAAAGATGGTGGACAGAGCGTTTGTGGTAGAAAGGAAGCTAAAGGCCTTGGAAAATGAGAACAAGAGGAAGGCCGGGTGGTCACACCAAGCCTCAGGGAGCAACATCCGCCCACGTCTGATGCAGCAACCTGCAGGGCAGACGAACCGTGCTGCGGTACCCTACTCAGCACCAAGAGGGTACAACCCGAACTACAGGACTCCGGCAGCACCAGCACAGCCACAACGTCAGTTTGTACAGCAGCCTCGCCCCGCATATCCACCTCGACCAGCAGTGCAAGGACCCCCAAACCAACCCCAAGACAACAAAGACCAGGCACCTAAGGTTGGGGTGCAATGTTTTAGCTGTGGTGAAGTGGGGCACTATGCCCATAAGTGCCCAAAGAAGAAGCCCGCGCAGCCACCACAGCAGAATGTAATGAGAGGACGGGTGAACCACGTCACTATGGAGGAAGCACAAGAGGTACCCGACGTGGTAGTTGGTAAGTTTCCTGCTAATTTACACATTGCAACCCTGCTGTTTGATTCTGGTGCTACCCATTCGTTCATTGCTCAAGGGTTTGTTAAGAAGCATGACCTAGCAACAACACAAATGAACCATATGCTAGCCGTAAACTCTCCGGGTGGAGAAATAAGGACAAGACAAGTGTGTCCCAAGGTGAACCTAGACATTAATGGGGTAGTATTTACTGCTAACCTCATAGTGATAGATTCACAAGGGATAGATATTATCTTGGGTATGGATTGGTTGACCAAACATAAAGGAATCATCCATTGTTCGACCAGAACGGTGGAACTAACGCACCCTAGTGGCACAAAAGTAAAGTTTATAACAATACAAGAGCCTAGGAGGGACATTAAATTAAATCAAGTTGAGGAGATCAGGACCATCAGAGAATATCCAGATGTTTTTCCGGAGGAGTTGCCAGGTATGCCTCCCGATCATGAAGTGGAATTCGCAATTGAGCTAGTGCCTGGAACAGCCCCGATATACAAGAGACCTTATCGGATGGACTCCAAGCAGCTGGGAGAACTCAAGGATCATTTGAGAGAATTGACGGAGAAGGGGTATAATCGTCCTAGTTCCTCACCATGGGGAGCTCCAGTGATATTTGTGCCCAAAAAGGACGGAACCCAAAGGTTATGCGTGGACTACCGTGCCTTGAATGAGGTAACCATCAAGAACAAGTACCCATTACCCCGCATTGAAGACTTGTTTGATCAGTTGAGGGGAGCTTGTGTGTTCTCAAAAATTGATCTCAGGTCGGGATACCACCAACTCAAGATAAGGCAATCTGATATTCCCAAGACAGCTTTCGTATCTCGGTACGGACTGTATGAATACACTGTCATGCCTTTCGGGCTAACTAATGCCCCTGCATACTTCATGTATCTCATGAACAAGGTATTCATGGAATATATGGACAAATTTGTGGTGGTTTTCATAGATGACATTCTCGTCTTCTCCAAAGATGAAGAAGAACATGGGAAACATCTAAGGTTGGTGTTGCAGAGGCTGAGAGAACACCAACTATATGCCAAGTTGAGCAAGTGTGAGTTTTGGCTGAAGAGAGTTCCCTTCTTAGGACATATAATCTCGGAGGGAGGAATCTCCGTAGATCCCGCCAAAATCGAGGATATACAGAAGTGGAAGACCCCTAAAAATGTCAGGGAAGTTCGAAGCTTCTTGGGATAGGCTGGATACTATCGACGGTTTATTGAGGGATTCTCTAAGATCTTGAGACCCCTCACTAAACTGTTGGAGAAGGGAATCACATTCACATGGACGCCGTAGTGCGAGACGAGTTTTCAGGAGTTAAAGGAAAGATTGACAACAGCCCCAGTGCTGGTTATGCCAGATATGCAAAAGAACTTTACGGTGTACTGCGATGCCTCTGGAAAACGGGTTGGGATGTGTTCTCATGCAAGAAGGGCATGTCGTGGCTTATGCATCCCGACAACTCCGGAAGCACGAGAAAAACTATCCTACACATGACCTAGAACTAGCCGCAGTGGTACACGCGTTGAAAATTTGGCAGCACTATCTGATGGGGAAGAGGACAGAGATATATACGGATCATAAGAGTTTGAAGTACATTTTTACACAGCCAGATCTCAACCTCAGACAAAGGAGATGGTTAGAGCTAATCAATGACTTTGATGTGGGCATCAACTATCATCCTGGGAAAGCAAACATCGTGGCAGATGCTCTAAGTCGGAAAGTGCAGGTCAATAGGTTGAGCTTGAAGGACATGCCTGCAGAATTGAAGGACGAGATTATAAGGCTCAATCTATGCCTGGTGAATAGTGGTGAAGCCATCGCCATGGAAGTGGACTCCACACTAGAGCGAGACATACGCGAGGGTCAAAAGAATGACGAGAAGATACAAGAGATCAGATAACTCATCAAGGAAAATAAAGCTCCTGGTTTCAGAGAGGATGAACAAGGTACGGTGTGGCACGGGAAAAGAATCTGTGTGCCTGAAGTAAAAGAAATTCGTGAATTGATTTTGAAGAGGCTCACGATTCCGACTATTCCATCCATCCTGGGAGTACGAAGATGTACCAGGACCTCAAGAGCAGGTATTGGTGGTATGGCATGAAGCGAGATGTCACGGAACATGTTGCCCTATGTGACACATGTCAGCTGGTGAAAGCAAAACATCAACGACCCGCAGGATTATTGCAACCACTCAAAGTGCCTGAATGGAAATGGGAAGAAATCGGTATGGATTTCATAGTGGGATTTCCTAGGACCCAATCAGGATATGATTCAATATGGGTCATCATCGACAGGCTAACCAAGGTAGCTCATTTCATCCCTGTGAAAGAAAGCTACAGCGGATCCAAATTGGCAGAATTGTACATGTCAAGGATCGTGTGTTACCATGGAGTGCCAAAGAAGATAGTGTCGGATCGAGGGACACAGTTCACCTCAAGGTTCTGGCAGAAGTTGCATGAAACCATGGGAACCCATCTGAACTTTAGTTCTGCCTATCATCCCCAAACTGATGGGCAGACGGAAAGAACCAATAAGATTCTTTAGGATATGCTGAGGGCATGTGCACTCAAAAACAATCGGAGTTGGGACAAGAACTTACCGTATGCGGAATTCTCCTATGACAACAGCTATCAAGCTAGTATGAAGATGTCACCGTTTGAAGCTTTGTACGGGAGGAAATGCAGAAATCCCCTATTTTGGAACCAAACAGGGGAAAGTAAAGTGTTTGGTCCCGAAGTACTACAAGAAGCCGAGGCGAAGGTGAGGGAAATTCGCAACAACTTGAGGATAGCACAAACACGCCAAAAGAGCTATGCCGATGTACGAAGAAGAGAGCTCGTTTTCAATGTGGGAGACTATGTCTATCTCAAGGTGTCCCCTATCCGAGGACTTCGTCGGTTCAAGGTGAAAGGGAAGTTGTCACCTCGATACATCGGACCCTTTCAAGTTCTGGAGAGGAAAGGCGAAGTGGCGTATCAACTAGAATTACCGGCTCGCCTATCGGATGTGCACGACGTATTCCATGTGTCACAACTCAAGAAATGCCTGAGGACGCCTGAAGAGGTGTTACCCATGAATGAAGTGGACGTAGCTGAGGATTTGTTTTATGCCGAGCAACCATCCAAGATTTTGGAGACAATGGAACGCCTCACCAGAAATAAAAGAATCCGGATGTGCAAGGTGCAGTGGAAGCATCACTCAGAAGAGGAAGCCACCTGGGACCAAGAAGATGAGCTTAAGGCACAATTTCCGGAATTGTTTTCTTAGAACCACCAATCTCGAGGACGAGATTTCTTTTAAGGTGGGTAGAGCTGTAAGACCCCAAAATCCTGTTAAGAGGGGAATTTAAAATTTTTTGGACATGTTGCATGTATTGCAAAAATTCAAATTCAAACTGGAATTCAAATTAAACTCAAAACAGAAAAGAAATAGAAAAAGGAAAACAGAAAAAAACCGGCCAGTGGGCCGAAACCCACCAGCCGGCCCACCGATCCCGCGCCAGCCGCAGCCGCGCGCGCCCCCTTCCTTCCACTGACATGCAGGGCCCGCCAGTCTTTCTTCTTCCTTGCGCTCGCGCCCGCGCTCGGCCGGACTCTCTCACCCCGAATCAAAACCGACCCGGATCCCTGCGTATCCCAGCCGAATTTCGTTCGTGGGCGACGCAAACTCGATCACAACAGAACGCCGTCCTTCCCCCGTCTATAAAAACCCCGGCATCATCCCGTTTTTCCCCACGATCTGCCGATTTTCTCTGCGGTGAGAACCCGAGCCCCTCCGGCGAATTCTGCCTGATCTACGCTCTGAAATTCCGATCTAACTCGCTGGTCTTGATCCACCGCCTCCGGGGAGCCTTGCAGGTGCAGAAAACTCGGTGATTTGCGGTTCAAACACAGCGCCGACGAGCCTCGCCGTGAATTCACCTCGGACCTCGTCGTCGACCGCCTTCCAGGACCTCCGAGCTCAAGAAAACCCCCGAGGTGAGATCCCCGACCTCCCCGCTACCGATCTATGCCATAAAATCATAGTTCTAGGAAGAATTGACGAAGATCTGAAACTCTCCGGCGAGATCGCCGCCTCCCGCCGCCGTGCGCCGCCGGGCAGCGCCGCCCGCGCTCGATCAGAGCGACGTGGCCGCTTGTGCGCCGTTTATTTTAAATCGCACGGTAGAGTTTAAATCCCCGCGTACCGGTTCGATGTTATAATCTCAGCCATCTGTTTTAAATCGGACGGTCCACGTCAGCCCCGCGTTATAAAGGCCGGGATTCTTACGTGCTACCCCCTGGGGTTCTCGGAAAATAAGAGCTAGCCCCAGAAACTTCTGATCTAGCCCCTGGAACTTCAGAAAATCATGTAAATTCATTTAAAAATCAGTTTTAGCCCCTGGACTTAATAAAAATTAGGAAAAACCTCTCTGTTATGTGTAGCTAGACCCCTGAAAATTCTTAAAATAATATTATAGACACTGTAGTGGGGTGAGTTTACCTTTTTAACCCTATTTGATATTAAATTTAGAAAATTTAATATGTGGTTAGTATTTAAAATTCAAAAGGTGGGACAAACATATTGTCAAATTCAAATTAAAAACTTTCCCAGTACTTAGAAAAACCTTGGAGTGAGATAAAAATAGATTTTTGGCTGAAATGAATCTGTTATTCACATTTATTAGTTATAGGGACACATTTTTAAGTAAAGAATAATTCTGAAAATTTGGAAAATAAATGTAAAATAGTTTACATCAGAGGAAAAGGTCAAAAATATATTATTAAATATTTTAGATCAGAACCTATTCTGTTTAGATGATGTGTCTTATTATTTCCATAATAAAGTTCACATTTAGGCATAGGAAATAAATCTGAAAATATAGCAACTAGTAAATGATAAATGAAGTTTCTAAAATCCAAAGAATTCAGTTTAGGGTTGGTAGAAGGATGAAGACACATATGGAGTAGGAAAATACCTTTCATGCATACTTGGTAGCTAAAAGGTGTAGTAATTGAATATAAGGAATTTATTTAAATGGGAAACTCATATATATAGTATGCAAACATTAATGTGAATACAAAAGTAGAAATCATATACACATGATAAAAAGTACATGTAAGCCAAAGATCAACACACATAGAGTAACCACAACACATAGAATTTGTGAATGGCTTTCATAAATGTGAATGTGTGGTTTGTATGAAGTGGAAGTGTGAACTATGTCTTATGGATTGTTGTTTTTCTTTTGCTTTGTGTGATGGTATGATGTAGAACCTGCTCCAGAGCAAGTTTTTCCTTTCCAAGAGCAGGACTACCCATTCCAAGAGCAGCAGGAAGGAAGCAAGTGTCCTTGACCACTTTGATCCTATACTAGGATGTGTAGATAGAATTATTTGCATTGTCAATTGAAAAATATGAAACCCATGCTAGGATATTTCCCTAGAATTGCATTACCTTGTTTCCTTGTAGCTTGGGTTGGGATTCATTTTATCATGTCATTTATTATTATGGATATGCTTAGCTATGCTTAGAATGGGATATTTGGGATATGAGGTCATCGGTTTATATTACCATACTCTTGAATGAGATATTGTGAGTTATGTAGAGGTAGGGATCAAGGCAAGTTGGATGTTTTGGTTGGTGCTGGGTGCACGAGACTCGGGTTTGTGTTTAGTACTTGCCTAGATCCTAAGGACCGGTTCATGGAGCATGTAACCTGGCTTTACCGTGCCAACCACATGCTGAGATGGGGCAGCTTGGCCAATTAATTAGGTGTATCTCCGGCGTAGTATGGGTGTGTTGGATGGTGCGGGGAATAGGTGTCAGCTGGACTACCATATGAACCGCAAGGCTCAACAGGGGGCCACTGCAGCGGGGTTGGAGCCTCTTGTATGCTGTTAGGGGTGAAACCTCAGTGGGCCCACACTCGTCGGGAATCCATTTGTAAAGGCTTTGTAGTGATCTCCTGGCTACACACCTGGGAAGTGTGAATGTGGTTCATGGCCACTGGCATAATGGAGGTTCTTTTAGTCCACCCGGCAATGGGGGATGAAATCACTACATGTGGGTACAGTGGTGCAAACTCTGCAGAGTCAAAACTGTCATGACAGCCGTGCTCACGGTCAAGAGCGGCTTGGACTTATTCATGATTAGAGGATTGATGGTTTTGGAAGTTGTGGATGTTAAGCGGGAAGCTTAACATTGGAAATGATGTTATGGTTATTTGATTATGATGATGGGATGGGAGATTGGGACCATTTCACCTGTGTAGTAATGTAGGTGCTTAATTAGCTAAGGTGATAGGTATTAATTTCATAGTGCTTTAACCATGAGTTCAACCTCTCCTTGTTCTAGCCATGCATGACATAACTTTCCCACACTTGCTGAGTACCATCGGTACTCAACCTTGCATATTGGTTGGTTTATATTGCTGCTCAGGTCAAGATAATGAGGTGGTGTATAATGACCAAGACTTTGGACCCGAAGAAGGTTTCTAGGTTCATGGAGACCCCCCGGGCAACGCCTGTTACGGAGCCCTCAAGAATAATATTCCGCTGCTAGTTTATTTACTTGTGATGAACTTATTATTGTCTATCGAGACATTTGCTATGTAAGACTTATTATTTGACACCTGGCTTGTAATAATTGATGCTTCACTATTTGTCATCACATGTATGAGAAAATGATCCTGGCATACATGTGATATTCACTCGGTTGTTCTTCGGATAAACCGGGTGTGACATCTTCCTTATGTGTTCATTTAAATTACACATTAATTTTTATGATCACGCTTCCATATCCAACATAGTGTATGCTCATCGTACACTTAGCTCTCCCTTCCCACTCTCATCCCTAGTCGGCATTTGCTATCCTACCAAAGACGGTCGCGCTTGAGGTACCCGCCGATGGACAGGGGGCCTCTCAGACGTCCCCAAGTTGGGTGTTGTGATGCCAGTTGGTCACCTCCAGGAAAAACCTGCGCTATGCATGGGGGGTCCAGGGTGCGTAGCCTGCTTTGCCTGGTTTCGTACCCAAAGCGTGTGCACTCTGCCCTTCGGAGGTCCAGGGGAGTACAACCTGCTTTGCCTGGTCTCCTACCCAAAGCGTGTGCACCCTGCCTCCCCAGCGTTACGGTCCAGTACTAGGGGCCGGACGGTCGTACCCTGACCTCGGAGGGAGCCGGACCTCTAGTGCCGGGTGCACTGAATTGCCCAAGCCCCGCATACTGGTCCAGGACCGTAAGCCAAATAAGACTAAGAGACAAGGAAGGGAGAGCCCCCGAGGAGAATTACGGTTCCACTACTTGTGTGCAGGACCTCCTGGCCTCAACTCCCCCACAGGAATAGGGTCGGTGTGCCCAAACCATTGGCCACACCTACCAGGGGGCCACTACGGGGACCGCACAAGAAAGGACCGGAGCTCCCGACTACTCCAACACAAGACCGGAGGAGCCGGACCCCGCCCCCTCCGCAGGGGCGGGCTCCGAAGGCCCCACGTGTCCGGCGGGGCCGGAGCTCCCCTCTCCTCAGAGGATAGCCCCGGGCCCGCCACGTGGCCGGCAGAGCCGGACCTCGCCCCCTCCGCAGAGGCGAGCTCCAAAGGCTCCACGTGTCCAGCAGGACCGGGCCTCCCCTCTCCTCAGAGGAGAGCTCCGGGCCCACCACATGGCCAGCAGAGCCAGACCTCCCCCCGTCCTCACGGGGCGAGCTCCGAAGACCCCTTGGGTCCTTATGTCCGCAAGGACCCGAGGAAGGTGTCTGTGCAAGCTTCGATATTGGTGGAGACCTCCCGAGGCCCTTGCGGAGTTAAGGGCTCGGGCAGGCCAAGCCAAAAAGAAGAAGTTAAAGGGAAGACACACAATACAAAAGTCTGTTCGTTCATCAGAGGCTCCATGAGCTAGACTACAGACTCAAGAAAACAAAAACAGAAGATACAAAGCCCTTCAGCTACAAGGGTGAATGCCTAAGGGTCCCCGGACTCCCGCTGGAACCTAGACGCTACGAGGGCGGCCACGTCCCCGACTCCGGCCCTGGCATCTTCCTCCCGCTCGACGACGGGGCCCTGCCTCACCGGCTCCAGAGAGAGGGAAGGATCCCAGCTCCGGAAGCAAGCCAGCACGTACGTAGCGACCTCCATCGCAAGCTCCATCCCTCCGTCTCGAGCTCCTCGGCGATTGCAGCCTCGAGCCTATCCAGCTTGGCGCCGATGGACTCAAGTGCTGGAAGCGCCTCAGCCACCTTATGCACCGGAGCCCCCGTCCTCATGGGGCTGAAGCCAAGGGGTACCAGGGCGGATCCCGCCTGGCTGACGAAGCTCCAGACCGCTCTGGCCTCGACGGACCGTGAAGCCTGGAGCTTCTCCACCTCCTGGCGAGCCTTCAGAAGGACGTCGGGTCCTTCCTCGGTGAACCTTTTCTCCTTGGCCGCCAAGGAGTTTTCCCAGAGCTCAAGGTCCCGGGTAAGCTGCTCCAGCTCCGACGCCCGGAAGTCGGCCGCCAGCTCTTGGTCCAGTGCCGCCTGACGCTCCCGAGAGGCCTGCTCCTTCGTCTCGGCCAGAGCTGTCTTCCAAAGCTCCAGCTCTCCGGCCCGGACCTTCAGGTCGCCCTCACCGGCCTCCAGCTTATCGGTGACCTTCTTCTCCTTGGTCGCCACGGCGTGCTCCCGGTCCGTGACGGCACACTCGCGGCGCGCCAGCTGCAGCCGCAGCTCCTCGTTGGCATCGGCGCGGGCCTGGACATTGGCGTTCGCCTCGCGAGTCTCCTGCAAGAGCCGCCGGGTCTCGGAGTCCATGCGGTCGATGGCCCTCTTCTGGATGATGAGGAGCGCCTCCTCGGCATCAAGCCTCGCCCGCTTCGCATCAAGCTCCTCCTCGACATCCCGGGTCCGCAGCTTCAGGAGCCGCCTCCAGCTGCGCAGGTGGTCCCTCTCGTCCGCCAGCACCTCCCGCTCGCGCTCAAGCGCGGCCAGGACCTGCCGGACGCTGGCTTGGGCAAGCTCCAAGGTGTCCGCAAAGGGCAGCGGGGCAGCAGAAGCCGAAGCCGCACCACCGACCTCCTCCATGATGTCGTCGTCTAGAGGAGGAGATGCCGGCACTGCAGCATCAACGGAGACCGCGACGTGGCACCGATCAGGAGAAGCCGGCGCCGAAGCAGGGGCGTTCCTGACGTGTCCCTGCTCGCCGCCAGCCAAAGGGCCTGCATCCGCTCCTCCCGCTCCAACACCGGAGGGCTGGACGCCACCAGCCAGCTCCGTCGAGTCCTTGACAGTCGCCAGCTCCCGAGCTGGCGAAGGAGGATGAACAGGCGCCGCCGCCGCTGCAAGAACCAGTTCTGCCGGCACAGAAGGAGGAGGCGCCTGCACCGGCTCGGGGGCTGGCGAAGCCGCTGCAGCTTCTGGACGCTGCGGCGCAGGACCTCCGCTGTCCGAAGGTGGCTGGGGAACAGACGCATTCCCGGCAGCCAATGAGTCCCTGCAAGCACAGGGACCCCTCAAGACAAGAAGAAAAGAAATACACAAGTATCAAGATCCGGTGAGTGCAAACTTACCGAGGAACTCGAACACTCCAGCGGGCATGGAGCCCTGGCTTCCGAGCCGGGGCAGGACCGCCGGAGCCTGCCATCGCCGCCGGGGCCTGCGCTGAAGGCACCCGGACCGGCGGAACAGAGGGTGCATCCGGAGCCCCCCTGGGAGATGGAGCAGCAGGGCTCCCGCCAGCAGTGCTCCTGGCTCCGCTCGCCGATCCAGCCCCTGAAGCCCGGGGCGCCTGCGTCCCCGGATGAATCCTGGCGCTGCTCCCTCCGGCGCCACCGCCTGCCGAGCCTGCAGCCAGGACGTTCGTCGATCGGGGCGCCTGAGCCCTCAGCTCGCCCCCAGACACCGCAGCACCGGCGTCCCTCCTTGGAGCTCCACCACCCAGGGACGGAGGGTGGGACGCCCGGGGCTCCTCGGACCGTCGCTGTCTGAGAGGAGTCCCATCGGCGCGGAAGACCCGAGGCCTCTTGGGGTCACCGCCCGACGAACCGATGTCCCTTGAGGGAGGGCGCAGGGGTGCTCCGGTCCCCTGGCTTGGCGCAACCGACGCCCTCGGAGGGGATCAGGCACGTTTCTTCTCCGGCAAGCCAGAAGCCGGCTCCTTTCCCTTCCCCTTGACGACAGTCCGAGCTCCATCAACCTTCGGCGCGGGTTGGGCATCGGCCGATGCCCCGCGCTCCGCTCCGGAGCGCTCAACCCAGGGGATCGAGATTTACAGGAAGGCATCTCCGACCTGACGAACGGCGATGCCGATATCGTCCAGTGCTCGGCAGCTCCCGCAGCAGCTTCGCCCTCCGTAACGGCTCCATGGATAGGGGGAGGCAGGAAGCTGGGACTGTGAGGGAGTCATCGTCGAGGAGGTCGCCGCTGACGCTCATCAACATCCCCCTCAGCACTTCCTCAGAAGGGACTGAGTCCGGGCCCGTCTCCAGCCTGGTGCAGTCGTGGAGCCGGTGTAGTAACACACCGGGCGGTTGCGCTGCTGTAACGGCGCAAGACGTCAAGACAAGAAGCTTTCCAGCACCATGAGGGACGTTAGTCCCTGCTCCGCCAGGAACCGGATCTGCTTCAGGACTGGCGCGTATTGGGACTCCAGAACCGGGCTCTCCTCCCAGAAGCTACGCTCGGTGGTTGGAGCGTCGGTCGGCAACTGGAGGCGATCGTGCTCATCTGTCTTCACGATCACTCAGTTGTCCCTCCAGCCTTCCCACCTCGATGCGCTGAAGGGCAGAAGGTACCCAGAGACCTTCGGGTCCTTGCAGCGATGCTGGAAGTAGTAGGCGCCCAACTGGTTCTTCGATCTGTGCCCGGTCGTCCGCAGCACGAAGAAGCGGCGGAAGAGCGTCACCGAAGCACCCACTCACATGAACATCTCGCAGAACTGGACGAATACGGCGGCCATTGCGAAGGAGTTGGGGGAGAGGTGATGAAGCTGGAGACCGTACGTCTCCAGAAGCGTCACGAAGAACGAAGAAATTGGCAGGACGAACCCCGCCAAGCCGTAGGCCGCGAAGAAGACGATCTCCCCCGCATCCAGACGCAGGGGGAGAGATCCTCGCCGGGGACAGCGCCGCTGCTCCTCCGAATGCCACCCCAGAAGCTTTTGCATCGGCCCAAGGTCTTTTGTCCGGGCGATGCGCGATGGAGGCAGGCAAGAATGTGGCGGACCGGAATCCGCCCATCCAGGATCGCAGAGGGTGGTGCCGCACGATGAGACACCCGACAGCACACGTCATAAGGACATAATATATTACAAGGGAAAAACAGACTGAACTGTACAAACAGGTACAACTTCAGTACAACTTGTATTTATTTTACACAGCGGAAGTCTACTCTGTACAACTCACGCCCGCCTACCTAGAAAAAGTCGGTTTCCCAGCCCTAGGGCAACCCATACTAGCTGCACTCCTCAGCTCAGCGTGGCGTGTACGGCTCCCACTCAGCCGTGGTCCCCGACGGAGGGTAACCCTCGCCGGTGGACTCGTACTCCGAGTCCGTGGGTGGCTCCTCACCTGAAAAACACTTAAGCAGCAACGTGAGCACGAAGGCTCAACAAGACTTAACCGACTCACTTAAGCATGAAACTCTACATGAGGTGTACTAAGCACATAGGATAGTAATATTGCAGCAAGTGGACACTCCTATAAGTTCACCCTTAATTCATCTTTTAGCAACAAGTTAACAGTTCAGGAATCTGAAATTTAGTAAGCAGTATTTGGTGGCACACATGTAGCAATACAATAATATCAATCAGCAATATTGAATCATCATATTTCATACATTAGCCTACGTCACGACTCAGTGACCAAGTGGTACTCTTCTCCATGAGGGACGGTGAATCTACTCGATATACACCTGCAGGGAAACCCAAAGAGCACGTCACGTACGCCCACCCGTGGAGCTGCAAAGCACGCTCACTCGATGTCGTACGGGACAACCTTTCAACCAACAGCCCAAACGTCGAACCGGTCGCACCGAAACGGACAGGAGGTTCCCTACACGGAGCATCTCTCTATGCCCGTTAGCAGATTTCCACCTTGCTGCCCTCAACCTACACCTATAAATTGGTGTGCTATGCCTCGACGCCCGGAGGTTTAGGCTACATCGGTTTACCGGGCCCATATATCCGATATGCCTTCGGTATGTTCAAACTTGATCAGCGTGGGCCGCACACAGATCGGTCCTCAATCGACATGGACAGGGATGCGCACACAAGACTCCCTCTTGCTGCGCCCTAACCCCTGCCAAGTCTCATTTTCATTACTAAGGTGATCTCACATCACTCGAACCAATCCCGTGTGTCCCGAGCCTAACTCGCGAGTAGATTCCAACTACTCGACTTGTACCGAAGTCCTATAAAACATTAAGCATAGCCTGTCTACTCGAGGTCTTAGACACTACCCTCACTCTTATGGAAAATTTCTGGTCATGCAAGTGGGGTTCCATCCATCCTATACCTAATGCACATTCACACTTCATATGACACATGTAAACAAAGTAAAACTTATAAAAAGGTTAATGCAAACCGGGACTTGCCTTGTTGCTGCTGGTCAGAGGTTAGTTCTTCTTCCGGAAGGAGGAAATCGAGTACTTCCGGAGCCTCCTCGCCTTCAGTGACTACACGTTAATCAAATACTACATGTTAATGAATATGCACATGAGTTTATGGTAATGCTTCTGCTATTAGTTCTAATAACCAGTTTCTAACAACTGGAACTCTGTTCAAGAATTTAAAATGAAACTGGGGCTAGTGGTTTGGGTTTGGACCTAAGCACATGGTTAAGTGCTAAGTGATTATCCCCCTCTTCCACATTGATCACCTCAAGTGGTTAAACAGAGAAGGGTTGATCTAAAGCTCCAATGGAGCTGAGAATTTTTGTGTGAGGTCCTTGTCACAAGAAAACCCTCTGGACCAAAAATTAGCACTTTTCATTGAGTGGTTTGCTCAGAATAATTCTCTCAGCAAATAAGCAAAGAAGAATTAATTCTGAGGTAACCCCCCTGTTCATGCCCAACTTAATGAACTAAAATTTGAATTATAGCTCCTAGAGTTTTCATGAATTTTCCCAGCATTTTTGGAGCTAAGATCTGCCCAGAACTGAATTTCCAAGTTTTGGAAATTCTCTGAAAATGTTTCTGTATTCAAATAAACACAGCACCTTCAAATCTGAATTGCCCTGGACAAATTAACTCCAAATAGTCTGAAATGTTTACAGGGGTTCAATAACATCCTAAAGAATATTCTGGCAAAATTTGGGGATTTTTGGATGAACCAAACTCCCTCTAAAATTCCTTTGCTGAAAGGATTTAGAGAATTTTCCAGAATTACATAATGGGTTTCATACTGATTGGGTTTCGTATTTGGATTGTACTCTGTTAGAGGAATCCAATAAAATTTGTTTCATAATTTTTGGACTCTCCTACCCCAAGTTGTGGCCCTCTAAAGTTTAAACTGAAAACTGAAAATTCCAAAATGTTCAAATGCCTGCCAGTGGGTCCCACCCGGCAGGTCTTCTCCTTCCTCGCTCCAAACAGGGGCCCGCGGCGGCGCCCTCTGGCGAGCATCGCCGGAACCGCTCTCCCGGCCATCTCCCGACCCCAGACTCGCCGCCCCGCCCTAACTTGCGACGCTGAACTCGGCTCGGGGTTCGCCGGCGGCCGTAGCTCACCGGAACAGGGCGCCCGACGGTGACAGCGACTGTTAGGGTTCCGGCGTGGTCGGGAATGTGCTACAACGGATCAAAACGATCAGAAAATGATCGGAGAGCACCGCGGGAGCTCGAGGGTGTCGAAAATGGCCGCCAAACCCCGTGAAAATGTCGGCAACATAGAGCTCCGCGGTGACCCGAGCTATTATTCCATGGCGGCCCGAAAAACAACCAGAACCCGGTCATTTCTGGACCATATCCCTCGATTCATGGTTGAGGAGGGCCGCTAGGAAGTTAGGAAGGTGTGTGCAAGCTTACCCGAGCTGGTTTGGACGGTGCAGCTAGAATTTTGGGGTAGACCGACTCCTACCCGTATGCACTAGTTTTCGGGATTCTTAGGAATTCTCTGCGCTCGGTCTATCAATGGCTATGAGGGTTGCAGCTACACGATCCGGAGACTACGGCGCACCTTTTTCATGTAGAAGTCAGGCAGTGAAAATGGCCGTGGTGTGCTGTCCACGGAGAGCAACCTCGGTTTTCCGCCGGGTGGCCTCGGTCCTCAGCTGTGATCGTCGATTGGTGACCGAATGAAATGCTAACGCCGCGAAGTGGCGGGGTGGTTAGCTAGAGCACGCACTGGTGCTCCTCTTTTGTGTTGGAGGCTCGGGCAAAGGTCGAGCAGGCGCCGGGTTCAGGGAAAATCGGAGCAGCGGCGCCGGTGAACGAAACAGAGCCGGTGCGGTGCTGTTTTGCAGAGAAGCAACGCGTACGGCTTGTTTGCGTGGGGAGGGGGTCACGTAGAGGAGGGGGCGAGCTGTTGCCCGGCTGCCAGCGTGAGCGAAGAGGAACCAGGAGGTGGCTGGCCGAGGCGATCGGGCGCCGGTGTCGCCGTGCGCTGGGGCGCGGTTTCGGCCGAAGGAGAAAAGATCAGGGGTAGACTTCTCTGTTAAGACTACTGACATGTGGGCCTCCCCCCTAATTCTTTTTCCAATTTTGTCATTTCAATTTTTGCTGAAATACCTCCAGCTACTAAACATTGAATTAGAGACTTACTAACCAAGTATTGGTTTGAATTTGAGTTCTCAAATTTAAACTTTGTTGGGTTAAATCTGCTTCATGTTTAAACTGAAATTCAAATTCAGTTTTGAATTATTGCAAATTTAGTTCCCGACAAGATGAACTCCAATGGGGATGAAAATTGGTGGGCTAACTCAGAAAAATGTGCTGAGTTTGAATATGAAGCTAACTTTTGAATTTGAGGGATGAAAGTTGCTGCAATTTGAATTTACATTCAAATTGGCCTCTTTTTCAAACACCTCCAAAAGTGCCCCAAAAAGTGTTGGATTTGCATGAAACTTGGCTTGAACCTTCCCAAGACTTTTTAAGTCCTAGGGGTCAGCTCAACCTCTCATGTTCATGTGTAGAAATCCTATTTTGTGAAAGTGAAGGCTTTCCCCTCTAATCACTCTATTGATGGAGGTTTCTTGCTCTTCACAATTTTTTCTAAGATATCCACAATAAAAACTGTGGTGTTGTGAGGTGATGAAAAGTTTTTGCAAGTCCCTTTTCTTGGGCTTTTACATCCCTCCCCCCTTAAAAGAATCTCGTCCCGAGATTATAAAAGAAGAGATAGCGATGTAGTAGGGACTTACCCATGTTGAGACGCCATGAACTCTGGGTAATTTGAGCGAAGGAATTCCTCGCTCTCCCACGTCGCTTCTTCAGCGGTGTTGTTGCTCCAGAGTATTTTGTAGAACCACAACGTTCTGCTACGCGTGGTCCGGGCTTTCTCATCAAGAATTGCCACCGGATATACATCATAAGTTAAATCCGGTTTCAGCTCGCCGATGTCTTCGGTAGGAACAGCAGCTGTATGCTTTAAACATTTTCGCAGTTGCGAAACATGGAAAACGTCATGGACACCAGCAAGAGATGCCGGTAGCTCCAATCTATACGCTGCTGGTCCACACTTCTCGGTGATAGCATAGGGCCCAATGAAACGGGGAGCGAGCTTCCCCTTCACGCCGAACCGGTGCACGCCCTTCATCAGAGACACGCGGAGGTACACGTGTTCACCGACATCAAAGTGCAACGGTATACGCCTCTTATCAGCGTAGCTCTTCTGCCGGGATTGAGCGGCCTTCAAATTAGCTTGAATCGTCCGAACGAGCTCTTCGGTGTCGTTCACCACATCAACCCCAAATGTGACCCTTTCACCGGACTCGCACCAATTTAATGGGGTGTGGCATTTGCGACCGTAGAGAGCTTCGTAGGGTGCCATCTTGATACTCACCTGATAGCCGTTGTTGTACGAGAATTCCGCCAATGGTAGGTGATCATCCCAGTTCCTACCATGGTGGATGGCACATGCTCTCAACATGTCTTCCAGAACCTGATTCACCCTCTCTGTTTGGCCATCTGTCTGAGGGTGGTAGGCGGAGCTTCTAATCAGTTTAGTACCCAAAGCAGCATGCAACTGCTCCCAAAAGCGAGATACAAACAATGCACCTCGGTCTGAGACTATGGTCTTGGGTACGCCATGCAAGCATAGGATCCTGGCGATATATAACTCCGCATATCTGTTGGCATGGAAATGTGTATGCACGGGAATGAAGTGAGCCGACTTGGTTAGTCGGTCAACGATTACCCATATGGAATCATGCTTGTTGGATGTTAGGGGTAATCCCACAATGAAATCCATGCTCACATCCTCCCATTTCCATGCTGGAATTTTCAGGGGTTGCAACAGCCCTGACTTCCTCATATGATCCGCCTTCACTCGTCTACACGTATCACACTCGGATACGTACTTCGCTACCTCCCGTTTCATCCGTGTCCACCAAAATTTCTTTTTCAAATCTTGGTACATTTTGTTGCTGCCCGGATGAATGGAGTACTTAGACAAGTGAGCTTCATCGAGGATCTTTTTCCTCAACTCCATATCCCGGGGTACGACTATGCGGTCATTGAACCATAGCGTCCCCTCATCATCCTTCCGGAAACATTTGATCTCCCCGTTGTCTATCCGTCTCCGGAGATGTGCCATGCCTTAATCAGTATTCTGAGCTGCAATGATGTCCTCCCTAATAGTAGGGATGAGGGCAAGGATGTACAGCGATCCATAAGGAACCAAGTAGAAACTCGGCTCTTCCTCCTCCACCGGTATAATGGTGAGGTGATTGACATGTGATTTCCGACTCAGCGTGTCGGCAACCACATTCGCCTTGCCGGGGTGGTAATGAATCTCAATTTCATAGTCTTTGATCAATTCTAACCACCTCCTTTGCCTCATGTTCAGCTCCTTCAGGGTGAAAATGTATTTCAAGCTCTTGTGGTCGGTGTAGAGGTGCATCAAATTCCCTAGGAGATAGTGCCTCCATATTTTTAGCGCCAACACCACAGCAGAAAGTTCAAGATCATGAGTGGGATAATGCTGCTCATGGTTCCGAAGTTGGCGTGAGACATAGGCGACCACACGTCCTTCCTGCATCAACACGCAGCCGAGCCCGATACCAGACGCGTCACAATACACGTCGAAGGGCTTTGTTGTATCTGCTGAGCTAAGACCGGGGCTGTTGTGAGATTCTTCACCAATGCTTGGAACGCTCCTTCACACGCCGTGTTCCAAACATATTTCGTCCCTTTCTTCAGCAATTCTGTCATGGGCTTAGCGAGCTTGGAGAAACTTGGAATAAATCTCCGATAGTATCCCGCTAACCCGAGGAAACTTCTGACTTCATGAACTGAAGTGGGAGCTTTCCATTTCAGCACTTGCTCTATTTTGCTTGGGTCAACCGCAATGCCTTCCGCAGAGATGATATGTCCCAAGAATGGCACTTGGCTGATCCAAAACTCGCATTTTCTGAATTTAGCGTAGAGCTTGTGGTCTCGCAATCGTTGAAGAACGATCCTTAAGTGTTCGGCATGTTCGGCTTCTGTCTTGGAGTAAACCAAGATATCATCGATGAACACTACCACGAACTTGTCTAGCTCCGGCATGAACACCGAGTTCATGAGGTACATGAAATGGGCCGGAGCATTCGTGAGACCAAAAGACATGACGAAATATTCATATAATCCATATCTCGTCGAGAAGGCCGTCTTCGGGATATCCTCCGCCCGGATCTTGATCTGATGATATCCAGAGCGAAGGTCCATCTTGGAGAACACACTTGCACCCACAAGTTGATCAAACAATATGTCGATGCGGGGCAGTGGGTACTTATTCTTGATGGTGACGGCGTTGAGCGGCCGGTAATCCACACACAGCCTCAAGGTTTCATCCTTCTTTTTAACAAACAGCGCCAAGCATCCCCAAGGTGAGGAACTCGGCCTAATGAAACCCTTGCTCAACAGATCATTGAGCTGTTCTTTTAGTTCAGCCAGCTCATTTGGAGCCATTTTGTATGGCCTCCGTGATATGGGCGTAGTCCCGGGTGCAAGTTCAATCTTGAACTCGACGTCCCGCTCAGGTGGCATGTCCGGAAGATCATCCGGGAACATGTCGGGGTACTCTCGGACTATGGGGACGTCTTCTAACTTGAGAGCTTCAGCTTTATTAATTGCTAAAACCTCCCGGACTGGAGTGTCTAACACCTTGGAATGCGGACGGTGGAATGAAGAGTTTAAATGAACCATCCGTGTCCGAGTCTTCAGGACAGCGCCATGGTATTGTACCCATGACATCCCTAAGATTGCATCAATCTTTTGCCCCATAAGGATTATCAAGGTGGTGGGATATAGTTTCCCACCTAAGCAGAGTGGTGCCTTTGGGATCATCATATTTGCTGAGATCTTCCCTCCCGGTGAGCAGATCATATAGGTGCAGTCGGTTGGGAAGACTTGCATTTGATGCTTAGCCACATAGGATGCACTTATAAAGCTGTGGGTTGCACCAGAATCAAAAAGTATGATGATGGCTTGATTGCTGAGAGTAAACGTACCCGCCAGCACGTTGTCTCCCTCTGGGGCGTCCTCATTGTCGAGGTGGCGAACGCCCCCAGTCCGCTGACCAACCTTCTTGACCGGAGGTCGGCCTCGAGCACCGCCCTGGAACTGGGCTTGCCCGCTGCTCTGCTGCCCCTGGGGACAGTTCTTCGCGAAGTGGCCCGCCTGGCCACACGTGAAGCAGGTGAAACGGGGCGGTCCCCCGCTGATCGGTGGACGGAAACCCGGGGCGCGTTGTGGCGGTGGAAACACCCGGGGTGCCATCTGCTGCTGCTGCTGCTGTCTTGGTGGTGGCATTGGCGGACGGAACGGAAGTGACTGAAAAGGACGTCCCCCGAACCATTGAGGTCACGCCGGTGGATGCCACTGCTGCCCGGATGGCGTCCGATACACCATCCGGTACTTCTGCTGCACAGCTGCCAACTCCCGCTGAGCATCTTCTTGCATAGTCGCGGCATTGACTAGGTCGTTGAAGGTGCCGCGATTCCACTGAATGAGATGTGTCTTCATTTCGGGGTGTAACCCCCGATAGAAATGTTCCCGCTTCTTCTCTTCAGTGGATATGTAGTCTGACGCATATTGCGCCAGATGGTTGAAGGCACGGGAGTAGTCATGGGCACTCCTCCCGCCCTGCTTCAGCTCCAAGAATTCTTGTTACTTCCTCTTCATTATTCCGGGAGGAATGTGATAGGCGTGGAACGCCTCCCGGAACTCTTCCCACTCCACGGCATGGCCAGCCGGACGTGAGGCGACATAATTCGCCCACCACGCACCAGCGGCACCGTGAAGTTGCTGCGCTGCGAACAAAGTATTTTGCCGCCCCGTGCATTGGAGCAGCCCGAACTTGGACTCGATGGTCCACAGCCAGTTGTCGGCCTCCAGTGGTTCTTCAGCTTCTGTGAACACTGGAGGGTGCGTACTCATGAAGTCCGAGTACGACACCTCACGGGGCTCACGGGGCCCTCTGTCTTGACGCCCCCCCCACCTGGGACGTATTCTGCACGATCGTGCGGAGCAGGTCGGTCTGCTCCTCACGACCACCCACCAGTGCCGCTATCACATCTGCTAGAGTAAGCGGAGGCGGCGGTGGTGGCTTCTTCTGCGGGGTGCTGTCGTAGGCCGGTGGCTGGGAGTCATCGCCTCCCTGTTGGCTGGAACCACCAACCTCATGCGTGGTCCTAGTGCGAACCATCTGCAACCATACGACAATAACCATCAGTCCCGCAACATACTTCAATGCAGTCAAATGAAATAGGCGTAACAACTTAATGATAATAAAACATGCGATACATCTCGTATGTAGATAATGTAATAACTTTGCACAAGCTACACCATTACCAGACCAAATACAAGCTAGTTACATCCAACCTGATGAACCTCCTCTTTGGAAGCTCACCATAACTAGGTTTGGTCACTACGAGACATTACTATCACAATGTCATCACGTA
Source organism: Neostapfia colusana (assembly GCA_030760725.1). Lineage (NCBI taxonomy): Eukaryota > Viridiplantae > Streptophyta > Magnoliopsida > Poales > Poaceae > Neostapfia > Neostapfia colusana. The sequence goes on from JASWHV010000001.1 coordinate 111,978,468, forward strand.
TACCACCCTTTTATCTTCAATACGACACAAACATGGTCTCTAGTAAAAGAACTTGAGTGGAACCAATACTCAAATCTTTTACTGGTTGAAGATAACCTCTCATGAGTATGTTATACCCCATTGGGAGTACTCAAACCCCCTCTAGGGTACAACCATCTCTCAAATGAGTTCAACTGTCATTCCTCTGTCAGAATGACCAGTTTCTACATATCCGAGATTTTGATCTGGTTCTGGGCGCTTTCATGACTCCAGATGAATACAAAAGTTAAAGTTAACTTCAGTATCTTTCCAACGAGTATTTATTTGCCCTCAGATCAGCTCTGGTTCAAAAGCTATGGGGATTCAAAGTCAGCAGAATTTCTGGAAGAATTTCAACAGTACCTCCTTAGGGAAGTTGCTGTTTTCAACCCTGATTTCCACTGAATTCTGTGCTGAAATTTCAGAAACTTTGAATTGCAAAGATGTAACACATCTTCTACTCTTTCTAAATATGTATCATATGAAAATGTTTTATTTTTATACTAGGAGTTATGTTTGAAAAACAGAACAGTCCAGAGAGTGTTTAACCCTGTCCTGGTTCTGGACAGTTTATATTCTTCTGGGATTTAAGCCATATTAAGGTGAGTTTCAGCTCTGGAAGTCTACAACGAAATTGTAGAGTACTTAAATACCTTTCCAGAACTATATACCACACCCCCCTGGGCTAAAATACCCGTGAGTTGTGCTCTGTTGAAGTTCAGCAAACTTGCTGCCCAAAACAGAGCACTCTGTTTTTCAGTCTTTTTGAAACCACACTCATCACTATCCAATTTGTCTACCCAACCAGGGTCCTAAATGTTGAACCTAATGATTTTAATTCCTTGTTATCATTATTTTGCATGCATATGCCTATGATATCTCGGTACTACGTTCCTCACCAAAGAAAACCCTAACCGGATCAGACCGGCATATACGTCTCAAGTGTGGCACTAAATGGTCTCTCGCACACGTTTACTACATGGATACATACGTGGTTAGTACCTGCAGAAGACCACACAATAATGGTGCACTCAAAGGTTGTTCATTTCAGGCAGGACCATATTTGAAATTAAATACAAACGCCCGTATCATTGTCATACGGCCGTCCTTGAGTTAGGTCACGTCTCAAGGTACGTGATCGTGTTTCAACACCACACGACGGGGAACCCGAGTATGTCATGAATGGGTCGTCACGGTTGGGAATGTTATCAACCCAACAGATACCACCTACTGCCCTGCAGGGCATGCCGATGGAAAACGCTGCGTATGTCCTGCTGGGCTATTTCTAGACGAACACACTCTCGCGTTACTGACCACGCGATGGGGTCTCCACTTACTTGCCTAATGCACGCTAGGGATCAGCGTTTCATATGAACTCAGGAACATGAAAAGTCCAAGAGTTTCATATTGACGTCTCACACCAAGCTGTGAGACCAATCTCTGAACCACGTTCCTCGTCAGGGGAGCTAACCGAAATTGACCCGCTTTCGGTGGCGTTCCTTACCATTCTTACCAGAGCGTAGGTGCGCCGTTACATAATTAAAATTCAGATTATAGCACATAGGTTAGTCTTTGCCACTTTAAGTAACTATGCTAATATAGTCCTTACTTGGGCAAACTACCGATTCCTCATCGTAAACCTAAGTTTTCCCATAATACAGTCCTTAGGTACTGTGCTATCCCCAATGCAGCTCTGATACCAGGCTGTGGCGGACCGGAATCCGCTCATCCAGGATCGCAGAGGGTGGTGCCGCACGATGCGACACCCGACAGCACACGTCATAAGGACACAATATATTACATGGGAAAAACAGACTGAACTGTACAAACAGGTACAACTTCAGTACAACTTGTATTTATTTTATACAGCGGAAGTCTACTCTGTACAACTCACGCCCGCCTACCTAGCAAAAGTCGGTTGCCCAGCCCTAGGGCAACCCACACTAGCTGCACTCCTCAGCTCAGCGCGGCGTGTACGGCTCCCACTCAGCCGTGGTCCCCGACGGAGGGTAACCCTCGCCGGTGGACTCGTACTCCGAGTCCGTGGGTGGCTCCTCACCTGAAAAACACTTAAGCAACAACCGTGAGCACGAAGGCTCAACAAGACTTAACCGACTCACCTAAGCATGAAACTCTACATGAGGTGTACCAAGCACATAGGATAGTAATATTGCAGCAAATGGACACGCCTATAAGTTCACCCTTAATTCATCTTTTAGCAACAAGTTAACAGTTCAGGAATCTGAAATTTAGTAAGCAGTATTTGGTGGCACACATGTAGCAATACAATTATATCAATCAGCAATATTGAATCATCATATTTCATACATTAGCCTACGTCACGACTCAGTGACCAAGTGGTACTCTTCACCGTGAGGGACGGCGAATCGATTCGATATACACCTGCAGGGAAACCCAAAGAGCACGTCACGTACGCCCACCCGTGGAGCTGCACAGCACGCTCACTCGATGTCGTACGGGACAACCTTTCACCCAACAGCCCAAACGTCGAACCGGTCGCACCGAAAAGGACAGGAGGTTCCCTACACGGAGCATCTCTCTATGCCCGTTAGCAGATTTCCACCTTGCTGCCCTCAACCTACACCTATAAATTGGTGTGCTATGCCTCGACGCCCGGAGGTTTAGGCTACATCTGTTTATCGGGGCCCATATATCCGATATGCCTTCGGTATGTTCAAACTTGATCAGCGTGGGCCGCACACGGATCGGTCCTCAATCGACATGGACAGGGCTGCGCACACAAGACTCCCTCTTGCTGCGCCCTAACCCCTGCCAAGCTTCATTTTCATTACTAAGGCGATCTCACATCACTCGAACCAATCCCGTGTGTCCCAAGCCTGACTCGCGAGTAGATTCCAACTACTCGACTTGTACCGAAGTCCTATGAAACATTAAGCATAGCCTGTCTACTCGAGGTCTTAGACACTACCCTCACTCTTATGGAAAATTTCTGGTCATGCAAGTGGGGTTCCATCCATCCTATACCTAATGCACATTCACACTTCATATGACACTTGTAAACAAAGTAAAACTTATAAAAAGGTTAATGCAAACCGCGGTTTGCCTTGTTGCTGCTGGTCAGAGGTTAGTTCTTCTTCCGGAAGGGGGAAATCGAGTACTTCCGGAGCCTCCTCGCCTTCAGTGACTACACGTTAATCAAATACTACATGTTAATGAATATGCACATGAGTTTATGGTAATGCTTCTGCTATTAGTTCTAATAACCAGTTTCTAACAACTGTAACTCTGTTCAAGAATTTAAAATGAAACTGGGGCTAGTGGTTTGGGTTTGGACCTAAGCACATGGTTAAGTGCTAAGTGATTATCCCCCTCTTCCACATTGATCACCTCAAGTGGTTAAACAGAGCAGGGTTGATATAGAGCTCCAATGGAGCTGAGAATTTTTGTGTGAGTTCCTTGTCACAAGAAAACCCTCTGGACCAAAAATTAGCACCTTTCATTGAGTGGTTTGCTCAGAATAATTCTCTCAGCAAATAAGCAAAGAAGAATTAATTCTGAGGTAACCCCCCTGTTCATGCCCAACTTAATGAACTACAATTTGAATTATAGCTCCTAGAGTTTGCATGAATCTTCCCAGCATTTTTTGAGCTAAGATGTGCCCAGAACTGAATTTCCAAGTTTTGGAAATTCTCTGAAAATATTTCTGTATTCAAATGAACACAGCACCTTCAAATCTGAATTGCCCTGGCCAAATCAACTCCAAATGGTATGAAATTTTTACAGGGGTTCATTAACATCATAAAGAACATTCAGGCAAAATTTGGGGATTTTTGGATGAACCAAACTCCCTCTAAAATTCCTTTGCTGAAAGGCTTTAGAGAATTTTCCAGAATTACATAATGGGTTTCATACTATTTGGGTTTCATATTTGGATTGTACTCTGTTAGAGGAATCCAATAAAATTTGTTTCATATTTTTTGGACTCTCCTACCCCATGTTGTGGCCCTCTAAAGTTTAAACTGAATGAAGTGCTAACGCCGCGAGGTGGTGGGGTGGTTAGGCTAGAGCACGCACTGGTGCTCCTCTTTTGTGTTGGAGGCTCAGGCAAAGGTCGAGCAGGCACCGGCGTTCAGGGAAAATCGGAGGAGCGGCGCCGGTGAACGAAACAGAGCCGGTGCGGTGCTGTTTTGCAGAGAAGCAACGCGTACGGCTTGTTTGCGTGGGGAGGGGGTCACGTAGAGGAGGGGGCGAGCTGTTTCCCGGCTGCCAGCGCGAGAGAAGAGGAACCAGGAGGTGGCTGGCCGAGGCGATCGGGCGCTGGTGTCGCCGTGCGCTGGCGCGCGGTTTCAGCCGAAGGAGAAAAGATCAGGGGTAGACTTCTCTGTTAAGACTACTGACATGTGGGCCTCCCCCCTAATTCTTTTTCCAATTTTGTCATTTCTATTTTTGCTGAAATACCTCCAGCTACTAAACATTGAATGAGAGACATATTCCCCAAGTATTGGTTTGAATTTGAGTTCTCAAATTTAAACTTTGTTGGGTTAAATCTGCTTCATGTTTAAACTGAAATTCAAATTCAGTTTTGAATTATTGCAAATTTAGTTCCCGACAAGATGAACTCCATTGGGGATGAAAATTGGTGGGCTAACTCAGAAAAATGTGCTGAGTTTGAATATGAAGCTAACTTTTGAATTTGAGGGATGAAAGTTGCTACAATTTGAATTTACATTCAAATTGGTCTCTTTTTCAAACGCCTCCAAAAGTGCCCAAAAAAGTGTTGGATTTGCATGAAACTTGGCTTGAACCTTCCCAAGACTTTTTAAGTCCTAGGGGTGAGCTCAACCTCTCATGTTCATGTGTAGAAATCCTATTTTGTGAAAGTGAAGGCTTTCCCCTCTAATCACTCTTTTGATGGAGGTTACTTGCTCTTCACAATTTTTCCTAAGATATCTACAATAAAAACTGTGGTGTTGTGAGGTGATGAAAAGTTTTTGCAAGTCCCTTTTCTTGGGCTTTTACAAAGAAGCCATCGGCGACGAAGGCCGAGAGCTTGGAGGATAAAGAAGGCTTGGGCGCTCAGAGGATTCTGGGGGGCTCAAGCGCAGGGAAGTTTGCAAAGGGAAGCCTGCGATGCAGATGGGATCCTCTTTTAAACTTCCCAGAAGCGATTCGAAGCGAACGCTTCGTATGCGCCGCTAGGGGCAGACGCCCCAGGTCCAAGCCTCAGAGTCCATGACAAGCGGGCCCAAGTCATCCTGCAGAAGCGGTGGACCGGGCAGTCAGCCCCCCAGGCGGAGAACCCGGCGGTTCCTGACAAGGCATAGCGACATGCGCTGACGTGCAGTAGTGGCGGCCTTGGGAACCGCCGCAGTAAAAGCAGCCATCAAGCAGGGCTCACGCCCCCACGATTCCATGACCATTCGTGCTCCAGCAACGGTCAAAGGGAGTCTCCATGAAGGTGCGTGGGGTACAAGAGATGGAGGCCCAACCTCAGGCTCGTTATCTCCCCCGAGATGGGCCCGGGGGCCACTATCGGTACCCTCAATATGGGGTACCCCCGCGCACAGGCCAAAACCGTCTAAGGACTTCGCCCCCTCCGCAGGGGCGAACTCCGAGGGCACCTAAGCCGGACCTCCCCTCTCCGCGGGGAGAGCTCCAAGGGCTCCACGTGTCCAGCGGGGCCGGACCTCCCTCTACTCAGAGGAGGGCTCCGAGCCCGCCACATGGCTAGCAGAGCCGGACCTCCCCCCTCCGCGAGAGAGCTCCGAAGGCTCCACGTGTCCGGCGGGGCCGGACCTCCCTCTCCTCAGAGGAGAGCTCCGGGCCCGCCACGTGGCCAGCAGAGTCGGACCTCCCCCCTCCGCGGGGAGAGCTCCGAAGGATCCACGTGTCCAGCGGGGCCAGACCTCCCTCTCCTCAGAGGAGAGCTCTGGGCCCGCAACGTGGCAGCAAAGCAGCACTGCCTACCCAGCACGGTAAGCAGCAGGAGTAAAGCCGCACCATGCCCTGTTCGTACAAGGTATTGAAGACCCTCGCCTTCCCAAGACACGGAGACGCGGAGCACACCCCTGCCAGGAGGCGTTGCGCCCGGTTGCATCACAGTGAAGACAGGTACGCAATGTCAGGAGCTGTGGACCAATAAACACAGTGACAAGACATCCCCTGCCGCCCCTGCCATCATCAACCACTACGCCTAGCTTGCGGCGTGGGCAGGGCGGCAGGTCAGAGACTCAAGCCCTCGCCAGAGACAACTACCGGCGTTAATGCAGATACGGTAGATGGCAGAGATCTCCCCGGGACCACTTGTCGGGTCAAGGGCCCCCCCTTTTGTAAGCCGCCCGAGCCTTGGGCTATAAAAGGCTCAGGCAGAGAACTGTCACACCCGGTTTCTCCGAAGAACAACCGAGTGAATATCACATGTATGCCAGGATCATTTTCTCATACATGTGACGACAAATAGTGAAGCATCATCATATTACAAGCCAGGTGTCGAATATAACTAAGTCTTACGTAGCATACGTCTCGATGGGCGATAATAAGTTCATGACATGTAAATAAAACAGCAGCGGAATATAAATCTTGTGGGCTCCGTCACAGGCGTTTCCTGGGGGACTCCGTGAACCTAGAATCCTTCTTCGGGACCAATGTCTTGGTCATTGAACACCACATCATCCCCTTGACCTGAGCAGCAATATAAACCAACAGAAAAGCAAGTTTGAGTACCATGGGTACTCAGCAAGTGTGGGAAAGTTATGTCATGCATGGCTAGAGCAAGGAGAGGTTGACTCATGGTTAAAGCACTACGCAATCAATACCTATCACCTTAGTTTATTAAGCACCTACATTACTACACAGGTGAAAATGTCCCAATCTCCCAACCCATCATCAAAATCAAGTAACCATACCATCATATCCAATGTCAAGCTCCCCGCTTAACATCCTCAACTTCCAAATTGATCATCCTCTAATCATGAATAAGTCCAAGCCGCTCTTGACCGTGAGCACGGCTGTCATGACAGTTTTGACTCTACAGAGTTTGCACCACTGTACCCACATGTAGTGATTTCATCCCCCATTGCCGGGTGGACTAAAAGAACCTCCATTATGCCAGTGGCCACGAACCACATTCACACTTCCCAGGTGTGTAGCCAGGAGATCACTACGAGGCCTTTACAAAGGGATTCCCGACGAGCGTGGGCCCACTTAGGTTTCACCCCTAACAGCATACAAGAGGCTCCAACCCCGCTGCAGTGGCCCCCTCTTGAGTCTTGCGGTTCATATGGTAGTCCAGCTGACACCTATTTCCCGCACCATCCAAAACACCCATACTACGCCGGAGATACACCTAATTAATTGGCCAAGCTGCCCCATCTCAGCATGTGGTTGGCACGGTAAAGCCAGGTTACATGCTCCATGAACCGGTCCTTAGGATCCAGGCAAGTACTAAACACAAACCCGAGTCTCGTGCACCCAGCACCAACCAAATCATCCAACTTGCCTCGATCCCTACCTCTACATAACTCATAATGTCTCATTCAAGAGTAAAGTAAACAAGTTGATGATCTCATATCCCACTTATCCCATTCTAAGCATGGCTAAGCATAAGTAATATGAATGAATGACATAATAAAACCAATCCCAACCCAAGCTACAAGGAAACAATATAATACAATTCTACGGAAACTTCCTAGCATGGGTTTCATATTTCAATTGACAATGCAAATAATTCTATCTACACATCCTAGCATAGGATCAAAGTGGTCAAGGACACTTGCCTTCTTCCTGCTGCTCTGGGAATGGAAAGTCTTGGTCTTGGAAGGGGAGAACTTGCTCTAGGGCAGGTTCTACTCATGCCAATACACATAGCAAAAGAAAACAACAATCCATAAGCCATAGTTCACACTTTCACTCATGCAAACCATACCTACATACATATAAAGTCATTCACATTTCTAAGTGTTGTGGTTACCCTACATGTGTTGATTTTTGGCCTACATGCACTTTTAACCATATGTATATGATTTCCAACTTTTGTATTCAGATTTTTATTTGCACACTATATATGAATTTCCAATTTGAACAAATTCTTTATATTTAATTAATACACCTCTTAGCTACCAAGTTTGCATGAAAAGTAATTTCCTACTCCAAATAGGTCTTCAGATCTTCTACAAAATCCTAATTTGAAGTTTTTGGATTTGGAGACCTCATTTATCATTTTCTAATTATGCATACTTATTTTCCAATATTTTCAGATTTATTTTCTATGCCTAAAAGTGAACTTTACTATGAAAATAGTAAGACACATCATCTAAACAGAATAGGTTCTGATCTAAAATGTTCAATAGTATATTTTTGAACTTCCTCTCTGATGTGGAACAAATTAAATTTATTTTACTTGTTCTTAGAATTATTTCCTAGCCTACAATGTGTCTCTAGAGAAAATAAAAATGAGTAACACTTAGGCAGATTTCATTTCAGCCTAAAATCTATTTCTAACTCATTCTAAAGTTTTCCAAGTGCTACGAGAGTTTAAATTTGAATTTGCACATGTGTTTGCCTTACCTTTTAAAATTTAAATCCTAGTCACATATTCAAATTTCTGAATTTAATATCCTATAGGGTCAAAAAGGCAAATCCACCCTACTGCAGGGTCTAATTTACTATTTCCTAAATTTTCAGGGGTCTAACTACACATAACAGAGGGGTTTTCCTAACTTTTATTATGTCCAGGGGCTAAAACTGATTTTTAAATGAATTTACACGAATTTCTGAAGGTCTAGGGGCTAGATCAGAAGTTTCCGGGGCTAGCTCGTGTTTTCCGAAATCCCCAGGGGCAGCGCGTAAGAATCCCGTCCTTTATAACGCGGGGCTGACGTGGACCATCCGATTTAAAACAGACGGCTCAGATTAGATCGCCGAACCGGTACGCGTCGGTTTTATTTTTACCGTGCGATTTAAAATAGACGGCCCTCAAGGGGCCACGTCGCCCTGGCCGGAGCCAGCCCGCGCGCGCGGCGGCGGGGGTGGCAATCTCGCCGGCGCAGCCTCGGTTTTTGCCGCTACACGCTAGAGCTCGCATCTTTTTGCACGGATCGGCTGCGGAGGGTTAGGGGATGCTCACCGAGGGGTTTTCCTGCACTCGGAGGCCTTGGAAGTCGGTCGGCAGCGAGCTTCAACGGCGATGGTCTTCGGTGCACGTCGGAGTGGCAGTTGGGGCGCAAGACACGTCGTTTCCTTCACCTGCAGGGCTCCCTGGTGGCGGTGGAACATGATCAGCACGTTAGATCAGGAAATTTGAGCAAGGATTGAAGGAAATCGGCTGTAGAAACTTCGGTTCTCACCGGAGAGAAAAACGGCCGATCGGGAGGGGGGAACAGGGCGATTGTCGGTGTTTAAATAGGCGAGAGAGAGCGGCTGGGGTTTGTTTGGATGTGCCGCAGCGCATGGCTGGAGATCGCGGCATCCGGAGCCAGAAAATCGGCGTGGGTGCTGCGGTCGGCGCGGAAGTCGCGTGGCAGTTGGGCGCGCGCGCGAGGAGAGGGATGACACATGGGCCCCGCGTGTTAGTTGACACGACCCTACGGTCTTGTCGAGCCAGGATCACGCTGAGGGGTGCTGCGTTGCACAGCACCGAATAACACACATCAAAGGTACAAAACGGAAGCAAAACTTTTATTACATAAAGTGGTTTATGGATATTTTTACATCAAAATAAGTCCAGTCTACATTCACGGGCGTAGACTACGCATCAAGTTCACGTTCAGCCCTTGAACGTGTCCTTGCTAGCACACACGCACACTAACACGGCGGCGTGCACGACTCCCACTCGACGGGGTTCCCCTCCTGGGGTTCCGTCTCCTCTTCGGGAGTCCCTTCCTCATAGAACCCTGCAAAAGCTTCAAACACAAGCAGTGAGCACGAAGGCTCAGCAAGTCTGACCCGACTCACCTAAACATGGAACTTCTACATGAGGGGTGATGGGTTACATGAGGTAAAAATCATTTGCAAGGACTCGCCTAATTAGTAGCACCTTACTTTCAAGTTTTAGCAGCAGGTTGTGGAGAACCTTACGCTAAGGCACATGAGAGAGCCGCAATCAAACAAGAAACGCATTTCTCTCATGTACTTTGCCCAAAGTTGAAAAGAACTTTAGTTAGCTCTAAACTACAGCAAATCATTAGAAATCAGAGTCCATCTTTCAATCAGCAACATTTTAACATGCAACTAGCCTGTTCTTTCTACGTCACGGTACAGTGAACGAGTGGTACTCACTGACCGCGAGGGACGGCGATTGTAATCGATTTACACCTGCAGGGTTACCCGAATAACCCGTCACGTACGCCCGTACTCGATGTTGCCTACAACAACCATCACGGACGCCGTACGCAACTACCTTTCACCCGTTAGCCAAATGTTGAACCAGTCCAATCATCCCGAGCAAGAGGTCTCTGCACGCGCATCTCAGTGCCGCCAGCCGATTTACACCTCGAGCTCTCAACCTACCCTCTGAACGACCAGCTATGCCTCAACACCCAGCTACCATAGTTACATCGGTTTCCCGGTTCCCATATAGCCGGTAGGTCTTCGGTACTGTTCTAGCTTGTTCAACAGGCCCGCACACGGCTCGGTCCTCAATCGACACAAGCGGAGCTATAGCACACAGGCCCCAAAGTCCTGCTGCCCTTACCCTCCGCTTGGTCTCATTTTCTTGCCATGTGTTTCATGTGCTATCACTACCTGAGTCGAGTGCCTCTAGCCTATGCTCGCGAGTAGTTCCAACTACTAGACTTGTACCGAATCCTACCCTATCTTAGCTTTGCCGTAGCTAACGGGGTTTTGCAATCCTAAACACAACCCATGGTTTTCTTGGCTATGCAATTGGGTTCCCAAACAAGACTCTAATGCAAGGAATCATAATACTCAAGTAAGTGCTCAAAACAACAAAAAATTGTAAAAGGTTAATGCAAACCGGAGCTTGCCTTGCTGCTCTTGGTCGTAGGCTAGCTGTTCCTCCGGAGTAACAAAGTCTAAGACTTCGGGTTCCTCCTCGACCTTAGCGACTACATGATATAACAAATATATGTATTAATTTAAATGCATTTGAATTGAATTTAAACTTGTGAAAGTGGTAAGTCTTACTAGACAGGCCCAATAACTCTGAATTTTTTACTGTGGCTTGGTTACAACCTAAACAGAGACTTGGTCAAGTTTTAGTTGCAGCAAAGCTCATTTGAGCCCTTCACAATTAATTATGTACTTGACCTTAATTGGCACTTTTAGGGTGTTCTAGGGATTTTCTTGAAACAAACTATGCCTTTCTGAAAACTAGATTTTCAGACGGTTCTAATGGAGTTGGTCTCACTTAATTTGCAGGTTCCTAGCTAAAGATATGAGCTAAACAATTTCAGAGAAAATTCTGAAAATGTTTCTGAACATTTTCTATTTTCTCTGGAACAGTTTCACTAATCACACCATTAGGTGGATCAAATGAGCTCAAATGGATCTGAAATTTTTATGCTAGTTCAGGGATATTTTGGTGAACATTCCAGCAAAATTTCAGGATTTTCCTCCAAAGGATTCTCCAGTTAAAATTCCCAACAGTTTAAACTTTGAGGAATTAATTCCGGAGAAATAAGGATTTTCACGAAGTGAAACTTGATTTGCTGGAAAGTACTCAGAGAGCTGAATCCAACAAAATTTGGTTCACTCGATTTGGAGCTTTCTAGCCAAAGTTATGAGGATTTGAAGTTTGAAGGAAATCTGAAAATCGGGGGAAAAGTTTAAACTTGCGGGTGGGCCCCGGGGACACGCGTCGCACGCCGAGGCGATGGCACACCGTGGTCTGCGGAGTTCCTGCGTGCCAGCACAGCCGATCCCGGCCACACCCGATCCCGATTTAAATTTTTCAGCCGCTGACGCGTGGGCCAGCCGGCTTCGTCTTCCTCCCGACGCCCGCGTTCTGCCGCCGGGGTATCTCGCCGGAGAGCTCGCCGTCGGCTTCTGTAAAGCTCCAAACTTCACGATTTGGCCGCCTCTGCCTATTTCCACTCGGGGAACAGGATTCTTGGGTCAGCTCGCCATGAAAAGGGCCGCCACATGGTCGGCGACGAGCAGCAGCCTCGGGAGAACTTCGGCCGCGTTGTCCACCCTCCCTAGCACCTCACCCGATCAAGCTAAGGGTCATCGAGCATCAGTGGACCATAGGAAAAGTCGATGTGAGCTCCACGGAGCTCAGGAAGGGCCGTGTTGGGCTGTCATCGTGCGACCTAGGCCGGAAATCGGGATTTCTACTAAAACTCGAAGAACAGCGGTCTCCCTCCACCGTTCTTCGTGGTTCCTACTCCTATGGACCCGCACGGGCTACTAGACGTGATCCTCTCCATGAGAGGATGAGTGATGTAGTGTGGCTTACGAATTTCTCGGATCGGTACAGACCTCACTTTTGCACACCGTTGCGAAAACATGAAATTCCGGCCTAAGCAGCGTTTGTCATGCCGCCGGAGCTTGCAGAAATGAAAGAGAGGTTGAAGGCGAACCTCTTTGCTGTTCACACCTCTGTGAACGGTGGGCTGTGGTGGCCGGAAGGACGGTTCCCACAGCGGCGGCTCGAGCTGAACCGACAGAGAAAGGATCACCGCGGTGAAGCTCGGGAAAGACTGCACAGGGCCTGGAACCAATGCGAGGGTGTTGAAGATGGCTTGGCGCACCCGGTGCTGGTCTCAGATCGCCGGGATGGTCACTGGATCGGCCGGGCGACGAGGAACCGAAAGTTCACTCGGGCGGCGAGGTGCTTCGGCTTTTGGGTGGAAATGCGACGAGGCAGCGGTGGAAGGCACTGGTGACCGCTCGGGCGGGTAGATAAAGACCCCGAGAGTCGGTTCCGCGGCTGCGATCGGCAAGAAGCTGGTGGCTTCTCCGTTCCTTTGCCGTGGCGGCAGCTCAGGTCAGCGCAAGAACCCGACTGCAGAGTTCAGTCGGCTGGGTTCTCTTCAGAGGCTGACCAGTGGGTCCCACCCAGGCTTTTAACCTCTGAAATTCACTCCTAATCACTGTTGTAAACAGTGAGCCCCAAAATACCCATGGTGATTCAAATTATTCACCCATGAGCCATTTGAATTGATTAGGATTCAAATTGGGTTTGGTTTGAATGAATTAAAGCACATGTTCAGTTTGAAATTCAAATAAAGTTTGAAATTTCCCCACTTAGCTCATGTCAAGATCAACTCCAAATGGAGTGAAAATTGGTGTGTGAGCTCACAAAAAATGTGCTGAATGAGAATATGCCTCCCACTTTTGAATTCATGGGATAAAAACAGTTTGAATTTGAATATGGTTTCAAACTGCCCTCTTTCTAGCTATACCCAAAATGACCCCAAAAAGGTTTTGAATTTGGGTGAAACTTGGCATGGACATCCCTAGCAATGTGTAGGAGTTTTCATATGCCCAGCCCCTCTATATCACATGTGGGAAATGCCACTTTTGCAATATGTGAGTTTGTTCTCTAATGAGCATGTTGATGGTGGTTACATGCTCTTCATTTGTGTTCATCAACTTACTTCAAATGAGGTGTGTGGTGTGGTGATGAACACTTCAAATATGTGTCAAAAACTGAGGCCCTTACATTCCTCCCCCCTTAAAAGAATCTCGTCCCGAGATTATAAGGTGAAAATGAGAGAGAGGACGGTGGAAAATTACCGGATATGCAACGTGAAAAAGTTGGGGTAGTTAGCGCGAAGAAATCCTTCGCTCTCCCATGTCGCTTCGTCCACGGAGTGATTACTCCATAGAACCTTGTAGAACCACAACGTACGGTTGCGTGTGGTTCGGGCCTTTTCGTCAATGATCTGCACCGGTTCCTCCCGATAGGTGAGATCCGGTTGCAGTTCTTCCATGTCTTCCAGCTGAACGGTAGTAGATAGCTTGAGACACTTCCTCAGCTGGGAAATGTGAAAGACGTCGTGCACACCGGAAAGTGCTTCTGGTAATTTCAGCCGGTATGCTACGGACCCACATCTTTCGGTAATCTGAAATGGACTGATGAATCGGGGTGCCAACTTTCCTCTCACCCCGAATCTGTTTACGCCCTTCATTGGAGACACACGTAGATATACGTGATCCCCGACTTCGAATTGTAATGGGCGTCTTCTCTGGTCCGCATACTGTTTCTGCCGGGATTGGGCGGCTTTTAGGTTCGCTTGAATCAGTCGAACCTTCTCTTCCGCGTTGTTGACAAGATCAATCCCGAAGGTAACCCTTTCGCCAGACTCACACCAATTCAATGGTGTGCGGCATTTTCTTCCGTATAGCGCCTCGTAATGTGCCATCTTTATGCTGGCTTGGTACCCATTGTTGTACGAGAAATCGACTAACGGCAAGTGATCATCCCAATTCTTGCCGTGGTTGATAGCACAAGCTCGTAGCATGTCTTCTAGGATCTGATTTACCCGCTCGGTTTGTCCATCCGTCCGCGGGTGGTATGCTGAACTAGGGATCAGCTTCGTCCCCAATGCAGCGTGCAGCTGCTCCCAAAAACGGGACACAAATAAAGTGCCCCGATCTGATATGATGGTACGGGATACGCCGTACAAGCACAGCATCCATGAGATGTATAGTTCAGCGTACTTCTTGGCGTTGTAATTGGTGTTGACCGGGATGAAATGGGCAACCTTGGTGAGCCAGTCGATGATCACCCACACGGAATCATGTTTTTGAAAGGTGGTGGGTAAACCGACGATGAAGTCCATGCTCACATCCTCCCACTTCCAGGCAGGAACGCCCAAGGGTTGTAGCAGTCCCGGTTTCCGCATATGATCCGCCTTCACCCTTCGACATGTATCACATTCGGACACGTACTTCGCGATCTCCCGCTTCATCCGTGTCCACCAAAACTTGCTTCTGAGTTCTTGATACATCTTGTTGCTGCCGGGGTGAATAGAAAACTTTGACAAGTGAGCCTCATCAAAGATTTTCTTCCGTAATTCCGGGTTACGGGGTACGATGATCCGGTCCTTGAACCATAGGACGCCGTCTCCGTCCTTCCGGAAACATTTCAGCTCCCCACTGTCTACATGTCTCCGCAAATGTGACATGCCCTTGTCATTCTTCTGGGCTGCCGCTATCTCTTCACGGATGGTGGGGGTCAAAGCTAAGTTGTAGAGAGCTCCATGTGGAATCACATGCAGTGGTGGTTCGCTCTCTTCCAACGGTGTGATGGTCAGACTGTTGACGTGTGACTTGCGGCTCAGCGCATCTGCCACTACATTTGCCTTGCCCGGATGATAATGGATCTCTATTTCGTAATCCTTTATCAGTTCTAACCATCTTCGCTGCCTCATGTTCAGCTCCTTCTGAGTGAATATGTATTTGAGGCTCTTGTAGTCGGTGTATAAGTGTACGAGGTTACCGAGTAGGTAGTGCCTCCACATTTTTAGTGCAAGTACCACGGCAGCGAGCTCCAAGTCGTGGGTTGGATAATTTTGCTCATGGTTTCTAAGCTGCCGTGATCCATACGCGACCACTCTTCGGTCTTGCATCAGCACACATCCAAGCCCAATGTCAGATGCATCGCAGTACACATCGAACGGTTTTGTTGTGTCTGGCTGCGCCAAAACCGGTGCTGATGTCAGGTGCTTGACTAAAGCCTTGAATGCTGCTTCACATGCTGGACTCCAAACATATTTGGTAGCCTTCTTCAGCAGCTCCGTCATAGGCTTGGCAATCTTCGAGATGTTTGGAATGAACCTCCGATAATATCTCGCGAGTCCGAGGAAACTCCGTACCTCGTGAACAGTTCTCGGGGATTTCCAATTCAGCACTTGAGTGATCTTGCTCGGGTCTACAGCGATACCCTCCGCTGAGATGATATGCCTGAGAAAAGGCACTTGCGATATCCAGAACTCGCATTTGCTGAATTTCGCGTATAGCTTGTGATCCCGCAGCCGTTGCAAGACTATACGCAGATGCTTCTCGTGATCTTCCTCCGACTTGGAATATACTAGGATGTCGTCGATGAAGACCACGACAAACTTGTCCAGCTCCGGCATGAATACCGAGTTCATCAAGTACATGAAGTGAGCTGGAGCATTGGAGAGGCCGAAGGACATGACCAGGTACTCATAAAGTCCGTACCTCGTCGAGAAAGCCGTCTTCGGAATCTCCTCAGCCCTTATCTTAATCTGATGGTACCCGGATCTTAAGTCCATCTTGGAAAAGATCTTTGCTTCGACCAACTGATCAAACAACATGTCGATACGTGGCAACGGGTACTTGTTCTTGATGGTTACGGCATTTAATGGACGATAGTCCACGCAAAGCCGCAACGTCCCATCCTTCTTCTTCACAAATAATGCCGAACAGACCCATGGTGAGGAGCTCGGCCTAATAAAACCCTTTTCCAGCAGGTCCGTTAGCTGGGTCTTCAATTCAGCCAACTCCTTGGGCGCCATCTTGTACGGCCTTCGGGATATTGGCATGGTTCCCGGTGCAAGTTCAATCTTGAACTCCACCTCTCTATTGGGTGGCATCCCCGGCAAATCGTCCGGGAATACGTCAGGGAACTCTCGGACCACTCGAATATCTTCCAATCTGATGGTTGTGGCTTGGTAGACACTTGGAAGTTTTATTTCTGGACTGTCCAGAAATAAGGAGTGAGATTCGTGCACTTTTGAGTTTAGGTGCACAACTCGGAGGACGGTGTCTAAAACAGCGCCGTGGCGGGTTAACCACGACATCCCTAGGATGACATCGACCTTTTGTCCCTCTAAGATTATGAGAGACGTAGGGTAGACTCTACCCTCTAAGCACAATGGCGCTTTTGGGACCATCATGCTCGCTGAAATTTTCCCACCCGGTGAACAGATCACATAAGGACTATCGGTGGATAGTATTTGCAAGCTATTTTATCAATGAAAGCTTGGCTAATGAAGCTATGCGTGGCGCCTGAATCAAATAGTACTATGGCGGGATGCTGGTGGAGTTGGAACATACCCGCAAGGATTGGCTCACCCTCCGGCACGTCCTCTATGGCAAGCTGGTGGACAGTGCCGAGCCTAGGGTTTGCCCGCCGCGCATTAGTAGGGTTCCGGGGTTGATTCGTCCCCGGAAACGGTGGTGCAACTCCGCCACCTTGCCTCTCTGGACAACTGTTGGCGAAGTGTCCCGAACGACCGCACTTGTAACATGTGGCCGCTGCTGGTGTAGTGCTCGGGGGACGAAAGCCCGGCATGCGCTGCTGAGTTGCATACGCACGCGGCATCGCCCCCTGCTGCTGTTGTTGTTGTGGGGGTGGTACTGGCAGTGCCGGCCTGAATGCCGGTGAAGAGTACGGCCGACTGCGGAAAGGCATCGACCTCTGGGGTGGCTGCCAGCGTGAACCTGATGGTGGGCGATTCACCATCCGAAACTTCTGAGAAGGACCGCCTCCTTCTCTGCTGCTCTGCGGCGTGCTTCGCTTTCGTTCCGCCGCCGCTAACTCCTTGCCGGAGTCCTCCTGAACAATCGCAGCGTCAATGATGTCGTTGAGGCTGCCGCGATTGAACATCGCCAACTTGTCCTTCAGGAGCGGATTAAGCCCCTGGTAAAATTGGTCCCGCCGCTTCTCATTGGTATCTGCGTGATACGACGCGTAGAGCGTGAGATCGTTAAACGCCCTGGAGTATTCCAGCGCGTTCCGTCTCCCTTGCTGCAGGTGCAGGAACTCCTGTGTCTTCCTCTTCATCAAGCCTGGCGGTATGTGATAGGCCCTGAAGGCCGTCCGGAACTCCGTCCAGGTCATCACTCGGTCGGTGGGCTGTGAAGCACAGAAGTTGGCCCACCACGCGCTCGCGGATCCTTGGAGCTGCTGGACCGCGAACTGAGTCTTGCGCTGCTCACTTATCTGGAGCAGCCCGAACTTCATCTCTATTGCGCGGAGCCAGTTGTCCGCGTCAAGAGGTTCATCCGCCCTTGAGAATACTGGGGGATGAGTTGCCAGGAAGTCGGAGTAGGAGCTCTGTTGACGCTCCTCACGATCTTGATGCCTCTCTGGGCGAGACGTATTGGCAATAAGGGTTTGCAGCAAGTCCGTGTGCTGTTGGCAGTGGCGGTGGCGGTGTTTGCTGTTGCTGCTGCTGTCCCGAGGAGTCCTCGGGAGGAGGTTGGGAGGTCTCTCCCCCTTGGCTAGTACCCCCAACATCCGGGTTGGCACGAGTACGCGTCATTCTGAAATTCAAAACAGCAGCGATTAGCACATGTCATACTTAAAATTCCATATGCAACAGTAGGTATTGAAGTGACACATGATTAATTTGCACAACATTCACATATATTAATAAAGCATAAACTTTATACAAGATACATTATTCTCGGGTCTCCGAGAAGTCGTGTTCATGTCGTCACTACTTATACATACTCTACTGTCTACACGACATGTCACCGATTACAAAATTTGGGTTACACTACCCTAGCTGCCCTACTTGGCAACTGTAACCCCCTACTCGGAGTAGAACTCGACCTCCTGCGGGTCGTCCTCCTCTGGTACCTTTGCTGGTGGCTCTGGATCTACCACCTCTTCTCCCATCTCGGGTTCTCCCATTGCTGGAAGGCCCAAGACCACCGGTATGCCCAATACCGGAGGTACGAGGTCCTGCAATGCATGCACCTCATCCATAGCCTGGTTGTAGTCCTCTTCCCAGCCTTGCCCTTCCTCAATAGCGTCGTCTCGCTCTTGAGTAAGGTCCTCGTTCTGCTGGGTCAGATTCTGTACCAGCTCTTGCAACGCCGCGATGTCCACAGGCTCTTTTTCTTCGCCTTCTTCAGACGATGCAACTGATTGTGCTGTTCATTCAGTCGCTTGATCGTCGGAAGGAGCCCATTACGGAGTGCGCTGTGAGTACTCTCGAAATGGTCTCCACGGCACATGCTCTCCTTGAGCTTCGTGGCGAGATGCTCCGTATGAACAGCTTGGCTGTCCATCACGGCGTTTGCCGCCCTCATCTGGAGGCTAAGGTTTGCCTCCGCGGGGTTGTACCTTGGGTAACTCGGATCTGTTGCCTCCCGGTACCTCTCTTCCCACACATGCTGAGCCCGTCCCTCCACCGGAAGGAGCGCCTATGGAGTGCCCTCCATAGCTTGCACGTGTAGTTGGCAGAAATGTGACATAGTGTCACGGGCTGCCACTTGCCACATCCCTTCCGGTTGTCTTCCTCTCACCGTGACGGTGAACGGCACCCAACCGGGTGGCGTAGGCCCTGCAGGGACTTCGACATGGATTGTCCACGTCTTGTTCCCCTCTTCGCCCTCTTCCTTGGCGAAGTACTGCGGCATCTGGTTGTATCCGAAATATTGAAGCATCTGCCTCAATGCCTCCGGATAGCCGCTGTGGTGAGGACAGTGGGACACCACCCACCCGTTCTCCAACTGCTTATCTGCTGTCATCTGTAAAAATATATTTGATAAATATCAAATATTTATTTAAACAGTAAACCATTGAGTTATAACATAAGACATGTCATTGAACTTATAAACTTGGAAACATAGTTCAAATTTTAAACAAATTTGACTGCTGATCTGCTGTTCACATGACAGCCCTGACCAGTTTCCATATCAACCTGATTTAGGCCATGTTAAAAGCAGAACCAATCCTGGAGCTCAACATCAATGTTAAAGTTAACTTCAATAGCTTTCCAGAAAGTATTTTCTTGGCCTAAGATCTGTCCTGGTTCAAAAGTTATGAGATGTCAAAGTTAACAGAATTTCTGGAGAAATTTGAACAGCACCTCCCTGCTTTAGGTACTGATTTGATCCAAGAATTCCAGTTAATTCTGCTCTAAATCTGACAAAACTTTCTGTTACAAAGTTGTAACTCATATCATAAGCTTTCCAGAACTACCTCATTTTCTATTTTTGGATTTTTATGCAGGAAGTTATATTCAATTTACAGAGAGTTTACAGAGAGTCTTTACTCTGTCCTGTTTTCTGGACAGTTTCAACTCCACTGCATTTTTCGATTGGTTAAGGAATGAAACACCTCTGGACATCTACAGAAAAGTTGTAAAGCTTTTCCAAATCTTTCCATAAATGTATCATATGCCCCTAACCTCGAAAGAACCCAACCTCTAACCTCTGATTAACTTCAGCCTTGATTCAGCTGAAAACAGAGTGCTCTGTCCTTAACAACCTATAAGTTGAAAACTTGTTAACTTTGAATATCCTGTTCAAGGGAAGGAGTTACATCAAGTTTTAACACTTGGGATCAAAAGCTTCAAGTTTTAAATAAAGTTGTTTATTTAATGGGGTGTGACGTCGATGCGTCACCAGAGCATGTCGGTACTACGTCCTCACAAAGAAAAACCTATACCGGACTTAGCCAGTTTCGTTAGTTCAGTGGCACTAAATGTCACTCGCACATGGATGCTACACGTCTACTGTTTCGTGGTCAGACTACCTGCAGAAAACTCGAACAATCGTCAGACTCGGGTGCACACCGAGCCCGGTATCCATACAGTTCGTACACCCGGCCGTCATCACTCGCCCGGATGTTCTCAAGCCAAACACACCTTGAGTTACGTGTTCACGTTTCAGACCATGTGATGGGGTCTCCCAAATTGTACCATGCACGCCAGGGACAGACGTTGCTCGAATACCCCAAACGACATGAAGAGTCGTAGAGGATATTAAAGCGAGTCGGGTTACCTGCCACCCGTGGGGCTCCACCCTTCAGCTTGTGCGCACTGGTGGACAGGGCTTACATGCACCCCCCAAGACATAAACGTCCCGAGATACACGATTTTCCGACATAAGCAATTAGGTTAGTATGCCACTTTCTATACGCTAATAACATCCTTATACGGGCTACTAACTCGTTCCTCACTGGATTTTTGAAAAAGATGACCTTTGTAGTGCATTAAACCTCAAGCGAGATCTGATACCAACGCTGACACGACCCCACGGTCTTGTCGAGCCAGGATCACGCTGAGGGGTGCTGCGTTGCACAGCACCAAATAACACACATCAAAGGTACAAAGCAGAAGCAAAACTTTTATTACATAAAGTGGTTTATGAACATTTTTACATCAAAATAAGTCCAGTCTACATTCACGGGCGTAGACTACGCATCAAGTTCACATTCAGCCCTTGAACGTGCCCTTGCTAGCACACACGCACACTAACACGGCGGCGTGCACGACTCCCACTCGACGGGGTTCCCCTCCTGGGGTTCCGTCTCCTCTTCGGGAGTCCCTTTCTCATAGAACCCTGCAAAAGCTTCAAACACAAGCAGTGAGCATGAAGGCTCAGCAAGTCTGACCCGTCTCACCTAAACATGGAACTTCTACATGAGGGGTGATGGGTTACATGAGGTAAAAATCATTTGCAAGGACTCACCTAATTAGTAGCACCTTACTTTCAAGTTTTAGCAGCAGGTTGTGGAGAACCTTACGCTAAGGCACATGAGAGAGCCGCAATCAAACAAGAAACGCATTTCTCTCATGTACTTTGCCCAAAGTTGAAAAGAACTTTAGTTAGCTCTAAACTACAGCAAATTATTAGCAATCAGAGTCCATCTTTCAATCAGCAACATTTTAACATGCAACTAGCCTGTTCTTTCTACGTCACGATACAGTGAACAAGTGGTACTCACTGACCGCGAGGGACGGCGATTATAATCGATTTACACCTGCAGGGTTACCCGAATAACCCATCACGTACACCCGTACTTGATGTTGCCTACAACAACCATCACGGACGCCGTACGCAACTACCTTTCACCCGTTAGCCAAATGTTGAACCGGTCCAATCGTCCCGAGCAAGAGGTCTCTGCACGCGCATCTCAGTGCCACCAGCCGATTTACACCTCGAGCTCTCAACCTACCCTCTGAACGACCAGCTATGCCTCAACACCAAGCTACCCGAGTTACATCGGTTTCCCGGTTCCCATATAGCAGGTAGATCTTCGGTAATGTTCTAGCTTGTTCAACAGGCCCGCACACGGCTCGGTCCTCAATCGACACAAGCGGAGCTATAGCACACAGGCCCCAAAGTCCTGCTGCCCTTACCCTCCGCTTGGTCTCATTTTCTTGCCATGTGTTTCATGTGCTATCACTACCCGAGTCGAGTGCCTCTAGCCTATGCTCGCGAGTAGTTCCAACTACTCGACTTGTACTGAATCCTACCCTATCTTAGCTTTGCCGTAGCTAACGGAGTTTTGCAATCCTAAACCCAACCCATGGTTTTCTTGGCTTTGCAATTGGGTTACCAAACAAGACTCTAATGCAAGGAATCATAATACTCAAGTAAGTGCTCAAAACAATAAAAATTTGTAAAAGGTTAATGCAAACCGGAGCTTGCCTTGCTGCTCTTGGTCGTAGGCTAGCTGTTCCTCCGGAGTAACGAAGTCTAAGACTTCGGGTTCCTCCTCGACCTTAGCGACTACATGATATAACAAATATATGTATTAATTTAAATGCATTTGAATTGAATTTAAACTTGTGAAAGTGGTAAGTCTTACTAGACAGACCCAATGACTCTGAAATTTTTACTGTGGCTTGGTTACAACATAAACAGAGACTTGGTCAAGTTTTAGTTGCAGCAAAGCTCATTTGAGCCCTCCACAATTAAT
The DNA here is from genome assembly GCA_030760725.1 of Neostapfia colusana. Taxonomy (NCBI): domain Eukaryota; kingdom Viridiplantae; phylum Streptophyta; class Magnoliopsida; order Poales; family Poaceae; genus Neostapfia; species Neostapfia colusana. Next base: position 112,001,065 of record JASWHV010000001.1, read on the forward strand.
TACGTACTTGACCTTAATTGGCACTTTTAGGGTGTTCTAGGGATTTTCTTGAAACAAACTATGACTTTCTGAAAACTAGATTTTCAGAGGGTTCTAATGGAGTTGGTCTCACTTAATTTGCAGGTTCCTAGCTAAAGATATGAGCTAAACAATTTCAGAGAAAATTCTGAAAATGTTTCTGAACATTTTCTATTTTTTCTGGAACAGTTTCACTAATCACACCATTAGGAGGACCAAATGAGCTCAAATAGATATAAAATTTTTATGGTAGTTCAGGGATATTTTGGTGAACATTCCAGCAAAATTTCAGGATTTTCCTCCAAAGGATTCTCCAGTTAAAATTCCTAACAGTTTAAATTTTGAGGAATTAATTCAGGAGAAATAAGGATTTTCAAGAAGTGAAACTTGATTTGCTGGAAAGTACTCAGAGAGCTGAATCCAACAAAATTTGGTTCACTCAATTTGGAGCTTTCTAGCCAAAGTTATGAGGATTTGAAGTTTGAAGGAAATCTGAAAATTGGGGGAAAAGTTTAAACTTGCGGGTGGGCCCCGGGGTCACGCGTCGCACGCCGAGGCGACGGCACACCGTGGTCTGCGGGGTTCCTGCGTGCCAGCACAGCCGATCCCGGCCACACCCGATCCCGATTTAAATTTTTCAGCTGCTGACGCGTGGGCCAGCCAGCTTCGTCTTCCTCCCGACGCCCGCGCTCTGCTGCCGGGGTATCTCGCCGGAGAGCTCGCTGTCCGCTTATGTAAAGCTCCAAACTTCACGATTTTGGCCGCATCTGCCTATTTCCACTCGGGGAACAGGATTCTTGGGTCAGCTCGCCATGAAAATGGCCACCACATGGTCGGCGACGAGCAGCAGCCTCGGGAGAACTTCGGCGGTGTTGTCCACCCTCCCTAGCACCTCACCCGATCAAGCTAAGGGTCGTCGAGCATCAGTGAACCATAGGAAAGGTCGACGTGAGCTCCACGGAGCTCGGGAAGGGCCGTGTTGGGCTGTCATCGTGCGACCTAGGCCGGAAATCGGGATTTCTACTAAAACTCGAAGAACAGCGGTCTCCCTCCACGGTTCTTCGTGGTTCCTACTCCTATGGACCTGCACGGGCTATTAGAAGTGATCCTCTCCATGAGAGGATGAGTGATGTAGTGTGGCTTACGAATTTCTCGGATCGGTACAGACCTCACTTTTGCACACCGTCGCGAAAACATGAAATTCCGGCCTAAGCAGCGTTTGTCACGCCGCCGGAGGTTGCAGAAATGAAAGAGGGGTTGAAGGCGAACCTCTTTGCTGTTCACAGCTCCGTGAACGGTGGGCTGTGGTGGCTGGAAGGACGGTTCCCGCAGCGGCGGCTCGAGCTGAACCGGCAGAGAAAGGATCGCCGCGGTGAAGCTCGGGGAAGACTGCGCAGGGCCTTGAACCGATGCGAGGGTGTTGAAGATGGCTTGGCGCACCCGGTGCTGGTCTCAGATCGCCGGGATGGTCACTGGATCGGCCGGGCGACGAGGAACCGAAAGTTCACTCGGGCGGCGAGGTGCTTCGGCTTTTTGGGTGGAAATGCGACGAGACAGCGGTGGAAGGCACCGGTGACCGCTCGGGCGGGTAGATAAAGACCCCGAGAGTCGGTTCCGCGGCTGAGATCGGCAAGCAGCTGGTGGCTTCGCCGTTCTTTCGCCGTGGCGGCAGCTCGGGTCAGCGCAAGAACCCAAGTGCAGAGTTCAGTCGGCTGGATTCTCTTCAGAGGCTGACCAGTGGGTCCCACCCGGGCTTTTAACCTCTGAAATTCACTCGTAATCACTGTTGTAAACAGTGAGCCCCAAAATACCCATGGTGATTCAAATTATTCACCCATGAGCCATTTGAATTGATTAGGATTCAAATTGGGTTTGGTTTGAATGAATTTCAGCACATGTTCAGTTTGAAATTCAAATAAAGTTTGAATTTGCCCCACTTAGCTCATGTCAAGATCAACTCCAAATGGAGTGAAAATTGGTGTGTGAGCTCACAAAAATGTGCTGAATGAGAATATGCCTCCCACTTTTAAATTCATGGGATAAAAACAGATTGAATTTGAATATGGTTTCAAACTGCCCTCTTTCTATCTATACCCAAAATGACCTCAAAAAGGTTTTGAATTTGGGTGAAACTTGGCATGGACATCCCTAGCAATGTGTAGGAGTTTTCATATGCCCAGCCCCTCTATATCACATGTGGGAAATACTACTTTTGCAATATGTGAGTTTGTTCTCTAATGAGCATGTTGATGGTGGTTACTTACTCTTCATTTGTGTTCATCAACTTACTTCAAATGAGGTGTGTGGTGTGGTGATGAACACTTCAAATATGTGTCAAAAACTGAGGCCTTTACATCAGTAAGAGGAAGAGAGGGGGGCGCGGGTTTGGGCTGGCGCGGGGGGGGGGGGGGGGGTGGGGGTCTTGGGCCGGCTGGCGGGTTTCGGCCCACTGGCCGGTTTCGGTTTTCTTTTTCTTTTTCCTTTTCTTTTTCTGTTTTAATTTGAATTTGAATTCCAGTTTGAATTTGAATTGCTTTATCACATGCATTACGTCCAAAATTTTTTAAATCCCCCTCTTTAGCAGGTTTTGGGGTGTTACAGCTCTACCCCCCTTAAAAGAAATCTCGTCCTCGAGATTGGTGGTTCTAGGAAAACAATTCCGGAAACTGTGCCTTAAGCTCGTCTTCTCGCTCCCATGTGGCTTCCTCTTTCGAGTGATGCATCCACTGCACCTTGCACATCCGGATTCTTTTATTTCTTGTGAGGCGTTCCATTGTCTCCAAAATCTTGACCGATTGCTCGGCATAAGACAGATCCTCTTGTATGTCAACCTCATTCATGGGTAACATCTCTTCAGGCGTCCTTAGACATTTCTTGAACTGTGACACATGGAATACATCGTGCACATCCGATAGGTGAGCCGGTAGTTCTAGTTGATATGCCACTTCGCCTTTCCTCTCCAGGATCTGAAAGGGTCCGATGTATCGAGGTGATAACTTCCCTTTCACCTTGAACCGACGAAGTCCTCGGATAGGTGACACCTTGACATAAACATAGTCTCCCACATTGAAAATAAGCTCTCTTCTCTGTACATCGGCATAACTCTTTTGTCGGGTCTGTGCTATCCTCAAATTGTTGCGAATTTCCCTCACTTTCGCCTCGGCTTCTTGTAGTACCTCGGGCCCAAACACTTTACTTTCCCCTGTTTGGTTCCAAAATAGTGGAGTTCTGCACTTCCTCCCATACAAAGCCTCAAAGGGTGACATCTTCATACTAGCCTGATAGCTGTTGTTATAGGAGAACTCCGCATACGGTAAGTTCTTATCCCAACTCCTATTGTTCTTGAGCGCACACGCTCTCAGCATATCCTCGAGGATCTGATTGGTTCTTTCCGTCTGCCCGTCAGTCTGGGGGTGATAGGCAGAACTAAAATTTAGATGAGTTCCCATGGTTTCATGTAACTTCTGCCAGAACCTTGAGGTGAACTGTGTCCCTCAATCTGACACTATCTTCTTTGGCACTCCATGGAAACACACGATCCTTGACATGTACAATTCTGCCAATTTGGATCCTCTGTAGCTTTCTTTCACGGGGATGAAATGAGCTACCTTGGTTAGCCTGTCGATGACGACCCATATCGAATCATATGTCGATTGGGTCCTAGGCAGTCCCACTATGAAATCCATACCTATTTCTTCCCATTTCCATTCAGGCACTTTGAGTGGTTACAACAGTCCCGCGGGTCATTGATGTTCTGCTTTCACCAACTGACATGTGTCACAGAGGGCAACATGTTCCGCGACATCTCGCTTCATGCCATACCACCAATATCCGCTCTTGAGGTCATGATACATCTTCGTACTTCTAGGATGAATGGAATAGTCGGAATCATGAGCCTCCTTCAAAATCAATTCACGGATCTCCTTCACCTCCGGCACACAGATTCTTTTCCCGTGCCACACCGTACCTTGTTCATCCTCTCTGAACCCAGGAGCTTTATTTTCCTTGATGAGTTCTCTAATTTCTTGTATCTTCTCATCATTCTTCTGACCGTTGCGTATGTCTTTCTCTAATGTGGAGTCCACTTCCATGGCGATGGCCTCACCACTATTCACCAGACATAGATTGAGTTTTACAACCTCTTCCTTCAATTCTGTAGGCATGTCCTTTAAGCTCAACCTATTGACCTGCACCTTCCAGCTTAATGCATCTGCCACGATGTTTGCTTTCCCAGGATGATAGTTGATGCCAACATCAAAGTCGTTGATTAGCTCTAACCATCTCCTTTGTCTGAGGTTGAGATCTGGCTGTGTGAAAATGTACTTTAAGCTCTTATGATCCGTATATATCTCTGTCCTCTTCCCCATCAGGTAATGCCGCCAAATCTTCAATGCGTGTACCACTGCGGCTAGTTCTAGGTCATGTGTAGGATAGTTCTTCTCGTGTTTTCGGAGCTGCCGGGACGCATACGCCACGACATGCCCCTCTTGCATGAGAACACATCCCAACCCGTGTCCAGAGGCATCGCAGTACACAGAAAAATTCTTCTGCATATCTGGCATAACTAGCACTGGGGCTGTTGTCAATCTTTTCTTCAGCTCTTGAAAACTCGTCTCACACTGCGGTGTCCATGTGAATGTGATTCCCTTCTCTAACAATTTGGTGAGGGGTCTCGAAATCTTGGAGAAACCCTCGATAAATCGTCGATAATACCCAGCCAATCCTAAGAAGTTTCGAACTTCCCCGACATTTTCAGGGGTCTTCCACTTCTGCACATCCTCGATCTTGGCGGGATCTACGGAGATTCCTCCCTCCGAGATTATATGTCCTAAGAAGGGAACTCTCTTCAGCCAAAACTCACAATTGCTCAACTTGGCATATAGTTGGTGTTCTCTCAGTTTTTGCAACACCAACCTTAAATGTCCCTCATGTTCTTCTTCATCTTTGGAGAAAATGAGAATGTCATCAATGAAGACCACCACAAATTTTTCAAGATATTCCATGAATACCTTGTTCATGAGATACATGAAGTATGCCGGGGCATCAGTTAGCCCGAACGGCATGACGGTGTATTCATATAGCCCGTACCGAGATACGAAAGCTGTATTTGGAATGTCGGTTTGCCTTATCTTAAGTTGGTGGTATCCCGACCTGAGATCGATTTTTGAGAACACACAGGATCCCCTCAACTGATCAAATAAGTCTTCAATGCGGAGTAATGGGTACTTGTTCTTGATGGTTATTTCATTCAACGCACGGTAGTCTACGCATAACCTTTGAGTCCCGTCCTTCTTGGGCACAAATATCACTCGAGCTCCCCATGGTGAGGAACTAGGACGAATATACCCCTTCTCCGTCAATTCTCTTATATGCTCCTTGAGTTCTTCCAGCTGTTTGGAGTCCATCCGATAAGGCCTCTTGTATATCGGGGCTGTTCCAGGCACTAGTTCAATCGCGAATTCTACTTCACGATCAGGGGGCATACCTGGCAACTCCTCCGGAAAAACGTCTGGATATTCCAGGATAATCCTGATCTCTTCCACTTCCACCTCAACGTGATTGAGTTTAAGGTCCCTCCTAGGTTCTTGTACAGTTATGAACTTCACTCTTGTGCCACTAGGGGTGAGTTAGTTCCACAGTTCTTATCGAACAATGGATGATTCCTTTATGTTTGGTCAACCAATCCATACCCAAAATAATATCTATCCCTTGTGAGTCTATCACTATGAGGTTTGCAGTAAATACTACCCCATTAATGTCTAGATTCACCTTGGGACACACTTGTCTTGTCCTTATTTCTCCCCCTGGAGAGTTCACTGCTAGCATATGGTTCATTTGTGTTGTTGCTAGATCATGCTTCTTAACAAACCCTTGAGCAATGAACGAGTGGGTAGCACCAGAATCGAACAACAGGGTTGCAATGTGTAAATTGGCAGGAAACTTACCAATTACCACGTCAGGTGCCTCTTGCGCTTCCTCCATGGTCACGTGGTTCACCCGTCCTCGCATCACATTCTGCTGTTGTGGCTGCAAGGGCTTCTTCTTTGGGCACTTATGGGTGTAGTGTCCCACTTCACCACAGTTGAAGCATTGCACCCCAACTTTAGGTGCCTGGACTTTGTTGTCTTGGGGTTGGTTCGGTGGTCCTTGTCCTGCTGGTCGAGGTTGATATGTGAGGCAAGGCTGCTGTACAAACTGACACCGCGGCTGTGCTGGTGCTGACGGAGGCCTGAAATTCGGGTTGTACCCTCTGGGTGCTGAGTAGGGTACCACAGCACGGCTCGTCTGCCCTGCGGGTTGCTGCATCAGACGTGGGTGTGTGTTGCTACCTGAGGCTTGGTGTGACCATCCCGCCTTCCTCTTGTTTTCATTCTCCAAGGCCTTCAGCTTCCTCTCCACGACAAATGCTCTGTCTACCACCTTTTGGAAGCTTTCATACTCGTTGGAGGACATTGCACACTGCATTTCCATAGTAAGTCCTTCCACAAAACAGTCCTGTTTTTGCTCATCAGTTTCGATGTCCCGTGGTGCATAAAGGGATAGTTGGGTGAACTTAGTGAGTTATTCCCTCACAGTCATGTTTCCTTGCTGCAGTCCCAAGAAATCCTTTCTCTTATTTTTGAGTTCACCCCTTGGTATGTAATGGTTGCGGAAACTGCGCTTGAACTCTTCCCAAGTGATGTTCTCGGGGTCATGATGGGCTGCCACGTAAGCGGTCCACCAATCAGCAGCAGGTCCATGCAATTGGTGAGAGGCAAACAGCACCCTCTCATACCCTTGGCATTGTATGATCCTCATCTTGCTCTCAATGGTCTTTAGCCAGTCATCTGCCTCCAGAGGTTCAGCAGCACTTGCAAACTTTGGAGGTTGAGTCCCCAGAAACTCACTCAACCTTGGTTGGCGTGGTGCAGCTTGTGGGGGTGGAGCTTGGTGCAAGTTGGCCACCACTTGAGTTAGACTCTGGATGAGCTGATTCTGATTTTCAAGCATCTGGTGGATAGGATCAGCTCCTTCACGGCGACCACCCCTGTCTTGTCCTCCAGAAAGATGAGGGTTGCCGGCCTCATCGTTGTTGTTGGTGGGGTTGGCACGACCTTTTCCTCTTCCAGCCATCTATCATGATCAACCAAATGTTAACTTAAAGCATTCGTATTAACTTCCCAAATTGCTTGTTTAAACTTAAATTTTTGAGGCCCTAATATTTAAACAATTTCTTGAGATTTCGCGTAGATCTTTGGGCTTCACGTTTCACGCGAAAATAAAATGCACTATTGATTCATAAGGGTTCACACACCAAAGCAAAGCAACCTAAAGACGAGGTTGTGGACAAATGCCCATGGCTCCCACAACTCACGTCACACACCAAACATTAACACACAAATAAAATAAGGTATTGACTCGACTACTCGATAACTTGTTGAAATAAGGGAAAGGACTCTAAACGACTCGTATCACTGAGCTGGCTCTTCGGGGTCTTCCTCATTATTGCGGCTGCCCTCTGATTCCGCTTTGGCTGGGGAAGCTGCTGGTGGAGAAGTGCGGCGACGCTTGCTCGCCCGGCGGTCTGGGGAGTCAGGAGTCCACGTGTCATTCACGGTGAGACACAGTTCATTCCCACCTAATTTTTCTCTCGCCCTCAAGCTGGCACGAAGCAACGCCTCAGTCTCCTTCAGGGTGTCACGAACATCCTGAAGCTCCTGCTGGCACTCCTGCAGTCGAGTGCTGAGCATAGCAGCATCCTCCAAGCACAAGTCCATGTGCTCATGGGAAGTCCCCCGCTGCACAGGCGGATACTTGTACTCCGCGGTGCCACTCTCACGCTAGAGGACATACATGTACTCAGTCCTGTCCAGGTGGCGATGGTTGAGATAACTCTGGCAGGTGATGGCCTCCCAGGTGACATCCTTCTCAGCATCGGCCTGAGTCGCCCGACAAGCTGGAGAGCGGTGGATCTTGAGCAGCTGATTTTCATGGATAATCCTCATCTCTGAGCTCCATTCTTCCCGCTTCTCACGGACGGTCCTGGTGGAGCTGTAGCGTATGATCAGCTTGCCCACATTGCCGGCGGCGTGGAGCATACGCCGAAGACGGCGCAACAAGCCTCCTACTGCCAACCCATAGGAGTGGTACGTCACCGGACGGTTCTCCTCTCTCAAGGCAAGGGTAACTACAGGAACTCTCCCTCCGGTGGACTTGCGGGCGGTGCGGATCATGCGAACCATCTAAAACACAAAGCATTAAAATAAAGTTAGATAAGAGTTAAACAAAAATTGTATTTTGAATAAAAATTGGGGCAAGATGAATAAAGTGACCCCATTAGGTAACACTTTAAACCCACACCTTTGTAAAATAGTTTTTAAGAAAATAAGGTCCTTAAATACGTCCATTTCTACCTAGGTCCATGTTCCTACGGGCAACCTTGGCTCTGATACCACTTCTATCACACCCGGTTTCTCCGAAGAACAACCGAGTGAATATCACATGTATGCCAAGATCATTTTCTCATACATGTGACAACAAATAGTGAAGCATCATCATATTACAAGCTAGGTGTCAAATATAACTAAGTCTTACATAGCATACATCTCGATGGACGATAATAAGTTCATGACATGTAAATAAAACAGCAGCGGAATATAAATCTTGTGGGCTCCGTCACAGGCGTTGCCCGGGGGACTCCGTGAACCTAGAATCCTTCTTCGGGACCAAAGTCTTGGTCATTGAACACCACATCATCCCCTTGACCTGAGCAGCAATATAAACCAACAGAAAAGCAAGTTTGAGTACCATGGGTACTCAACAAGTGTGGGAAAGTTATGTCATGCATGGCTAGAGCAAGGAGAGGTTGACTCATGGTTAAAGCACTACGCAATTAATACCTATCACCTTAGCTTATTAGGCACCTACATTACTACACACGAGAAATGGTCCCGATCTCCCAACCTATCATCAAAATCAAGTAACCATAACATCATATCCAATGTCAAGCTCCCCGCTTAACATCCTCAACTTCCAAATTCATCATCCTCTAATCATGAATAAGTCCAAGCCGCTCTTGACCGTGAGCACGGCTATCATGACAGTTTTGACTCTGCAGAGTTTGCACCATTGTACCCACATGTAGTGATTTCATCCCCTGTTGCCGGGTGGACTAAAAGAACCTCCATTATGCCAGTGGCCGCGAACCACATTCACACTTCCCAGGTGTGTAGCCTGGAGATCACTACGAGTTACAAAGGGATTCCCAACGAGTGTGGGCCCACTGAGGTTTCACCCCTAATAGCAAACAAGAGGCTCCAACCCCGCTGCAGTGGCCCCCTCTTGAGCCTTGCGGTTCATATGGTAGTCCAACTGACACCTATTCCCCGCACCATCCAAAACACCCATACTATGCCGGAGATACACCTAATTAATTGGCCAAGCTGCCCCATCTCAGCATGTGGTTGGCACGGTAAAGCCAGGTTACATGCTCCATGAACCGGTCCTTAGGATCCAGGCAAGTACTAAACACAAACCCGAGTCTCGTGCACCCAGCACCAACCAAATCATCCAACTTGCCTCGATCCCTACCTCTACACAACTCATAATGTCTCATTCAAGAGTAAAGTAAACATGTTGATGATCTCATATCCCACTTATCCCATTCTAAGCATGGCTAAGCATAAGTAATATGAATGAATGACATAATAAAACCAATCCCAACCCAAGCTACAAGGAAAAAAGATAATGCAATTCTAGGGAAACTTCCTAGCATGGGTTTTATATTTCAATTGACAATGCAAATAATTCTATCTACACATCCTAGCATAGGATCAAAGTGGTCAAGGACACTTGCCTTCTTCCTGCAGCTCTGGGAATGGAAAGTCTTGGTCTTGGAAGGGGAGAACTTGCTCTGGGGCAGGTTCTACTCATGCCAATACACATAGCAAAAGAAAACAACAATCCATAAGCCATAGTTTACACTTTCACTCATGCAAACCATACCTACATACATATGAAAGTCATTCACATTTCTAAGTGTTGTGGTTACCCTACATGTGTTGATTTTTGGCCAACATGCACTTTTAACCATATGTATATGATTTCTAACTTTTGTATTCAGATTTTTATTTGCACACTATATATGAATTTCTAATTTGAACAAATTCTTTATATTTAATTAATACACCTCTTAGCTACCAAGTTTGCATGAAAGGTAATTTCCTACTCCAAATAGGTCTTCAGATCTTCTACAAAATCCTAATTTGAAGTTTTTGGATTTGGAGACCTCATTTATCATTTTCTAATTATGCATACTTATTTTCCTATATTTTCAGATTTATTTTCTATGCCTAAAAGTGAACTTTACTATGAAAATAGTAAGACACATCATCTAAACAGAATACGTTCTGATCTAAAATGTTCAATAGTATATTTTTGAACTTCCTCTCTGATGTGGAACAAATTAAATTTATTTTACTAGTTTTTAGAATTATTTCCTAGCCTAAAATGTGTCTCTAGAGAAAATAAAAATGAGTAACACTTAGGCAGATTTCATTTCAGCCTAAAATCTATTTCTAACTCATTCTAAAGTTTTCCAAGTGCTAGGAGGGTTTAAATTTGAATTTGCACATGTGTTTGCCTTACCTTTTTAAATTTAAATCCTAGTCACATATTCAAATTTCTGAATTTAATATTCTATAGGGTCAAAAAGGCAAATCCACCCTACTGCAAGGTCTAATTTACTATTTCCTAAATTTCCAGGGGTCTAACTACACATAACAGAGGGGTTTTCCTAATTTTTATTAAGTCCAGGGGCTAAAACGGATTTTTAAATGAATTTACACGAATTTCTGAAGGTCCAGGGGCTAGATCAGAAGTTTCCGGGGCTAGCTCATGTTTTCTGAAATCCCCAGGGGGTAGCGCGTAAGAGTCCCGGCCTTTATAACGCGGGGCTGACGTGGACCGTCCGATTTAAAACAGACGGCTCAGATTAGATCGCCGAACCGGTACACGTCGGTTTTATTTCTACCGTGCGATTTAAAATAGACGGCCCTCAAGGGGCCACGTCGCCCTGGCCGGAGCCAGCCCGCGCGCGCGGCGGCGCCCGGCGGCGGGGGTGGCGATCTCGCCGGCGCAGCCTCGGTTTTTGCCGCTACACGCTAGAGCTCGCATCTTTTTGCACGGATCGGCTGCGGAGGGTTAGGGGATGCTCATCGAGGGGTTTTCCTGCACTCGGAGGCCCTGGAAGTCAGTCGGCGGCGAGCTTCAACGGCGATGGTCTTCGGTGCACGTCGGAGTGGCAGTTGGGGCGCAAGACACGTCGTTTCCTTCACCTGCAGGGCTCCCCGGCGGCGATGGAACGTGATCAGCACGTTAGATTAGGAAATTTGAGCAAGGATCGAAGGAAATCGGTTGTAGAAACTTCGGTTCTCACCGGAGAGAAAAACGGCCGATCGGGGGGGGGGGGGGGGGGAACAGGGCGATTGTCGGTGTTTAAATAGGTGAGGGAGAGCGGCTGGGGTTTGTTTGGATGTGCCGCAGCGCATGGCTGGAGATCGCGGCATCCGGAGGCAGAAAATCGGCGTGGGTGCTGCAGTTGGGCGTACGCGCGAGGAGAGGGATGACACGCGGGCCCCGCGTGCTAGTGAGAGGGAGAGAGGGGGGCGCGGGTTTGGGCTGGCGCGTGGGGGGGGGGGGTCTTGGGCCGGCTGGCGGATTTCGGCCCACTGGCCGGTTTCGGTTTTCTTTTTCTTTTTCTTTTTCCTTTTCTTTTTCTGTTTTAATTTGAATTTGAATTGCTTTATCACATGTATTACGCCCAAAAATTTTTAAATCCCCCTCTTTAGCAGGTTTTGGGGTGTTACATCAACGTTGCAAAGGGTTCGGCTCTTTGCACAGTCACACTCTGGTTCTGCAGTACGCCACATTGCAGTAGACATCCTAGGACTCAGTTCATCCCCAAGCTTAGAACTCCCGTTCTAAGCACCAAGTAATACAACGAGCACCTCTGCTCACCGTGGACGTAGGGTATTACGCTACGGAGGCCCGAACCACGTAAAAAATCCTTGTGTTCATCTCTTTCTGTGACGCCCTCAGTTCGTGTAGAAAACAACTAATGCATATGTGTGCCCAGGATGTTCATCACACATACACATATGTTCCACAAACTGAATTCAGATTATATATTACCATGAATAACAGAGTTTATTACAATATCTCATGAGTCTTGGACTCATGCTCACAACGGAAGTCTTTATTTCTACGCAGCGGAAGGCTTTATTCTAATGCGGAAGCAAAAACTGATGCGGAAGCAAAACTAAGCAGTAGTGGCCCCATGTCTACTCCTTTCCACAGGCAAGGTTGAGAAGAGATCACACGCCATAATGCTCCACTTGGTCGTCATAGTAGGCTTCTCCTGCTACTGATGATGAAATAATAATGCAAGTTTGAGTACAATGATGTACTCAGCAAGTGCGGGAAAACACATGATATGCAGCTCATAAACAAGGTAGGTATCAAAAGGCTCATTTGCAGGAGAGCAAATTTATAAAATCATGATAAAACAGCATCTTAACTTTAAATGAATGTAATCCCAGCATGTATTAAATCACCAACATACCTCCATCACTTCCCGTGTTCCATCCGAACATAAACAAACCTTTATTCATACTCACGAATACCTCCTCGTATTCGCTACCATCTCATCTCATAAAACCACCTCGTCTCATACCGAGACCAATCTCATGTCATGACCCAACAATCATGCAACCATCTCATCACCCGGACTCAACAGTCCCAACAACCAAACCATAACCAAACCAATAACCAAACCAATAACCTTTCCAATAACCATCCCAACTAATCATGGAAGTTTAGCCAGGTGCTCGTGACCGTAAGCTCGGCTATCATGATAGTTTTAGACTCTGCAGAGTTTGCACCTCTTTACCCACAAGTTTGTGATTTCGTCACCCGTCGGCGACTGCAGAACCTCCATTATACCAGTACACAACCGTCAGTGTATGGCCAAGAGATCACAAAATAGCCTTTACAAAGGGGTTACTAGATGTATGGACTCACTAAGGTTTCACCGGCAGGCTAGAATCTCCAATTCTCCCACCCACGGGCCCCCTCTTGTGCCATGCAGTTCCCAGGGCAGTCCTCACTCGACTCCCATTCCCCGCGCCTTCCACAGTCCATAACACTCTAGCAACTTACCTAATTACTCAGCTAAGCCGCACCCATACATGGCCTTGTGGTGGCACTGTTATCCTGGCATGTGCATGCATGAACCGGTCCTTAGATCTACGGCAAGTAAACCACCATCTCATGCTACCTCATTCACAAACCCAATCTTGCCTAGATCCCCCTCCGATCCATATCCATTATTAACATCAGTTTCTCTTTATCAATACGAGTGCAGTTAGCTAGACACATCTATCTCGCTTCCCAATCCCATAGACTCAGCGAAGCATAAAGCAAAAACCATACCCGACCTATAAAACTTCCCAGGCGACAAGGGTGGTTTAACCAAAACTAGTAAACTCCTATAAAAGGGTTTCCCATCATGTTTGACTCAGTACGCAGACATTTTCGCAAAACAAAACAGTTTTACCCAAAACATAGGATCAACATGGTCAAGGAGCACTTGCCTTGTTCTTGCGGTTCTGGATGTTCTTGAATCTCAAAACCTGGTTGCTGTAGTTCGTCGTAGACAGCTCCCCGAGCTTGTTCTTACGTTCCTCTCAGTCTTCGAGGTCCTCCTCAAACCGCTGGGCTTTCCTCCGGCGATCTTCCTCGCCGCGCTCCGGCGATGGCTTTCTCGGCGAGTTGAGGCTAGGGCTCTAAGTCGTCGGCTCAGGAGTTGGAAAAGAAGTTTGTGGTTTCAGCCAGAGGTTCTGGGTTCTATTTATATTCGGGAAGAGAAGAGTCCTAATCTGATTGTATCCCGAATAAGAGTCTTATTCAGATCGTCGTTGGATCCTATCATCTTATCTTTAGTTGATTTGGTATGGTAACGTTGTGGAATTCAGGTCGGTTTCCTTTATGTATCGGTATTCTTACGCGTAACAGCTGCTCCAGAACTTGTTACCTTCGCGGCGATGAGCTCCGGAGGCTCCACGTGTCCTTCCGGGGCCTGGTATCTCCTTCTCCGTAGAGACGAGCTCCGGTTGTGCCGCGTGTCAATCGACCGAGACCTCCCCCTCCTTTGGAGGTGAGCTCCGCGCACGCCACGTGTTGGCGCCGGTCTTTCCTCTCTTCTTTCTTCAGGGACATACCCCGAGGTCGACACGTGTCCGGCAGCAACAGACCTCCCGGAGATAAGCTCCGGTGACGACGCGTGTCCAATAGAACAGGACCTCTCTGAGGTGGGCTCCGAGATCGACACGTATCTCGCGCGACTGGTCCTCTGATTTCCGCGAGGACTAGCTCCGAGGATGACACGTGTCCTGCGGAAATGCCTTTGCTTCTTCCGCAGAGGCTAGCTCCGTGGGCAACACGTGTCCCATAGGATTGGACCTCTCCCCTTTGCGGAGACGAGCCCCGAGCCTGCCAAGTAGCCAGCTTGGTGGTGGCCTCTCCCCACTTCGCAGGGATGAGCTTCGATCACGCCACGTGGCCAGCGGCCGCGGTGAGTTGTCTTCGGCGCTTTCTGAGAGCTGGATTCGGCTTATATTGGCTATCTTTTTGATATTTTTTCTCTGTCCCTACTTTTCTTAAAGTGTTTCCTCTTCATAAAGCATGAACATATGGTGACACCCGAGATGAGGGTGTCACAAATCTACCCCCCTTAAATTGAATCTCGCCCTCGAGATTCGTTAGTAGAAAATAGATGGGAAAATTCTGCCTTGATATCCTCTTCACGTTCCCACGTGGCTTCAGCTTCGGTGTGACGGCTCCATTGTACCTTGCACCATCGAATCACCTTGTTCCGGGTGACCCTTTCCTTTACGTCCAAGATTCGGACAGGGTATTCCGCATAAGTCAGGTCCTTTTGAAGTTCAAGCTCTCCCATGGATACTTGTTCCTCTGGTATTCTCAAGCACTTCTTGAGCTGGGATACATGAAACACGTCATGTACGTCGGAGAGGTGGTTTCGGAGCTCTAGTTGATAGGCTACTTCTCCTCGCTTGTCCGAAATCTTAAATGGTCTGATGTAGCGAGGTGCTAGTTTGCCTTTGACACTAAACCATCGTTGGCCTTGGATAGGCGACAACTTAAGATATACGAAGTCTCCTACTTCGAAGGTCAACTTCCTACGCCTATTGTCTGCATAGCCTTTCTGTCGTGACTGAGCAGCCTTTAAGTTCTCCTGTACCGTTTGGACTTGCTTTTCGGCTTCTTGTAGTACCTCGGGTCCAAACACCTGGTTTTCTCCGATCTCGTTCCAAAACAGTGGCGTTCTACACCGTCTACCATATAAGGCTTCGAAAGGCGACATCTTCAAGCTAGCTTGATAGCTATTGTTATAGGAGAATTCGGCATACGGTAAACTCCTATCCCAACTACGCCCATGTTTCAAGGCGCAAGCTCTCAACATGTCCTCCAAAATTTTATTTGTCCTTTCGGTTTGTCCATCTGTTTGTGGGTGATAGGCGGAGCTAAAATCCAGTCGTGTACCCATGGCTTTCTGCAGCTTCCTCCAGAATCTCGAGGTAAACTGAGAACCTCGATCTGAGACTATCCTCCTCGGAACTCCGTGACGGCACACGATCTGCTCCATGTACAATTCTGCCAATTGTGCAACGTTGTAACTGGCCTTTACAGGGAGAAAATGGGCGGTTTTCGTCAGTCGGTCCACAATGACCCAGATGGAGTCGTATCTCGACGGAGTACGTGGCAGCCCGACGATGAAATCCATACTGATGTCTTCCCACTTCCATTTGGGTATTTTCAAAGGTTGCAACAATCCAGCGGGTTTTTGATGTTCGGCCTTCACCCGTTGCCATGTGTTGCATAGGGCAACGTATTTGGCTATATCCCTCTTCATACCATCCCACCAATAACAAGTTTTCAAGTCCTTGTACATTTTGGTGCTTCCGGGATGTATGGAATAGGGGGAATCATGTGCCTCCTTCAATGTCATGTCGTGGAGGTGTCTTATGTTCGGCACACAAATCCTTTTTCCTAGCCAAAGCGTACCCTTTTCATCCTCCTTGAAATCCTTCTCTATTCCTTGTCGGATTCTTTCCTTGATTTCCTTGATCTCCTCGTCCGTTGTTTGGCCATTCTTATTTCTTGCTCCAATGAGGAGTGGATCTCTATTATTTTCATGTTATTCAAGAGTCCGAGGTGTAACCGTTCGAACTCCTTACGTAGTTCGGGTGGTAGCTCCCGAACCGTGAGTTGGTGACATGTTCCCTTCCTGCTCAATGCATCAGCTACTACATTGGCCTTCCCGGGGTGGTAGTTGATTCCAACATCATAATCCTTGACGAGTTCTAACCATCGACGTTGCCTCAAATTCAAGTCCGTTTGTGTGAATAGGTACTTGAGGCTTTTATGATCCGTATAGACCTCACATCGATGACCAAGGATATAATGTTTCCAAATCTTTAATGCATGCACCACTGCTGCTAGCTCCAAGTCATGCGTAGGATAATTAAGCTCGTGCTTCTTTAATTGCCGTGAGGCATAGGTTACCACTTGTCCTTCCTGCGTGAGCACACACCCGAGCCCCTGTCTGGATGCGTCACAATATATGTCAAAGCTCTTGCTTACGTCTGGCAATACCAGAACTGGTGTTGTGGTTAGCCTTTTCTTGAGTTCCTCAAAACTTTCTAGGCAGGCTGGTGTCCATTGAAAGACCTTTCCCTTCATTAGCAACTCCGTCATAGGTTTTGCTATTTTAGAGAAGTCTTTAATGAAGCGTCGATAGTATCCTGCCATCCCAAGGAAACTCCGAATATCCCTCACGCTCTTCGGTTGGTCCCACTTCAGAACATCTCTCACCTTTCCAGGATCAACCGATACCCCTTCCTCGGAGATAATGTGGCCTAGGAAAGATATTTCCTTTAGCCAAAATTGACACTTGTTGATCTTGGAATAAAATTGATGCTCACACAACTTCTGCAAGGTCAATCTCAGATGTTCTTCATGCTCCTCCTCACTTTTTGAATACACCATAAT
The DNA here is from genome assembly GCA_030760725.1 of Neostapfia colusana. NCBI lineage: Eukaryota > Viridiplantae > Streptophyta > Magnoliopsida > Poales > Poaceae > Neostapfia > Neostapfia colusana. The sequence goes on from JASWHV010000001.1 coordinate 112,018,192, forward strand.
GTCATCGATGAAAACCACGACGAACTTGTCCAAGTACTCCATGAAGACCTTGTTCATAAGGTACATGAAGTATGCGGGTGCATTTGTCAACCCAAAAGACATAACGGTATATTCATACGAACCATACCGTGTCCGAAAGGCTGTCTTAGGTATATCGGAGGGCTTAATCTTCAGCTGGAAGTATCCCGACCGAAGATCAATCTTGGAGAACACTCGGGCTCCTTTCATTTGGTCGAACAGGTCCTCTATACGGGGCAGAGGGTATTTGTTCTTGATTGTTACCTCGTTGAGAGACCTATAGTCCACGCACATCCTTTGGATTCCATCCTTCTTGTCTACAAAGAGCACCGGAGCTCCCCATGGTGACGAGCTTGGACGGATAAAACCCTTTTCCAACTGTTCTTGAATTTGCTTCTTGAGTTCAACTAGCTCGTTGATGGGCATCCTATAGGGTCTCTTGGCTATGGGTGCAGTTCCGGGTACCAACTCTATGGCAAACTCAATGTCCCGGTCGGGTGGCATACCTGGAACCTCTTCCGGGAACACGTCCGAAAATTCCTGAACCACTGGAATGCTGTCCAATGTTGTTCCTTCGACGTGGTTCAAATTTGCCCGTTCGATTGTTTGCTGGGCTGACTCAAACCCGACACGAATATCGTGCTCGTTTGTCAACCACACGCTCCTTTCAGCACATTGAATTACCCCGTTGTGCTTGCTTAGCCAATCCATTCCGAGTATGATGTCAATCCCTTGGGAGTCCAAGACAATAAGGTTGGCAAGGAAGTCTACCCCCTTTATTTTAAGGCTTACTTTAGGACATACTATATTAGTCATCATTTCTCCTCCAGGAGAGTTAACTAACATAGCACATTCTAAGTGGGATACGGGTAGATGATGTTTGGCAACGTATTTGGATGATATGAAGGAATGTGATGCTCCAGAATCAAATAAGATGGTGGCTGGGTTGGAGTTGGCAAGGAACATACCAATTACGACGTCCTCAGCCTGTTGTGCTTCCTCGGTAGTGACATGGTTCACATGGCCACGAGCATAGTTCTGCTGTCCACGGTTCCCTTGATTGTCTCCTCCGTTCGGTCGCGGGTTCTGCTTGGGCACGTTACCTTGTTGTCCAGGGCCTCTCCTCAGGCACTGGTTCGCGAAGTGTTCTACTTCCCCGCATGCAAAGCATGACCTGTTGCCTACGGCAGCAGGTACGTTGGGGCGGGGGTTTTGAACAGGTGCGCCATTGTTAGGTCGGGGCGCAGGAGGCATGGGCACACGAGGTGCCGGTGCAACAAATTGTTGCTGTGGTGGCTGACCAATGCGGTACGCAGGAGTGGTCGATCCATATTGCGGTGCAGGGGGCATGTACCTAGGTCGTACGTTGCTCCCTTGGGGCTGGTATGGCATCTTCCTCTTGCACTCTCGCTCGATCTCTCGGATCTTGTTTTCAACCACTATGGCCTTGTCAACCAGCTTTTGGAAGCTTACGTAGTCATTGTTGAGGAGCCGAACCTAGATCTCATTGTTCAACCCTCTCATGAACAGGTACTGCTTCCTCTGATCTGAGTTGACATCTTCGGGGGCATACCGGGACAGTTGTATGAACTTGTTGAGATATTCATTCACACTTTTCTGCCCTTGGCGGAGACCTTCGAACTCCTACCTTTTGAGCATCATTACACCAGCAGGGATGTAGTGAGAGCGGAAACTTTCCTTGAACTCAGTCCATGTGATTGTCTCCGGGTTGGCATGAGCGTTGCTCAGGGCATCCCACCAGTCAGCAGCGGCTCCCGTAAGTTGGTGCGACGCGAAGAGAACCTTCTCTCGGTCATTGCACTGAACAATGGCAAGCTTTTTCTCCATGGATTTGAACCAATCATCGGCCTCCATGGAATCACTAGCTTGAGCAAAGGTGGGTGGTCGAGTCCTCATGAACTCTCCCAACCTGTTATGAGCCGGCGGTGGTGGTGGCGGTGGTGCCGGAACGGGGTTTTGGTTGGCCTACAACTGACCCAAAGTTTGGATCATGGTTTGCATAAGCTGGTTTTGCATGGCCATCAACCTTTCCAGATGGTTTTCGCCAGCTCCTGGGTTTGCAGGAACTTCATCATGGTCATCCTCTTGGACGTTCCTTCGGCCGGCATTTCCTCTCACCATCTGTGAGGGAGAGAATAAAATAGAGGATTAGAGGGTTAGGTAGGTCCTTTCAACTATATGTATCAAGGTGAGTTGGACTATATATATTAGCCCATATGAGGATGTGATCAAGTGCCGAAGCATTTCACACCTCTTTCTACTTACGTGTGGATATGGACAACGTTTTTGAGACGTCTCACAACTCACACTAAGCACACAATCACAAATAATCATCACAAGGGCCCAAACAACTCCTATTCAAGGATGGTTTCCTATGCCAAGGTGGTTTTAAAGGCCAATCTAAGCTATTCACCCTAGGACACTTCCTTTGGTCAGCGTGGCTTAGTTACCAGTCTGGGTCTAATACCAATCCATGACTCCTGTTTAGGAGTGTAACTTGCTTGTTAACCCGTGGCTCTATTATCAATCTAAGGTTTCTATCTAGGCGTGTAACCTACTGTCAACCCGTGGCTCTGATACCAATCTGTGACGCCCTCAGTTCTGTGGAAAACCACGGAACCAAGAACTAATGCATATGTGTGCCCAGGATATTCATCACACATACACATACGTTCCACAAACTGAATTCAGATTATATATTACCGCGAATAACAGAGTTTATTACAATATCTCATGAGTCTTGGACTCATGCTCACAGCAGAAGTCTTTATTTCTACGCAGCGGAAGGCTTTATTCTAATGCAGAAGAAAAAACTGATGCGGAAGCAAAACTAAGCAGTAGTGGCCCCATCTCTACTCCTTTCCACAGGCAAGGTTGAGAAGAGATCACACGCCATAATGCTCCACTTGGTCTTCATAGTAGGCTTCTCCTGCTGCTGATGATGAAATAATAATGCAAGTTTGAGTACAATGATGTACTCAGCAAGTGCGGGAAAACACATGATATGCAGCTCATAAACAAGGTAGGTATAAAAAAGCTCATTTGCAGGAGAGCAAATTTATAAAATCATGATAAAACAGCATCTTAACTTAAATGAATGTAATCCTAGCATGTATTAAATCACCAACATACCTCCATCACTTCCCGTGTTCCATCCAAACATTAACCAACCTTTATTCATACTCACGAATACCTCCTCGTATTCACTACCATCTCATCTCATAAAACCACCTCGTCTCATACCGAGACCAATCTCATGTCATGACCCAACAATCATGCAACCATCTCATCACCCGGACTCAACAGTCCCAACAACCAAACCAATAACCTTTCCAATAACCATCCCAATTAATCATGGCAGTTTAGCCAGGTGCTCGTGACCATAAGCTCGGCTATCATGATAGTTTTAGACTCTGCAGAGTTTGCACCTCTTTACCCACAAGTTTGTGATTTCGTCACCCGTCGGCGACTGCAGAACCTCCATTATACCAGTACACAACCGTCGTTGTATGGCCAAGAGATCACAAAATAGCCTTTACAAAGGGGTTACTAGATGTATGGACTCACTAAGGTTTCACCAGCAGGCTAGAATCTCCAATTCTCCCACCCACGGGCCCCCTCTTGTGCCATGCAGTTCCCAGGGCAGTCCTCACTCGACTCCCATTCCCCGCGCCTTCCACAGTCCATAACACTCTAGCAACTTACCTAATTACTCACCTAAGCTGCACCCATACTTGGCCTTGTGGTGGCACTGTTATACTGGCATGTGCATGCATGAACCGGTCCTTAGATCTACGGCAAGTAAACCACCATCTCATGCTACCTCATTCACAAACCCAGTCTTGCCTAGATCTCCCTCCGATCCATATCCATTATTAACATCAGTTTCTCATTATCAATACGAGTGAAGTTAGCTAGACACATCTATCTCGCTTCCCAATCCCATAGACTCAGCGAAGCATAAAGCAAAAACCATACCCGACCCATAAAACTTCCCAGGCGACAAGGGTGGTTTAACCAAAACTAGTAAACTCCTATAAAAGGGTTTCCCATCATGTTTGACTCAGTACGCACACCTTTTCGCAAAACAAAATAGTTTTACCCAAAACATAGGATCAACATGGTCAAGGAGCACTTGCCTTGTTCTTGCGGTTCCGGTTGTTCTTGAATCTCAAAACCTGGTTGCTGTAGTTCATCGTAGACAGCTCCCCGAGCTTGTTCTTACGTTCCTCTCAGTCTTCGAGGTCCTCCTCAAACCGCTGGGCTTTCCTCCAGCGATCTTCCTCGCCGCGCTCCAGCGATGGCTTTCTCGGCGAGTTGGGGCTAGGGCTCTAAGTCGTCGGCTCAGGAGTTGGAAAAGAAGTTTGTGGTTTGGCCAGAGGTTCTGGGTTCTATTTATAATCGAGAAGAGAAGAGTCATAATCTGATTGTATCCCGAATAAGAGTCTTATTCAGATCGTCGTTGGATCCTATCATCTTATCTTTAGTTGATTTGGTATGGTAACGTTGTGGAATTCAGGTCGGTTTCCTTTACGTACCCGTATTCTTACGCGTAACAGCTGCTCCAGAACTCGTTACCTTCGCGGCGATGAGCTCCGGAGGCTCCACGTGTCCTTCCGTGGCCTGGTATCTCCTTCTCCGCGGAGACGAGCTCCGGTTGTGCCGCGTGTCAATCGACCAAGACCTCCCCCTCCTTTGTAGGTGAGCTCCACGCACACCACGTGTTGGCGCCGGTCTTTCCTCTCTTCTTTCTTCAGGGACATACCCCGAGGTCGACACATGTCCGGCAGCGACAGACCTCCCGGAGATAAGCTCCGGTGACGATGCATGTCCAATAGAACAGGACCTCTCGGAGGTGGGCTCTGAGATCGACACGTATCCCGCGCGACTGGTCCCCTGATTTCCGCGAGGACTAGCTCCGAGGATGACACGTGTCCTACGGAAATGCCTTTGCTTCTTCTGCAGAGGCTAGCTCCGTGGGCAACACGTGTCCCACAGGATCGGACCTCTCCCCTTTGCGGAGACGATCCCCGAGCCTGCCACGTAGCCAGCTTGGCGGCGGCCTCTCCCCACTTTGCAGGGATGAGCTCCGATCACGCCACGTGGCCAGCGGACGCAGTGAGTTGTCTTTGGCGCTTTCTGAGAGCTGGATTCGGCTCTTATTGGCTATCTTTTCGATATTTTTTCTCTGTCCCTACTTTTCTTAAAGTGTTTCCTCTTCATAAAGCATGAACATATGGTGACACCCGAGATGAGGGTGTCACACTTTCCTTCGTCCAGTACAGCAAGACCCACGCAGGGGGACTATCCCCTCCGAGAAAGAACCTCCGCGGGCTGCCTAGAGCAGGCCCGGGGGAAGTGTCGACCGCAGACGCTTCGATACCCTCCACAGGGGTGAACACCGAAGCCGTACCTCTACCTCTCCTCAGAGACAAGCTCTGAAGCCAGACCTCCCCCTTTCACAGGGCTGAGCTCCGATGCCAGGCCTCACCCTCTCCTCAGAGGCTGAGCTCCGAAGCTGTCGAGACCCTGCCAGCACAGGGAATACTCAAGACAAGAAAGTGCGCGGGAAGGAGAAAGTCCCACCTCGAGCTCGCTATCTCCCCGAGATGGGCCTGGGGGCTACTATCGGTACCCTCAGTACCGGGTACCCCCGCGCTCAGGGTGAAATCGCCTAAGGACCTCGCCCCCTCCGTAGGGGTGAGCTCCAAGGGTGCCACGTGTCCGGCAGGGCCGGAACTCCCCTCTCCTCAGAGGTCAGCTCCGGGCCTGCCACGTGGCCCAGAAGACCGGACCTCGCCCCCTCCACCGGGGCGAGCTCCAAAGGAGCCACGTGTCCAGTAGGGCCGAAGCTCCCCTCCCCTCAAAGGACAGCACCGTGCCTGCCACGTGGCCCAGGAGGCCGGACCTCGCCCCCTCCGCAGGGGCGAGCTCCGAAGGCGCCACGTGTCTAGTAGGGCCGGATCTCCCCTCTCCTCAGAGGATAGCTCCGGGCCTGCCATGTGGCCCAGAAGGCCGGACCTCGCCCCCTCTGCAGGGGCGAGCTCCGAAGGCGCCACGTGTCCAGTAGGGCCGGAGCTCCCCTCTCCTCAGAGGATAGCTCTGGGCCTGCCACGTGGCCCAGAAGGCCGGACCTCGCCCCCTCCGCAGGGGCGAGCTCCGAAGGTGCCACGTGTCCAGTAGGGCCGGAGCTCCCCTCTCCTCAGAGGATGGCTCCGGGCCTACCACGTGGCCCAGGAGGCCGGACCTCGCCCCCTCTGCAGGGGCGAGCTCTGAAGGCTCCACGTGTCCAGCGGGGCCGGACCTCCCCTCTCCTCAGAGGTGAGCTCTGGGCCCACCACGTGGCCACCAGAGACGGACCTCCCACCTCCGCGGGGTGAGCTCCGAAGGCTCCACGTGTCCCGCGGGGCCGGAACTCCCCTCTCCTCAGAGGTGAGCTCCGGGCCCGCCACATGGCCAGCAGGCAGCGCTGCTCGCCCAGCGCAGTAGGTAGCGGGAGTAAAGGCACGCCATGCCTTTATCGTACAAAGCATTCAAGACCCGCGCCTTCCCAAGGCGCAGAGGCGCGGCGCACGCCTGTCAGGAGGCACTGTGACCAGTCACAGTCAAGACAGGCACACAGTGTCAGAAGCTGCAGACCATTGAAGGCAGCGACAAGACACGGACAAGACATGCCCTGCAGCCCCTGCCATCACCAACTGCTACACGCTACACCTAGCCTACGGGATGGGCAGGGTGGCAGGACGAGGACCTCGAAGCCAGCGCCAAGACATAGTAGCTGGTAGGAAATCACCCCGGGACCACCTGTCGGGTCTTGGGTCCCACCTTGTAAGCCGCCCGAGCCTTGGACTATAAAATGCTCGGGTAGGCAATGTTACAAGGGGTTTGAACTCTGCTGAGTTCAGCTCCCTCTAGGTCATCCACATACTCAAGGAAACCAGTGCTCCGAGCACTCCCGTGGACGTAGGGTTTTACGCTCCGGTGGCCTGAACCACGTAAATCCCCATGTCAATCATCTCCTTCCTTCGTCCACTCCGGCGAGACCCTCACGAGAGGACTAGCCCCTCCGAAAAAGAACCTCCGCGGGCTGCCCAGAGCAGGCCCGGGGGAAGTGTCAACCGCAGACGCTTCGACAGCCGCTGTGTAGAACAGCTAGAACCAAATCGGGAAATTCTTCACAACCACTTGATCATCGGATTATCTGGTTTATCTAGAGCTAGTAGGTAACCTCACGATCACCTAGGCCCAAGCTTAGCAAAGCTCATCCAGTCAGCGAGCAGAACGTCGAGTTTTCGTCGCCGCCGGTGAAAAAGGGTCGGGTCACCGGTGAAGTCCCCTTTCCCGGAGATCCCAGCCCAAGAGGGGTGCAGGGTTAGCTTCCCCATGCCCCAGTGTTTCTGTACAACACCTCTGTTCGTCGTGTTCGCCACTGAGCCGCGTTATTGCCGTCGGATCCAAGCTCAACTCTGCCGCCGCCGTCTGCGAGAGATTGTCCGGCATGTGTACCGTGCTCCAAGGAAAGTGTAGGAAGAAACCATTTCAAAAATGAGGGAGAATCGGCCGAGAGCGGGCCGCGCCATTGCCGCTGTCTGGCGCGCGCTAATGCTTCGGCTGGAGGAAGAAGAAGACACTTTGCTATGGGTCCCGGTGTCAGTAGTTTAAACATTTCGGGTTTTCTTTTTTCAGATTTCCCTCCAAAACTTCAAACCCACATAACTTTCTGTAGGAATGTCCAAATTGGGTCAAACAAATTTTGTTGGATTCCCCTCTCTGAGTACTTTCCAGCAAAACAAATTTCATTCCTTGAAAGTATTTATTTTTCCAGAATTAATTCCCTAAAATTTAAACTGTTGGGAATTTAACTGGAGATACACTTTGTAAAAAAATCTCAAATTTGTCCAGGATGTTCATTTTAATATCCTTGAGTCACATGCCAAATTCAGATCCATCCGAGTACATTAAGTCCACTTAATTGTGTGATTAAGTGAATTGCCACTAAGAAAATGAAATGTACAGAAACATTTTTCAGAATTTTCTCAAACTTGTTTGGCTCATAACTTTTTCTAGAATTCTTCAAATGACATGAACCCAATTTTATTAGAACCATCATAAACTCTAGTTTCCAAAAACTAATGGCTTGCTTCATAAAAATCTCTAGAAAACCTTAGAAGCTCTAATAATGGCCTGTTATACATTTATTTGTGCAGAGCTCAAATGAGATTTTCTTCAAATGAAACTTGGCAATTCCTCTGTTTAGGTTGTCACCAAACCCCAGTAAAAATTTCAGAGTCAGAAGTGATGTCTAGCTAGAGTTATAGTCTTCACATTCTCAATTCAACATATTTGCATTTAAATTTGACATGCATTTTTATCTCTATTACGTGTAGTCGCTGAGATCGAAGAAGCCGCGGGGATATTGGATTGTGTCCCTCCGGAGGAGAATTTAGTCGATGACCAGCAACAAGTCAAGCTCCGTTTTGCATTAACCTTATTTATAAAGTTTTACCTTTCTCACTTTATGAGTTACATGAATGTGCATTAGGTCTTTGATCGAAAATCCAATTGCATAGCCATGAGAACCAGAGGGTTTTGAGTCTAAGTTATGAACCTCGAGTAGCCACTGCAATACTCCAAATGGTATAGAATTCGGTACAAGTCGAGTAGTCGGAACTACTCGCAAGAATGTGCTTAGTGGTACACAACTTGGGTAGTGAGATAGATCATAATACACATGACATGAAAATGAGACCAAGCAAAGGGTAGGAGCAGCAGGACTTTGGGGGTCTGTGATGTTGTAGCTCTGCTTGTGTCAGTTGAGGACCGAGCTGTGTGCGGCTCTGTTGAACAAGCTAGAATTGTACTGAGTACATACCGACTATATATGAACAGGGAAACCGATGTAATTTGGGTAGCTAGATGTTGAGACATTGCTTGTCGTCCAAAGGGGTTGGTTGAGAGCAGCAAGGTGTAAATCCGCTAGCGGGCACATAGGTTACTCCGCGTAGGGACGTCCTGCTCGAGACGATAGGACCTATTCAACACTTGGTTAACGGGTGAAAGGTGGTTACGTACGACGTCCAGGATGGTTGCTGTAGGCAACATCGAGTACGGGCGTACGTGACGTGTTATTCGGGTAACCCTGCAGGTGTAAATCGATTATAATCGTCGTCCCTCGCGGTCAGTGAGTACCACTTGTTCACTGTACCGTGACGTAGAAAACCAGAATAGTTATCATGAATTGAAAGTGCTGTTTGGAAGCAATATATTTGAATTGCTAATGTTGTGCTTTAGCTTAGCGCAAATCAAAGTTTCTTTTCAACCTTAGGCAGGAAACACTGAAGGAAGGTGTTTCTTGTTTGATTGCGGACTTTCTATGTGACTTAGCACAAGGTTACCACTTTACATGCGGCTAAAACCTAAAAATAGGATTCAAGTAATTAAGCGAGTCTTTAATTAAAGTTTCTTTCCTATTGTACACACAAATTCCAGCATGTAGAGTTCCATGTTTTAGCAGCGTCGAATCAGTCTTGCTGAGCCTTCGTGCTCACTGCTTGTTGTTGAAGCGTGTGCAGGGGGTTATGAAGAGGAGGAGGCTCCCGAGTAGGAGACAGGTCTCCCAGAGGGTACCACCGTCGAATAGGAGCCGTGCACGCCGCCATGTTGATAGTTGGGTGTGTGCGCGCTAGTGGGAACACGTTCATGGCCTGAACGTGAACCCTTTTGCTTAGTCTACGCCTGCGAGTGTAGACTATAAAGGGTATTTTAATGTAACTATGTTCATAAACAAGTTATATAATAAAACTAGCTTCCGCTTTTTGTTTTAATGATATCTTCATACGTGTGTTATCCGGTGATGCGTATTACAGCACCTCTCAGTGAGATCCTGGGATGTCGGGACCCCGGGTCCTCGCAGGATCCTTCGATAAGTTGCCATGGTAATCTACTGCTAGCTGTTATGTGTATTATTGTTGATTTTTTCTTTCCTGATATTTGATCCAACCTTTTTATTTACAGAATGATATGAAAGATGGTGGGCAGAGCTGCCATAAATGGTCTCTTGATGCAGATGTGGAAAGCTTAGCTTGGGATCCACACAACGAACACTTGTTTGTTGTTAGTAAAATAAAACTTTGCTCTTTGTCTGTGTATCTACACTGTCACTTAAAAAGTTAACTAGTTGAAATGAGAATCAGTTGAAGCCTTGTACTATTACAACAACAACAACCAAGCCTTGGACTATTACTTGTGGATTTTCCATCAGGAATCAGATTAGCTTAAATCTTCTTTGAATTAATGGTTCTCTTTATATGAAGTAGGAGGTGAAGATGTTACCAAAGTTGGACAATGAGCTCAAGCCATGATAATGAATATTTTTATCTCACCAAGTATCTAGGATATGCTATTCTTATTGATTTTACGGAATGCTAGCTTCTTTCCTTTTTAACTGTTCTCTATGGTTTCTGTCTTACAGGTTAGTCTGGAAAATGGGATGGTTCAAGCATTTGATAAGCGAACGGCTTCATCAAATTCTTCTGGTTGGTCCACATTTACTCTGCATGCACATGGAAAGGCTGTCTTTCTGCCCGTCTGCCCCTAACGTATGCTTTGTATACATGATGCTAAAAGAGAACTAAATGCATGTAAGGGAACTGTATTACTGATTTTGTGTTGTTTTCATGCAGTTGCTTGCAACAGGCTCAACCGATAAAATGGTATGTAACTTTACAAATGATTTGATGAAATATCATAGATGATGTTATAGCAAGTTGCTAATCTCTCTGTTAACACAGGTGAACTATGGGATTTATCAAACAACCAGCCTTCATGTGTTGCCTCTCTGAATCCCAAAATTGTATGTTTTCTAGTGAATTTGCACTCTAATTTTGGAAGGGGTCATGTTAAACACCTTGCTTTATACACACTGTTGTTTCAGGGAGCTATTTTTTCTATATCATTTTCAAATGACAATCCCTTCTTGTTAGCCTGTGGAGGATCAAAAGGCGAACTTACAGTAAGCACCACTCTCATGTAGGCTGTTGAAGCTTTTCTGCCTGTGTATGGACGTATTGATTAGACATGTTTCATATTTTTGACAGCTCTGGAACACATTAACCGAGCCAGCGTTAGCCAGCAAATTTGGCAGATAGGCTCTAGGGGAATTCAAAGGGTGTGGGCTACGTCAAGTGAAGTTTTGTCAATGTGATGGAAGGCCAAAATTTTGGTGAATGAATGAAATCAAAGGGTTGGTTTATGTATTTTGGCTCTTGTTCAACGAATGACATTGGGCAAGATTTTTGGTCGAGATTTCACAATTTTGGTGCACGGCTCAGTTTCCACACCATCTCAAGAAATAGCTGTGTTAAAAAAGGGCTCGTTGTCCTGAAAAATGAAATTTCCGATGGAACAGTTGTGTCAGTGCTACAGTACGGGGAAGGTGTTGTGCCGTGCGAGACCAAAATCTATGCTCCTCTCCTGGATCTTTTTACAGGTACGCAAGTACCTGCAGGAGTCAACGCGACTGATGATTGGATTGTTAATTCCACGTTCAAAACAAGCCCACTTGGATGTTCCTTTCGCATGAGCAGCTCCAGTGTAATGAGCCTTTTAACTGACGCTGATCCGATCAGCTAGCCGCGGCGGAGACAAGTCACATCCACTCGATTAGTGAATTGATTTCCCTGTACGTACCAATCATCTTTAAAAATACTGGCACGAGCGTAGATGTGTTAGCTAGGTTTAAGAAGCAGCCGAATGGGTGGCTATTTCTTAATTTCTGACATGACACTAGGAAGACAGAATCAAGGATAGCAGGCATTACTACAAATCCTATTGGTACGGCGCAATCCTGCTTTGCATCTTCCGGTGTAATCTTGTGCTCAGTATGTTGGTGATATGCCCAAGAGGCAATCATAACAATTCAGATAAAGATCTCATAGATATTTGATCCATATGAAATTAGGGCACTAATGGGCCTGTGACCTAAAAGCTCATTAGCGCGCCTATAAATATGAGGGGTAGGGTTAGGGACAGAGGACTCCACCAGATAGCAGTCCCAGCCGCCGCCCCTCACAGGTCAGCCGCCGAAACCCCTGCCGCGCGCACGGTGCTAGCACACCGACGCACGGCGTTCCTCCCTATACGTGTGGACTCCGTGGAGGCGCTGCTGTTACTGCTGCGCTGATCGGCTACGACGCGCATCTACGATCCGCTGCGCTGCGCGTCTAGTGGTAACGATCCATGACCTTCTTACTCGCATGTTTCCTGGGTGATACGGTTGAATTGCTAGAGTAGCGCATCCCTATTTCCCTACAGTGGTATCAGAGCCGACTTGCGTAGTTTTTGGTCTGGATCTTAGATGCGATCTACTGCAGACAAGTTCATATGATGAATTTTTATAGTTCGGCTTTTGGGGTTTGGAATTGGTTAGAGTAGATTGCCATCATATGACTAAAGGATTAGTTCGTGCTCCTTCTCTGCTGTGTGCGCAACCTGTCCCTACCGGCTGGAATCACCATCGAGACTAATAGTGTACATAGCTAACAGATTGAGCCAACAGATCACGGTCATGTGTCGCGATCTTCTCGTGGATAACCAGTCACAATGAAAATTGAAGCATTCTGAATGGCTTAGATTCGGGTTGATCTGATCAATTCGATGAGATTTTCATAGTGATTTCATAGATGCGGTCTATGTAATTCCGTTGCTATCTGCTATAGTGACATCATTAAGTTGTTTCGCGATAGACATCGTTCTACGCTTAACTTGTTTTTACAGGGAATGATGTGAATGGTATGGCCTAAATATGATGTGATAATCTGTGTGTAAAATTCGTGCAGCCTGCGTGTTGCAAATTTAACACAACCGGGTTGAGGTTGTCACATATTTGTATAACGACCTGCGTGTCGCCCTGTGATGCCTGATCTCTCATGTAATTTATTTGATAGCTATTAGATGTATTAGCGTCTTTTATATTCATTGAGAAACCTCAAGCATGATGGCGATGGTGATCACCATAAGAAGGGAGACATGGCGGTGTAGATCATGATGGAACCATGGTGATGGAGACCACTATGATCCTAAAGGTCATACTGTTCACATATATGATATGATCGTATGCCTGTGATGTTTTACTATTCTTTTCATGCTTTTCATATGGTGGATGTTTTGTCATGATAGAATAGCTTCCCTCGGAAAAGTTGAGTATTTGATGCCATTTACCTATAGCTGCACCTATGTTGTTTAGATCGTTGTATGGTAGGTTTGACAAAGCAAAATACCGTCATCTATCATAATGAATAGGGTGAATGTTGGACATTCACATGCATAGTATTGGTTTACTCAACAAAGCTATCAAAACGGTTTTGGGCTTTATGGCATAGTGTTGGGAGCCGGGGCATTGGATGTCACCCAACAAACAAGAATCATATAGAGATATGATTAACAATGGTTGTTTACCTATGTCACTAATTTTCTAGCAGTGAAGCCAAAGCTCACTAGGAATTAGTGAATATGGATCTTGGACCACTATATGTCGTTAGAGGGAGGACGATGCTCATATAGCGGTGGTGTCTTTTATTAAACTGTTAATAAAAGATTGGTACATAACATAGTGCTAAAACCTTGCATATTTATTTTTCTATTGTAGATCATGTCTGCTAGTAACAATTCCGGTTTCAATTTGCGATCTGTGCTTGAGAAAGAAAAGCTCAATGGAGCTAACTTTATTGATTGGTACCGCAACCTGAGAATTGTTCTCAGGCAAGAGAAAATTGAGTATGTTCTTGAGCAACCATACCCCAATGACCTCCCCGATGATGCAAATGCCGCAACTCGCAGGACTTATGAGAAGCACTGCGATGATGCGCTTAATGCAAGCTGCCTCATGCTTGCCACAATGTCCCCTGATCTACAGAAACAATATGAGCATGCAGATGCTTATTCTATGATTCAGGGACTACGTGGAATGTTTGAGAACCAAGCAAGGGATGAGAGGTACAACATCTCAAAGTCCTTGTTCTCATGCAAGCTGGCAGAAGGTAGCCCGGTCAGTCCCCATGTAATCAAGATGATTGGTTACATTGAGAATTTGGACAAACTTGGTTCTGAACTCAAGGATGACCTGGCTATTGACGTTATTCTCCAGTCACTCCCACCGAGCTATGAGCCATTTATATTGAATTATCAAATGAATGGCATGGAGAAAACATTGGCTGAATTGCATGGGATGCTTAAAACAGCCGAGGAAAGCATTAAGAAAAACACCACTCATGTGATGATGGTTCAAAAGGAGAATAAAAAGAGGAAGCGCGTGATGCATTCTAAAGGCAAGGGAAAGGTCCCAATGAGTCTTCAAGCTCAAAGCCAAAGGGCAAATCAGGCCCTTCTCCTAATGATGAATGCTTCCACTGTCATGCTAAGGAGCATTGGTCTAGGAACTGCAAGAAGTACTTGGAGGATAAAAAGAAGAAAGGGAGTGAGACTTCCACTTCAGGTATAAATGTTATAGAAATCAATATTGCTACATCTTCTAGTGAATCATGGGTATTTGATACCGGATCAATGATTCACACTTGCAAATCGTTGCAGGGTCTAAGTGAGACTAGAAGATTTGCAAAAGGCGAGTTGGATGTTCGGGTCGGCAATGGAGCAAAGGTTGCCGTCATAGCTGTCGGAACTTATCACTTGTCATTACCCTCAGGATTAGTTTTGGAATTAAATAATTGTTATTGCATTCCTTCTTTGAGCAAGAACATTATATCTTCTTCATGTTTGAAAGAAGTTAATGGTTATGAGATTATAATAAAGAACAAATGTTGTTCTATTTATTATAATAATATTTTATATGCTCAATGTCCATTAGTGAATGGATTATATGTTCTTGATCTTGAGGATAAAACAGTCTATAACATTAATACAAAAAGGGCTCGACAAAATGATCTAAATCCCACTTTTATTTGGCATTGTTGCTTAGGTCATATAAATGAGAAACGCATTGAGAAACTCCATGAAGATGGTTTGTTAAGTTCATTTGATTTTGAATCACTTGACACATGCGAGTCTTGTTTGCTTGGGAAGATGACCAAAGCACCCTTCACTGGTCAAAGTGAGAGGGCAAGTGACTTGTTGGGACTAATACATACTGATGTATGTGGACCAATGAGTTCGGTAGCTAGAGGTGGTTTTCAGTATTTCATTACTTTTACCGATGACTTTAGTAGATATGGATATGTCTATCTAATGAGGCACAAGTCTGAATCTTTTGAAAAGTTCAAAGAATTTCAGAATGAAGTACAAAATCAGTTGGGCAAGACAATTAAACTTCTATGATCTGATCGTGGAGGTGAATATTTGAGCCATGAATTTTATGATCATTTAAAACAATGTGGAATTGTTCCACAGTTGACTCCACCTGGAACGCCCCAATGGAATGGGGTGTCCGAGCGGAGGAACCGAACCTTGTTAGACATGGTTAGGTCGATGATGAGCCAGACTGATCTTCCACTATCCTTTTGGGGTTATGCTCTTGAAACTGCTGCGTTTACACTAAATAGAGTCCCAACTAAGTCTGTTGAGAAGACACCATATGAGATGTGGACCGGGAAACGTCCTGGATTGTCTTTCCTCAAAGTTTGGGGATGTGATGCTTATGTCAAACGTTTGACGTCAGACAAACTTACTCCCAAATCAGACAAATACTTCTTTGTGGGATATCCTAGGGAAACCAAAGGATATTATTTTTATAATAAAACGGAGGGCAAAGTGTTTACTGCTCGCAATGGTGTCTTCTTGGAGAAAGAGTTTCTCTCAAAAGGAGTTAGTGGGAGCAAGGTGCATCTTGAAGAAATTCAAGAAATATCTGAAAATGTTTCGGCACCCTCTAATCCTATACAGGATGTACAAGATGTTGTACAACCACTTCATGAAACACCATGTAACACCCCAAAATTTTGATTCAAAACACTAAACCATGTTCAGAGGGGAATTTAAAAATTTTTGGACGTATTGCATGTTTTGCAAAAATTCAAATTCAAACTGGAATTCAAATTATACTCAAAACAGAAAAGAAATGGAAAAAGAAAAAGAGAAACGGGAAAAAAACCGGCCAGTGGGCCGAAACCCGCCAGCCGGCCCAGCTTTTCCCGCGCCAGCCCGCCCCCACGCGCGCCGCGCTGCCTCTCACCGACGGGTGGGAGCCACATGTCATCCCTAACCCTGAGCCCCCGCGACCCCGGACTTTTGCCCCCGAGCGCGCGCGATCGCAACCGACCGGAAACCGCGTCCCGTCGCCCGAATTCTGGTCCCAGAGGACTCCAACTCGATCACAACAGACCCACCGCCCTCCCCCGGCTATAAAAACCCCCGATCCGATCAGTTTTTCCCACGCGATCGCCGATTTTCACTCCGGTGAGCACCGAGACTTCGCCGGTGAATTCTGGCCGATCTAAGCTCGGAAACTCTGATCTAACTCGCTGGTCTTGATCCACCGCCTCCGGGGAACTTTGCAGTGTAAGGGCCTCAGTTTTTGACACACATTTGCAGTGTTCATCACCACACCACACACCTCATTTGAGGAAGAATGATGAACACAAATGAAGAGCAAGTAACAATTATCAACATGCTCATTAGAGAACAAACTCACACATTGCAAAAGTGGTATTTCCCACATGTGATATAGATGGGCTGGACATATGAAAACTCCTACACTTTGCTAAGGATGTCCATGCCAAGTTTCACCCAAATTCAAAACCCTTTTGAGGTCACTTTGGGTATAGATGGGAGGGGGGCAGTTTGAAAACATATTCAAATTCAAACTGTTTGTATACCATGAATTTGAAAGTGGAAGGCATATTCTTGCTCAGCACATTTTTGTGAGCTCACACACCAATTTTCACTCCATTTGAGGTTGATCTTGACATGAGCTAAGGGGGAGAAATTCAAACTTTATTTGAATTTCAAACTGAACTTGTGCTGACATTCATTCAAACCACACCTCATTTGAACTTTGATCAATTCAAATGGCTCTTGGGTGAATAATTTGAATTGCCAAGGGTAGAATAGGGTTCACTGTTTACCACAGCTGTTAGGAGTAAATTTCAGAGGTTAAAAGAGGGATGGGACCCACCTGTCAGCCTCTGCCTCAAAACAAACCGACTGAACCACAGTTCAGTAGGTTCCCGGCTGCTGTGCGCGCGCGCCACCGAAGGGGGCAGCCGGCGCCAGCTCCTGCTGCGCGCCCCAAGCCGGAGGCCGGCCGCCGGGCTATTTATTCCCTCCCCGGCGTGCTTCAGTCGCCATTCCCCCGAGCTGCCGACGTGCACGACCTGTTTTTCCACTGCCATCGCCGCCGCTCGAGCTCCCGCTGGATCAAGCCGATCGCTCGCAAAGCACAGCCTCCTCCACAGCAAAACGGCACCAAGGGATCGTGAGCAACCTCCCACACTCCGTGTTGGCCAGTGAGCAAGCTCCCTCGAGCTGTACGAGCCATTTCTCCGGCGAGCCGAACGTCGCCGCTGATCGGGCTCCCGTGGACAGCACGGCACAGCCGTTGTCACGTCCTCTTCTCTACACAAGAAAGGTGCGTGATTGTATGTAGATGGAGTAGCCGAAAGCCGTTTGGCGATTGATCAACCCTCGGCCGAGAATTTCCAATCTTACTCTTGATCAGTTCATAAGAACCGAGCTCACCTTCGGGTGAAATTCGTGCTCTATGCACGAAGGTTGGGTGAGCTCGTTACCTAGTAGCTTCTATGCACGCTAGCGCCCACGCTCGGACTGGAATTGGAGAAAACCATCGAGAATCGGCCATGATATGGCTGTTTTCCCCGCCGCCATGGCTGAACACCTCGGCTCACCGTCGAGAGCCTAGTTGCCGGTATTTCTAGCTCCCACCCAGCCCTAGTTCGTGTTTCCCATGCCCTACTGATGCTCTCCGACCGATCTCCGGTCGATTTGGTGCACGGGAGAGCGAGACCGACCTCACCGGAACCCTAGCAGGTGCTGTCACCGGTGCGCACGGGTTTCCGGTCATCGCCGGTGGTCGGCGACCCTACCATCGAGTCCAGGGGGGTCGGAAAAGGGGCAGGCGGCAAGTTTCGGGCCGGGGGGTGGCCGGGAACTCAGTTCCGGCGAGGGTCGCCGGAGAACGCCGCCGCTGCGCAGTTGGCGCGAGGAGGGAGACGACGCACTGTGTGCGGGGCCCACAAGCCAGAGTTTAAACTTTTCCCCGAATTTCAGTTTTAGTTCAAACTTCAAATCCTTATAACTTTGGCTAGAAAGCTCCAAATTGAGTGAACCAAATTTTGCTGGATTCAGCTCTCTGAGTACTTCCCAGAAAATCAAGTTTCACTCCATGAAATTCCTTATTTCTCCAGAATTAATTCCTCAAAGTTTAAACTGTGAGGAATTTTAACTGGAGGATCCTTTGGAGGAAAATCCTGAAATTTTGCTGAGATGTTCACCAAAATATCCTGGAACTATCATAAAAATTTCAGATCCATTTGAGCTCATTTAGTCCACCTAATGGTGTGATTAGTAAAACTGTTCCAGAGAAAATAGAAAATGTTCAGAAACATTTTCAGAATTTTCTCTGAAATTGTTTAGCTCATATCTTTAGTTAGAGACTTCCAAATTAAGTGAGACCAACTCCATTAGAACCCCCTAAAAATCTAGTTTTCAGAAAGTCATAGTTTGTCTCATGAAAATTCCTAGAATACCCTAAGAGTTCCAATTAAGGTCAAGGACATAATTATTTGTGGAGGGCTCAAATGAGCTTGGCTGCAACTAAAACTTGACCAAGTCTCTGTTTAGGTTGTAACCAAGCCACAGTAAAAGTTTCACAGTCATTAGGTCTATCTAGCAAAGGTTATAGACTTCACAACTTCAAAGTTAATACAAATGCATTTAAATTAATACATACATTGCTCTTATCATGTAGTCGCTAAGGTCGAGGAGGGACCCGAAGTCCTAGACTTCGTTACTCCGGAGGAACAGCTAGCCTACGACCAAGAGCAGCAAGGCAAGCCCCGGTTTGCATTATCCTTTTTACAAATGTTTATTGTTTTGAGCACATCTTTGAATATTGTCCTTTGCATTAGAGTCTTGATTGGAAACCCAACTGCATAGCCAAGAAAACCATGGGTCGGGTTTAGGATTGCAAACCTCGTTAGCCACTGCATTGCTAGGATAGAGTAGGATTCGGTACAAGTCGAGTAGTTGGAACTACTCGCGAGAATAGGCTAGAGGCACATTGCTCGGGTAGAGATAGCACATGATACACATGGCAAGAAAATGAGACCGAGCAGAGAGTAAGGGCAGCAGGACTTTGGGGCCTGTGTGCTGTAGCTCCGCTTGTGTCGATTGAGGACCGAGCCGTGTGCGGGCCTGTTGAACAAGCTAGAACAGTACCGAAGACCTACCGGCTATATGGGAACCGGGAAACTGATGTAACTCGGGTAGCTGGGTATTGAGGCATTGCCCGTCGTTCAGAGGGTAGGTTGAGAGCGCGAGGTGTAAATCAGCTGGCGGCACAGAGATGCGCGTGCAGGGACCTCTTGCTCGGGACGATGGGACCGGTTCAATATTTGGCTAACGGGTGAAAGGTAGTCGCGTACGGCGTCCGTGATTGTTGTTGTAGGCAACATCGAGTACGGGCGTACGTGACGGGTTGTTCGGGTAACCCTGCAGGTGTAAATCGATTATAATCACCGTCCCTCGCGGTCAGTGAGTACCACTTGTTCACTGTACCGTGACGTAGAAAGAACAGGCTAGTCACATGTTAAAATGTTGCTGATTGAAAGCTGGACATTGATTGTTAATGATATGCTGTAGCTTAGCGCTAACTAAAGTTCTTTTCAACTTTGGGCAAAGTACATGAGAGAAATGCGTTTCTTGTTTGATTGCGGCTCTCTCATGTGCCTTAGCGTAAGGTTCTCCACAACCTGCTGCTAAAACTTGAAAGTAAGGTTCTACTAATTAGGAGAGTCCTTGCAAATGATTTTTACCTCATGCAACCCATTACCCTCATGTAGAAGTTCCATGTTTAGGTGAGACGGGTTAGACTTGCTGAGCCTTCGTGCTCACTGCTTGTGTTTGAAGCTTTTGCAGGGTTCTATGAGGAAGGGACTCCCGAAGAGGAGACGGAACCCCAGGAGGGGAACCCCGTCGAGTGGGAGTCGTGCACGCCACAGAGTTAGTGTGCGTGTGTGCTAGCAAGGACACGTTCAAGGGCTGAACGTGTACTTGGTGCTTAGTCTACGCCCGCGAGAGTGGACTAAACTTATTTTGATGTAAACATGTTCATATAACTGTTTATGTAATAAAACTTCCGCTTCCGCTTTGCACCTTTGACGTGTGTTATACGGTGTTGTGCAAGGCAACACCCCTCGGCGTGATCCTGGCTCGACAGGACCAATGGGGTCGTGTCAGCGTGGTATCAAAGCTCGCTTGAGGTTTAACACAGTACAAAGGTCTTCTTTTTCTTCAAAAATCCAGTGAGGAACGAGTTAGTAGCCCGTATAAGGATGTTATTAGCATATAGAAGGTGGCATATTAACCTATTTGTTATGTCGGAAAATCGTGCATCTCGGGACGCTCATGTCTTGGGGGGTGCACGTAAGCGCTGTCCACCAGTGCGCACAAGCTGAAGGGTGGAGCCCCACGGGTGGCAGGTAACCCGACCCGCTTTAGTATCCTCTACGACTCTTCATGTCGTTTGGGGTATTCGAGCAACGTCTGTCCCTGGCGTGCGTGGTGCAACATGGGAGACCCCGTCACGTGGTCTGAAACGTGAACACGTAACTCAAGGCGTGTTTGGCTTGAGAACATCCGGGCGAGTGATGACGGCCGGGTGTACGAACTGTATGGATTCCGGACTCGGTGTGCAGCCGAGTCTGATGATTGTTTGAGTTTCTGCAGGTAGCCTGACCACGAAACGGTAGACGTGTAGCATCCGTGTGCGAGTGACGAGTAGTGCCACTGAACTAACGAAGCCGGCTAAGTCCGGTATAGGTTTTTCTTTGTGAGGACGTAGTACCGACATAAGCTGGTGACGCATCGACGTCACACCCAACTAAATGAACAACTTCATTTAAAAACATGAAGGTTTTGATCCAAAGTAGAAAAACTTGATGTAACTCCTTCCCTTATACAGGATATTCAAAATTAACAAGTTTTCAACTTATAGGATGTTAAGGACAGAGCACTCTGTTTTCAGCTGAATCAAGGCTGAAGTTAATCAGAGGTTAGAGGTTGAGTTCTTTCGAGGTTGGGGTCGTATGATACATTTCTGGAAATCTTTGGAGGAGCTTTACAACTTTTCTGTTGAGTTCCAGAGGTGTTTCATCCCTTAACCACTCGAAAAATGCAGCAGAGTTGAAACTGTCCAGAAAACAGGACGGAGCAAAGACTCTCTGTAGACTCTCTGTAAATTAAGCATAACTTCCTGCATAAAAATCCAAAAATAGAAAATGAGGTACTTCTGGAAAGCTTATGAGATGGGTTAAGACTTTGTAACAGAAAGTTTTGTCAGATTGGGAACAGAATTAACTGGGATTCTTGGATCAATTCAGTACCTAAAGCAGGGAGGTGCTGTCCAATTGTTTCCAGAAATTCTGGTAACTTTGACATCTCATAACTTTTGAACCAGGACAGATCTTAGGCCCACCAAATACTTTCTGGAAAGCTATTGAAGTTAACTTTGACTTTGATGTTGAGCTCCAGAATTGGTTTGCTTTTAACCTGGCCTAAATCAGATTGATATGGAAACTGGTCAGGGCTGTCATGGTAACAGCAGATCAGCAGTCAAATTTGTTTAGAAATTTGAACTATGTTTCCAAGTGTTATGGGTTCAATGACATATCTTATGTTATAACTCAAGGGTTTACTGTTTAAATAAATATTTGACATTTCTCAAATATATTTTTACAGATGGCAGCAGATAAACGGTTGGAGAACGGGTGGGTAGTTTCCCACTGTTCTGACCGTAGCGGCTACCCGGAAGCATTGTGGCAAATGCTCCAATACTTCGGGTACAACCAGATGCCGCAATACTTCGCTAAGGAGGAAGGCGAAGAGGGGAGCAAGACGTGGATGATCCATGTCGAGGTTCCCGCAGGACCTACGCCACCCGGTTGGGTGCCATTCACCGTCACGGTGAGAGGAAGACAACCGGAAGGGATGTGGCAAATGGCAGCCCGTGACACTATGTCACGTTTCTGCCAACTACACGTGCAGGCTATGGAGGGCACACCATACGCACTCGTTCCGGTGGAGGGACGAGCTCAGCATGTGTGGAAAGAGAGGTACCTGGAGGCAACAGACCCGAGTTGCCCAAGGTACAACCCCGCGGAGGCAAACCTCAGCCTCCAAATGAGGGCGGGAAACGCTGTGATGGACAGCCAAGCTGTTCATGCGGAGCATCTCGCCACCAAGATCAAGGAGAGCACAAGCCGTGGAGATCATTTCGAGAGTGCTCACAGCGCACTCCGCAATGTGCTCCTTCCGACGATCAAGCGACTGAATGAACAACACAATCAGTTGCGTCGTCTGAAGAAGGCAAAGAAGAAGAGCCGTGTTGACATCGCGGCGTTGCAAGAGCTGGTGCAGACCCTAACCCAGCAGAATGAGGACCTTGCTCAAGAGCGGGACGACGCTATTGAGGAAGGACAAGGCTGGGAAGAGGACTACAACCAGGCCATGGACGAGGTGCATGCATTGCAGGACCTCGTGCCCCCGGTGTTAGGCATACCGGTGGTCTTGGGTCTTCCAGCAATGGGAGAACCCGGAATGGGAGAAGAGGTGGTAGATCCAGAGCCACCAGCAGAAGTACCGGAGGAGGACGACCCACAGGAGGTCGAATTCTACTCCGAGTAGGGGGTTACGGTTGCCAAGTAGGGCAGCTAGGGTAGCGTAACCCAACTTTTGTAATCGGTAACATGTCGTATAGACAATAGCGTATGTATAGGTAGTGACGACATGAGCACGACATCTCGGAGATCCGAGAATAATGTATCTTGTATAAAGTTTATGCTTTATCAATATATGTGAATGTTGTGCAAGTTAATCATGCGTCGCTTCAATACCTACTACTGTTTATGGAATTTTGAGTAAGACATGTGCTAATTGCTGCTGTGTTGAATTTCAGAATGACGCGTACTCGTGCCAACCCTGATGTTGGAGGTACTAGCCAAGGGGGAGAGACCTCCCAACCGCCTCCCGAGGACTCCTCGGGACAGCAGCAGCAACAGCAACAGCAAACACCGCCACCGCCACTGCCAACGGTTACATTGGCCGACATTGTCGCGGCAATGGCGGGTTCACATCAGCAGCACACAGAGCTGCTGCAAACGTTAATTGCGAATACGTCTCGCCCAGAGAGACGTCAAGATCGTGAGGAGCGCCAACAGAGCTCCTACTCCGACTTCCTGGCGACTCATCCCCCTGTATTCTCAAGGGCGGATGAACCACTTGACGCGGACAACTGGCTCCGCGCCATAGAGATGAAGTTCGGGCTGCTCCAAATCAGCGAGCAGCGCAAGACTCAGTTCGCGGTCCAGCAGCTCCAAGGATCCACGAGCGCGTGGTGGGCCAACTTCTGTGCTTCCCAGCCCACCGACCGAGTGATGACCTGGGCGGAGTTCCGGACGGCCTTCAGGGCCTATCATATACCGCCCGGTTTGATGAAGAGAAAGACGCAGGAATTCCTACACCTGCAACAAGGGAGCCGAAACGCGCTGGAATATTCCAGGGCGTTCAACGATCTCGCGCTCTACGCGTCGTATCACGCAGATACGGACGAGAAGCGGCGGGACCACTTTTACCAGGGGCTTAACCCGCTCCTGAAGGACAAGCTGGCGATGTTCAATCGCGGCAGCCTCAACGACATAATTGATGCTGCGATTGTTCAGGAGGACTCCGGCAAGGAGTTAGCGGCGGCAGAGCGAAAGCGAAGCGCGCTGCAGAGCAGCGGAGAAGGAGGTGGTCCTTCTCAGAAGTTTCGGATGGTGAATCGCCCACCATCAGGTCCACGCTGGCAGCCACCACAGCGGTCGATGCCGTTCCGCGGTCGGCCGTATTCTTCACCAGCATTCTGGTCGGCACTACCAGCACCACCGCAACAACAACAGCAGCAGCGGGCGATGCCGCGTGCGTTTGCACCTCCGCAACGCATGCCGGGCTTTCGTCCCCCGAGTACTCCACCAGCAGCGGCCACATGTTACAAGTGTGGTCGTCCAGGACACTTCGCGAGCAGTTGCCCGGAGAGGCAAGGCGGCGGAGTGGCACCACAGTTTCCGGGGAGGAATCAACCCCGGAACCCTACTAATGCGCGGCGGGCAAACCCTAGGCCCGGCACTGTCCACCAACTTGCCATTGAGGACGTGCCGGAGGGCGAGCAAATCCTTGAGGGTATGTTTCAACTCCACCAGCATCCCGCTATAGTACTATTTGATTCAGGTGCCACGCATAATTTTATTAGCCGAGCTTTCATTGCTAAACACAGCTTGCCAATACTACCCACCGATAGTCCATATTTAATTTGTTCACCGGGTGGGAAGATTTCAGCAAGCGTAATGGTCTCCAAAGCACCATTATGCTTAGCGGGTAGAGTGTACCCCACGTCTCTCATTATCTTAGAGGGGCAGAAGGTCGATGTCATCCTAGGGATGTCGTGGTTAACCCGCCACGGCGCTGTTTTAGACACCGTCCTTCGAGTCGTGCACTTAAACTCAGAAGTGCACGGTTCTCACTCATTATTTCTGGACAGTCCAGAAATAAAACTTCCAAGTGTCTATCAAGCCACAACCATCAGATTGGAAGCCATTCCAGTGGTCCGAGAGTTCCCTGATGTATTCCCGGATGATTTGCCGGGGATGCCACCCGATAGAGAGGTGGAGTTCAAGATTGAACTTGCACCGGGAACCATGCCAATATCCCGAAGGCCGTACAAGATGGCGCCCAAAGAGTTGGCGGAACTGAAGACTCAGCTCACGGACCTTCTGGAGAAGGGTTTTATTAGGCCGAGGTCCTCGCCATGGGGCTGTTCGGCATTATTTGTCAAAAAGAAGGATGAAACGTTGCTGCTTTGCGTGGACTACCGTCCATTAAATGCCGTAACCATCAAGAACAAGTACCCGTTGCCACGGATCGACATGTTGTTTGATCAGTTGGTCGAAGCAAAGATCTTTTCCAAGATGGATTTAAGATCAGGGTACCATCAGATTAAGATAAGGGCGGAGGACATTCCAAAGACAGCTTTCTCGACAAGGTACGGACTTTATGAGTACCTGGTCATGTCCTTTGGCCTCACTAATGCTCCAGCTCACTTCATGTACTTAATGAACTCGGTGTTCATGCCGGAGCTGGACAAGTTTGTCGTGGTCTTCATCGACGACATCCTATTATACTCCAAGTCGGAGGAAGATCACAAGAGACATCTGCGTATAGTCTTGCAACGGCTGCGGGATCACAAGTTATACGCAAAGTTCAGCAAATGCGAGTTTTGGATATCGCAAGTGCCTTTCCTCGGGCATATCATCTCAGCGGAGGGTATCGCTGTGGACCCGAGCAAGATCACGCAAGTGCTGAATTGGAAATCCCCGAGAACGGTTCATGAGGTACGGAGTTTCCTCGGACTCGCGGGATATTATCGGAGGTTCATTCCGAACTTCTCGAAGATTGCCAAGCCAATGACAGAGCTGCTGAAGAAGGCTACCAAATATGTTTGGAGTCCAGCATGTGAAGCAGCATTCAAGGCTTTAGTCAAGCACCTGACATCAGCACCGGTTTTGGCGCAGCCAGACACAACAAAACCGTTCGATGTGTACTGCGATGCATCCGGCATTGGGCTCGGATGTGTGCTGATGCAAGACCGAAGAGTGGTCGCGTATGGATCACGGCAGCTTAGGAACCACGAGCAAAATTATCCAACTCACGACTTGGAGCTCGCTGCCGTGGTACTTGCACTGAAGATGTGGAGGCACTACCTACTCGGTAACCTCGTACATTTGTATACCGACCACAAAAGCCTCAAGTACATATTCACTCAGAAGGAGTTGAACATGAGGCAACGAAGATGGTTAGAACTGATAAAGGATTACGAGATAGAGATCCATTATCATCCGGGCAAGGCAAACGTTGTGGCTGATGCGCTGAGCCGCAAGTCACACGTCCATAATCTGACCATCACACCGTTGGGAGAGAGCGAACCACCACTACATGTGATTCCACACGGAGCTCTCTACAACCTAGCTTTGATCCCCACCATCCGTGAAGAGATAGCGGCAGCCCAGAAGAATGACAAGGGCATGTCACATTTGCGGAGACGTGTAGACAGTGGGGAGTTGAAATGTTTCCGGAAGGACGGAGACGGCGTCCTATGGTTCAAGGACCGGATCGTCGTACCCCGAAACCCGGAGTTACGGAAGAAAATCTTTGATGAGGCTCACTTATCAAAGTTTTCTATTCACCCCGGCAGCAACAAAATGTATCAAGAACTCAGGAGAAAGTTTTGGTGGACACGGATGAAGCGAGAGACTGCAAAATACGTGTCCGAGTGTGATACATGTCGAAGGGTGAAGGCAGACCACATGCGGAAACCGGGACTGCTGCAACCACTGGGCGTTCCTGCCTGGAAATGGGAGGACGTGAGCATGGATTTCGTCATCGGTTTACCCACCACCTTACAGAAACATGATTCTGTGTGGGTGATCGTCGATCGGCTCACCAAAGTTGCCCATTTCATCCCGGTCAACACCAACTACAACGCCAAGAAGTACGCTGAACTATACATCTCACGGATCCTATGCTTATACGGCGTACCCCGTACCATCATCTCGGACCGAGGCACTTTATTTGTGTCCCGTTTTTGGGAGCAGCTGCACGCTGCCTTGGGGACGAGGTTGATCCGTAGTTCAGCCTACCACCCGCAGACGGATGGACAAACCGAGCGGGTAAATCAAATCCTAGAAGACATGCTACGAGCTTGCGCTATCGACCACGGCAAGAATTGGGATGATCACTTGCCGTTAGCCGAGTTCTCGTACAACAATGGGTACCAAGCCAGCATCAAGATGGCGCCCTACGAGGCGCTATACGGAAGAAAATGCCGCACACCATTGAACTGGTGTGAGTCTGGCGAAAGGGTTACCTTCGGGATTGACCTTGTCAACAACGCGGAAGAAAAGGTTCGAGTAATTCAAGCGAACCTAAGAGCTGCTCAATCCCGACAGAAACAGTATGCGGACCGGAGAAGGCGCCCGTTACAATTCGAAGTTGGAGACCACGTATATCTACGGGTGTCTCCAATGAAGGGTGTAAATAGATTTGGGGTGAGGGGAAAGTTAGCACCCCGCTTCATCGGTCCATTCCAGATTACCGAAAGATATGGATCAGTAGCATACCGGCTGAGATTACCAGAAGCACTTTCCGGTGTGCACGACGTCTTTCACATCTCCAAGCTGAGGAAGTGTCTCAAGCTATCAACTACCGTTCAGCTGGAAGACATTGAAGAACTGCAACCGGATCTCACCTATCGGGAGGAACCGTTGCAGATTATTGATGAAAAGGCCCGAACCACACGCAACCGTACGTTGTGGTTCTACAAGGTTCTGTGGAGTAATCACTCCATGGACGAAGCGACATGGGAGAGCGAAGAATTCCTTCGCACTAACTACCCCGACTTTCTCACGTCGCATATCCGGTAATTTTCCACCGTCCTCTCTCTCATTTTCACCTTATAATCTCGGGACGAGATTCTTTTAAGGGGGGAGGAATGTAAGGGCCTCAGTTTTTGACACACATTTGCAGTGTTCATCACCACACCACACACCTCATTTGAGGAAGAATGATGAACACAAATGAAGAGCAAGTAACAATTATCAACATGCTCATTAGAGAACAAACTCACACATTGCAAAAGTGGTATTTCCCACATGTGATATAGATGGGCTGGACATATGAAAACTCCTACACTTTGCTAAGGATGTCCATGCCAAGTTTCACCCAAATTCAAAACCCTTTTGAGGTCACTTTGGGTATAGATGGGAGGGGGGCAGTTTGAAAACATATTCAAATTCAAACTATTTGTATACCATGAATTTGAAAGTGGAAGGCATATTCTTGCTCAGCACATTTTTGTGAGCTCACACACCAATTTTCACTCCATTTGGGGTTGATCTTGACATGAGCTAAGGGGGAGAAATTCAAACTTTATTTGAATTTCAAACTGAACTTGTGCTGAAATTCATTCAAACCACACCTCATTTGAACTTTGATCAATTCAAATGGCTCTTGGGTGAATAATTTGAATTGCCAAGGGTAGAATAGGGTTCACTGTTTACCACAGCTGTTAGGAGTAAATTTCAGAGGTTAAAAGAGGGATGGGACCCACCTGTCAGCCTCTGCCTCAAAACAAACCGACTGAACCACAGTTCAGTCGGTTCCCGGCTGCTGTGCGCGCGCGCCACCGAAGGGGGCAGCCGGCACCAGCTCCTGCTGCGCGCCCCAAGCCGGAGGCCGGCCGCCGGGCTATTTATTCCCTCCCCGGCGTGCTTCAGTCGCCATTCCCCCGAGCTGCCGACGTGCACGACCTGTTTTTCCACTGCCATCGCCGCCGCTCGAGCTCCCGCTGGATCAAGCCGATCGCTCGCAAAGCACAGCCTCCTCCACAGCAAAACGGCACCAAGGGATCGTGAGCAACCTCCCACACTCCGTGTTGGCCAGTGAGCAAGCTCCCTCGAGCTGTACGAGCCATTTCTCCGGCGAGCCGAACGTCGCCGCTGATCGGGCTCCCGTGGACAGCACGGCACAGCCGTTGTCACGTCCTCTTCTCTACACAAGAAAGGTGCGTGATTGTATGTAGATGGAGTAGCCGAAAGCCGTTTGGCGATTGATCAACCCTCGGCCGAGAATTTCCAATCTTACTCTTGATCAGTTCATAAGAACCGAGCTCACCTTCGGGTGAAATTCGTGCTCTATGCACGAAGGTTGGGCGAGCTCGTTACCTAGTAGCTTCTATGCACGCTAGCGCCCACGCTCGGACTGGAATTGGAGAAAACCATCGAGAATCGGCCATGATATGGCTGTTTTCCCCGCCGCCATGGCTGAACACCTCGGCTCACCGTCGAGAGCCTAGTTGCCGGTATTTCTAGCTCCCACCCAGCCCTAGTTCGTGTTTCCCATGCCCTACTGATGCTCTCCGACCGATCTCCGGTCGATTTGGTGCACGGGAGAGCGAGACCGACCTCACCGGAACCCTAGCAGGTGCTGTCACCGGTGCGCACGGGTTTCCGGTCATCGCCGGTGGTCGGCGACCCTACCATCGAGTCCAGGGGGTCGGAAAAGGGGCAGGCGGCAAGTTTCGGGCCGGGGGGTGGCCGGGAACTCAGTTCCGGTGAGGGTCGCCGGAGAACGCCGCCGCTGCGCAGTTGGCGCGAGGAGGGAGACGATGCACTGTGTGCGGGGCCCACAAGCCAGAGTTTAAACTTTTCCCCGAATTTCAGTTTTAGTTCAAACTTCAAATCCTTATAACTTTGGCTAGAAAGCTCCAAATTGAGTGAACCAAATTTTGCTGGATTCAGCTCTCTGAGTACTTCCCAGAAAATCAAGTTTCACTCCATGAAATTCCTTATTTCTCCAGAATTAATTCCTCAAAGTTTAAACTGTGAGGAATTTTAACTGGAGGATCCTTTGGAGGAAAATCCTGAAATTTTGCTGAGATGTTCACCAAAATATCCTGGAACTATCATAAAAATTTCAGATCCATTTGAGCTCATTTAGTCCACCTAATGGTGTGATTAGTAAAACTGTTCCAGAGAAAATAGAAAATGTTCAGAAACATTTTCAGAATTTTCTCTGAAATTGTTTAGCTCATATCTTTAGTTAGAGACTTCCAAATTAAGTGAGACCAACTCCATTAGAACCCCCTAAAAATCTAGTTTTCAGAAAGTCATAGTTTGTCTCATGAAAATTCCTAGAATACCCTAAGAGTTCCAATTAAGGTCAAGGACATAATTATTTGTAGAGGGCTCAAATGAGCTTGGCTGCAACTAAAACTTGACCAAGTCTCTGTTTAGGTTGTAACCAAGCCACAGTAAAAGTTTCACAGTCATTAGGTCTATCTAGCAAAGGTTATAGACTTCACAACTTCAAAGTTAATACAAATGAATTAAATTAATACATACATTGCTCTTATCATGTAGTCGCTAAGGTCGAGGAGGGACCCGAAGTCCTAGACTTCGTTACTCCGGAGGAACAGCTAGCCTACGACCAAGAGCAGCAAGGCAAGCCCCGGTTTGCATTATCCTTTTTACAAATGTTTATTGTTTTGAGCACATCTTTGAATATTGTCCTTTGCATTAGAGTCTTGATTGGAAACCCAACTGCATAGCCAAGAAAACCATGGGTCGGGTTTAGGATTGCAAACCTCGTTAGCCACTGCATTGCTAGGATAGAGTAGGATTCGGTACAAGTCGAGTAGTTGGAACTACTCGCGAGAATAGGCTAGAGGCACATTGCTCGGGTAGAGATAGCACATGATACACATGGCAAGAAAATGAGACCGAGCGGAGAGTAAGGGCAGCAGGACTTTGGGGCCTGTGTGCTGTAGCTCCGCTTGTGTCGATTGAGGACCGAGCCGTGTGCGGGCCTGTTGAACAAGCTAGAACAGTACCGAAGACCTACCGGCTATATGGGAACCGGGAAACTGATGTAACTCGGGTAGCTGGGTATTGAGGCATTGCCCGTCGTTCAGAGGGTAGGTTGAGAGCGCGAGGTGTAAATCAGCTGGCGGCACAGAGATGCGCGTGCAGGGACCTCTTGCTCGGGACGATGGGACCGGTTCAATATTGGGCTAACGGGTGAAAGGTAGTCGCGTACGGCGTCCGTGATTGTTGTTGTAGGCAACATCGAGTACGGGCGTACGTGACGGGTTGTTCGGGTAACCCTGCAGGTGTAAATCGATTATAATCGCCGTCCCTCGCGGTCAGTGAGTACCACTTGTTCATTGTACCGTGACATAGAAAGAACAGGCTAGTCACATGTTAAAATGTTGCTGATTGAAAGCTGGACATTGATTGTTAATGATATGCTGTAGCTTAGCGCTAACTAAAGTTCTTTTCAACTTTGGGCAAAGTACATGAGAGAAATGCGTTTCTTGTTTGATTGCGGCTCTCTCATGTGCCTTAGCGTAAGGTTCTCCACAACCTGCTGCTAAAACTTGAAAGTAAGGTTCTACTAATTAGGAGAGTCCTTGCAAATGATTTTTACCTCATGCAACCCATTACCCTCATGTAGAAGTTCCATGTTTAGGTGAGACGGGTTAGACTTGCTGAGCCTTCGTGCTCACTGCTTGTGTTTGAAGCTTTTGCAGGGTTCTATGAGGAAGGGACTCCCGAAGAGGAGACGGAACCCCAGGAGGGGAACCCCGTCGAGTGGGAGTCGTGCACGCCGCAGAGTTAGTGTGCGTGTGTGCTAGCAAGGACACGTTCAAGGGCTGAACGTGTACTTGGTGCTTAGTCTACGCCCGCGAGAGTGGACTAAACTTATTTTGATGTAAACATGTTCATATAACTGTTTATGTAATAAAACTTCCGCTTCCGCTTTGCACCTTTGACGTGTGTTATACGGTGTTGTGCAAGGCAACACCCCTCGGCGTGATCCTGGCTCGACAGGACCAATGGGGTCGTGTCAGCGTGGTATCAAAGCTCGCTTGAGGTTTAACACAGTACAAAGGTCTTCTTTTTCTTCAAAAATCCAGTGAGGAACGAGTTAGTAGCCCGTATAAGGATGTTATTAGCATATAGAAGGTGGCATATTAACCTATTTGTTATGTCGGAAAATCGTGCATCTCGGGACGCTCATGTCTTGGGGGGTGCACGTAAGCGCTGTCCACCAGTGCGCACAAGCTGAAGGGTGGAGCCCCACGGGTGGCAGGTAACCCGACCCGCTTTAGTATCCTCTACGACTCTTCATGTCGTTTGGGGTATTCGAGCAACGTCTGTCCCTGGCGTGCGTGGTGCAACATGGGAGACCCCGTCACGTGGTCTGAAACGTGAACACGTAACTCAAGGCGTGTTTGGCTTGAGAACATCCGGGCGAGTGATGACGGCCGGGTGTACGAACTGTATGGATTCCGGACTCGGTGTGCAGCCGAGTCTGATGATTGTTTGAGTTTCTGCAGGTAGCCTGACCACGAAACGGTAGACGTGTAGCATCCGTGTGCGAGTGACGAGTAGTGCCACTGAACTAACGAAGCCGGCTAAGTCCGGTATAGGTTTTTCTTTGTGAGGACGTAGTACCGACATAAGCTGGTGACGCATCGACGTCACACCCAACTAAATGAACAACTTCATTTAAAAACATGAAGGTTTTGATCCAAAGTAGAAAAACTTGATGTAACTCCTTCCCTTATACAGGATATTCAAAATTAACAAGTTTTCAACTTATAGGATGTTAAGGACAGAGCACTCTGTTTTCAGCTGAATCAAGGCTGAAGTTAATCAGAGGTTAGAGGTTGAGTTCTTTCGAGGTTGGGGTCGTATGATACATTTCTGGAAATCTTTGGAGGAGCTTTACAACTTTTCTGTTGAGTTCCAGAGGTGTTTCATCCCTTAACCACTCGAAAAATGCAGCAGAGTTGAAACTGTCCAGAAAACAGGACGGAGCAAAGACTCTCTGTAGACTCTCTGTAAATTAAGCATAACTTCCTGCATAAAAATCCAAAAATAGAAAATGAGGTACTTCTGGAAAGCTTATGAGATGGGTTAAGACTTTGTAACAGAAAGTTTTGTCAGATTGGGAACAGAATTAACTGGGATTCTTGGATCAATTCAGTACCTAAAGCAGGGAGGTGCTGTCCAATTGTTTCCAGAAATTCTGGTAACTTTGACATCTCATAACTTTTGAACCAGGACAGATCTTAGGCCCACCAAATACTTTCTGGAAAGCTATTGAAGTTAACTTTAACTTTGATGTTGAGCTCCAGAATTGGTTTGCTTTTAACCTGGCCTAAATCAGATTGATATGGAAACTGGTCAGGGCTGTCATGGTAACAGCAGATCAGCAGTCAAATTTGTTTAGAAATTTGAACTATGTTTCCAAGTGTTATGGGTTCAATGACATATCTTATGTTATAACTCAAGGGTTTACTGTTTAAATAAATATTTGACATTTCTCAAATATATTTTTACAGATGGCAGCAGATAAACGGTTGGAGAACGGGTGGGTAGTTTCCCACTGTTCTGACCGTAGCGGCTACCCGGAAGCATTGTGGCAAATGCTCCAATACTTCGGGTACAACCAGATGCCGCAATACTTCGCTAAGGAGGAAGGCGAAGAGGGGAGCAAGACGTGGATGATCCATGTCGAGGTTCCCGCAGGACCTACGCCACCCGGTTGGGTGCCATTCACCGTCACGGTGAGAGGAAGACAACCGGAAGGGATGTGGCAAATGGCAGCCCGTGACACTATGTCACGTTTCTGCCAACTACACGTGCAGGCTATGGAGGGCACACCATACGCACTCGTTCCGGTGGAGGGACGAGCTCAGCATGTGTGGAAAGAGAGGTACCTGGAGGCAACAGACCCGAGTTGCCCAAGGTACAACCCCGCGGAGGCAAACCTCAGCCTCCAAATGAGGGCGGGAAACGCTGTGATGGACAGCCAAGCTGTTCATGCGGAGCATCTCGCCACCAAGATCAAGGAGAGCACAAGCCGTGGAGATCATTTCGAGAGTGCTCACAGCGCACTCCGCAATGTGCTCCTTCCGACGATCAAGCGACTGAATGAACAACACAATCAGTTGCGTCGTCTGAAGAAGGCAAAGAAGAAGAGCCGTGTTGACATCGCGGCGTTGCAAGAGCTGGTGCAGACCCTAACCCAGCAGAATGAGGACCTTGCTCAAGAGCGGGACGACGCTATTGAGGAAGGACAAGGCTGGGAAGAGGACTACAACCAGGCCATGGACGAGGTGCATGCATTGCAGGACCTCGTGCCCCCGGTGTTAGGCATACTGGTGGTCTTGGGTCTTCCAGCAATGGGAGAACCCGGAATGGGAGAAGAGGTGGTAGATCCAGAGCCACCAGCAGAAGTACCGGAGGAGGACGACCCACAGGAGGTCGAATTCTACTCCGAGTAGGGGGTTACGGTTGCCAAGTAGGGCAGCTAGGGTAGCGTAACCCAACTTTTGTAATCGGTAACATGTCGTATAGACAATAGCGTATGTATAGGTAGTGACGACATGAGCACGACATCTCGGAGATCCGAGAATAATGTATCTTGTATAAAGTTTATGCTTTATCAATATATGTGAATGTTGTGCAAGTTAATCATGCGTCGCTTCAATACCTACTACTGTTTATGGAATTTTGAGTAAGACATGTGCTAATTGCTGCTGTGTTGAATTTCAGAATGACGCGTACTCGTGCCAACCCTGATGTTGGAGGTACTAGCCAAGGGGGAGAGACCTCCCAACCGCCTCCCGAGGACTCCTCGGGACAGCAGCAGCAACAGCAACAGCAAACACCGCCACCGCCACTGCCAACGGTTACATTGGCCGACATTGTCGCGGCAATGGCGGGTTCACATCAGCAGCACACAGAGCTGCTGCAAACGTTAATTGCGAATACGTCTCGCCCAGAGAGACGTCAAGATCGTGAGGAGCGCCAACAGAGCTCCTACTCCGACTTCCTGGCGACTCATCCCCCTGTATTCTCAAGGGCGGATGAACCACTTGACGCGGACAACTGGCTCCGCGCCATAGAGATGAAGTTCGGGCTGCTCCAAATCAGCGAGCAGCGCAAGACTCAGTTCGCGGTCCAGCAGCTCCAAGGATCCACGAGCGCGTGGTGGGCCAACTTCTGTGCTTCCCAGCCCACCGACCGAGTGATGACCTGGGCGGAGTTCCGGACGGCCTTCAGGGCCTATCATATACCGCCCGGTTTGATGAAGAGAAAGACGCAGGAATTCCTACACCTGCAACAAGGGAGCCGAAACGCGCTGGAATATTCCAGGGCGTTCAACGATCTCGCGCTCTACGCGTCGTATCACGCAGATACGGACGAGAAGCGGCGGGACCACTTTTACCAGGGGCTTAACCCGCTCCTGAAGGACAAGCTGGCGATGTTCAATCGCGGCAGCCTCAACGACATAATTGATGCTGCGATTGTTCAGGAGGACTCCGGCAAGGAGTTAGCGGCGGCAGAGCGAAAGCGAAGCGCGCCGCAGAGCAGCGGAGAAGGAGGTGGTCCTTCTCAGAAGTTTCGGATGGTGAATCGCCCACCATCAGGTCCACGCTGGCAGCCACCACAGCGGTCGATGCCGTTCCGCGGTCGGCCGTATTCTTCACCAGCATTCTGGTCGGCACTACCAGCACCACCGCAACAACAACAGCAGCAGCGGGCGATGCCGCGTGCGTTTGCACCTCCGCAACGCATGCCGGGCTTTCGTCCCCGAGTACTCCACCAGCAGCGGCCACATGTTACAAGTGTGGTCGTCCAGGACACTTCGCGAGCAGTTGCCCGGAGAGGCAAGGCGGCGGAGTGGCACCACAGTTTCCGGGGAGGAATCAACCCCGGAACCCTACTAATGCGCGGCGGGCAAACCCTAGGCCCGGCACTGTCCACCAACTTGCCATTGAGGACGTGCCGGAGGGCGAGCAAATCCTTGCGGGTATGTTTCAACTCCACCAGCATCCCGCTATAGTACTATTTGATTCAGGCGCCACGCATAATTTTATTAGCCGAGCTTTCATTGCTAAACACAGCTTGCCAATACTACCCACCGATAGTCCATATTTAATTTGTTCACCGGGTGGGAAGATTTCAGCAAGCGTAATGGTCTCCAAAGCACCATTATGCTTAGCGGGTAGAGTGTACCCCACGTCTCTCATTATCTTAGAGGGGCAGAAGGTCGATGTCATCCTAGGGATGTCGTGGTTAACCCGCCACGGCGCTGTTTTAGACACCGTCCTTCGAGTCGTGCACTTAAACTCAGAAGTGCACGGTTCTCACTCATTATTTCTGGACAGTCCAGAAATAAAACTTCCAAGTGTCTATCAAGCCACAACCATCAGATTGGAAGACATTCCAGTGGTCCGAGAGTTCCCTGATGTATTCCCGGATGATTTGCCGGGGATGCCACCCGATAGAGAGGTGGAGTTCAAGATTGAACTTGCACCGGGAACCATGCCAATATCCCGAAGGCCGTACAAGATGGCGCCCAAAGAGTTGGCGGAACTGAAGACTCAGCTCACGGACCTTCTGGAGAAGGGTTTTATTAGGCCGAGCTCCTCGCCATGGGGCTGTTCGGCATTATTTGTCAAAAAGAAGGATGAAACGTTGCGGCTTTGCGTGGACTACCGTCCATTAAATGCCGTAACCATCAAGAACAAGTACCCGTTGCCACGGATCGACATGTTGTTTGATCAGTTGGTCGAAGCAAAGATCTTTTCCAAGATGGATTTAAGATCAGGGTACCATCAGATTAAGATAAGGGCGGAGGACATTCCAAAGACAGCTTTCTCGACAAGGTACGGACTTTATGAGTACCTGGTCATGTCCTTTGGCCTCACTAATGCTCCAGCTCACTTCATGTACTTAATGAACTCGGTGTTCATGCCGGAGCTGGACAAGTTTGTCGTGGTCTTCATCGACGACATCCTAGTATACTCCAAGTCGGAGGAAGATCACAAGAGACATCTGCGTATAGTCTTGCAACGGCTGCGGGATCACAAGTTATACGCAAAGTTCAGCAAATGCGAGTTTTGGATATCGCAAGTGCCTTTCCTCGGGCATATCATCTCAGCGGAGGGTATCGCTGTGGACCCGAGCAAGATCACGCAAGTGCTGAATTGGAAATCCCCGAGAACGGTTCATGAGGTACGGAGTTTCCTCGGACTCGCGGGATATTATCGGAGGTTCATTCCGAACTTCTCGAAGATTGCCAAGCCAATGACAGAGCTGCTGAAGAAGGCTACCAAATATGTTTGGAGTCCAGCATGTGAAGCAGCATTCAAGGCTTTAGTCAAGCACCTGACATCAGCACCGGTTTTGGCGCAGCCAGACACAACAAAACCGTTCGATGTGTACTGCGATGCATCCGGCATTGGGCTCGGATGTGTGCTGATGCAAGACCGAAGAGTGGTCGCGTATAGATCACGGCAGCTTAGGAACCACGAGCAAAATTATCCAACTCACGACTTGGAGCTCGCTGCCGTGGTACTTGCACTGAAGATGTGGAGGCACTACCTACTCGGTAACCTCGTACATTTGTATACCGACCACAAAAGCCTCAAGTACATATTCACTCAGAAGGAGTTGAACATGAGGCAACGAAGATGGTTAGAACTGATAAAGGATTACGAGATAGAGATCCATTATCATCCGGGCAAGGCAAACGTTGTGGCTGATGCGCTGAGCCGCAAGTCACACGTCCATAATCTGACCATCACACCGTTGGGAGAGAGCGAACCACCACTACATGTGATTCCACACGGAGCTCTCTACAACCTAGCTTTGATCCCCACCATCCGTGAAGAGATAGCGGCAGCCCAGAAGAATGACAAGGGCATGTCACATTTGCGGAGACGTGTAGACAGTGGGGAGTTGAAATGTTTCCGGAAGGACGGAGACGGCGTCCTATGGTTCAAGGACCGGATCGTCGTACCCCGAAACCCGGAGTTACGGAAGAAAATCTTTGATGAGGCTCACTTATCAAAGTTTTCTATTCACCCCGGCAGCAACAAAATGTATCAAGAACTCAGGAGAAAGTTTTGGTGGACACGGATGAAGCGAGAGACTGCAAAATACGTGTCCGAGTGTGATACATGTCGAAGGGTGAAGGCAGACCACATGCGGAAACCGGGACTGCTGCAACCACTGGGCGTTCCTGCCTGGAAATGGGAGGACGTGAGCATGGATTTCGTCGTCGGTTTACCCACCACCTTACAGAAACATGATTCTGTGTGGGTGATCGTCGATCGGCTCACCAAAGTTGCCCATTTCATCCCGGTCAACACCAACTACAACGCCAAGAAGTACGCTGAACTATACATCTCACGGATCCTATGCTTATACGGCGTACCCCGTACCATCATCTCGGACCGAGGCACTTTATTTGTGTCCCGTTTTTGGGAGCAGCTGCACGCTGCCTTGGGGACGAGGTTGGTCCGTAGTTCAGCCTACCACCCGCAGACGGATGGACAAACCGAGCGGGTAAATCAAATCCTAGAAGACATGCTACGAGCTTGCGCTATCGACCACGGCAAGAATTGGGATGATCACTTGCCGTTAGCCGAGTTCTCGTACAACAATGGGTACCAAGCCAGCATCAAGATGGCGCCCTACGAGGCGCTATACGGAAGAAAATGCCGCACACCATTGAACTGGTGTGAGTCTGGCGAAAGGGTTACCTTCGGGATTGACCTTGTCAACAACGCGGAAGAAAAGGTTCGAGTAATTCAAGCGAACCTAAGAGCTGCTCAATCCCGACAGAAACAGTATGCGGACCGGAGAAGGCGCCCGTTACAATTCGAAGTTGGAGACCACGTATATCTACGGGTGTCTCCAATGAAGGGTGTAAATAGATTTGGTGTGAGGGGAAAGTTAGCACCCCGCTTCATCGGTCCATTCCAGATTACCGAAAGATATGGATCAGTAGCATACCGGCTGAGATTACCAGAAGCACTTTCCGGTGTGCACGACGTCTTTCACATCTCCCAGCTGAGGAAGTGTCTCAAGCTATCAACTACCGTTCAGCTGGAAGACATTGAAGAACTGCAACCGGATCTCACCTATCGGGAGGAACCGTTGCAGATTATTGATGAAAAGGCCCGAACCACACGCAACCGTACGTTGTGGTTCTACAAGGTTCTGTGGAGTAATCACTCCATGGACGAAGCGACATGGGAGAGCGAAGAATTCCTTCGCACTAACTACCCCGACTTTCTCACGTCGCATATCCGGTAATTTTCCACCGTCCTCTCTCTCATTTTCACCTTATAATCTCGGGACGAGATTCTTTTAAGGGGGGAGGAATGTAAGGGCCTCAGTTTTTGACACACATTTGCAGTGTTCATCACCACACCACACACCTCATTTGAGGAAGAATGATGAACACAAATGAAGAGCAAGTAACAATTATCAACATGCTCATTAGAGAACAAACTCACACATTGCAAAAGTGGTATTTCCCACATGTGATATAGATGGGCTGGACATATGAAAACTCCTACACTTTGCTAAGGATGTCCATGCCAAGTTTCACCCAAATTCAAAACCCTTTTGAGGTCACTTTGGGTATAGATGGGAGGGGGGCAGTTTGAAAACATATTCAAATTCAAACTATTTGTATACCATGAATTTGAAAGTGGAAGGCATATTCTTGCTCAGCACATTTTTGTGAGCTCACACACCAATTTTCACTCCATTTGGGGTTGATCTTGACATGAGCTAAGGGGGAGAAATTCAAACTTTATTTGAATTTCAAACTGAACTTGTGCTGAAATTCATTCAAACCACACCTCATTTGAACTTTGATCAATTCAAATGGCTCTTGGGTGAATAATTTGAATTGCCAAGGGTAGAATAGGGTTCACTGTTTACCACAGCTGTTAGGAGTAAATTTCAGAGGTTAAAAGAGGGATGGGACCCACCTGTCAGCCTCTGCCTCAAAACAAACCGACTGAACCACAGTTCAGTCGGTTCCCGGCTGCTGTGCGCGCGCGCCACCGAAGGGGGCAGCCGGCGCCAGCTCCTGCTGCGCGCCCCAAGCCGGAGGCCGGCCGCCGGGCTATTTATTCCCTCCCCGGCGTGCTTCAGTCGCCATTCCCCCGAGCTGCCGACGTGCACGACCTGTATTTCCACTGCCATCGCCGCCGCTCGAGCTCCCGCTGGATCAAGCCGATCGCTCGCAAAGCACAGCCTCCTCCACAGCAAAACGGCACCAAGGGATCGTGAGCAACCTCCCACACTCCGTGTTGGCCAGTGAGCAAGCTCCCTCGAGCTGTACGAGCCATTTCTCCGGCAAGCCGAACGTCGCCGCTGATCGGGCTCCCGTGGACAGCACGGCACAGCCGTTGTCACGTCCTCTTCTCTACACAAGAAAGGTGCGTGATTGTATGTAGATGGAGTAGCCGAAAGCCGTTTGGCGATTGATCAACCCTCGGCCGAGAATTTCCAATCTTACTCTTGATCAGTTCATAAGAACCGAGCTCACCTTCGGGTGAAATTCGTGCTCTATGCACGAAGGTTGGGCGAGCTCGTTACCTAGTAGCTTCTATGCACGCTAGCGCCCACGCTCGGACTGGAATTGGAGAAAACCATCGAGAATCGGCCATGATATGGCTGTTTTCCCCGCCGCCATGGCTGAACACCTCGGCTCACCGTCGAGAGCCTAGTTGCCGGTATTTCTAGCTCCCACCCAGCCCTAGTTCGTGTTTCCCATGCCCTACTGATGCTCTCCGACCGATCTCCGGTCGATTTGGTGCACGGGAGAGCGAGACCGACCTCACCGGAACCCTAGCAGGTGCTGTCACCGGTGCGCACGGGTTTCCGGTCATCGCCGGTGGTCGGCGACCCTACCATCGAGTCCAGGGGGTCGGAAAAGGGGCAGGCGGCAAGTTTCGGGCCAGGGGGTGGCCGGGAACTCAGTTCCGGCGAGGGTCGCCGGAGAACGCCGCCGCTGCGCAGTTGGCGCAAGGAGGCAGACGACGCACTGTGTGCGGGGCCCACAAGCCAGAGTTTAAACTTTTCCCCGAATTTCAGTTTTAGTTCAAACTTCAAATCCTTATAACTTTGGCTAGAAAGCTCCAAATTGAGTGAACCAAATTTTGCTGGATTCAGCTCTCTGAGTACTTCCCAGAAAATCAAGTTTCACTCCATGAAATTCCTTATTTCTCCAGAATTAATTCCTCAAAGTTTAAACTGTGAGGAATTTTAACTGGAGGATCCTTTGGAGGAAAATCCTGAAAATTTGCTGAGATGTTCACCAAAATATCCTGGAACTATCATAAAAATTTCAGATCCATTTGAGCTCATTTAGTCCACCTAATGGTGTGATTAGTAAAACTGTTCCAGAGAAAATAGAAAATGTTCAGAAACATTTTCAGAATTTTCTCTGAAATTGTTTAGCTCATATCTTTAGTTAGAGACTTCCAAATTAAGTGAGACCAACTCCATTAGAACCCCCTAAAAATCTAGTTTTCAGAAAGTCATAGTTTGTCTCATGAAAATTCCTATAATACCCTAAGAGTTCCAATTAAGTTCAAGGACATAATTATTTGTTGAGGGCTCAAATGAGCTTGGCTGCAACTAAAACTTGACCAAGTCTCTGTTTAGGTTGTAACCAAGCCACAGTAAAAGTTTCACAGTCATTAGGTCTATCTAGCAAAGGTTATAGACTTCACAACTTCAAAGTTAATACAAATGCATTTAAATTAATACATACATTGCTCTTATCATGTAGTCGCTAAGGTCGAGGAGGGACCCGAAGTCCTAGACTTCGTTACTCCGGAGGAACAGCTAGCCTACGACCAAGAGCAGCAAGGCAAGCCCCGGTTTGCATTATCCTTTTTACAAATGTTTATTGTTTTGAGCACATCTTTGAATATTGTCCTTTGCATTAGAGTCTTGATTGGAAACCCAACTGCATAGCCAAGAAAACCATGGGTCGGGTTTAGGATTGCAAACCTCGTTAGCCACTGCATTGCTAGGATAGAGTAGGATTCGGTATAAGTCGAGTAGTTGGAACTACTCGCGAGAATAGGCTAGAGGCACATTGCTCGGGTAGAGATAGCACATGATACACATGGCAAGAAAATGAGACCGAGCGGAGAGTAAGGGCAGCAGGACTTTGGGGCCTGTGTGCTGTAGCTCCGCTTGTGTCGATTGAGGACCGAGCCGTGTGCGGGCCTGTTGAACAAGCTAGAACAGTACCGAAGACCTACCGGCTATATGGGAACCGGGAAACTGATGTAACTCGGGTAGCTGGGTATTGAGGCATTGCCCGTCGTTCAGAGGGTAGGTTGAGAGCGCGAGGTGTAAATCAGCTGGCGGCACAGAGATGCGCGTGCAGGGACCTCTTGCTCGGGACGATGGGACCGGTTCAATATTTGGCTAACGGGTGAAAGGTAGTCGCGTACGGCGTCCGTGATGGTTGTTGTAGGCAACATCGAGTACGGGCGTACGTGACGGGTTGTTCGGGTAACCCTGCAGGTGTAAATCGATTATAATCGCCGTCCCTCGCGGTCAGTGAGTACCACTTGTTCACTGTACCGTGACGTAGAAAGAACAGGCTAGTCACATGTTAAAATGTTGCTGATTGAAAGCTGGACATTGATTGTTAATGATATGCTGTAGCTTAGCGCTAACTAAAGTTCTTTTCAACTTTGGGCAAAGTACATGAGAGAAATGCGTTTCTTGTTTGATTGCGGCTCTCTCATGTGCCTTAGCGTAAGGTTCTCCACAACCTGCTGCTAAAACTTGAAAGTAAGGTTCTACTAATTAGGAGAGTCCTTGCAAATGATTTTTACCTCATGCAACCCATTACCCTCATGTAGAAGTTCCATGTTTAGGTGAGACGGGTTAGACTTGCTGAGCCTTCGTGCTCACTGCTTGTGTTTGAACCTTTTGCAGGGTTCTATGAGGAAGGGACTCCCGAAGAGGAGACGGAACCCCAGGAGGGGAACCCCGTCGAGTGGGAGTCGTGCACGCCGCAGAGTTAGTGTGCGTGTGTGCTAGCAAGGACACGTTCAAGGGCTGAACGTGTACTTGGTGCTTAGTCTACGCCCGCGAGAGTGGACTAAACTTATTTTGATGTAAACATGTTCATATAACTGTTTATGTAATAAAACTTCCGCTTCCGCTTTGCACCTTTGACGTGTGTTATACGGTGTTGTGCAACGCAACACCCCTCGGCGTGATCCTGGCTCGACAGGACCAATGGGGTCGTGTCATGCAGGTGCAGAAAACCCGAAGACTTACGGTGTAAACTCAGCGCCGACGAGCTTCACCGTGGTTTTGCCTCGGACCTCGCCGCCGAGCACTTTCCAGGATCCCCGAGCTCGAGAAAACCCCCGAGGTGAGATCCCTGACCTCCCCTCTACCGATCTATGCCATAAGATCACAGTTTTAGGCAGAATTCTTGAGGATCCGAAACTTTCCGGCGAGATCGCCGCTTCCCGCCGCCGTGCGCCGCCGGCAGTGCCGCCCGCGCTCGATCGAAGCGACGTGGCCGCTTGTGCGCCGTTTATTTTAAATCGCACGGTAGACTTTAAAACCCCGCGTACCGGTTCGATGTTATAATCTCAGCCGTCGGTTTAAAATCGGACGGTCCACTTCAGCCCCGCATTATAAAGACTGGAATTCTTACGTGCTACCCCCTGGGGTTCTCTGGAATTGAGAGCTAGCCCCGGAAACTTCAGATCTAGCCCCTGGAACTCCAAAAAATCATGTAAATTCATTTAAAAATCAGTTTTAGCCCCCTGTACTTAATAGAAATTAAGAAAAACACCTCTGATAAGTGTAGCTAGACCCCTGGAAATTTTGAAAATAATATTATAGACCCTGTAATGGGGTGAGTTTACTTTTTAACCCTGTTTAGTATTTAATTTAGAAAATTGAATATGTAACTAGTGTTTAAAAATTAAAAAGGGGGACAAAACATAATTGTCAAAATTAATTAAAAACATTCTCAGTACTTAGAAAACTTTGGAGTGAGATAAAAATATATTTTTGGGCTGAAATAAATCTGTTTTATCTATTATTCACATTTATTAGTATAGGGACACATTTTTAAGTAAAGAATAGTTATAGAAAAATAGGGAAAATAATTATGAAATGGTCTACATCATAA
Organism: Neostapfia colusana; assembly: GCA_030760725.1. Taxonomy (NCBI): domain Eukaryota; kingdom Viridiplantae; phylum Streptophyta; class Magnoliopsida; order Poales; family Poaceae; genus Neostapfia; species Neostapfia colusana. Next base: position 112,062,073 of record JASWHV010000001.1, read on the forward strand.
GCCAAGGTCAAAATATGATTTTAAATTATTTAGGACCAGAACCTAATCTGTTTAGGTGATGTGTATTACTAATTTAATAATAAAATACACAATTATGCATAGGAATATAAATCTGAAAATATAGCAAATAGTAAATGATAAATGGAGTTTCTAAAATACAAAGAATTCAGTTTAGGGTTGATAGAAGTTATGAAAGCACATATGGGGAAGAATAATACTTTTCATACACACTTTGTAGTAAAAAGGTGAAGTAGTTGAATATAAGAAATTTATTGGAAACCCATATAAATAGTATGTAAATATAAAGGTGGACACAAAAGTAGGAATCATATACACATGGTTAAAAGTGCATGCAAGCCACAACTTAACACACATAAAGTAACCACAACACATATAATGGTAAAGAACTTTTATAAATGTGAGTGTGTGGTTTGTATAAAGTAGAAGTGTGAACTATGTCTTATGACTGTTGTTTTTCTTTTGCTATGTGTGATGGTGTGATGTAGAACCTGCTCAAGAGCAAGTTATTCCTTTCCAAGACCAGGACTACCCATTTCAAGAGCAGCAAGAAGGAGGCAAGTGTCCTTGACCACTTTGATCCTATGCTAGGATGTGTAGATAGAATTATTTGCATTGTCAAGTTAAATATGAAACCCATGCTAGGAAGTTTCCCTAGAATTGCATTACCTTGTTTCCTTGTAGCTTGGGTTGGGATTTATTTCATCATGTCATTTATTTACATGCATATGCTTAGCCATGCTTAGAATGGGATAATTGGGACATGAGATCATCAGTTTATATTACCATACTCTTGAATGAGACATTGTGAGTTATGTAGGGGTAGGGATCAAGGCAAGTTGGATGTTTTGGTTGTGTGCTGGGTGCACGAGACTTGGGTTTGTGTTTAGTACTTGCCTGGATCCTAAGGACCGGTTCATGGAGCATGTAACCCGGCTTTACAGTGCCAACCACATGCTGAGATGGGGCAGCTTGGCCAATTAATTAGGTGTATCCCCGGCGTAGTATGGGTGTGTTGGATGGTGCGGGGAGTAGGTGTCAGCTGGACTACCATATGAACCGCAAGGCTCAAGAGGGGGCCACTGCAGCGGGGTTGGAGCCTCTTGTATGCTGTTAGGGGTGAAACCTCAGTGGGCCCACGCTCGTCGGGAATCCCTTTGTAAAGGCTTCGTAGTGATCTCCTGGCTACACACCTGGGAAGTGTGAATGTGGATCGTAGCCACTGGCATAATGGAGGTTCTTTTAGTCCACCCGGCAACGGGGGATGAAATCACTACTTGTGGGTACAGTGGTACAAACTCTGCAGAGTCAAAACTGTCTTGACAGCCGTGCTCACGGTTAAGAGCGGCCTGAACTTATTCATGATTAGAGGATTGATGGTTTTGGAAGTTGTGGATGTTAAGCGGGGAGCTTAACATTGAAAATGATGTTATGGTTATTGGATTAAGATGACGGGATGGGAGATTGGGACCATTTCACCTGTGTAGTAATGTAAGTGCTTAATAAGCTAAGGTGATAGGTATTAATTGCGTAGTGCGTTAACCATGAGTTCAACCTCTCCTTGTTCTAGCCATGCATGATAAAATTTTCCCACACTTGCTGAGTACCATTGGTACTCAACCTTGCATATTTGTTGGTTTATATTGCTGCTCAGGTCAAGATAATGAGGTGGTGTATAATGACCAAGATTTTGGACCCGAGGAAGGTTTTTAGGTTCATGAAGACCCCGGGCAACGCCTGTGATGGAGCCCTAAAGAATAATATTCCGCTGCTAGTTTATTTACTTGTGATGAAGCATTAGTGTCCATTGAGACATTTGCGATGTAAGACTTATTTATATTCGACACCTGGCTTGTAATAAATGATGCTTCACTATTTGTCATCACATGTATGAGAAAATGATCCTGGCATACATGTGATATTCACTTGGTTGTTTCTTCGGAAAAACCGGGTGTGACAGAGGTGGTATCAGAGCCAAGGTTGCCCGTAGGAACGTGGACCTAGGTAGAAATGGACGTATTTAAGGGCCCTATTTTTCTTAAAAACTATTTTCCAAGGTGTGGGTGGAAAAGTGTTATTAAAGGAGTCATTTTCTTCATCTTACCCCAACTTTCATTCAAAATAGGATTTTTGTTTGAGAATTTATCTAACCTAATTTTAAATTCTTTTATTTTTAGATGGTTCGCATGATTCGCACCGCTCGTAAGTCCACAGGAGGGAGAGTTCCCGTAGTTGCCCTTGCCGAAAGAGAGGAGAGTCGTCCAGTGACGTACCTTTCCTATGGATTGGCAGTAGGAGATTTGTTGCGCCGTCTTCGACGTATGCTCGAAGCCGCTGGCAATACGGGCAAGCTAATCATCCATTATAACTCCACCAGGACCATCCGTGAGAAGAGGGAAGAATGGAGTTCGGAGATGAGGATTATACACGAGAATCAGCTGCTTAAGATTCACCACTCTCCAGCTTGTCGAGCAACACAAGTTGACGCGGAGAAAGATGTCACTTGGGAGGCCATCACCTGCCAGAGTCACATCTATCGTCGCCACTTGGACAAAACTGAGTACATATATGTCCTCCAACGTGAGAGTGGTACCACGGAGTACAAGTACCCACCGGTGCAGCAAGGGACTTCCCATGAGCACATGGACTTGTGCTTGGAGGATGCTGCTATGCTCAGCACTCGATTGCAGGAGTGTCAACAAGAGCTTCAGGATGTCCGAGACACCCTGAAGGAAACGGAGGCGTTGCTGCGAGCTTGCTTAAAGGCGAGAGAAAGAGGAGATGGGAATGAACTGTGTGTCACTGTGAGTGATCCATGGACTCCTGACTCCCCGGATCGCCGAGCGATCAGGCGTCGTCGCACCTCTCCACCAGCCGCCTCCCCACCCAAAGCAGAGTCAGAAGGTAGTCGAAATGAGGAGGAAGATCCCGAGGAGCCAGCTCAAGAGGACGAGTAGTGTAGAGTCCTTCCCCTAGCTAGCAAGAGATCGAGTAGTCGAGTCGTTACGTAGTTAATGGTGTGATGATGCTTGATGTGTGACGTGAGTTGTGGAAGCCATGAGCAATTGTCCACAGCCTCGTCTTCAGATTGTTTTGCTTTGGTGTGTGAACCCACAGGAAATAATAGTGCATTTAATTGGTGTGAGATATAAACCCTCGTAAAATTTTAACAAAGCCTCAACACCTCAAAGTACCAACAAATGAAAGTAGTAAGATGATACTAAATGGTATCAAATTAACATTTGTTGATTCTGCCAGATGGCCGGAAGAGGAAAAGGACGTGCTGCCAACCCCGCCAACAACAATGATGAGGCATGCAACCCTCATCTTTCTGGAGGCCAGGACCGGGGTGGTCGCCGTGAAGAAGTTGATCCTCTCCACCAAATGCTGGAGAACCAAAATCAGCTTATCCAGAACTTGACTCAAGTGGTGGCCAACTTGCATCAAGTTCCACCTCCACAAGCTGCACCACGCCAACCAAGGTTGAGTGAGTTTCTAGGAACTCAACCTCCCAAGTTTGCAAGTGCTGCTGAACCTCTGGAGGCAGATGATTGGCTGAAGACCATTGAAAGTAAGATGAGGATAATACAATGCCAAGGGTATGAGAGGGTGCTGTTTGCCTCTCATCAATTGAATGGACCTGCTGCTGATTGGTGGACCGCCTACGTGGCTGCCCATCATGACCCTGAGAACATCACTTGGGAAGAGTTCAAGCGTAGCTTCCGCAACCACTACATCCCAAGAGGTGAACTCAAAAACAAGAGGAAAGAGTTTCTGGGACTGCAGCAGGGAAACATGACGGTGAGGGAATACCTCACTAAATTCACTCAATTATCCCGTTATGCTCCACGAGACATAGAGACCGATGAGCAGAAACAAGATTGTTTCGTGGAAGGGCTTACCGCAGAAATGCAGTGTGCAATGTCCTCAAATGAGTATGAAAGCTTTCAAAAGATGGTGGACAGAGCCTTTGTGGTGGAAAGGAAGCTAAAGGCCCTGGAAAATGAGAATAAGAGGAAGGCTGGGTGGTCACATCAAGCCTCAGGGAGCAACACCCGCCCACGTATGATGCAGCAACCTACGGGGCAGACAAGCCGTGCTGCGGTACCCTATTCAGCACCAAGAGGGTACAACCCAAACTACAGGCCTCCCGCAGCACCAGCACAGCCGCAACGCCAGTTTGTGCAGCAGCCTCGCCCCGCATATCCACCTCGACCAGCAGTACAAGGACCCCCAAACCAACCCCAAGACAACAAGGGCCAAGCATCTAAGATTGGGGTGCAATGTTTCAGCTGTGGTGAAGTGGGGCACTACGCCCATAAATGCCCAAAGAAGAGGCCTGCGCCGCGACAACAGCAGAATGTATTGAGAGGACGGGTGAACCACGTCACTATGGAGGAAGCACAAGAGGCACCCGACGTGGTAGTTGGTAAGTTTCCTGCCAATTTACACCTTGCCACTCTGCTGTTTGATTCTGGTGCTACCCACTCGTTCATTGCTCAAGGGTTTGTTAAGAAGCATGACCTAGCAACCACACAAATGAAACATATGCTAGCCGTAAACTCTCCTGGTGGAGAAATAAGGACAAGGCAAGTATGTCCCAAAGTGAACCTAGACATTAATGGGGTAGTATTTACGGCTAACCTCATAGTGATAGATTCACAAGGGATAGATATTATTTTGGGTATGGATTGGTTGACCAAACATAAAGGAATCATCCATTGTTCGACCAGAACAGTGGAACTAACTCACCCTAATGGCACAAAAGTAAAGTTCATAACGATACACGAGCCTAAGAGGGACATCAAATTAAATCAAGTGGAAGTGAAAGTTGAGGAAATCAGGACTATCAGGGAATATCCAGATGTTTTTCCGGAGGAATTGCCAGGTATGCCTCCCGACCGTGACGTGGAATTTGCAATTGAGCTAGTACCGGGAACAGCCCCGATATACAAGAGACCTTATCGAATGGACTCCAAGCAGCTAGAAGAGCTCAAGAATCATTTGAGAGAATTGACGGAGAAGGGGTATATTCGACCTAGTTCCTCACCATGGGGAGCTCCGGTGATATTTGTGCCCAAGAAAGACGGAACCCAAAGGTTATGCGTGGATTACCGTGCCTTGAATGAGGTAACCATCAAAAACAAGTACCCATTGCCTCGCATTGAAGACTTGTTTGATCAGTTGAGGGGCGCTTGTGTGTTCTCGAAAATTGATCTCAGGTCGGGGTACCACCAACTCAAGATAAGGCAATCAGATATTCCCAAGACAGCTTTCGTATCTCGGTACGGACTGTATGAATACACTGTCATGCCTTTTGGGCTAACCAATGCCCCGGCATATTTCATGTACCTCATGAACAAGGTATTCATGGAATATCTGGACAAATTTGTGGTGGTTTTCATAGATGATATTCTCGTCTTCTCCAAAAATGAAGAAGAACATGAGAAACATCTAAGGTTGGTGTTACAGAGGCTGAGAGAACACCAACTATATGCCAAGTTGAGCAAGTGTGAGTTTTGGCTGAAGAGAGTTCCCTTTTTAGGACATATAATCTCGGAGGGAGAAATCTCCGTAGATCCCGCCAAAATCGAAGATATCCAGAAGTGGAAAACCCCTGAAAATGTCGGGGAAGTTCGAAGCTTTTTGGGATTGGCTGGATACTATCGACGGTTTATTGAGGGATTCTCCAAGATCTCGAGACCTCTCACCAAACTGTTGAAGAAGGGAATCACATTCACCTGGACGCCACAGTGCGAGACGAGCTTTCAGGAGTTAAAGAAGAGATTGACAACAGCCCCAGTGCTGGTTATGCCAGATATGCAGAAGAATTTCACAGTGTACTGCGATGCCTCTGGAAATGGGTTGGGATGTGTTCTCATGCAAGAAGGACATGTCGTGGCTTATGCATCCCGGCAGCTTCGGAAGCACGAGAAGAACTATCCTACACATGACCTAGAACTAGCCGCAGTGGTACACGCGTTGAAAATTTGGCGGCACTATTTGATGGGGAAGAGGACAGAAATATATACGGATCATAAGAGTTTGAAGTACATATTCACACAACCAGATCTCAACCTCAGACAAAGGAGATGGTTAGAGCTAATCAATGACTTTGATGTGGGCATCAACTATCATCCCGAGAAAGCAAACGTCGTGGCCGATGCTTTGAGTCGGAAAGTGCAGGTCAATAAGTTGAGTTTGAAGGACATGCCTGCAGAATTGAAGGACGAGGTTATAAGACTCAATCTATGTCTAGTAAATAGTGGTGAAGCCATCGCCATGGAAGTGGACTCCACACTCGAGCGAGACATACGAGAGGGCCAAAAGAATGATGAGAAGATACAAGAGATCAGACAGCTCATTAAGGAAAATAAAGCTCCTGGTTTTAGAGAGGATGAACAAGGAACGGTGTGGCACGGAAAAAGGATCTGTGTGCCAGAAGTAAAGGAGATCCGTGAATTAATTTTGAAGGAGGCTCACGATTCCGACTATTCCATTCATCCTGGGAGTACAAAGATGTACCAGGACCTCAAAGGCAGGTATTGGTGGTATGGCATGAAGCGAGATGTCGCGGAACATGTTGCCCTATGTGACACATGTCAGTTGGTGAAAGCTGAACATCAACGACCCGCGGGATTACTGCAACCACTCAAAGTGCTTGAATGGAAGTGGGAAGAAATCAGCATGGATTTTGTCGTGGGATTGCCTAGGACCCAATCCGGGTATGATTCAATATGGGTCATTATTGATAGGCTAACCAAGGTAGCTCATTTCATCCCTGTGAAAGAAAGCTACAGCGGATCCAAATTGGCAGAATTGTACATGTCAAGGATTGTGTGTTACCATGGAGTGCCAAAGAAGATAGTGTCGGACCGAGGGACACAGTTCACCTCGAGGTTTTGGCAAAAGTTGCATGAAACCATGGGAACCCATCTGAACTTCAGTTCTGCCTATCATCCCCAAACTGACGGGCAGACGGAGAGAACCAATCAGATCCTTGAAGATATGTTAAGGGCATGTGCACTCAAAAACAATAGGAGTTGGGACAAGAACTTACCGTATGCGGAGTTTTCCTATAACAACAGTTATCAAGCTAGTATGAAGATGTCACCGTTTGAAGCTTTGTATGGAAGGAAGTGCAGAACTCCCCTATTTTGGAACCAAACAGGAGAAAGTAAAGTGTTTGGTCCAGAAGTGCTACAAGAAGCCGAGGCGAAGGTGAGGGAGATTCGCAACAACTTGAGGATAGCACAAACACGCCAGAAGAGTTATGCTGATGTACGAAGAAGAGAACTCGTTTTCAACGTGGGAGACTATGTTTATCTCAAGGTGTCCCCTATCAGAGGACTTCGTCGGTTCAAGGTGAAAGGGAAGTTGTCACCTCGATACATCGGACCCTTTCAAGTTTTGGAAAGAAAAGGCGAAGTGGCGTACCAACTAGAGTTACCGGTTCATCTATCAGATGTACACGATGTATTCCATGTGTCACAACTCAAGAAATGTCTGAGGACGCCTGAAGAGGTGTTACCCATGAATGAAGTGGATGTAGCTGAGGATTTGTCTTATGCCGAGCAACCATACAAGATTTTGGAGACAATGGAACGCCTCACCAGAAATAAAAGAATCCGGATGTGCAAGGTGCAGTGGAAGCATCACTCAGAAGAGGAAGCCACCTGGGAACGGGAAGATGAGCTCAAGGCACAATTTCCGGAATTGTTTTCTTAGAAACACAAATCTCGAGGACGAGATTTCTTTTAAGGGGGGTAGAGCTGTAACACCCCAAAATTTTGATTCAAAACACTAAACCATGTTCAGAGGGGAATTTAAAAATTTTTGGATGTATTGCATGTTTTGCAAAAATTCAAATTCAAACTGGAATTCAAATTATACTCAAAACAGAAAAGAAATGGAAAAAGAAAAAGAGAAACGGGAAAAAAACCGGCCAGTGGGCCGAAACCCGCCAGCCGGCCAAGCTTTCCCCGCGCCAGCCCGCCCCCGCGCGCGCCGCGCTGCCTCTCACCGACGGGTGGGACCCACATGTCATCCCTAACCCTGAGCCCCCGCGACCCCGGACTTTTCCCCCCGAGCGCGCGCGATCGCAACCGACCGGAAACCGCGTCCCGTCGCCCGAATTCTGGTCCCAGAGGACTCCAACTCGATCACAACAGACCCACCGCCCTCCCCCGGCTATAAAAACCCCCGATCCGATCAGTTTTTCCCACGCGATCGCCGATTTTCACTCCGGTGAGCACCGAGACTTCGCCGGTGAATTCTGGCCGATCTAAGCTCGGAAACTCTGATCTAACTCGCTGGTCTTGATCCACCGCCTCCGGGGAACTTTGCAGGTGCAGAAAACCCGAAGACTTACGGTGTAAACTCAGCGCCGACGAGCTTCGCCGTGGTTTTGCCTCGGACCTCGCCGCCGAGCACTTTCCAGGATCCCCGAGCTCGAGAAAACCCCCGAGGTGAGATCCCTGACCTCCCCTCTACCGATCTATGCCATAAGATCACAGTTTTAGGCAGAATTCTCGAGGATCCGAAACTTTCCGGCGAGATCGCCGCTTCCCGCCGCCGTGCGCCGCCGGCAGCACCGCCCGCGCTCGATCGAAGCGACGTGGCCGCTTGTGCGCCGTTTATTTTAAATCGCACGGTAGACTTTAAAACCCCGCGTACCGGTTCGATGTTATAATCTCAGCCGTCGGTTTAAAATCGGACGGTCCACTTCAGCCCCGCATTATAAAGACTGGAATTCTTACGTGCTACCCCCTGGGGTTCTCTGGAATTGAGAGCTAGCCCCGGAAACTTCAGATCTAGCCCCTGGAACTCCAGAAAATCATGTAAATTCATTTAAAAATCAGTTTTAGCCCCCTGTACTTAATAGAAATTAAGAAAAACACCTCTGATAAATCTGTTTTATCTATTATTCACATTTATTAGTATAGGGACACATTTTTAAGTAAAGAATAGTTATAGAAAAATAGGGAAAATAATTATGAAATGGTCTACATCATAAGCCAAGGTCAAAATATGATTTTAAATTATTTAGGACCAGAACCTAATCTGTTTAGGTGATGTGTATTACTAATTTAATAATAAAATACACAATTATGCATAGGAATATAAATCTGAAAATATAGCAAATAGTAAATGATAAATGGAGTTTCTAAAATACAAAGAATTCAGTTTAGGGTTGATAGAAGTTATGAAAGCACATATGGGGAAGAATAATACTTTTCATACACACTTTGTAGTAAAAAGGTGAAGTAGTTGAATATAAGAAATTTATTGGAAACCCATATAAATAGTATGTAAATATAAAGGTGGACACAAAAGTAGGAATCATATACACATGGTTAAAAGTGCATGCAAGCCACAACTTAACACACATAAAGTAACCACAACACATATAATGGTAAAGAACTTTTATAAATGTGAGTGTGTGGTTTGTATAAAGTAGAAGTGTGAACTATGTCTTATGATTGTTGTTTTTCTTTTGCTATGTGTGATGGTGTGATGTAGAACCTGCTCAAGAGCAAGTTATTCCTTTCCAAGACCAGGACTACCCATTTCAAGAGCAGCAAGAAGGAGGCAAGTGTCCTTGACCACTTTGATCCTATGCTAGGATGTGTAGATAGAATTATTTGCATTGTCAAGTTAAATATGAAACCCATGCTAGGAAGTTTCCCTAGAATTGCATTACCTTGTTTCCTTGTAGCTTGGGTTGGGATTTATTTCATCATGTCATTTATTTACATGCATATGCTTAGCCATGCTTAGAATGGGATAATTGGGACATGAGATCATCAGTTTATATTACCATACTCTTGAATGAGACATTGTGAGTTATGTAGGGGTAGGGATCAAGGCAAGTTGGATGTTTTGGTTGTGTGCTGGGTGCACGAGACTTGGGTTTGTGTTTAGTACTTGCCTGGATCCTAAGGACCGGTTCATGGAGCATGTAACCCGGCTTTACAGTGCCAACCACATGCTGAGATGGGGCAGCTTGGCCAATTAATTAGGTGTATCCCCGGCGTAGTATGGGTGTGTTGGATGGTGCGGGGAGTAGGTGTCAGCTGGACTACCATATGAACCGCAAGGCTCAAGAGGGGGCCACTGCAGCGGGGTTGGAGCCTCTTGTATGCTGTTAGGGGTGAAACCTCAGTGGGCCCACGCTCGTCGGGAATCCCTTTGTAAAGGCTTCGTAGTGATCTCCTGGCTACACACCTGGGAAGTGTGAATGTGGATCGTAGCCACTGGCATAATGGAGGTTCTTTTAGTCCACCCGGCAACGGGGGATGAAATCACTACTTGTGGGTACAGTGGTACAAACTCTGCAGAGTCAAAACTGTCTTGACAGCCGTGCTCACGGTTAAGAGCGGCCTGGACTTATTCATGATTAGAGGATTGATGGTTTTGGAAGTTGTGGATGTTAAGCGGGGAGCTTAACATTGAAAATGATGTTATGGTTATTGGATTATGATGACGGGATGGGAGATTGGGACCATTTCACCTGTGTAGTAATGTAAGTGCTTAATAAGCTAAGGTGATAGGTATTAATTGCGTAGTGCGTTAACCATGAGTTCAACCTCTCCTTGTTCTAGCCATGCATGATAAAATTTTCCCACACTTGCTGAGTACCATTGGTACTCAACCTTGCATATTTGTTGGTTTATATTGCTGCTCAGGTCAAGATAATGAGGTGGTGTATAATGACCAAGATTTTGGACCCGAGGAAGGTTTTTAGGTTCATGAAGACCCCGGGCAACGCCTGTGATGGAGCCCTAAAGAATAATATTCCGCTGCTAGTTTATTTACTTGTGATGAAGCATTAGAGTCCATTGAGACATTTGCGATGTAAGACTTATTTATATTCGACACCTGGCTTGTAATAAATGATGCTTCACTATTTGTCATCACATGTATGAGAAAATGATCCTGGCATACATGTGATATTCACTTGGTTGTTTCTTCGGAAAAACCGGGTGTGACACACCAGCCCCACGAAGGTCTACAAGAGTACGTCGTGCAACTGAAAAGTTGACACTCCTAACCACGGAACCACAGGACATGGTATTGTTGGACAATAATGAGTCTGTGACCTACACTGAATCAACAATGGGACCCGACTCTGAGAAATGGCTTGGAGCCATGGAATCTGAAATAGAATCCATGCATGAGAATCAAGTTTGGAACTTGGTTGATCCAATCGATGGTGTGAGACCGATCGATTGCAAATGGATTTTCAAGAAAAAGACGATATGGATGGAAAAGTTCACATCTATAAAGCACGATTGGTGGCGAAAGGTTTCAAACAAATTCAAGGTGTTGATTATGATGAAACATTTTCGCTCGTCGCTATGCTAAAGTCTGTTCGGATTCTCCTAGCAATTGTTGCATATTTTGATTATGAAATATGGCAGATGGATGTCAAAACAGCCATTCTTAATGGGAGTCTGACTGAGGATGTGTACATGACACAACCTGAGGGTTTTGTCGATCCTAAAAATGCTAGAAAAATATGCAAACTTTAAAAGTCCATCTATGGATTGAAGCAAGCATCTCGGAGTTGGAATCTACGTTTTGATGAAGTGGTCAAAGGGTTTGGTTTCATCAAGAACGTAAAGAACCTTGTATTTACAAGAAGGTTAGTGGGAGCGCACTTATATTTCTGGTCCTATATGTAGATGACATATTGTTGATCGGAAATGACATTCTAGTACTAGATGCTATTAAATCCTCATTAAGGAAAAGTTTCTCAATGAAGGATTTAGGAGAGGCAGCGTACATTTTGGGCATAAAGATCTATAGAGATAGATCTAAAAGGTTAATTGGATTAAGCCAAGACACATATATTGACAAGATATTGAATCGGTTCAATATGCAAGATTCTAAGAAAGGTTTCTTACCAATATCACATGGCATCACTCTAAGCAAAAGTCAGTGTCCTTCGACGCCTGATGAGCAAAAGAGGATGAGAGCGATTCCTTATGCTTCGGCTATTGGATCTATCATGTATGCCAAGTTGTGTACACGCCCAGATGTATCCTATGCTCTAAGTGTTACGAGCAAGTATCAATCAGATTATGGTGAGGCTCATTGGACGGTTGTCAAAAACATTCTTAAGTACTTGATAAGAACTAAGAATGTATTCCTAGTGTTTGGAGGTGAAGAAGAGCTCGTTGTAAGAGGTTACACCGATGCTAGCTTCCAAATAGACAAGGATGACTCTAGATCGCAATCCGGTTTCGTGTTCTGCCTCAATGGAGGGGCAGTGAGCTGGAAAAGTTCCAAGCAAGACACAGTAGCAGATTCAACGATGGAGGCGGAGTATATTGCAGCTTCTGAAGCTGCAAAGGAAGCTATTTGGATCAGAAAATTTGTTTCTGAGTTGGGTGTTGTTCCTAGTGCGTCCGGACCTGTGGATCTCTATTGCGACAATAATGGAGCCATTGCACAGGCAAAGGAGCCTAGATCACACAAAAGATCCAAACATATACTACGACGCTATCATCTGATTCGAGAGATTATCGACCGAGGTGATGTGAATATATGCAAGGTGCATACGGATTTGAATATGGCAGATCCGTTGACAAAGCCTCTTCCACAATCAAAGCATGAGACGCACACGAGATCTATGGGTATTAGATACTTACATCAGTGATCCTAGTGTGTAGTGGGAGACATGTGTCATAGCTATGTTTATGTACTATTTGAGTAACTATTATTCACATTGATCATCAAGTATGTGACTTGTTCGTGAGACTCTTTGTTAATTATAATGTTACTCAAAATGATCCCTAGTCTACATCGTTATATGAGATAATGATAGTACGCAGACTAGCACATGTCTTAATTGATGATCACATTTCACGGATCATAGATATGGAGATATCAAATTAATAATGTGAACACATGTTAGTGAACATGGTGTTGGATAGACCCATTCCGAGACACTGTTGGGATTGTTATTTACATATGTGCCATCAGTTGGTCTTGAGTGATACACCTGCTAGATTCTTTGACCTGAGATCGCCATTGTTTCTCACTATGTGTAGTTGTGCACTTTGAAACTATCAAACGCTACTCCGTAACTGGGTGGTCATAAAAATAGTCTTCAGGTGCATGATGAAGCATGAAATGAGATGTGTGCGGATCAAGATGGGATTTGCCCCTCCTAAATAACAAGAGAGATATCTCTGGGCCCCTCGAGATAGTTGAATAGAAAGTGCATGGCCATGCCAAAATGATTAAAGAGTTAATCATTATGACTAAAAGTTAGTCATAGATTGAATCCACTATTTGATCGAGTGAATGGTCGAGCTATCACAAGGATGGCACGTATCTCGCCTTGAGCTTGACTGGTATCGTGTGGCAAAGGAATTAGCATGCAAATGTATCTAGGTTCAGCCGATATGATCTTTATGTACATTCGGGAGTCAGTATGTCCTGCTAGGTACCTCTACTGACTTGTGTTTGAAAACGGTTTTCATTCATAACCGACTGTACATGAACCTAACGGGTCACACACTTAAGGGGATGGAATATTGAAAAACTTGGCTATATGATTGTCTCTAGTGCAAGTGGGAGATTGTTGGTGATATGCCCAAGAGGCAGTCATAACAATTCGGATAAAGGCATGATGGATATTTGATCCATATGAAATTAGGGTACTAATGGGCCTGTGACCTAAAAGCCCATTAGCGCGCCTATAAATATGAGGGGTAGGGTTAGGGACAGAGGACTCCACCAGATAGCAGTCCCAGCCGCCGCCCCTCACAGGTCAGCCGCCGAAACCCCTGCCGCGCGCACGGTGCTAGCACACCGACGCACGGCGTTCCTCCCTGTACGTGTGGACTCCGTGGAGGCGCTGCTGTTACTGCTGCGCTGATCGGCTATGACGCGCATCTACGATCTGCTGCGCTGCGCGTCTAGTGGTAACGATCCATGACCTTCTTACTCGCATGTTTCCTGGGTGATACGGTCGAATTGTTAGAGTAGCGCACCCTATTTCCCTACACAGTGCCCTGGAGCATACCGCGAGGGCAGCGATAACGGTTGCTTTGCAACTTACCAGTCCATGGCAACCAGATCTTGTGTTCGTGCTCATCGATCTGCATCAGAAGCCATAGAGAACGCAGGTGCTCTTGGTCTCTAGCCTTCCGTGGTTTGTTGACCCATGAACATAGAGGTGGGTATAAAACCCGAACCTGAATTATAATCCCGAAAAATCTGAAACCGAATCCGAAAATCCCGAAAACTGAAACCCGAAATCATTTTTCGGGTAGAGGTTTGCAAAACTTGATAATATTTCGGGTATTTTCGGGTAATGATGTCCAATACCCGAAATACACGATCTCTAGATTGGGTCATGGATTTTTCGTGTTTTGGCCTAACACACCCTGGATTTAGCCCGTGGCTTGCATGTAATTATAATGTTATATAGTCACACTACTATTCTTCAATTATCCTTATAAACTTCCACTTATTTTGCTGATAGAATATCAATTTTATTTCTGTTTTGGCTGCTATATATTTAGCTATTTTTATTTGTTCTATCACTATTCGGGTAATATGGGTTTAACCCAAACCCGAATTTTCGGGTACCCAAAAATTTGGGTACAATTTCGGTTAGTGATTTTTAAAAGCTGAATTACCCGACCCGAAATTTCGGGTAATCTCGAACGCCCACCGCTAAATGAATAGATCCTCCACTCTCTTGCTGTGGTTCTCGGCCTGCTTTCTCCCACACCTCTCCTACCTCCTCCACTGCTCCAACAAAGACAGTGTGATCAGACACCACCACCACGAGTTAGACTGTCCCCACTCGGTCTCTAAATCATTACTCCCCCCCATTTTTTTCATTTGATGTTGGTTAATTTGTTTTCAAACTAACTAGCATCAAATAAAAAGAAATGGAGAGAGTACTTGAAAGGAATATTCTCTTCCACTTATGGTTTTTCATTTCTCTGAAAGAAATGCGCTCATGTTTCTCTAAATCGTTCCTCTATATCAACTATCACCATTGTTGTATGATTTCATTTCAATCTTTTCTTGTAAACTAACGAGTCTTGTCATGTATTATTAATAATAAATAGGGGCTATTGTGTTTATACCTCTGGTCGCAAGTCCAATTGTTATTTTACTCTAAAAAAATTAGAGTTTGTGATTCTATCCTTACTTTTTAAAACAAAGCAAAAATAGATCCTTACTCTGTTATGGGTCGTTAATGGTATTAAATATGATGAAAAAATATAAGTGCCCTTGTGATTTTACCCCTACTTTTAATTTTCGTTTGTGATCTTATCCCTATAGCGTTTTGAACAAGATATTTTATAGATATGAAATATTATTGAACTTTAAAATAATATAAATTTCGTCATGAAATTTGTTGTGATTTGGACAATATTTCAGCAGTATGTCAACAACATTTTAACATCTTAGCAGCATTTTTACAACATTTTAGTAGTATTTACACGCTGTTTCAGCAACAACATTTTGATAATAAACATAGACATATAAAATAACACATAGTACCTGTTATTGATTCTTTCTATGGCCGCAAGTACTTAATGCGTAGAAAGAACTAGAATAAAGATAATAGGGAGATAGAGTTTGTTCATGGTTGTTTAGATTAAGATTCTGATTAACAGAATCTGTTGAAATAGAACTACACCGGAGTCTATAAAGGCAGCAGGGTAGCTTTGTATTAGGCATCCAAGGAATAAAGACTCCCGTACCTGAGCGTTTTCCTGGGGTCGCCCTGGCTAGATCATCTTCCAGCCTCGGTGATAGCAGAGACCCTTCCTCCAGATATATCCTACGCTCCAACTCTCAATCCCACCTTCTACTCCATTCACCCCTGCGCATTCCAAGGAGAAGGATCCATAACAACTTGGTATCATGTACTGATCAGTGCACCACCGTCATGGCCGGCGTTGAGCACGATGAGACCTTGACGGGTTCTCAAAAGCTAGATCGACTCTTGGCTCAGATGGCAACAATGAACGCACGTCTGGATTCACATGATATTTGGATTGCATGCACAAAGACCAAAGTAATGCAGATGGTGTGGACCTCCCAAAATTCGGAGGCGTTCATATGAGGAGAATTCCAGCAGGACAGGGCTTCGGGACGATCGGCGCCAAGGTTCTCACCTTCCAAAAATTAATTTCCCAAGCTTCGTTGGAGAATCAGACCCATTAATTTGGCTCACCAAATGCGAATCATATTTTTGTGGGATGAGGACTATGGTTGAGGATAAGGTATGGTTAGCATCTCTTCATTTAGATGGTGTTGCTGCTCAATGGTAATTCGCCCTCGAACGTGATCATGGAATTCTCTCATGGCCACGGTTTGTGGACTTTGTTAACCTGCGTTTTGGCCCTCCTATACATTCCAATGCTCTTGCTGAGTTGAAGGACCTACATAGAATAGGTTCAGTGGAGAACTACCAAAGGTGCCGCTGTGAGGATTCGTCGGTGGCTCATCAAATCAACCTTTCCACTGCCGGCCTAGGGCAATCATAGCATACTGATAGAGCGGGAAGAGCCTGAGCGTGACCATCGGGTCCAGAGGCCGGTCTACTTCGTGATATAGGCCGGTCTACTTCGTGAGCAAGGCGCTACCCGAATGTGGGACGCACCATCCTCACGTACAGAAGCTCCTGTATGCCATTCTCATAACGAAACGGAAGCTCCTGCACTACTTCCAGAGCCATCCGGTGCAGGTGGTGACCGCGCACGGGCTCGGGCGATCATAAATAGTCGAGACTCGTCCGGGAGGATCGTGAAATGAGCACTAGAGCTAATTGGATACGATATATCCTACGTCGCCCAAACAGCAATCAAGTCCTAAGCCCTGGCCGATTTCGTCACCGAGTGGACGGAGGCACAAGCACGTCCAGCCCCGACCGATTGTAAGTACTGGGTAATGTATTTTGACGGATGCTAACCCTTAACGGCACAGGAATGCATTGTTCTTATTTCTCCAGAAGGAGATCAGCTCCAGTACGCGTGGCGGTTGCACTTCAAGGCAACCAACAACGTCGCAGAATATGAAGCCCTCCTCACCGGACTCCGCACCGTAGCCGAGCTCGGCGTACGACGACTCTATATACGCGGCGATTCTGAGCTCGTGATCAACCATATGATGAAGGAGTCGAGCTTCCATGAGCGCATATGGAGGCCTACTGTTGGGAGGCGCGGAATCTGGAGGACAGGTTCGAAGGACTAGAGCTCTCCCATGTCTGAAGACAGGACAACGATGCGGCCGACGCATTGGCCAAGATCGCCTCCAGCCGTGAGGCCCCGCCCCCAGGTGTGTTCATTACCGACCGCCTCCTACTATTTATCCGCATCGAAGAATCACGGCCAAGTCGCTCCATTGAACATACAAGATGCAATCAATAGAGTTCACACACAACAATTGAATTTAGAGGCGAGAATAAATTGCTACCTAATGACTTAATTGTGATTAGGATCCATGAGCAGGTTCAAGGAGTACTTGGAGGAAGGCTTAGGGGCGTGGAGGACCAGAGAATATGTCCAAAGAAGATAGAGGCCGAGCCCAACTCGAAATCGAGTCCAACTTGGAGCCCAGGAGCACTTCACACTAAAACGCTTGAGAGTGTGTGATTCTACCTCCACTTTGCCATTTTCCTTGTAGTTGATAGGGATAACATATTTTTGTTACTTTTTGTTTGCTACTAACAATGTCAGAAAAAAGCAAGAATGATGATTTAATTGTTGAGATGATTGACATGATGAAGACGACGATGAAACTGATCACTAAGAATCAAACATCAACAATGGTCACATTGACAAATTTGGATCACACATCAACCGAGGCTTCACATTATATTCAGACCACCTCCACAACTTATTCCACGAGAAGTAATTATATCTTTCCATCTCTTCCTTCTTATGATGGTTTTGTTTACGATGAATATATTGCTTGGGAAATAGAGATTAATAAGATTTTTAGACAATATAGTATGTGTGAAAGGAAAAAGCTTAGGAATGTTGCTAGTATATTAATTTATTTTGCATTAACATGGTGGAAGAACTTAAGTGATTTAGAAAGACCTCGAACATGTAATGATATGAACATTCTTATGCGAGAAACTTTTGCTAATGTATCTAATTGCAAAGATGAAATATATGAACTTGAGAAGAATTTTCTTGTTTTACCTTCTCCTATGCCTAACCTTTTGCAGGAACATGAACTAATAGATGTAGAAAATACAAATGAGGATGAGGTGTTCAACAACTCTTGTGAAATTCAGATCTATCAATTCATAATGCACCTCAAATTACTGCTCAAAATAAGAATAAAGGTAACAAATATCACAATACATTTGTTAAAGGTGAGAAGTTTTTGGATCTGAATATTTCCACCAATCATGCTATTGTCGAGGAGCAACTAGTGAGATCTTTTATTGATACACCATTGTCACATGTTGATTTTCCTACTGATCCTTGCGCTAAGAAAGAGTTGTGTGCTGATAATTCTAATATCTCTATGCGAAAACAAGTGAATGAAATTGAAATTTTATCACCCACTTGTGATGAAATTAAACATTTGATTCCCATTACTTATGAAATTGATTAGCTGAAATTATTGTCTTCTCTAAATACCTTGGGTTATATTGAATTTGATACTCTTTGTGATCTGCATGCTGTATAGAGAAGAATATTTTTAATAACTGAATTACCTTTGTTGACAAAAAATAGTTTTCATGCTATAGGCAACTATGAACATAGTGGTGTGTTTATGGTGTATAAAATTTACATATGTTCAAATGAGAAAGCTCCTTTTGTACTGCAACAACATGGTAAAGTAAATGGATGCACTAACGCTAATAATGCCTTGTCAAGTTTTGCTAGTTCGTTTTTCTTGCAGCAGGGACAACATATAAAAGAGGAGCATTGTTCGCTGCGGTTGTGCAATATGGACAACGCTCATTCTATCCCAAAAGCAAGCCTCTTTACTGGACATACGAGCAAGCCGAGGACGGCTTGTCATCAAGAAGGGGAGAATGATGAGATCATTCAAATCATCAATGCAAATACAAACATGGCACGGTGTTTATTTCTTTAGGATCCTGGGTCAAGTGAACATGCACACTCATTTGAACGAGAACATCGAGATGGTGTACTAATTCGTCCACTGTAAAAGTCCCAAAAACTTGTAAATAGAAAACTTGAGCTATGAATAAAGTTGAGTTTATATACAAGAAATGGGAATTACAAAAACTTTTGTTTACTCATGAAAGTGTTGGCATGTGCAATAAAACTTTGAATTCAGTTTGAATTAAGAGGGTCACTTCAAAAAGAAGAAGGGCATTGAGGAAATTCAAACTGTTGTTTGAGAAGTTGTATTTGCAATGGCAAACTCAAAGATCAGAGGGTATATTTGAATTCCTCAGGTCCAAATTATGAGGGAGCCAAGTTTTAAGCAAATTTGGAGAGGCTTTGATATGAATGTCAAAGGAACTTGTAAATTTCATTCAAATTTGAATTTAAACTTGAAACTGTGGTACAAATTGTCAAATGGCAAAATGGCTTTTGAATTTGGATCCCTCACAGCTGAATTTACAATGTGTCAAAATTTGGAGATCTTTTGGGGAGCAGAGACGATCTGTGGGACCCACATGTCATGGACTGAAGTGGAGAAGACTTTCAACCGAAGCAAACTGTTTGGCTCTGTTCAGACCCGAGCTCGATCGAGTCGGTCACAGAACGCCACCGCGGGCGTTACCGCCACCTCCTGCTCGAGCTGCCCCCTCCCCCACGCGCGGGCGCCAGAGGCGGTGCACCCAGCGCCTATCTCTCCCACCGAAGCAAACCCGAAGCCTCTTACTCGTACCCGTGGCCTTCGTCTGCTCTCGCGCCCAAACAACAGCCGCTGGCGCCTCCGTTCTCAGCGATCCTAAGCCGGCATCGCTCCCCGACTGCTCAAGCGATCAACACGAAAAAGGAGCGCCAGTGTGTGCACAAGAGTTTCCCCAGCTCAGCTCCGGCGTTCGGGGCTGCTGTCGGCCGTATTTTGAGGATCAGCGCCGAAGCCGAGGTGTAACCGGTGGAAACCAACGTCGGGCTCTCGTGGGCAGCTCACATCGGCCAGTTTCACGACTGAACGAGAGCACCCCAAGGCACGCCAACTCCCTGCGCTGCTCCTCTCCAAATTTCAGAGCAATCCATGCGACATAGCTCTGGAAGTTTAAGTTTTCCCCTCGGACGAGGAAAACATACCCGCGGGTAAGGATTGTTGAAATTAACACTCAATTTGCTGTTAAAGCTGCTCATTTTGCACAATCAGGAGCTAGAATGGATAGGGAACCTTTTTCCTTTGCAACCCTAGCTTAGAATTGAGCGGTTGCACCTAATTTCGAGTTCTTGCTTCGGCAGCCATGGAGGGAACGATCGGGTGCTCAGTGAAGTCCTAGTAGCCGTCGTTCCCGAGCTACTTTCTGGCCATGTCGAGCTTCTTTAGGCGTCACTGATGCTGTAGAGCCGATCCCTTGGGGTTGTCGTGGGCTGAAGCGATCGGTCATCGGCGCCGAAGCTCCACCGATGCCGTTCCGGGCTTCTAGAGCGTGGGCTGACCCCCTAAATGAGTTCCTCATCCCCAAAAACCCCCGGGCAGCGAGTAGCAGGCCGAGAGGCGGCCGGGAAGCCAGATTCTGATGCTCTCCGGCGAGCTCCGGCGGCGGGGTCACGCGGGCGTCCAGAGGTAGAAGACGAGTGCGTCAGGCCCACTGTCAGTGAGGGGAGGACCGGCCGGGATTTTCTGCGGAGTCGGATTCTTTGCGACAGCACGGGAAATGATACTGTGGCCCCGTGTGGTTGTCCCCAGCGCATGACACATGGTCCCCTGGACCCACCCGCAGGGTTTGAACATTTCCCGAATTAATTTGAATTCCAGATTTGGTTCAAATTTTAGGACCTCATAACTTTTGCTAGGAATCTCCAAATTTAGTGATTCAAATTGGGTTGAATTAAGGATGAAAAACCCTCTCCAAATATGCAACCCAATTTGCAATAAAATCAATAGAATAGTCTGGAAAATTCTTTAAATCTTTTCAGCAAAAGTATTTTAGAGGGAGTTTGGTTCATCCAAAAATCCCCAAATTTTGCCAGAATATTCTTTAGGATATTAGGAGACTGCTGTAAAAGTTTCAGCTCATTTGGAGTTGATTTAGTTAGGGTAATTTTGATTTCAATTTTCTGTATTCAAATGAATACAGAAACATTTTCAGAGAATTTCCAAAACTTGGAAATTCAGTTCTAGCCATTCCTTAGCTCCAAAAATTCTAGGAAAATTCAGGCATACTCTGTGAGCTATGTATGGAATTTTAGTTCACTTGAATTTGCATGAAAGTGCAAATCTATTTAGAATTAATTCCTCTTTGCCTAAATGCTTAGGGAATTGTTCTGGGTGATCCACTTAGTGAAATATTCTGAATTTTGGTCCAGAGGACTTTCTTGTGACAAGGAACTCACAAGAAGATTTCCAGCTCCATTGGATCCCTGGATCAGTAGTGTTCTATTCAACCAATTAGGTGGTCACCACCCAAGTGATAAACCTCACTTCTAACTTGATGGTAGTGCTTAGACACACACCCAAACCACCACCCCCAGTGTCATTTTAAATTCTTGAACAGAGTTCCAGTTTTAAACTTGGCTTTAGCATTTGTTAGCAAAAAGTTTTACAATTAAACATGTATGCATGTTCATAACGTGTAGTGTTTAAACGTGGAAGAGTGGAGGAAAGGTGAAGCTTGAATCAAGGAGCAAGAAGGCCAGTGTTTGATATCCAAGTCATCATCAGCAACTCACTTCATTTTATCTGACTTTAGTCACCTGCAAAACCAAGGCAAGCCCCGGTTTGCACTTAAGTTGTTTTTAAAGTTTTCCTTTTGTTCACTACTATTGGTCAAAGTTTTGTATGTGCATTAGGTCAAGGATGTTTGCTACTCCACTTGCATAACCAAACATGAACCCTGGGTCAAGGGTAGAATTGTGTCATCGTTGTAGAATAAGGCCGTGCTAAATAGGCTAGGACATCCGGTAGAAGACGAGTAGTTGGAATCTACTCGCGAGCTTTGTTTCAGGATCACATAAGTGTGGTTGGAAAGAGAGGCAAACTAAAGTTTACATTTCTAAAGATGAGACCGGGCAGGAGAGCTAGGGAGCGACAAGATGAGGTCTTGGTCGAGTAGCTCTGCCCGTGTCGGTCAAGGACCAAAGCGTATGCGGCCCTGGGAGCAAGTATTGAGTTGTGTACCAGATGCTTACTGATATATGGGAACCAGGAAACCGATGTACTGGGTTCACTAGATTGTAGAGGCATACCACATCGTCTCGTTAGACTTATGAGCCCGAGACGGCGTGACCGGTTCTACAGTTTAGTGGCCTGAGAAAGGTTGCCACATACGACGTAATGAAGGACGCCAGAGTTGGGTCTTCAGAGGTGGGCGTATGTCGAGTTATCCGGGTAGTGTTTGATTCGAATCACCGTCCCTCGCGGTTATGAGTACCGCTTGCTCACTGCGCTGTGACGTAGTAAACAAGTTGTGTGGGAATAATTTGCAAAAGTTTTAAATGCTGTTATGCTAATTATAAATTGCATGAAAACCATGTTTGAAGTATAGATAGAGCAAACTAAAGTTATTTTTCACCTTGGGACAAGTAACATTGGAATGAAGCGTTTCTTGTTTGATTGTGGATTTCCAATGTTGCTGGGCGCAAGGTCACTACTATTATGGCTAAAATCTGAAAGTTAAGGATGAACTCGTAGGTGAGTCTTTTCGCAAATGACAGGCTTAAGTCTTATGTTACTTTCATGTAGAGTTTCATGTCTTAGGAGAGACGGTTAAGTCTTGCTGAGCCTTTGTGCTCACTCTTGCTATATAAGTGGTTTTGCAGGTAAGCATCGACGCTATAAAGAAGGTTGTCCGGTGAGACTCAGAAACTTCCGAGTCATGTCACACTTGGAGAACCTAGCCGCTGCCGTGTCTTCGTGTTGCTAGCGAGAGGAGTCCGCGGGCTGGACCCCTTCTCGAGTGCTTCTTAGATAATCAACGTGAGCTGTTTATAGACTTCCACTGTAGCTATTTTATGTAAATTATTTACGAAGAACAATTGTAAGCTTCCGCTTTGATTTATGTAATACATTGTTCCTTATATGTGTGCTGTTGGGTGCCACATAACACGGCACCATCCAATGCGATTCCCGGGCGAGGCGGCACGACCCCGTGATGGAGGTCGGGCCCCCTGATCCACCACTTTGGCCTCCTCCTTTCATGCACACAAGAGGATCTGATGGCTTTGCACATTTGGATCCACATATGAGAGAAGATGAGTTTGAGTCGAGGAGGACTCCACTTCAACAGGGGGAGGATGATGAGGACATCACTCCTGTAGGTACACATAACACTCCATTGAACATACAAAATGTAATCATTAGAGTTCACACACAACAATTTAATTTAGAGGTAAGCTCGTTCTTATATATTTCATTATATGTTTTTGAGAATAAATTGCTACCTAATGACTTAATTGTGATTAGGATCCATGAAGAGGTTCAAGGAATACTTGGAGAAAGGCTTAGGGGCGTGGAGGACCAGAGAATACGTCCAAAGAAGATAGAGGCCGAGCCTAACTCAAAATCGAGTCCAACTCGGAGCCCGGGAGTACTTCACACTAAAACGAACACCCAGGACGCATACGGACTCCATTTTGGATGTTCTATATATGCACGTAAATAAGAGAGGATAAACTTTCCAATGCTGCTGGTCCCTTGTTAAAATCCTTCCGTAGTCAACAGGAATCTTCGAAACAAAATCGAGTTCCGAATCTGTCAGCGTGCTGCGCCACTATATTGGGCCATTGGGCCTTCTATCAAGTACAAGTCCATTATTTTCGTGTCTTAGGGTTAGTTCATGACCCCAAAACCCCTTAGACGTCCTCCCATATATTTATACTCCATAGTAGCCAACACAAATAATTAGGTTTTACTTAGATTAATCTGTTATACACAGCTTCGCCATTTATAGGTTTGTGGGACCCCAACTTAGCAATTCAGATTGCTTCTTCTTCGTTCTTGTTTGTGTTCTTGGTTGCACTTGCAGGGATTATCCTTCTTGGCAAGGTCAAGCGTGTGAAGTACGATTGATAACCAATGGAGCGGTGGTGTAGTGATTGCAGGGGTTGTTCGTGTTGTCCTCGAGAGCCTCGGATTATCAACGTCGAGATCTCCATCAATCGACTTATGTATTACCTATCGTAATATCAGGCCACTCATACTCATCATTCACCCCCTTCTTAATGGCGTATGGCGCGGAGGCCATCCTACCGAGTGTGCTCAAGTACGGCTCTTCTCGAACCAAGGCGTACGAAGAAACCCGATTCAAGCAGACCAGGCAAGACTCTGTTGACCAGCTTGATGAAGCCCGTGATGTCGCACTCCTACGATCGGCCAAGTACCAGCAGGCGTTGCGACGCTACCAAGAATGCCAAGTCCACCCTCGAGCCCTCCAAGCGGGGGACTTGGTCCTACAAAGGATCCAGAACAACAAGGACAGACACAAACTGTCCTCTTGATTGGAAGGCCATACATCATCTCTACCGTCCTTCGGCCCGAAGCATACCGCCTAGCTGACATCAACGGTGATCCCCTCCCCAACGCGTGGAACATCAAGCAACTCAGGTGATTCTACGCACAAGGAGGCCGTGCCCTGACACGGAGTCAGCAACTGACCGACCTCAAGGAACACTGCGCGGCAGAGAGAGTAGACCTCCTGCCCCGCGACGCTCGGAGGCTACACGACCATATGAACCACCTAGAGGACCTGACCCTGTCAAAGTCCAGAGCCGCGCGACCCATGGACAAGCGACAATGACACCCCATAACGCAGCCAGAGTCCGAGTGAGGTACAACGGACAAAGCACACGACCATATGGAGCCTCGAAAGCTCATAACGGGCAAAGCACCCGAGCCCCTTTTCCCCCGAGCCGTGTGACCAACAGCTAGGGGACAACGACAACCCAGAACGGAGCCGCGGTCGAAGCGAGGCAAAGGGGGCAACTCCTTCCTCAAACCGCACGAGACCTGGAAGCTCGCGCCAAAGGACCTGACCCTGTCAAGTCTAGAGTCACGTGACCCATGGCCAAGGGACAATGACAACCCTAGGGACAATGACAACCCTAGGGACAATGACAACCTAGAACACAGGCAGGGTCCGAACGAGGCATAACGGACAAAGCGCCCGAGACCCTTTCCTCCCGAGTCGCGCCACGTGACCAATGGCCAAGGGACAACGACAACCCAGAGCACAGCCACGGTCTGAATGAGGCGCAACGGAAAGAGCTCGCCCCCCCCCCCCCCCCCCCCACGAAAGATATCAAGTCCGCAGCTAACGGGAGCGTCCGAAGAAAGCAACGGCACAAACAAGCAAACAAGATAAGTTGAAAACTTGCTCCCCTTTTCTGATCATTGATACAAAAGAGGAAAGAGATGCAAGACTACGAACAAACTACTCTAGCCGTTGCTGCTCCGCCTCCTCCATCTGCTAGACGCAGTCGTCAGGGATCATCTTCTGCAGGGATCAGGCCACTGGCTCGGCCCGTTGAAGAAGCTCCTTTCAGCTCCTCGTCGGAAGGGCAGTCGGTGAATCCCTCTCCAACAGTCTCAAGGTCGATCCCAGGGTAGTGCTATAGCACCACACCCAAGACCATACGAGCTCCGCAGACCGGCCCGGCGCCCCCGTAGGACCACAAGTGAGCTGCAAGCCGGTCCCCGACCGACGTCAGCTGCGCATCGAGCCTCTCCTCCAAGAACTTGCCGAGCACCACGCGATAGATGG
The DNA here is from genome assembly GCA_030760725.1 of Neostapfia colusana. Taxonomy (NCBI): domain Eukaryota; kingdom Viridiplantae; phylum Streptophyta; class Magnoliopsida; order Poales; family Poaceae; genus Neostapfia; species Neostapfia colusana. The sequence continues at coordinate 112,087,961 of JASWHV010000001.1, forward strand.
AGCGCTCGGTGTTCTGAAGACTATCAAGGCCAGACGAGCGCGCTGAGCTCTTCGGAGAGTTTCTTCATCTGGCCCCTGATGAAGTCCTTGTCCGTTGAGGCATCATCAGATGGACCCAAAACCAGGTCGCAGGTGGTCGTAACTGCGGCATGAATCCCGTGCAGATCTGCCTCGACCTTGGAAAGTCAGGAACGAAGGCCTACGAGCTCCACGTCCTGGTCCCTGAGCGCCTTCTCCGCCTCGGCCGGAAGACCCTTGGTCTCTGAAGAAACAAAACAGGGCTGGGTAAAGAGATGCCGGAAGAAACCAAGAACGGGGGGGGGGGGGGAGGCCTACTGAAGAGCTGCATATCCGCCACAACCACGGCATCCCGGACCTCCTCGGCGCTGGACTCTGCAGCCACCCGCGCCTTTGTGACACCCTCATCTCTGGTGTTAGCACATGTTCATGCTTTATGAAGAGGAAACATTTTAAGAAAAGAAGGAACAGAGAAAAATATCAAAAGGATAGAAAATAAGAGCCGAATCTAGCTCTCAGAAAACGCCGAAGACAACCCACCGCGGACGACGGCCACGAGGCGTGTTCGGAGCTCGTCCCCGCAAGGTGGGGAGAGGTCCGCCGGTAAAATAGCTACGTGGCAGGTTTGGGACTCATCTCCGCAAAAGGGGAGAGGTCCGACCCTGGGGGACACGTGTTGCTCTCGGAGCTTTCCTCTGCGGAAGAAGCAAAGGCGTTTCCGCAGGACACATGTCACCTACGGAGCTAGTCATCACGGAAATCAGAGGACCGGTCGCATGGGATACGTGTCGATCTTGGAGCTCACCTCCGAGAGGTCCGGTTCCCTCGGACACATGTCGCCATCGGAGCTTATCTCCGGGAGGTCTGTCGCTGCTGGACACGTGTCGACCTCGGGGCATGTCCCTGAAGAAAGAAGAGAGGAAAGACCAGCGCCAACACGTGGCGTGCACGGAGCTCACCTCCAGAGGAGGGGGAGGTCTCGCTCGTTGACAGGCGGCACAACCGGAGCTCGTCTCTGCGGAGAAGGAGATACCATGTCCCGGAAGGACACGTGGAGCCTCCGAAGCTCATCGCCGCGAAGGTAACGAGTTCTGGAGCGGCTGTTACGGCGTAAGAACACCGGTACGTAAAGGAAACCGACCTGAATTCCACAACGTTACCGCACCAAATCAACTAAAGATAAGATGATAGGATCCAAAGGCGATCTGAATAAGACTCTTATTCGGGATACAATTAGATTAGGACTCTTCTCTTCCCGATTATAAATAGAACCCAGAACCTCTGGCCGAAACCACAAACTTCTTTTCCAACTCCTGAGCCGACGACTTAGAGCCCTAGCCCTAACTCGCCGAGTAAACCATCGCCGAAGCGCAACAAGGGAGATAATCGGAGGAGAACCGAGCGGTCTGAGGAGGACCTCGAAAACCAAGAAGGGCGTAAGGTAGCACTCCGACACCACCTTACGGCATAGTTGTATTCTCCTTGCATATGTTCTTTGATTCCTTCCAGAAGCCATCTCATGGATAGATCACTTGATGATCAGGTTGATCTAAAGACAAGATCGTCGCCACATCCACCTTTGATCCGAACACCTCTGTCCATGCAAGCCATGCAAAAACACGTACAGACCAATCTAATAAAATTAATCATAGGATAGCATGCATGTGCATCATCGCATCTAGTTTAAGGTTTTTGCATGATATTGATTGCTATGAATCTTGTATGCACGTGATCCTACCTAGCAGAACAAGCTCGGGGAGCTGTCTACGACAAACTGCAGCAATAAGGTTTCGGGATTCAAGAACAACCGGAACCGCAGGAACAAGGCAAGTGCTCCTTGACCATGTTGATCCTATGTTTTGGGTAAAACTATTTTGTTTTTTTGAAAAGGTGTGTGTGCTGAGTCAAACATGATGGGAAACCCTTTTTATAGGAGTTTACTAGTTTTGGTTGAACCACCCTTGTCGCCTGGGAAGTTTATGAGTCGGGTATGGTTTTTGCTTTATGCTTCGCTGAGTCTATGGGATTGGGGAGCGAGATAGATGTGTCTAGCTAACTGCACTCGTAATGATATAAGAATACTGACGAGGATAATGAACATGGATCGGAGGGTGATCTAGGCAAGCCCGGGTTTGTGAATGTGGTAGCTTGAGATGGTGGTTTACTTGCCATAGATCTAAGGACCGGTTCATGCATGCACATGCCAGGATAACAGTGCCACCACAAGGCCAAGTATGGGTGCGGCTTAGCTGAGTAATTAGGTAAGTTGCTAGAGTGTTATGGACTGTGGAAAGCGCGGGGAATGGGAGTCGAGTGAGGACTGCCCTGGGAATTGCATGGCACAAGAGGGGGCCCGTGGGTGGGAGAATTGGAGATTCTAGCCTGCCGGTGAAACCTTAGTGAGTCTATACATCTAGTAACCCCTTTGTAAAGGCTATTTTGTGATCTCTTGACCATACACCGACGGATGTGTACTGGTACAATGGAGGTTCTGCAGTCGCCGACGGGTGACGAAATCACAAACTTGTGGGTAAAGAGGTGCAAACTCTGCAGAGTCTAAAACTATCATGATAGCCGAGCTTACGATCACGAGCACCTAGCTAAACTGCCATGATTAGTTGGGATGGTTATTGGGAAGGTTCTTGGTTATGGTTAATGAGTTTGTTATGGTTTGGTTGTTGGGACTGTTGAGTCCGGGTGATAAGATGGTTGCATGACTGTTGAGTTATGGCAGTGAAACTGGTCTCGGTGTGAGACAAAGTTGTTTATGAGATAAGATGGTAGCGAATACGTGAAGGTATTCGTGAGATGGTAGCGAATACGAGGAGGTATTCGTGAGTAAGAATAAGGTTGGTTAATCTTCGGGTGGAACATGGAAAGCGATGAAGGTATGTTGGTAATTTAATACATGCTGGGATTACATTCATCTAAAGTTAAGTTGCTGTTTTGTCATGGTTTTATAAATCTGCTTTTTTGCAAATAAGCCTTTTTATACCTACCTTGTTATGAGCTGCATATAATGCTTTTCCCACACTTGCTGAGTACATCATTGTACTCAAACTTGCATTATTATTTCATCATCAGCAGCAGGAGAAGCCTACTATGAAGACCAAGTGGAGCATTACGGCGTGTGATCTGTTCTCAACCTTGCCTGTGGAGGGAGTAGAGATGGAGACACTTCTGCTTATATTTGCTTCCGCATTAGCTAAATTGCTTCCGCTTTAGAATAAAAGACTTCCGCTGTGAGCATGAGTCCAAGACTCATGAGGTATTGTAATAAACTCTATTATTCGTGGTAATATATAATCTGAATTCAGTTTGTGGAACGTATGTGTATGTGTGATGACATCTTGGGCACACATATGCATTAGTTCTCGGTTCCGTGGTTTTCCCACAGAATTGAGGGCGTCACAGATTGGTATCAGAGCCACAGGTTGACAGTAGGTTACACGCCTAGATAGAAACCTTAGATTGGTAATTGAGCCATGGGTTAACAGCAAGTTACACCCCTAAATAGGAGTCCTGGATTGGTATTAGACCCAGACTGGTAGCTAAGCCACGCTGACCAAAGGAAGCGTCCTAGGGTGAATAGCTTAGATTAGCATTAAACCCACCTTGACATAGGAAGCCATCCTTGAATAGGAGTTGTATGAACCCTTGCAATGATTGTTGGTAATTGTGTGCTTAGTGTGAGCTGTGGGACGTCCCCAAACGTTGTCCATATCTACACGTAAAGAAGAAAGAGGTGTGAGACGCTTCGGCACTTGTTCACATCCTCATGGGGGCTGATATATATATAGTCCAACTCACCTTGATGCATATAGTTGGAGGGAATCTACCTAACCTTCTAACATTCTATTTTATTTCGATCTCTCTCACAGATGGTGAGAGGAAACGCCGGCCGAAGGAACGTCCAGGAGGATGACCATGATGAAGTTCCTGCTAACCCGGGAGCTGGCGAAAACCATCTGGAAAGGTTGATGGCCATGCAAAACCAGCTTATGCAAACCATGATCCAAACTTTGGGTCAGTTGCAGGCCAACCAAAACCCCGTTCCGGCACCGTCGCCGGCTCATAACAGGTTGGGAGAGTTCATGAGGACTCGACCACCCACCTTTGCTCAAGCTAGTGATCCCATGGAGGCCGATGATTGGTTAAAATCCATGGAGAAAAAGCTTGCCATTGTTCAGTGCAATGACCGAGAGAAGGTTCTCTTCGCATCGCACCAACTTACGGGAGCCACTGCTGACTGGTGGGATGTCCTGAGCAACGCTCATGCCAACCCAGAGACAATCACTTGGGCTGAGTTCAAGGAAAGTTTCCGCTCTCACTACATCCCTGCTGGTGTAATGATGATCAAAAGGCAGGAGTTCGAAGGTCTCCGCCAAGGACAGAAAAGTGTGAATGAGTATCTCAACAAGTTCATACAACTGTCCCGATATGCCCCCGAAGATGTCAACTCAGATCAGAGGAAGCAGTACCTGTTCATGAGAGGGTTGAACAATGAGATCCAGGTTCAGCTCCTCAACAATGACTACGTAAGCTTCCAGAAGCTGGTTGACAAGGCCATAGTGGTTGAAAACAATATCCGAGAGATCGAGCGAGAGTGCAAGAGGAAGATGCCATACCAGCCCCAAGGGAGCAACGTACGACCTAGGTACATGCCCCCTGCACCGCAGTATGGATCGACCATTCCTGCATACCGCCCTGGTCAGCCACCACAGCAACAATTCGTTGCACCGGCACCTCGTGTGCCCATGCCTCCTGTGCCCCGACCTAACAATGGCGCCCCTGTTCAAAACCCCCGCCCCAACGCACCTGCTGCCGTAGGCAACAGGGCATGCTTTGCATGCGGGGAAGTAGGCCACTTTGCGAACCAGTGCCCGAGGAGAGGCCCTGGACAGCAAGGTAACGTGCCCAAGAAGAACCCGCGACCGAACGGAGGAGACAATCAAGGGAATCGTGGACAGCAGAACTATGCTCGCGGCCACGTGAACCATGTCACTGCCGAGGAAGCACAACAGGCGGAGGACGTCGTAATTGGTATGTTCCTTGCCAACTCCAACCCAGCCACCATCTTATTTGATTCTGGAGCATCGCATTCCTTCATATCATCCAAACATGTTGCCAAACATCATCTACCCGTATCCCACTTAGAATGTGCTATGTTAGTTAATTCTCCCGGAGGAGAAATGAGGACTAATATAGTATGTCCTAAAGTAAGCCTTAAAATAAGGGGGGTAGACTTCCTTGCCAACCTTATTGTCTTGGACTCCCAAGGGATTGACATCATACTCGGAATGGATTGGCTAAGCAAGCACAAGGGGTAATCCAATGTGCTGAAAGAAGCGTGCAGTCGACAAACGAGCACGGTATGCGTGTCGAGTTTGAGTCAGCCCAGCAAACAACCGAACGGGCAAATTTGAACAAGGTCGAAGGAACAACATTGGACAGCATTCCAGTGGTTCAGGAATTTTAGGACGTGTTCCCGGAAGAGCTAGGCAAGCCCGGGTTTGTGAATGAGGTAGCTTGAGATGGTGGTTTACTTGCCATAGATCTAAGGACCGGTTCATGCATGCACATGCCAGGATAACAGTGCCACCACAAGGCCAAGTATGGGTGCGGCTTAGCTGAGTAATTAGGTAAGTTGCTAGAGTGTTATGGACTGTGGAAGGCACGGGGAATGGGAGTCGAGTGAGGACTGCCCTGGGAACTGCATGGCACAAGAGGGGGCCTGTGGGTGGGAGAATTGGAGATTCTAGCCTGCCGGTGAAACCTTAGTGAGTCCATACATCTAGTAACCCCTTTGGAAAGGCTATTTTGTGATCTCTTGATCATACACCGACGGATGTGTACTGGTATAATGGAGGTTCTGCAGTCGCCGACGGGTGACGAAATCACAAACTTGTGGGTAAAGAGGTGCAAACTCTGCAGAGTCTAAAACTATCATGATAGCCGAGCTTACGGTCACGAGCACCTGGCTAAACTGCCATGATTAGTTGGGATGGTTATTGGGAAGGTTCTTGGTTATGGTTAATGAGTTTGTTATGGTTTGGTTGTTGGGACTGTTGAGTCCGGGTGATAAGATGGTTGCATGACTGTTGAGTTATGGCAGCGAAACTGGTCTCGGTGTGAGACAAAGTTGTTTATGAGATAAGATGGTAGCGAATATGTGAAGGTATTTGTGAGATGGTAGCAAATACATGGAGGTATTCGTGAGTAAGAATAAGGTTGGTTAATGTTCGGGTTGAACATGGAAAGCGATGAAGGTATGCTGGTAATTTAATACATGCTGGGATTACATTGATCTAAAGTTAAGTTGCTGTTTTATCATGGTTTTATAAATCTGCTTTTCTGCAAATAAGCCTTTTTATACCTACCTTGTTATGAGCTGCATATGATGTTTTTCCCGCACTTGCTGAGTACATCATTGTACTCAAACTTGCATTATTATTTCATCATCAGCAGCAGGAGAAGCCTACTATGAAGACCAAGTGGAGCATTACGGCGTGTGATCTGTTCTCAACCTTGCCTGTGGATGGAGTAGAGATGGAGCCACTTCTGCTTAGATTTGCTTCCGCATTAGCTAAATTGCTTCCGCTTTAGAATAAAAGACTTCCTCTGTGAGCGTGACTCCAAGACTCATGAGGTATTATAATAAACTCTGTTATTCGTGGTAATATATAATCTGAATTCAGTTTGTGGAACATATGTGTATGTGTGATGAACATCCTGGGTACACATATGCATTAGTTCTCGGTTCCGTGGTTTTCCCACAGAATTGAGGGCGTCACAGCCTTGGCCCCCTCTTCCAAGGCATCTAAGGCTGCGCCACGAGCTCCCGCGAGCTCAGCGTCCGCCGCCAGTGTGCGGGCAACTGCGGTCGCCTTCTCCTCGGCAGCTCGAACAACCTCCGCGCGGACTCGAGCAATCTCCACCTGCGCTGCCACCAGCATGGACTCCGCCTCCATCTGACGAAGCTCGTCTTCCCGGGTGAGACGTGACTTTTCAGCCACCCATTGGATCAACCCCTGCAAAGAATGGAAAACACTCAAAAAATGGAGCGAAACGAACCAAGCAGACAAGGCAGGGGCGGAACCGAGATCCCACGTCGCCGGGAGCGTCTTTTTGAAATTGATTGAGCGCACTGCCCACGCGCTCATACCCAGTCATGAGGTCAGACCGAGCAACTGCAAGCTCGGCAAAAGGACTCTCGACATCCTCGCAGGCTTGCTCCCACCGCACGAGCTCGAACGGGGAAAACCCGAGGCAGGAACAACACCCTCTCCGCCGGTCGGCGGTGCTGGATCCCCCAGGGCCATGACTGGAGCCAAGCTCCGAGTAGGCATGGCCGCAATTTTCCTAGGGGCTTGTGAGGGCTACGCCTGCAGAACGACGTGGTGAGCCACGACCGACTTTGCCCCGCTCGCCTCACCGCCAGGCGGCGCTGGCGGTAGAGGTCTCGAACCCTTGAGGGCTGTATTGACCTCGACTAGAGCGGGAGGCGGCGGTGCCAGGTCCGCGATCGGCCCAGCGGCGCCTGTGGCCCCGGCCTGATCTGCCTCGGAGTCTGCCGCCCGAGGGTGTGACTGCCCTGGTCCCGTGACCCAAGTCGGACTAACCACCTCCACCGGCTTGCCAACCAGAACGCCGGCGTCTGGATCCAGCTTCCTGCGCCATGAGGGACGGTAAGAAATCCACGCCCGTGCTAACCCACACCGACACAACGGGAGAAAGGCCAATACCTCTTGGAGTGGCGCAGTATCGCCCCGACCTCGACGGATGGAGTCAGACCTGGAAGGGCGTACGGTCCCCCATTCACCTTCTGCTTCCTCAGCATCAAGTCAGGCGCGCGGCCGGACGCTCCGCGCGGGTCAACGCACGGACGCGCAAAGAGCGCGGTCGCGACCTGGGGAAGCACGGCAGGGACGACATCATCCACAAGAGCTGGCCCGATAAGATCCTTCATCCTCGCCGCCACCTCCAAGGATGAGAGCTCCACCTCTGAGTGCCTCGTGGGATCCAAGGGACCAAGATATCCCCACATTGGGTGCCCTCGTATCTGGAGGGGCTGAATCCTCGGCTCCATGAAGACACGGAGAAGGGCAGCACCAGTGAGGTCCCTCCCCTGGAGATCCTCCAGCCGTACGAGAAGCAGCGGCAGCGCGGCTGCCTCGCCATCAGGAACGCCCTCACGCCAGGAGGGCTACGGTACTGGGGGGTTGCTAGAAGCGCGGGAGCTCCGGTGAAGGGTTCTGGATATACAACCATCCATGATGTCACCCTTTGAGTGAGGACCGAAAGGAAAAATAGCGCGTCTGCTGCGCGGGAAGTTGAAGACAGGCACCGCCGAGATCAGGAAGCGGGGAATCATTCGCCGAGGCGCTCATCCAGAAGAAAATTTTCCATAGGTTGAGATCTGACTCCACCTTAAGGAAAGCCTCACACAAAGTGATGAACACCGACAAATAAAGAATTCCATTCAGCGTTAGTTGATGAAGTTCGATGCCGTACTCGCCGAGGAGCCGCCGAAAGAAGGGGTGCGGCGAGACCCCAAATCCTCACGAGTGGAATGCGAGAAAGGAGACAACTTCGTCATCGTGAAGCGTGGGGACACTCTAACCCTCGGGAAGGCGGATAGATAGGATTCCCTCAACCAAAGCAACCCATGTGCGGCAAACTCGGAGATCTGACTCGAGCTCGCACGAGAGGAAACCCATGCAGACATGGTGAATGAAGGTTGGATCTTTTTCCTTGGCTGGAGGCAAAGAGAAGGAAGAACGCTGCGCGGGACAATAAATGTGGAACCAATATAGGCGAGCCAGTGCGAGATATCCTGAAGGAAATAGATATAAGGGCGTCGAAGCGACACCCGGTCTGGCAACCGTTAGAGCACGGACGACGTTTCAAATTGCCTTGAGGTGGTAATCGCCGCGAGGCCGCCTGTTTGCCCCTAAATTAAAGCCGCTCAAATCGACTGGGGAATCGAGTTGAGCGGTGCCACCTCGTATTTCCCATGGCAGAGTTGGCCTAGGGGATGGAGAGGTCCCACCAGACAGCAGCCACCTGACTTTGTGGTGTGAAATCGCAAACCTGGCGCGGGAGCAGAGTCGAGCGGTGTTTCCTCAACCCCGATAGAACCCGGAGGATATGGAGGGTAACACGCCATGGGAGGAAGGTAAGTCTTCAGCCCGCATAATGGGCTCAAAAGTTCTAGGTTCGAAGGCTGGCCAATGGATGGCTCAGAAGCCGACCGGGGCGATCCCAAGTGAGGGCAAGCGACGTGAAGCAGTATACGAAAAAGACAAATTCGGGATTGGGAGATCATCGTTCTTTCGTTGTGAGCTCTTGGGGTTTGATCTTTCTACACTCATATTCTGCATTGTACTATTTTCGAGTGTATTTGATCACGTTCTTATTGTAATTCTCGTGGGAGCCCTCAACTTGTGAGGTAGCCTCACAAACTCGGTGATTGCCTGTGATAGTGGAGTCAAGTCGGCCTTTGTGGTGACTTGAAGAGGGAAAGGGTTGGGAACCCGGCTTTGTGTGAGCTTCCTCAACGAGGACGTAGATCTCTTGGTGAGATCGAACCTCGGTAAAAATTCGTGTCTTTTATCTCTCAGTTACTTTACATTTTGATACATTAGATCACTAGTTTGCTAATCATCATTTGAGTTTCTTATAAGTTTGCACGTGCATTCATACAATAAACTTAATTTATAAAAACTGTTGTTCTCATTCCGCTGCTGAAAGATTCAATTTCTGAAACACACTTAATTAACTCACATAATTCAGCACACCGGACTAGTCCGCCCACACATCCGGACTAATCCGGTCAATCAAGTTTCTGATAACTCTATTAAGTGTGCAGGAATCTTTTAAAGGCCTATTCACCCCCCCTCTAGGCCACATTCAGGCTCCCCCTTGCCGCCAACTCACTAGGCTTGGCCATCGAGGAAAGCCCCCGATCGACCTGACCCCTTCAAGCCACGGACGGCTCGCGGACGGGGAGCAAGGCGAACTCGCCATACACGACAACCCGGTCCCTTGAAAGAGAGACCCGAGGGCTCACCGCAGGACCCTGGCGGGGACAACCCACGGTCGTAACCGACCGCTGGAGGTTCACACATTGCGGCTATCTAGGTAAGTCGAGTACTAATGATCTCTCTTGTTTCTTTCTTTTTGTTATGCAGGTACGAGGCTGATTGGAGTTCACCCCCAACCGATCACCGAGGTTGGTCAGAGGCTCGGGGGATACTAACGGAGTTCTCAGCCAATAATCCCGGGGAAGTGGCGAGGGATCGTCCCACGAGGGATCACAGAGCAGGCTCGAGCTCGGACTCGGGAGGAGGCGCGACGAGGAGCCCGGGGCCGACCCCTAGCAGGATGCAAGACTCATCCCCAAGGTGACCCAGAAAGAAAGTCTGAGTCCCCGTGGGAGAACCCGAGCCCGACCTCGGGTAGGAGAGAAGTAGGTGGCCTTCAATGTGGGGCAGGCGCTGCCTCAACCAAGTGGAAGGGTAATCGAGACCCCCTGCCCCCAGCATTGAATGCCCGTCACTTCCGACGGGACCGAAGAGGAGTGGAGCCAGCGCGCATGTGCGCCTCGGTATGGACCACTCCCCAGCGACGGGACGGGAGCAGGAGCGACAGCAGGCCACGAGTACGGCGGCATTATCGAGTGCCCTGCCAAACGAATGACAAGACAAGCCATCCTGTGTCCACAACTCGCCTGCCCCCTGGCGACATGGAGGGGGACGAGGAAGAGAGAGGACGAAGGAAAGAGAGGGAGAATAAATAGAGACCTGCCAGATTGAGAGGGCAGGCTCTCGTACTTGTAAGAACAACCCCCATTATTGAGTAAGCACAAGAGAGACACCCCGGCTGGACGTAGGGCATTTTAGCCCGAACCAGGATAATCCTTCTTGTGTTCTTAGCTAGGCCACCTCGAGGTAGAACGTGCGGTACATTCGATTACTAGTCGGAAATCCGAAACACTGATACGGTGAAACTCTTCCATAGAGATGGCACAGAAATTACTCAAGACATGGCATCTAGTCTAAGACCAAAGTTTTATGGACCATTCAAAATTTTGGAAGGAATTGAAAAGGTCTCATACCAACTGCAATTACCACCTCGATCAAGAATACATGTTGTTTTCCACGTGTCATTGTTAAAAATATATGAGGGCCGACCTCCCAATGAACCAGCAATTCTGCCGGACTTGCTTCATGGCCGAGTTATTGCCATTTCAGAATCAATTATGAGAGCAAGGATGAACATGGGAGGTGTTGGTGCAGTGGAAGGGAAAAATATCAGCTGAAGTAACATGGGAAGTACTTTCTGGGTTCAAGGAGAAGTACCCTCAATTTAAGCTTGAAGACAAGCTGTTTATTAGGGAGGAGGGAAATGTTATTGATTCTTTCTGTGGCCACAATTATTTCAAGCGCAGAGAGAACTAGAACAAAGATAATAGGGAGATAGAGTTTGTTCACAGTTGTTTAGATTAAGATTCTGATTAACAGAATCTGTTGAATAAAACCGTGCCTGAGTCTATAAAGGCAGCAGGGTAGCTTTGTATTAGGCATCCAAGGAATAAAGACTCCCGTACCTGGGCGTTTTCCTGGGGTCGCGATGGCTGGATCATCTTCCAGCCTCGGCGATAGCAGAGACCCTTCCTCCAGATATATCCTACCTCCAACTCTCAATCCCACCTTCTGCTCCATTCACCCCTGCGCACTCCAAGGAGAAGGATCCATAACAATACCACATAACCACATTGTGTAAGTACCACATAGCCACATTGTCTATACAAAAGCAACACCTCAAAGATAACTAAAATAATCATTCAAGCCCAAACAATATTGCTAGCCTCCCCTCTTTCCCGTCTTCCTCTTTTCCTTTCCATTCCTCTTGCACTTACACTTCATATTAGAGACTAAAAATGAGTAAGTTAGCAAGTTTATAATAGTTAATTGTAAAATTCATAAATGATTAATTTCAGTAAATCTTACTTCCATACATCATGGCTTACTTATTCCTGCACCAGTTTCATGTAATGAACCCCATGTTTCAGAACACTATGTATACCCACAGAGTGTAATGTTGTGTTTATCGCTGCCTGTCATTACTTGACAAGTGCTTGGCAACCATGGTGCTCTCCTGGGCAAAGGCAGGTCTCAGTTGGACCCTAACAACAAGGCTTGCAGGCCGGTCCAACCAATCTATATTGGACTTGGTTGTGGTTTGAGCCTGAATGTTCATAGCATAATGGTTAACAAGTCTCTTGGGAGACATCCAATGAAATTAGAATAATACATAGAAGATTAGCATGGTCCCTGCAATTTTCATTCGGACTCCCTAACGCTTCAAATTTCTCTTGCAGGTGTGGATGTCGTAAATTCTACTCAGTCTAAGCCTGTTCCTGAACACACGGAGGCTGAAATGTAATTCTATTTTTAAAAAATAATGATTAACAAACAGGGCGACACAACTGGCATACGATGAATTAGTCTTGTACCGAGACAGGCAACCTTGAAAAGTACAATGAATGGCAGGAATTCATGTTCTCAAGGTTGGACCTCTTAGAATTTGGGCTAGCCCCACTAAAAGAATTCTGAAATTATTCCAGATAAATCTCAAAGGCCCATTAGTGCAAGAGAGAATGGTGTTAATTGTTTAATCCCACATGGGAAGTTTGAGTGGTGAAACTCCCATATATAATGGAGGTTGTTATTCCACTCTGTAAGACCTATGTGCTGAATATATTGGCAATTATGTTAAAAGTGAGTGTTTACATGTAAAGTTTTGAATATATCTGAGAAGCTCACTTCGGATTGTCCGAACCTATGGGAACTCGTTTCGGAATGTCTGAACTTGTCGCACACATGAGCTGCACGTGTTTCTCACTTTGGACCTGCACGTGTTTTTTACTTTGGACTGTCTGAACTTTTCTTTGTGTAATACATAGTGGCTGTTTTGGACTGTCCGAACTTTCTACGTGCTGAAAAATTTGTGTGATTGTTATGATTTTAACTTGCAATGTTTCAAACTTGCTTTTTGGCTTATGGGAAGTTTACTTAGTATTCATTTACTAAGTTTTTGATGCGTTTTGGCTGATCATGGTGGATATTATCTTGCTATGTTTGCAACATGCTTGTGTGAGGTGCTCACATGAGGTGTTGTGGTTTTCGGACTAATGTGAGTCAAGTCGAGGACTTTTGCTCGAAAGATGTGTTTACTTATTCATGTACACACTACAGGAATCCGAACAATAGACGATGGCCAAAAACCGTCGTCAATAAGCAAATACCGTCGTCAATAACTTATTGACGACGGTGAAACGTTATAGACGATGGTTCATTGCTGTCGTCAATTATTAGTCGTCAATAAGCTTATCGGGAGGAATTGTGGTCAATACATGGCTGGTTACAGTGATCCATTGAACTAGTCTTAGGGAGAAGATGGGGTTCAACAACCAAGTTCGGGAGGAATTGTGGTTGAGCTGATCGGGAGGTCAAGCAGCATCTTTGGGTCAAGAACAATGCATATGAAGGTGTTGTGAACGTTTTGGAAAGTGTTTGCACGTATGCAAGGGGTGCATGGACGTGGCTACATTGTTCCAAGGCGTGGTGAAGAGATATGGAAGTGAGGATATGGTTGAAAAGGTTCAACCGGCTGCATTTTGCGCTCAGGCTGCGGCTGAGGCGGTTATGGTTTGTTTATGGAAAGTTTCGAGTTCGTTATAATAGGGTTTCATGTTAGTGTAAGGGCCCAAGTTTTTCACTTGCTAAAAGTGTTCATCACCCACACACTTCACCTCATTTGTGGTAAATACATGAACACATTTGAAGAGCAAGTAACCACCATAATAGAGTTATTAGGAAATGAACTCACAAAATGCAAAAGTGGTATTTTCCACATGCATCATATAGGGGCTGAGCACATGATTAACTTCTAAAAACTTTGTTAGGAATGCTCATGCCAAATTTCATGCAAATCCAAACCTCTTTGAGGTACTTTTGGATACAATCATTAAAAGGCTAGTTTGAACTTAAATTCAAATTCAAACTCCTTTCATCACATGAATTCAAAAGAGGGATTCATATTCACAATCAGAACATTTTTATGAGATCAAACACCAATTTTTACTCCATTTGGAGTTGATCTTGACATGGGCCATTTTGAGAAAAATTCAAACTGAATTTGAATTTCAGTTTGCCATTTGAAGCAAAACTCAGTCAAACCAATTTCTATTTTAAATCATTCAAACTTCAAATGGTCATTCAGTGGATTCATCAAAGTTTAGAGGGCATGAGGGTCCCAAATAATGTGCAACAGTAGGAAGTTAATTTTGGAGGACAAAAATTTGCAAGTGGGACCCACTGTCAGCCTCACAAGCCAAAGGAACCGCCTCACACCGAGTTGCTCGGGTTCCTGCACGCGCGCCTGCGAACGCCAGGGCGGGTAGCTTCTGCCAGCAGCTGTTCTCGGGTCCTGGCTGCCGATCACACATCCTAGACGCCTTATCTTCAATCCCAGCGTGCCACAGGACCATTTCACTCGCCACTCGTTGCTCACCCGCGCAGAAACAGAGCCACATACTCGCCACTCACTCGAGCTCCTACCTCCACCGTCGACTGGTCAGTTCAGAGACTTTCACACCACACCAAGGCCACAAACAGGATCGTCCGACTTCCCTCGACATCCTCAACACAACCCCAAGTTGATTCACGGCGTCTGTTGAGCTGTACCTGGCAATCTTCTTCATCGGGACAGAGCACCGCCGCCGGTAGGAATCTCCATCGCCCTACTACACCGAAGCTTCTCCGGCTCGGACAAACGGTCACAGAGGTTAGAAACCGAGTCTACTTTGTCCTTCTAGACCCGTGTGAGATCCCTCAACGCCGGTGAGGGGGGATTCCACTTTCCCCGTCGGCCGTCGTGTAGAACCCCGAGAGCCAAAACTAGAAAGTCGTCTTGATTATTTGATCACCAGAGTTTCTGGTCTAGCTAGAGCTAGAGTAGCAACCAACGATCACCTAGGCCTAATTCTAGCACGGATGATCCATCAGGTGAGCTCAGCACTGAGTTTTCGCCGCCGCCGGTGAAAATGCTTCGGATCACTGGTGAGGTCTACCTTCCCGGCAGTCTCCGGCCAGGAGGAGGGCAAGGTTAGCTTCCTTGTGTCACCGCAGTGCTGTACGATCCTTTAGTTGGTCGTGTTCGCTGCCGAAATGAGTTCTCACCGTCAGACCCGAACCGAATTCTGCCGCCGCCGTCGCCGATGAGGTTGCCGGCGATGCCGAGGTGCACGGAGTTGTCCGGCGGGTGTACCATGGTCCCAGGAGGGTGTAGGAAGAAACCGTTTGGAAAATTATCCATTGTCGGCCGAGAACCATGCGCGCCACTGCCTCTGTTAGTCGCTAGCTCGGGCGCCGGCGGGAGGGTGAAGATGATACTGTTTTGTGGGCCCCAGGTGTCAGCCATTTAAACAATTCGAGTTGATTTTCCTGTTTTCCCTCCAAAACTTTAGAAGCCCATAACATTGGATAGGATTGTCCAAATCGAGTGAAACAATTTTTTTGGATTCAACTCTCTGACTACTTTCCATAAAAACAAGTTTCACTCCATAAAACCCATTATTTCTCCAGAATTAATTCTCCAAAATTTAAAATATTGGGAATTTTAACTAGAGATTCCTTTTATGGAAAATTCTGAAATTTTGCCAGCATGTTCTTTGTAATATCCCTGAGACACATGAAAAATTTCAGATCCATCCGAGCTCATTTAGTCTACCTAATGGTGTGATTAAGGAAACTGGCCCAGAGAAAAAGAAAAATGTCCAGAAACATTTTTCAGAATTTCCCTGAACTTGTTTAGCTCATATCTTTTGCTGGTATTTCCCAAATTAGATGAAACCAATTGCATTAGAACTATCTGAAAGTCTAGTTTCCAAAAAGTCATGGCTTGATCCAGGAAAATCCCTAGAAAACCACAAGAGCTCTAGTCGTGGCCAAATACACATTTATTTGTGCAGGGCTCAAATGAGCTTTGCTTCAAATTAAATTGGGCCAAGTCTCTGTATAGGTTGTCACCAAACCACAGTAAAAATTTTACAGTAAAAAGAGCTGTCTATCTGTATTTATAATCTTCACCGTCTCAATTCAATACAAATGCATTCAAATTTGACACGCATCGTATTGTCATTTCGTGTAGTCGCTAAAATCAAAGAAGACCCGGAGGTCCTGGACTTTGTTACTCCGGAAGAACATTTAGACAACGACCAGCAGCAAGGCAAGCTCCAGTTTGCATTAACCCTTTTATAAAGTCTTATGTTTTGATCACTCACTTTATGCCTTTCCTACAAATGTGCATTAGAGTCTTGATTGGAAATCCAAATGCATAGCCAAGAGAATCAGGGGTTTTGGGATTAGGTTTTAAACCTCGAGTAGCCACTGCAATGCTAAAGTGGTATAGGTTTCGGTACAAGACGAGTAGTTGGAACTACTCGCGAGAATAGACTGGAGGCACACCACTCGGTTAGAAAGATAGACAATGAATCACATGGCAAGAAAATGAGACCGAGCGGAGTGTAACGGCAGCAAGACTTTGGGGCCTGGGTTCCATAGCTCTGCTTGTGTCGATTAAGGACCGAGCCATGTGAGGGCCTGTTGAACAAGCTACAATTAGAGAATATATGGGAATTAGGACCGAAGACCTACCTGATATATGGGAATGTGAGACCTATGTGTGCTGAATACATTGGCTTTGACGATAAAAGTTTTGAATACTACCAAAACACTTTTTTAACAAGGCCCGACTCTAGGTTCGAGCTCCTGTAAGGTCCGACAATAGGTCCGACTTGTTTTGGGTAGCTCCGGCAAGATCCGACGATAGGTCCGACTTGTTTTGGGTAGCTCCGGCAAGGTACGACGTAAGGTCCAACTTGCTTTGTCTAGGTCTGACTTATTTTGGCTAGGTCCGACTTGTTTTTGCTAGCTCCGGTGCTAGGTCCGACTAGCTTTGGTAAGTTCCGTGCTAGGTTCGACTAAGCTTTAGTAAGCTCCGGTGCTGGGTCCGACTAGCTTTGGTAAGCTCCGGTTCAAGGTCCGGTTAGCTTTGGTAAGGTTCGGAGCTTGATTGCAATGGTTCTGCTTTTAACTTGCAATGTTTCGAACTTGCTTTACTCTTATGGAAAGTTTGCTTAGTATTATTTTACTAAGTTTTTGGTGTGTTTTGGTGGTTATGGCTGATATCATTTTGCTATGGTTTACAACATGCTTATGTGAGGTGCTCACGTAAGATGTTGTAGTTTCGGAACTAACGAGAGTCAAGTCGAGGACTTGTGCTCGGAAGTATTGGTTGTTTATTCATGTGCAGGTGTTGCTTGAGTTCAAGACATGGCTGGTGATGGGATCCATTGAACTAGTCTTAGGGAGAAGATGAGGTTCAATAACCAAGTTCGGGAGGAATTGTGATTGAGTTGATCGGGAGGTCGCGCAGCATGTTTGGATCAAGAACAATGCATATGAAGGTATCGTGGACATTGTTTGAAGGTGTTTGCACGTGTGTAAGGAGTCATGGACGTGGCAACATGGTTCCAAGGTGTGGTGAAGAGATATGGAAGTGGAGATATGGTTGAAAAGGTTCAACCGGCTAGATTTTGCGCTCAGGCTGCGGCTGAGGCGGTTATGGTTTGTTTATAGAAAGTTTCGAGTTGATTATAATAGGATTTCGTGTTAGGCATGAAGTAGAGTTGTTTTAGGAATGTTTGGGACGTTCCTAAGGTGTTTGGAAGTCTTAAGATTGCTTCTATCTGCGTATAGAAGAGTCTTGAGCAGTATTGGAAAGTTACAGTTTCAATCCAAGGAGTAGGAGTCCTAGTTTGAATTGGATTGGCCATAGAGCTGGTTATATAACCAAGGGAGGCCAAGGCTCGTGGAGAGCATGACTTTGGGGCTGTTTCTATTGTGTTTTGATAAATAAAATTCGTATTCTAAAGGAACTTTTGTGCCTTGTTCGTCCGACTTGTTTCAGACAAGTTTTTCTCGTCGAGTTTCTGTTCAGCACTACCTTGCTTCGGTGGTTTTATCATAACTCGAGTTTTACAGATCTAATTGATGTGATTCTTTTTGGGTTGTCTTCACAATTTGATTATCTATCATCTGTGAAAATTTCACGGTCATTGAATTTGTGGTTTCTGATCTACACAAGTTTCTTTACAGTATTCCAGAACTGTTTTTCTCGCGTAGGACAGATTGACCTTTGTTCGATCTTTCGATCGTAACTTGAGTTTCTCTCAACGGATTTTCATGATTCTTGTTGTGAAGTCTTCGTGACTTGATTATATACAATCTATAATAGTTTTGTCACAGTTGAACAGGTTTATATTAGTTGCACACACAGTTTCTTTAACAGATCGGTTTTCTGCTGAGGGGTGTTTTGTTGCTTCCGCTGAAAAGTTTTTATCTACCATTCACCCCCCCCCCCCTCTGGTAGCTTTACACGTGTACTTCGATCCTATAATTGGTATCAGAGCCAGGTTGCTCTAATCTTCGTGATTTGCACGTGTTTTGACTAATCATCATGGAGAAATACTCCGCCAAACCTTGTGTGCTTAGTGGTATTGATTTTCAGGTTTGGAAGGCACGCATGGAATCTTTCATCCAGGCGCAAGGCTTTGCAATATGGGAAAAGGTGTACAAGCCTTACGATGTGCCTTCAAATGATCAAGTCACGGCTACAAACATGAGAGATGTCGACAACAACAACAAGGCTCGGAACTTGATCATACAAGGACTAACTCAGAGCGACTTCGACCGTGTTGCACACCTCCAATCGGCGTATGATGTGTGGAGAGCACTTTGTGACTACCACGAAGGATCCAACACGATCAAGGAGGTAAGACAGGATATGTTCAAGAAAGAATACATGCGCTTTGAGATGCAACCCGGTGAGTCCATTGATGACCTCTTTGCTCGCTTTAATAAAATTCTCAGCAACTTGCGTAGCGTCAATGTTAATTTTGCAGATGCTGAAAATGCTAGGCAATTACTAAGTGCATTAGACATGTCAATTTGGGAGATGAAAGTAACATCCACACGTGAATCCACTGTCATGAGTACTCTTACATTAGATGTGCTTTATTCTAAGCTAAAAACTCATGAAATTGACATTATATCACGTAAGAACCCAAATAAGACTATTGCATTTGTCTCACAACGTTATTTGCCTAGCTCCGTCCAATCATCTAGCAATACACTTGCTTTGCTGTCTTCACTAACCCTGGAACAGAGTGAGGAGTTTCCAGAGGAGGAGCTAGTACTTCTTTCTACTAGGTTCTCAAAAGCATTGCAAAATGTGAGAACTAGAAGGAGAGGAAGCTCCGGACCTCAACGATGCTTTCAATGTGGTAAGACAGGACAGTTTCCTACAGATTGCCCTAACATTTCAGGTCCTTCTAACCGTGATGAAAAGCAGAATAAAGTCAAGTCCTCTTTTGGCAACACCAACAAGAAAAAGAAGGGTTTTACAGGACGCAAACTGGTAAACAGTTTCATCACTGCACTTCAAGAACTTGGCTCGAGTGATGTAGACATTGGAAGTGATGAAGATGAAGATGATCTGTCAAACTTGTGCTTCATGGCGGGCAAATCAAAATCAAGTATGGAGGATGCAGAAAACAACAGTGACAACGAAGAGGTATGTCCTACTTGTGAAGAAATGTGTGATGCTATTTCTCGTGCCACTATTATTGTTAAGAAAAAGGACAAAATGCTTAGGGACAATGCTGTTAAAATTGAGTCACTAGAATCTGAAATTAATTGTTTAAAATCCTTGATTCCTAGTGATGATTCTTGTTCCTCATGTGATTTAATATATGAACAATTGTCCTCTCTAAGAAGTGCACACACCTCCACACTTGATAAACTTCAACTTGAAATCGAAAAGAACAAAAAGCTTGATGCACTTAATGATAAAAACTTGAAAGATGCTTGTTGTTCTACAATTGATTTGCATTGTTCTACTTGCGATGATCTTGATAAGAAACTATAAGATGCTATGAAAGAAACTTCTATATTGAACAATGATTTACGTTCTCATGAAGTTAAATATTGTTCCAATTGCAAATTAAAAGGAAAAACTTCATGTGAAATTTGTCTTGATCTATCAAATGAACTTGATAACATGTATAGGACATTAGATTGGTTTTGTAATGGGAATAAGAACCTAAACTTGCTGCTGAATTCTTCCAAGTCTTGCAATGATAAAATTGGTTTAGGTTTTGATTCACATGCTCATGCTAAGGAACATTCACCTAAAATTGTAAAATCATTAGGAAGTGGTTTGATTCAAACAGTTCCTAAACAAAAAGAAGTGGTTTTTAAATCTGCAGGAGTGTTGTCACATTCGGGTTCAAATAAGCATACTGCATGCTCATCTGGACATGAACACAAAGTTAAATTTCATTGTACCTATTATGGTAGAGATGGTCATGTCATAGATTTTTGTTATAGACTAGCTAAACAACATAAAAAGGAAAGAATGCAAGCTAGATCTTATAACTCTCATGCAAAATTTGCTGCACATACTAAACCGAATGTCAGGAACATGCAACCTGCTGTTATGAGTCAGAAATATTCAAAGTTTACCTCCGGAGCTTCAGTTTTTGCCTCCGGACCTTCTGTTTTTGCCTCCAGAGCTACTGATTTTCGTGCTACACAAGTAACACCTCATAGGTCAGTAGTTAAGAACAAAAATCTCAAACTTTGAGTCATAAACCTGCGGTCTTATCTCAGCTTTCGCATGTTATTCCTGCTGGACGTCGTGTGACTCAGTACTGGATTCCTAAATGCCTTTTAACTAACCCCAGTATTGAGTCATCGACGTATTGTGCTTCTATGTAGGTTACACGCTTGAGGATGGAGAACATTTGGATTGTGGATTCAGGTTGCTCACGCCACATGACCGGTAACAAAGAATGGTTCTCCTCTCTCTCTTTTGTGTCACGTGTAGAGAATGTTACTTTTGCCGATAATTCTTCAACTCCTATAATTGCTAAGGGTTTGGTTAGAGTAAATGATCACTACACTTTGAAGGATGTGGCAGTTGTCAAAAATTTGAAATACAACTTGCTTTCTGTTTCACAATTGCTAGATGAAAATCTAGAAATTATTTTCAATAAAAACTGCTGCAAAGTTGTAGGTTCAAATAGTGAGCTTATTTTTAACATGTCTCAGTTTGGAAGTGTTTTTAAAGCTAATTTTGATATGTCTTCCTCTAATCATAGATGTCTAGTTGCAAATGATTCCAAAGATTTATATTTTTGGCATCGTAGACTTGGTCACGTTGGCTTTGATCATCTCACGTGTGTTAGTGCTCTTGATCGCACACGTGGGCTGCCTAAGCTTAAAGGGGACAAAGAAATTGTGTGCTCTTCTTCTAGACATGCTAAGATGGTTGCAGGTTCACATGCTGCTCTCACAATGACCATGACAACTGAACCGGGTCAACTTTTACACCTTGACACCGTAGGACCTTCACGTGTTCAATCCTTCGGAGGTAAATGGTATGTTCTTGTGATTGTTGATGACTATTCTAGATACTCTTGGGTTTACTTTATGGCATCTAAGAACGAAGCTTTTAGTCACTTTAGAACTTTATTTCTTAGATTATCTATTGATCACCCAGGATCTTTAAGAGCAATTAGAAGTGATAATGGAACCAAATTTAAAAATCAATCGTTTGATCACTTTTGTGCTGAAAATGCAATAGATCATCAATTTTCTTCACCATATGTACCTCAACAAAACGGTGTTGTAGAGAGAAAGAACAGAACCTTAGTTGAGATGGCTAGGACTATGCTTGATGAATATCAAACTCCTAGGAAATTTTGGGCTGATGCAATTGCAACCGCTTGTTATGTCTCAAATCGTGTTTTCTTGCGTGCTAAGCTAGGTAAAACACCATATGAGCTCAGGTTTGGACATAGGCCTAGTGTCACACACTTTAGGGTCTTTGATTGCAAATGCTTTGCTAAGAAACATTGTAATCTTGATAAATTTGAAGCTAGATCTGTTGATGGCATGTTTCTTGGTTATCCATCTCATACTAGGGGCTACCGTGTGCTTTTACTTGATACTAAAAAAATTGTGGAGACTTGTGAGGTTTCTTTTGATGAATCTAGCCCAGATACTAGTTCAAATATTGCAGGTCCGGATCCATATCCGCAGGGGGAGAGTATTTTTGTTGAAGAAGAGGAAGAAGTGGTGTTGCTGCCCGAAAATTCAGCAGCTAATGACATTGTTCCAGCTCCTGATCTTGATCCACAGCCAGCACCGACGACCACCATTGCTGGTCCAGATCCTCCTCACGTCACAAGCTCATCTATTTGTGATGAACATGAAGAAGAATAAGCTTGTGAAGTGTCCACTCCCCTCCGGATTCTCAAAACTCATCCTCCACAACAAATTATTTGAAGCTTGCATGAACGAGTTACAAGATCCAGGTTTTTCGACCCCAATTCTCATGCTCATTCTGCTTTTGTTGCTTCTTTTGAACCCAAAGATATATCACACGCACTCACTAATGAATCTTGGATTATTGCCATGGAAGAAGAGTTAGAAAATTTTGAAAGAAATAATGTTTGGAAACTTGTACCTCCACCTCAAGGTCACAATCTAATTGGAACTAAATGGGTGTTTAAAAATAAACAAAGTGAGGATGGGGTTGTGGTTAGGAATAAGGCTAGGTTGGTTGCTCAAGGTTTCACACAAGTTGAAGGTCTAGATTTTGATGAAACTTTTGCTCCTATTGCTAGATTAGAAGCCATAAGAATTTTGTTAGCTTTTGCTGCATCTAAAGGTTTTAAGCTATATCAAATGGATGTTAAAAGTGCTTTTCTTAATGGCTACATATATGAGGAGTTTTATATCAAACAACCACCTGGTTTTGAAAATCCAAATTTTCCTAATCATGTTTACAAACTGTCCAAAGCCTTGTACAGTCTCAAACAAGCCCCTAGAGCATAGTATGATAGGTTAAAAACATTCTTACTTGAAAAGGGGTTTACCATGGGCAAGGTTGATAAAACTCTTTTTGTGCTGAAGCATGGCAATGACTCATTATTCATTCAAGTGTATGTGGATGATATTATCTTTGGTTGTGCTTCTCATGATCTTGTGTCCAAGTTTTCAGCTATGATGAGTTCAGAATTTGAGATGAGTATGATGGGAGAACTCACGTACTTTTTGGGGCTGCAAATCAAGCAAACCAAGGAGGGTACCTTTGTGCATCAAACAAAGTATACAAAAGATCTCCTAAGGCGCTTCAACATGGACAAACGCAAGCCTCTTCGGACACCAATGGGAACAGCAACAACACTTCAACTTAATGAAGATTGTGATCCAGTTGATCAAAAAGAATATAGAAGCATGATCGGATCACTTTTGTATCTCACGGCATCAAGACCGGACATACAATTCAGCGTATGTCTTTGTGCACGGTTTCAAGCCTCCCCACGTGCTTCACATCGTCAAGCTGTCAAAAGGATTCTCAGGTACTTACATGGAACTCAAGAATTTGGCATTTTTCTTCTTTCTTCCTCAACCGTTACTTTGAAAGCTTTTTCCGATGCTGATTTTGGGGGTTGTAGGATTGATAGGAAAAGTACTTATGGTACTTGTAATTTTCTTGGTAATTCACTTGTTTCCTGGTCCTCTAGAAAACAAAGTTCAGTTGCACAATCCACAGCCGAATCTGAATATGTAGCTGCTGCTAGTGCTTGCTCACAAATTCTTTGGATTGTTCAAACCCTTAAGGACTATGGGGTTGATCTAGATAGTGTTCCACTGTTTTGTGATAACACTAGTGCCATTTGCATTGCTAAAAACCCCGTGCAACATTCGAGAACTAAGCACATTGACATTAGGTATCACTTTCTCCGTGATAATGTCGAAAAAGGGAACATTGTGCTTCACCATGTAGATACCGAACAACAATTGGCTGATATTTTTACAAAACCTTTGGATTTCACTCGTTTTTGTTACATTTGTAGTGAAATAGGGGTTATGCATCCTCATGGCTTAAATTGAGGGAGAATTTTGAAACTTGGGAAGTCTATGTGTGAATCTGAAATTAAAATAATATGAGCATAGTATTTCATGCATATATGACTTTGTGATTCCTTTTTCAAGCTGAAAGTTCTTACTACATTACTCGTGTTATACATTTTGTAGCTTTTACCATGTCTAGTAATTGGAATAATTACTTACACTAAATCTGGTCATGGTCGAACTTTCTTGTTGTTTTGAACTTGTTGCATGCTCATAAGTGCTTTTAATCATAAAGAATTAATCAAGTAATCAACTCACATGTTGAGTTTTTATGTTCAAATAAAAAATGAGAAAAGATCAAGAGAATATGCATGCATCGCACTTCTTCTTTTGAGATGGCTTATCATTGCACTTAGATATGACCTTGAAAGGAGTTGTGTATGACTAAAACCATGTCCTTAAGCTTCTGACTGTCAAATGACATAGGCTTGGCTTGGTTGGTTAGAATAAGGCTGATGCTGCATATAATCTCTTGCAAATGTCATAAGATCAAAATTTGTGCTTTAAATGATAAATAAAATGCAGCAACAAGTGTCATGTTTTCAGGTCTTGAAATATTAAGTTTGTGAGATCATGACTTGCTTAAATTGAAAATTACATTTGATCTCTAGCATGGCTTACACTACTTTATGTATCTCATTGATGTGATACTGTAAGTTACTTGATAGTATGATTTGGATGAGCTTTGTTTTATATGTATATGTTATAATGTGCTCATAACAAATTAAAATTTCTCTTTTGTACCTTGCTGAATACATTGTCAAAGGGGGAGAAATCAATCACATATTGCACACATTCACAAGTGTCACATTCACAAGTGTTTTGGCACGATTCTTCTTAGGGGGAGAATTTTTGGTATTTTTGTTTTTTTCTCATTTTATTTCTGATTTACAAAGGGGGAGAAATTGTTTTCAAAACTTTTCATGTGAATAAGCCAATGTCCGGATTTTAAGTGGTGTTGCCAATGCATTCATCAAGGGGGAGATTGTGAGACCTATGTGTGCTGAATACATTGGCTTTGACGATAAAAGTTTTGAATACTACCAAAACACTTTTTTAACAAGGTCCGACTCTAGGTCCGAGCTCCTGCAAGGTCCAACGATAGGTCCGACTTGTTTTGGGTAGCTCTAGTTGTTTTGTCTAGGTCTGACTTATTTTGGCTCGGTCCGACTTGTTTTTGCTAGCTCCGGTGCTAGGTCCGACTAGCTTTGGTAAGTTCCATGCTAGGTCCAACTAAGATTTAGTAAGCTCCGGCGCTGGGTCCGACTAGCTTTGGTAAGCTCCGGTTCAAGGTCCGGTTAGCTTTGGTAAGGTTCGGTGCTTGATTGCAATGGTTCTGCTTTTAACTTGCAATGTTTCGAACTTGCTTTACTCTTATGTAAAGTTTGCTTAGTATTATTTTACTAAGTTTTTGGTGTGTTTTGGTGGTTATGGCTGATATCATTTTGCTATGGTTTACAACATGCTTATGTGAGGTGCTCACGTAAGATGTTGTAGTTTCGGAACTAACGAGAGTCAAGTCGAGGACTTGTGCTCGGAAGTATTGGTTGTTTATTCATGTGCAGGTGTTGCTTGAGTTCAAGACATGGCTGGTGACGGGATCCATTGAACTAGTCTTAGGGAGAAGATGAGGTTCAACAACCAAGTTCGAGAGGAATTGTGGTTGAGTTGATCGGGAGGTCGCGCAGCATGTTTGGTTCAAGAACAATGCATATGAAGGTATCGTGGACGTTGTTGGAAGGTGTTTGCACGTTTGCAAGGAGTGCATGGACGTGGCAACATGGTTCTAAGGCGTGGTGAAGAGATATGGAAGTGGAGATATGGTTGAAAAGGTTCAACCGGCTGGATTTTGCGCTCAGGCTGCGGCTGAGGCGGTTATGGTTTGATTATGGAATGTTTCGAGTTGGTTATAATAGGATTTCATGATAGGCATTAAGTAGAGTTGTTTTAGGAATGTTTGGGACGTTCCTAAGGTGTTTGGAAGTCTTAAGATTGCTTCTATCTGCGTATAGAAGAGTCTTGAGCAGTATTGGAAAGTTACAGTTTGAATCCAAGTAGGAGTAGGAGTCCTAGTTTGAATTGGATTGGCCATAGAGCTGGTTATATAACCAAGGGAGGCCAAGGCTCATGGAGAGCATGACTTTGGGGCTGTTTCTCTTGTGTTTTGATAAATAAAATTCGTATTCTAAAGGAACTTTTGTGCCTTGTTCGTCTGACTTGTTTCAGACAAGTTTTTCTCGTCGAGTTTCTGTTCAGCACTACCTTGCTTCGGTGGTTTTATCATAACTCGAGTTTTACAGATCTAATTGATGTGATTATTTTTGGGTTGTCTTCAAAACTTGATTATATATCATCTGTGAAAATTTCATGGTCATTGAATTTGTGGTTTCTGATCTACACAAGTTTCTTTGCAGTATTCCAGAACTATTTTTCTCGCGTAGGACAGATTGACATTTGTTCGATCTTTCGATCGTAATTGAGTTTCTCTCAACGGATTTTCATTATTCTTGTTGTGACGTCTTCGTGACTTGATTCTCTACAATCTATACTAGTTTTTTCACAGTTTAGCACGTTTAGATTAGTCGCACACACAGTTTCTTTAACAGATCGGTTTTCTGTTGAGGGGTGTTTTGTTGCTTCCGCTGAAAAGTTTTTATCTACCATTCACCCCCCCTTCTGGTAGCTTTACACATGTACTTCGACCCTACAGGGTAGGAAACCGGTGTAATTCGGGTAGAGATATGTTGAGGCATTGCTTGTCGTCCAGAGGGTAGGTTGAGAGCAGCGAGGTGTAAATCGGCTAGCGGGCACCGAGGATGCTCCACGTAGAGACCTCCTGCTCGGGATGATAGGACTGATTCAACACTTGGATAACGGATGAAAGGTGGTTGCTAACGATGTCCGTGATGATTGCTGTAGGCAACATCGAGTATGGGCGTACGTGACGGGTTATTCGGGTAACCCTACAGGTGTAAATCGATTATAATCGATTGTTGGGACCCTCGGTGTGACGGACCGAAATCCGTACCTCCCAGGACCTCAGAGGGTGGTGCCGCACGATGCGACACCTGACAGCACACATCATAAGTAAACCATTGTATTACATTGAAAACAAACTGAATATGTATAAAAAGTAGTACAAACCTTCAGTTTACAGCTATTTACAGAGTTTACTACAGCGTAAATATACAACTCACGCCCACCTAACTAGCAAAAGTTGGTTGTCCCACCCTACGGACAACCCACACTAGCTGCACCCAGCCTCAGCGCGGCATGTACGGCTCCCACTGAGCCGTAGTCCCCGATGGAGGGTAGCCCTCGCCGGTGGACTCGTACTTTGAGTCCGTGGGGTACTCCTCACCTGCAAACACTTATAGCAACAACCGTGAGCACGATGGCTCAGCAAATCTTAACCGACTCTCCTACACATGAAACTATACATGCAGGTCATAAAAAAGATAGGATGGTAATTTGCAGCAAAGGACACGCCTACAAGTTCATCCTTAATTCATCTTTTAGCCACAAGTTAACAGTTCATGAAACTGAAATTTAGTGAGCATTATGTGGTGGCACACATGTAGCAATACAAGTTATTCATAACAGAAATATAACATCACATCATTCCATATTTTATCTACGTCATGACACAGTGAACAAGCGGTAATCACAACACAGCACGCTCACCCCGTGTCGTACGGGACAACCTTTCACAAAACAGCCCAAATGTCGAACCGGTCGCATCCAAAGGGACAGGAGGTTCCCTACACGGATCATCTCTCTATGCCCGTTAGCAGATTTCCACCTTGCTGCCCTCAACCTACACCTATAAATCGGTGCATTATGCCTCGACACCCGGAGGTATAGGTTACATCAGTTTATCGGAGCCCATATATCCGATATGTCTTCGATATATTCAAAACTTATTCAGCGAGGCCGCACACGGATCGGTCCTCAGTCGACACGGACAGGGCTACGCACACAAGACTTCCTCTTGTTGCGTCCTAGCCCCTGCCTAATCTCATTTTTCTTGCTAAAGTTGTCTCCCATCTCGAACAACCCCGTGTGTCCCGAAACCTATACTCACGAGTAGATTCCAACTACTCGACTTGTACCAAAGTCTATAAACATTAAGCACAGCATGAACTACTCGAGGAGTTAGACACTACCCTCACTCTTGTTGGAATAATCTGGTTATGCATTTGGGGTTTCATCCATCCTACACCTAATGCACATACATACCTCAAGCTAAATGTATATAAAGCAAAACTTTATAAAACTTGTTAAAAGCAAACCGGGGCTTGCCTTGTTGCTGCTGGTCAATAGTACATAATTCAGTTAGAGTCTTCTCTCCCTTGAGGCTTTATCAACTGATTCACTTCCATGAATTCACTCCGTCGACTCCGTCGTCGACCGCCTTTGTTATAAGCACTATCGACATGTATATGTACAAGTTTCATAATGCAATTCATATAATTAAAGACTTGAATTTGTGAAGAACAGAGGAATGTGTGGAAGTGCTAAGAATGAGCCACAGCAGATCCGAAATTTAAACTCCAGTCGCTGACATGTGAAACCCGCCTGAGTCTTCTTCCTCCTCGGGCTATTTCCCGCGCCCGCGCTGCTCCCTCGCCAGCCCTCACCCGGAGCTTGCCGGACCAGCATTTCCGGACATCTCTCGGCCGGAGACTCGCCGCCTGTGAGTTTGGGAGGCCGGGGAACACGTTGGTGAGGTCTACTCGGGCTGCCAAGGGTTGGAACACCGTCGGCGACGTGCGGCGGCTACGGAACGACTTTGGCACCGTCGGCCGGCCAACCTAGCGCACCAAAAGCTCGGCCAACCCGCTCTGAAGCACCAGTGGTTGATCATGAAGCTCGGCAAGTAAGAACGGGCGCGTGAAAACACCTCCAAATGGGTTCTCACCGTGCGTCCAATCGATGCCACCGTACACGCACTCGGAAAAGCTTGAAATACGCCGCTCCGAGTCGGTTTCAAGCTAGGGTTACTAAAGGGAAGATGGTCGCCGACTAGCCCAGCCCGTGTGCGCAAGATTTGGTGAGCTAACAACAATTAGGGAGGGAGAATTTTTAGTTCCCATCCCAGACGGTCTGTGGTGGTGCACTGGGAGAAAAACTCCGAATTCGGCCGCTAGAGATCACTGCTTGAGCTGAGCTTCAGGGAGAAGCACCACGGTGGTCCAGCGCACCTTTGAGCATCTTTGCTTGAGTGTGAAACCCACTGTGGTGAGCTGTCTGTGTGAACACCGATCGCCACTTTGTTTTGGGTCGCCGCGGAGGAACTGTTCTAGGGATAGGGAACCCATAGCTCGGGCTGTTTTTTTGTGCCAAGCGAGTGGAGGACAAGCGCGCCGTTCTGTTTTACAGCTCGGAGTGGAGTTGCACGCTCGGGTTGGTTGGTTTCTGTTGATCGACCGATGTGCGGTGCTCTGCTCTCGGTGGTAGCTCGCGAGGAGGAAGCAAAGTCTGTTGCTTCGGCCTGTGAGGGAAGAGATCACGTTGAGAGGGAAGGAAACACACACCCTGGTCACCAGCGTGCGCAATTCAGCGGGAAGGTGGCACGGTTCAGCCTCGGTGGCGTCCGGTGAGTGTTCGGCTGCTCGAGTGAAACAGAGAACAGTGTCGGTTCTCTGTGTGTGCAGTTGACATATGGGGTCCACCCCTCTCATTTGATATTCCTCCACTGCGCTTTGAGATTCCCACACAACCGTTATCCGAATTTGACCAAACTTGGAGGGTCGGCCAAACATGATGTGAGAAGTTGGAATCCAAACTCAGAATTCAAAATTGAGCACGTTTGGTTCAGTTCCCCAATTCAAATTTGAATTTGAATGTGCTCTCAAAGATTCCTTCGAATAAATTGTAGATGAGCTCCAAAATTCTCCAAATGCGGAACGTAAGCTCTTTAATACCTGAGGAATGCAGCGGTGATCTCACATATAGGTGTTTGGACAATCTGAACATGAATCCTTTTACAAGATTCAAAATTGAGTTTAAATTTCCCTCCTCTTCTACTCGTAAAGGATGTGCACATGAGTGAGATTTGTGGAGTGAAATTCTTTCGTCATGTTAACATGTATTAAGCATGGGCTAAAGAAAATTTTTAACTCCCTCAACAGACCATTTTTTGGTTCATTATTTCTTGTGACACAACATGCCCATTTTCTTCTCTTCATAAGTTGAAAACAAACTTTAGAAAAGTCAGGGCTGTTACATTCCCCCCCCCTAAAAAGAATCTCGTCCCGATATTCCAAAAGAAGAACGAGACAGGAGAGGTAATGCCAAGCTATACGACGATAAAAGTTCTGGATAGTTCATGCAGAGGTAATCTTCACTTTCCACGTTGTTTCTTCTGTGGTATGATTACTCCACAGCACCTTGTAAAATCTTAATGTCCGGTTCCAGTTGTTCCGGATCCTTTCGTCGATAGTATGAACCGGTCGCTCGGTGTACGCATGATCCGGCTTCAACTCGTCGATTTCTTTGGTACGGACAGCAGCAGTATATTTGAGGCACTTCCACAGCTGTGACACATGAAAGATGTCGTGAACACCAGCAAGGCTTGTCGGTAGTTCCAGCCAGTAGGCTACGGGTCTGCACTTCTCCCTGATAGCAAATGGATCTAAAGCTTGGGGAGCAAAATCTCCCCTTTACATC
This sequence comes from Neostapfia colusana, assembly GCA_030760725.1. Taxonomy (NCBI): domain Eukaryota; kingdom Viridiplantae; phylum Streptophyta; class Magnoliopsida; order Poales; family Poaceae; genus Neostapfia; species Neostapfia colusana. The sequence continues at coordinate 112,118,767 of JASWHV010000001.1, forward strand.
GAACCGGTGAATTCCTTTCATCGGGGACACACTAAGATAAACATGTTCTCCGCCGTCGGAATGCAACGGTCTACGCCTTTGATCATCGTAGCTTTTCTGTCGGGATTATGCAGCCTTCCAGTTCGCTTGTATTAACCGAACTCGGCTGTGGGCTTTGTTGACTAAATCGACCCCGAACAATACTCTTTCGCCGTACTCACACCACTTCAGCGGTGTGCGACATTTCCGGCCGTAGAGAGCTTCATATTATGAGGTATAACTATACGGTCTTTACACCATAGAGTATCCTCATTGTCCTTTCAGAAACACCTCATCTTTCCGTTTTCTATTCTTCTCCGTGTGTGAGACATACCCTTGTCTCTCTTTTGAACCTCAGCAATCTCTCCTCAGATTGTTGGAATGAGAGCAATGTTATAGAGTGCTCCATACGGAATGACACGGAGACTTGGTTCCTCTTCTTCCAACTCAGTAATAGTCCAGTTGTGAACGTGGGCTTTCTGACTAAGCGCGTCGGCAACCACGTTCATTTTTCCCGGATGGTAGTGGATCTCGATGTCATAATCTTTTATGAGCTCCAACCATCTTTGAGAATACCCTTGCCCCAACCCGTTGAGCGACTAAAATATCGATGCGGGCAGGGTACTTGTTCTTTATAGTGACGGCATTGAGCGAACGATAATCAAAACTTAGTGTCCCGTCGTTCTTCTTAACGAACAGCGCAGAGCAACCCCAAGGTGATGAGCTTGGTCGTATAAAACCTTTGCTCATGAGTTCACTTAGTTGTTCCTTCAACTCCGCTAGTTCATAGGGTGCCATCTTATACGGCCTCCGTGAAATCGGTGTTATTTCCGACGCCAGTTCAATCTTGAACTTGACGTCCCGTTCGCCGGCATGCCCGGTAACTCATCGGAAACACATCGGTTATCCACGTCGCACAGCATACTCCATGCAGTCCACCAAATAAGAGTAAAACATAATGACGGTAAACATGCGAGACATTTCGTACATGGATAATGTAATAATTTTCACAAGATACACCATTACCAGACCAAATACAAATTAGTGAAATCTGAATTGACGGACTTCCTCTTTGGAAGTTCATATCAACTAGATTTGGTCACTACGAGAAGTTAATATCACTTTGTCATCACGTATACTATCATTTTTCTTCAATACGACACAAACATGGTCTCTAGCAAAAGAACTTGAGTAGGTAATATACTCAAGTCTTTCACTAGTTGAATATAACCACTCATGAGTATGTTCTACTCCATTGGAAGTAATCAAACCCCCCCCCCCAAGGTACAGCAATCTCTCAAATGAGTTCAACTGTCATTCCCTCTGCCCAGAATGACCAGTTTCTACATATCCCAGATTTGACCTGGTACCTGGCATTTTCATGACTCAAGTTGAATACCAAAGTTAAAGTTAACTTCAGTAGATTTCCAACGAGTATTTATTTGCCCCCATATCAGCTCTGGTTAAAAAGTTATGATAATTCAAGGTCAACAGAATTTCTGGAAGAATTTCAACAGCACTTCCTTTAGAAATTGCTGTTTTCCACTCTAATTTCCACTGAATTCCATGCTGCAACTGCAAAAACTTTGAACTACAACGATGTAACACATCTCCAAACCTTTCCAAAAATGTATCATATGATAATTTTAGATTTTTGTACCGGAAGTTATGCTTGAAAAAACAGCACAGTCCAGAGAGTGTTTTACCTCTGTCCTGTTTCTGAACAGTTTACAATCATCTGGACTTTCAACCAGTTTGATGTGTGATTCTGTTCTAGAAGTCTACAACAAAGTTGTAGAGCACTTGAACCTGTTTACAGAACTATATCCCACACCTCCATTGGCTAATCAACCTGTGAGTTATGCTCTGTTAAAGTGCAGCAAACTTGCTGCCAAAAAACAGAGCACTCTGTTTTTCAAGTCTTTTGAGCTGAACTAATCAACTTTTTAATTCTTCTACAAACCCAGAGTCCTAAAGGTTAACACTTGGTTACCTTAATTCCCTTTTCAACATTGTTTTTAATGCAATCATGACATTACATGTCGGTACTACGTTCCTCACAAAATGGAAAATCCTAACCGGCTTACACCGGCATATACGTATCCATCGGTGGCACTAAGACGATCACTCGCAAACGTGTTCTACTCAAACTATGGTTTCGTGGTTAGTGCCTGCATAAATTACACACAATCATCAGGTCCGGCTGCACACCGAACCCGGCCCCAATACAGTTCCATACACCCGTCCGTCATCACTCGCACGGGTGTTCTCAAGCCAAACACGCCTTGAGCTACGTATTCACGTTACTAACCACGTGACGGGGTCTTCCATACTTGCCCGTAGCACGCCAGGGAAGGTGTTGCTCGAGTACCCCAAACAACATGAAGATTCGTAGAGGATACTAAAGCTCGGCGGGTTACCTGCCACCCGTGAGGCTCCACCCTTCAGCTTGTGTGCACTGGTGGACAGCGCTTACATGCACCCCCCAAGACATATGAAGTCCCGAGATGCATGATTTTCTGATATAACACATAAGTTAGGTTGCCACCTTCATATTAGACTAATATAGTAGTCCTTATTTGGGCATACTAGTGAATCCTCACTGTAATCCTAAGTTTTCCCGTAATATTGTCCTTATTTAGTGTGCTATCCCGTAAGCAGCTCTGATGCCGGCCTGTGACGGACCGAAATCCGTACCTCCCAGGACCTCAGAGGGCGGTGCCGCACGATGCGACACCTGATAGCACACATCATAAAGAAATCATTGTATTACAATGAAAACAAACTGAATATGTACAAAAAGTAGTAGAAACCTTCAGTTTACATCTATTTATAGAGTTTACTACAGAGGAAGATAAATATACAACTCACGCCCACCTAACTAGCAAAAGTTGGTTTTCCGGCCCTACAGACAACCCACACTAGCTGAGGGGCGTGTACAGCTCCCACTCAGCCGTAGTCCTCGACGGAGGGTAGCCCTCACCGGTGGACTTGTACTCCGAGTCCGTGGGGTACTCCTCACCTGCAAACACTTATAGCAGCAACCGTGAGCCTGATGGCTCAGCAAGTCTTAACCGACTCTCCTACACATGAAACTCTACATGCAGGTCATAACAAAGATAGAATGGTAATTTGCAGCAAAGGACACGCCTACAAGTTCATCCTTAATTCATCTTTTATCCACAAGTCAACAGTTCATGAAACTGAAATTTAGTGAGGATTATTTGGTGGCACACATGTAGCAATACAAGTTATTCATAACAGCAATATAACATCACATCATTCCATATTTTATCTACGTCACGACACAGTGAACAAGCGGTACTCATAACCGCGAGGGACGGCGAATCGAATCGATATACACCTGCAGGGATACTCGAATAGCACGTCACGTATGCCCACACGTGGAGCTGCACACAGCACGCTCACCCCATGTCGTACGGGACAACCTTTCACCAAATAGCCCAAACATCGAACCAGTCGCACCCAAAAGGACAGGAGGTTCCCTACACGGAGCATCTCTCTATGCCCGTTAGCGGATTTCCACCTTGCTGCCCTCAACCTACACCTATAAATCGGTGCGTTATGCCTCGACGCCGGGAGGTATAGGTTACATCAGTTTATCGGAGCCCATATATCCGATGTGCCTTCGGTACATTCAAAACTTGTTCAGCGGGGCCGCACACAAATCGGTCCTTAATCAAAATGGACAGGGCTACACACACAAGACTTCCTTTTGCTGCGTCCTAGCCCCTGCCTAGTCTCATTTTTCTTGCTAAAGTTGTCTCCCATATCGAACCAACCCCGTGTGTCCCGAAACCTATAACCGCGAGTAGATTCCAACTACTCGACTTGTACCGAAGTCTATAAACATTAAGCACAGCATGAACTACTCGAGGAGTTAGACACTACCCTCACTTTTGTTGGAATAATCTGGTTATGCATTTGGAGTCTCATCCATCCTACATCTAATGCACATACATACCTCAAGCTGAATGTATATAAAGCAAAACTTTATAAAACTTGTTAAATGCAAACCAGGGCTTGCCTTGTTGCTGCTGGTCAATAGTATATAATTCAGTTAGAGTCTTCTCTCCCTTGAGGCTTGATCAACTGATTCTCTTCCATGAATTCACTCCGTCGACTCCGTCGTCGACCGCCTTCGTTGTCAGCACTATCGACATGTATATGTACAAGTTTCATAATGCAATTCATATAATTAAAGACTTGAATTTGTGAAGAACAGAGGAATGTGTGGAAGTTCTAAGAATGAGGTGTTTGCCTCTGTTGTGCAAAGGAACTTAAAGAGAGAAACCCTTCTGCCTATAGGAACTTAAGTCCTAATGGTCTATGTTGCATAATAGGTATATGAGATGGCTGAAAAGCTTTGAATGAAACTGAAGATTAGGAACTCCACTGAATTCAAAACTTTTACAGCAAGTCATACACTACTCAGTGACTTAGCTTGCCAAATGGCAGCTAAAGTGAAGGGAAATTGTGCCCCTCATAATTCCCTCAAGATTTCCTATGTATTTCTTATATACATAAGAATGAAAAACCAATACAGGGAGTTATTTGTCTCAACTTGAGCTGAAACTTTACATGTGAGATTATGATCACAACAAAGTACTTTGGTCCAACATTCAGGACTTTTCATTGAGTAGTCCCTCCAGAATAATTCTATAAGCAGTTATGCTACAAGGAATTAATTCTGAAGTGATGTGCATTTTCATGCACAATCAAGTGGACTACCATTCCAAGTATGGATCATAGAGCATTTCTAAATTTTCCTATGATTTTTGTAGCTAAGGATTGCCCAGAACTGATTTTACAAAGGAAGATCATTTTCTAAAAAAGTTTCTGGACAATTTTAAGCACAGCAGATTGTACTCTGGGAATTCTTATTCAATTCAACTTCAAATGAGCTAAAACTTTGCTAGAAGTTCAATAATATCCTAAATAGTACTCTGGAAAATTTTGAGGATTTTTGGATGAACCAAACTCCCTCAATAATTCTTTTTCAGAAAATCTTCAAAGAATTTTCCAGAATTTATTATTGACTTTCATACAAATTGGGGTTCATATTTGGATCTACCTTTGCAAAATGAATCCAACCCAATTTTAATCACTCAATTTGGAGGTTCCTACACAAAGATATGAATTTCTAAAGTTGGAGCTAAATCTGGAATTGTTTTTCTATTGCAAACTTGAGTTGGGCCCACTATTTAAACTGCAGCCAATGAAATGCGAAGACACATGAGGCTGCAGGGTTTTAACTGTGTAGCCACACCAGATACAGAGCCACAGCAGATCCGAAATTTAAACTCCGGTAGATGACACGCGGGACCCGCCCGAGTCTTCTTGCTCCTCAGGCTATTTCCCGCGCCTGCGCTGCTCCCTCGCCGGCCCTCACCCGGTGCTCACCGGACCGGCATTTCCGGCCATCTCCCGGCCGGAGACTCACCGCCTGTGAGTTTGGGAGGCCGGGGAACACGTCAGTGACGTCTACTCGGGCTGCCAAGGGCCAGAACACCGTCGGCGACGTGCGGCGGCTACGGAATGACTTCGGCACCGTCGGCCGGCCAACCTAGCCCGCCAAAAGCCCGGCCAACCCGCTCTAAAGCACCAGTGGTTGATCATGAAGCTCGGCAAGCAAGAACCAGCACGTGAAAACACCTCCAAATGGGTTCTCACTGTGCGTCCGATTGATGCCGCCATACACGCGCTCGAAAAAGCCTGAAATACGCCGCTCCGAGTCGGTTTCAAGCTAGGTTACTAAAGGGAAGATGGTCGCCGGCTAGTCTGGCCCGTGTGTGCAAGATTTGGTGAGCTAACAACAATTAGGGAGGGAGAATTTGGAGTTCCCGTACCAGACGGTCCGTGGTGGTGCACCGGGAGAAAAACTCTGAATTCGGCCGCTAGAGATCACCGTTTGAGCTGAGCTTCGGGGGGGGGGGGCGCCATGATGGTCCAGAGAACCTTTGAGTGTCTTTTCTTGAGCGTGAAACCCACTGTGGTGAGCTGTCCACGTGAACACCGATCACCGCTATGTTTTGGGTCGCCGCGGAGGAACTGTTCTAGGGCTAGGGAACCCGTAGCTCGGGCTGTTTTTTTGTGCCGAGGGAGTGGAGGACGAGCACGCCGTGCTGTTTTGCAGCTCAGAGTGGAGTTGCACGCTCGGGTTGGTGGGTTCCTGTTGATCGACCGACGTGCGGCGCTCTGCTCTTGGTGGTAGCTCGCGAGGAGGAAGCAAAGTCCGTTGCTTCGGCCTGTGAGGGAAGAGATCACGTCGAGAGGGAAGGAAACACACACCCTTGTCGCCAGTGCGCGCAATTTAGCGGGGAGGTGGCGCGGTTCAGCCTTGGTGGCGTCCGGTGAGTGTTCGGCTGCTCGAGTGAAACAGAGAACAGAGTCGGTTCTCTGTGTGTGCAGCTGACATATGGGGTCCACCCCTCTCATTTGATATTCCTCCACTGTGCTTTGAGATTCCCACACAACTGTTATCTGAATTTGACCAAACTTGGAGGGTAGGCCAAACATGATGTGAGAAGTTTGAATCTGAACTCAGATTTCAAAATTGAGCACGTTGGGTTCAGTTTCCCAATTCAAATTTGAATTTGAATGTTCTCTCAAATATTCCTTCAAATAAATGATAGATGAGCTCAAAATTTATCCAAATGGCGAACTTAAGCTCTTTAATACCTGAGGAATGCAGTGGTGATCTCACATATAGGTCTTTAGACAATCTGAACATGAATCCTTTTACAAGATTCAAAATTGAGTTTAAATTTCCCTCCCCTTTTACTCGTAAAGGATGTGCATATGATTGAGATTTGTGAAGTGAAATTCTTTCCTCATGTTAACATGTGTTAAGAATGGGCTAAAGAAAATTTGTAACTCCCTCACCTGACCATTTTTGGGTTCATTATTTCATGTGACACAACATGCCCCTTTTCTTCTCTTCATAAGTTGAAACCAAACTTTACAAAAGTCAGGGCTGTTACACTCGGGTCCTTGCAGCGTGGCATCAGAGCATCGTTAAGGTTTATCGCATTTAAAAATGTTAGATCTTCAAAAACTCGGTGAGGAACGAGTTATTAGCCCATATAAGGATGTTATTAGTGTATAGAAAGTGGCAATACTAATATGTTTGCTATGTCATAAAATCATGCATCTCGGGACTCTTTATGTCTTGGGGTGCATGTAAGCACTGTCCACCAGTGCGCACAAGTTTAAGGGTGGAGCCTCACGGGTGGCATGTAACCCGGCCAGCTTTAGTATCCTCTACGACTCTTCATGTCGTTTGGGGTATTCGAGCAACGCCAGTCCCCGGCGTGCTACGGGCAAGTAGGTGGAGACCCTGTCACGTGGTTGGTAACGTGGACACGTAGCTCAAGGCGTGATTGGCTTGAGAACACCCGTGCGAGTGACGACGAACGGGTGTATGGAACTGTATTGGGCCTGGGTTCAGTGTGAAGCTGAGGCCGATGATTGTGTGGTTTATTGCAGGTAGTCTAACCACAAATCAGTAGACGAGTAGAAAACGCGTGCGAGAGACGTTTAGTGCCACTGAATTAACGAAGCCGGCTAAGTCTGGTATAGGTTTTCTTGGTGAGGAACGCAGTACCGGCATGTTTGTGGTAACGCTTCGACGTTACACTCCACTAAATGAACAAATTCATTGTAAAAGTTGATAATTTTGATCCAGAGCACTAAAACTTCGATTTAACTCCTTCCCTTGATCAGGATTTCCTAAGTAAGCAAGTTTCAACTTATGTAAGACTAGGAACAGAGTCCTCTGTTTTCGGCTATAATATTGCTGAAGTTATACAGAGGTTAGAGGTCGAGTATTTTCGATGTTGGGGTTGTATGATACATTTCTGGAAAGCTTTGGAAGAGCTTTACAACTTTTCTATTGATTTCCAGAGGTGTTTCATCCCTTAACTGGTTGAAAAGTGCAGTAGAGTTAAAACTGTCCAGAAAACAGAGCAGAGCAAATACTCTGTTGCTCTCTGTAAATGAGCATAATTTCCTGCATAAAAATCCAAAAATAGCAAATGAAACAGTTCTGAAAAGTTCATGAGATATTACAACTTTGTAACAGAAAGTTTTGTCAAATTTGGGGTAGAATTAACTGGAATTCTTGGATCAAATCAGTACCTCAAGCAGGGAGGTGCTGCCCAATTTTCTCCAGAAATTCTGTTGACTTTGACATCTCATAACTTTTGAACCAGGACAGATCTGAGGTCATATAAATACATTCTGGAAATCTATTGAAGTTAGCTTTAACTTTGAGGTTGAACTCCAGAACTTAATTTGCACTTAACATGGTCTAAATCTGGGTAGGAGGGAAACTGGTCAGTACTGTCATTTTGGACAGCAGACTAGAAATGAAATTTGTTCCAAGTTTGATTTATATTTCCAAGTTTTATGAGTTCAATGACATGTTTTATGTTATAACTCACTGATTTACTGTTGAAAGTAATATTTGACCTTTTTCAAATATGTTTCTACAGATGGCAGAGGATAAACAATTGGGGAACGGATGGGTGGTATCCCATTGTTCTCAACGCAGTGGGTATCCGGATTTATTGAAGCTAATGCTTCAATATTTTGGGTACGTGGATACGCCGGGATTCCTTACCAAGGAATAAGGCGAGGAGGGTAACAAGACATGGACGGTTCATGTCGATGTTCCAGCAGGACCCATGCCACCGGGTTGGGCACCGTTCACCATCACGGTGAAAGAGAGACACCCAGAAGACATGTGGCAAGTGGCAGCCCGCGACAACATGTCGCACTTCTGCCAACTACACGTGAGAGCTATGGAGAGCACTCCATACGCGCTTGTCCCGGTGGAGGGGCGAGCTAACCACGTGTGGTGGGAGCGGTACCTTGCAGCAACTGATCCGAGTTGCCCAAGGTACAATCCAGCGGAGGTGAACCTCAGCCTCCATTTGACGGCAGGGAAGAACGTGATGGACAGCCAAGCTGTCCATACGGCTCAACTTGCCGCGGAGCTCAAGTAGAGCACAAGCTGCCGACCATTTCGAGAGTGCTCATAACATACTACGTAATGTGCTTCTTCCGACGATTAAGCGACTGAATGAGCAGCATAATCAGTCGAGTCGTCTGAAGAAGACGGGGAAGAAAAGCCATGTTGACATCACGGCTATGCAGCAACAAGTCCAGGCTTTGACCCAGCAGAACGAGGTCCTTACTCAAGAGCGTGATGACGTGATTCAGTAAGGCCAAAACTGGGAGATGGACTACAACCAGGCCATGGACGAGGTGCATGCTTTGCAGGACCTCGTACCTCCGGTAGTGGGCTTACCGATGGTAGGTGTCATACCCGTGGTTCTCGGTATTCTGGTGATGCCGGAACCTGAACCTGAAGTGGAGGTCATAGACCAGGAGCCACCGGCAGAACCAGCGGAGTATGAAGACCCGCAGGAGGTCGACTTCTACTCTGAGTAGTGAGTTTACTGTTGCCGAGTAGGGCAGTGAGGGTGGTGTGTAATAACTTTTGTAACAGCAAAATATCGTTGTAAAAAGTAGCGTGTGTGTATGTAGTGACGACATGAGCACGACTTCTCGGAACCCCGAGAATAATGTATCTTGTATAAAGTTTTTGCTTTATCAATATATGTGAATGTTGTGCAATTTTCTCCATGTGGCACCGCAGTACCTACAGTTTTCTACGGAATTTTGAGTATGACATGTGCTGGCCATTGCTGTTTTGAATTTCAGAATGACCCGCACTCGTGCCAACCCTGAGGTTGGGTGTTCCAGTCAGGGGGGAGAGGCCTCCCAACAGCCTCCCGAGACTTCCTCGGGACAGCAGCAGCAGCAACCACAGCCACCACCACCGCCAACGGTCACATTGGCAGATATGGTTGCGGCCATGGCGGGCTCACACCAGCAGCACATCGAGCTGCTGCAAACCTTGATCACGAATACGTCTCGTACAGAGAGGCGCCAAGACCGGGAAGAACATGAGTAGAGTTCTTACTCGGATTTCCTCGCGACACATCCCCCGGTATTCTTGCGGGCAGATGAGCCCATCGATGTGGACAACTGGCTCCACACGATGGAAATGAAGTTTGGGCTGCTCCAAGTGAGTGAGCAGCGGAAGACACAGTTCGTGGCCCAGCACCTTATGGGGTCCGCAAGCGCTTGGTGGGGAAATTTCTGCGCCTCGCAACCCACCAAGCGAGTGCTGACCTGGGCGGAATTCCGGACGGCCTTCAGGGCCTATCATATACCGCTAGGTCTCATGAAGAGAAAGACGCAAGAATTTCTCCACTTGCAACAAGGGAACTGGAACGCACTGGAGTATGCCAGGGCGTTCAATGATCTCGCGCTCTATTCTTCTCATCACGCCGAACGGATGAGAAGAGGCGGGATTTCATTTACCAAGGGCTAAATCCGCTCCTGAAGGACAAGCTTGCGATGTTCAATCGCGGCAGCCTCAACGAAATGATTGATGCTGCGATTGTTCAGGAGGACTCCGACAAGGAGTTGGCTGCAGCGGAGAAGAAGCGCAGCGCACCGCAGAGCAGAAGAGAGGGAGGTGGTCCTCCCCAGAAATAATGGACGGTGTATCACTCACCATCGGGTCAACGCTGGCAGCCACCGCAGCGACCGATGCAGTTCCGCAATCGGCCGTATCCACAGCTGGCGTTCCGACCGGCCTTACCAGCACCTCCACAGCAACAACAGCAGCAGCGGGCGATGCCGCGTGCGTTTTCACCTCAGCAGCGCATGCCAGGTTTTCGTCCCCCAAGCATCGGCCAGCCACCGTCCACATGTTACAAGTGCGGTCGCCAGGGGCATTTCGCCAACAATTGCCCCGAGAAGCAAGGCAGTGGATTGGCACCACAGTTTTCGAAGAGGAAACAGCCCCGGAATCCCATTAGTGCGCAGCGGGCAAACCCTAAGCCCGGCAACGTCCATCAACTCACCATAGAGGACGTACCGGAGGGAGAACACATCCTTGCGGGTATGTTCCAACTCCACAAACATCCCGCCATAGTCTTATTTGATTCGGGTGCCACACATGATTTTATTAGCCAAGCATATGTTGCTGAGCACAGTTTACAAATACTACCCACCTAGAGTCCATATTTGATTTGTTCACCGGGTGGTAGAATTTCAGCAAGCGTAATGGTCTCAAAAGCACCGTTATGCTTAGGGGGAATGGTATACCCCACGTCTCTCATAGTCTTATAGGGACAAAAGGTCGATGTCATCCTAGGGGTGTTGTTGCTAAACCGCCATGGTGCTGTTTTAGACACCGTCCTTCGAGTCGTGCATTTGCATCCGGAGATGCACGAGTCTCATTCTTTATTTCTGGACAGTCCAGAAAACAAAACTTTCAACCGTATACCAATCCACCTCCATCAGATTGGAAAATATTCCAGTAGTCCGTGAGTTTCCCGACGTATTCCTGGATGATTTACCGGGTATGCCGCTCGACCTAGAGGTGGAGTTCAAGATTGAACTTGCACCGGGAACAATGCCAATATCCCGAAGGCTGTACAAGATGGCGCAAAATGAATTGGCAGAATAAAAAAATGCAGTTGACGGACCTGCTGGAAAAGGGGTCTATTAGGCCGAGCTCCTCGCCATGGGGCTGTTTGGCATTATTTGTGAAGAAGAAAGATGAAATGTTGCTGCTTTGCGTGGACTATCGTCCACTAAACGCCGTTACGATCAAGAACAAGTACCTGTTGCCACGGATCGACATGTTGTTTGATCAGTTGCTCGAAGCAAAGATCTTTTCCAAGATGGGCATAAGATCAGGGTACCACCAGATTGAAATACAGGCTGAGGATATTCCGAAGACGGCATTCTTGACGAGGTACGGGCTTTATGAGTACCTGGTCATGTCCTTCGGTCTCACCAATGCTCCAGCTTATTTCATGTACTTGATGAACTCGGTATTCATGACAGAGCTGCACAAGTTTGTCGTGGTCTTCATCGATGACATCCTGGTTTATTCCAAGTCTGAGGAAGAACACGCGAAGCACCTGCTTATAGTCTTGCAACGGCTGCGAGATCACATGCTATACGCGAATTCAGCAAGTGCGAATTCTGGATATCGCAAGTACCTTTACTCGGGCATATTATCTCAGCGAAGGGCATCGCTGTAGACCCGAGCAAGATTACACAAGTGCTGAATTGGAAGTCCCCGAGGTATGTCCACGAGGTACGAAGTTTCCTCGTACTCGCGGGATATTATCGGAGGTTCATTCTGAACTTCTCGAAGATTGCCAAGCCTATGACCGAGCTGCTGAAGAAGGCTACCAAATATGTTTGGAGTCCATCATGTGAAGAAGCATTCAATGCTTTAGTGAAGAATCTAACATCAGCACCGGTTTTGGCGCAGCAAGACACAACAAAACCGTTTGATGTGTACTGCGATGCATCCAGCATTGGGCTCAGATGTGTGCTGATGCAAGACCGAAGGGTGGTCGCGTATGGATCACGGCAGCTCCGGAATCATGAGAAAAACTATCCAACTCATGACTTAGAACTCGGTGCCGTGGTACTCGCACTTAAGATGTGGAGGCATTACCTACTTGGTAACCTCGTACATTTATATACCGACCACAAGAACCTCAAGTACATATTCACTCAGAAGGAGTTGAACATGAGGCAAAGAAGATGGTTAGAGCTGATAAAAGATTATGAAATAGAAATCCATTATCACCCTGGCAAGGCAAACGTGGTGGTGGATGTGCTGAGTCACAAATCACATGTTCATAATCTGACCATCACCCCGTTGGAAGAGAGTGAGCCACCAATGTATGTGGTTCCCCATGGAGCTCTTTACAACTTAGCTCTTACCCCCACCATCCCTGAAGAGATAGCGGCAGCCTAGAAACATGACAAGGGTATGTCGCATTTGCGGAGATGTGTATACAGTGGGGAGCTGAAATGTTTCCGAAATGATGGAGATGGTGTCCTGTGGTTCAAAAACAGGATAGTCGAACCCCGTAACCCGGAATTGAGGAAGAAAATTTTTGACGAGGCTCACTTGTCAAAGTTTTCTATTCACCCCGACAGCAACAAGATGTATCAAGAACTCAGGGGCAAATTTTGGTGGACACAGATGAAGCAGGAGATTGCTAAATACGTGTCCGAGTGTGATACATGCCGAAGGCTTAAGGCTGACCACATGAAGAAACCGGGATTACTACAACCGCTAGCCATTCCTGCCTGGAAGTGGGAGGATGTGAGCATGGATTTCATCATTGGCTTACCCACTACATTTAAGAAACATGATTCAGTGTGCGTGATCGTCGACCGTCTCATGAATGCTGCCCATTTCATCCCGGTCAATACCAACTACAACACCAAGAAGTATGCTTAACTGCACTTCTCACAGATTTTATGCTTATACGGCATACCCCGCACTATTATCTCGGATCCGGGCACATTATTTGTGTCTCGTTTTTGGGAGCAGTTACATGCTGCCTTGGGTACGAAGCTGATCCATAGTTCAGCGTACCATCTGCAGACGGATGGGCAGAGCGGAAAAATCGAATCCTGGAAGATATGTTATGGGCTTGTGCTATCAACCACGCTAAGAATTGGAATGATCACTTACCGTTAGCCGAGTTTTCGTACAATAATGGGTACCAGGCCAGCATCAAAATGGCACCCTATGAGGCGCTATACGGAAGAAAATGCCGCACATCGCTGAATTATTGTGAGTCTGGCGAAAGGGTTACTTTCAGGATTGATCTTGTCAACAATGCGGAAGAAAAAGTTTGGCTGATTCAAGCGAACTTAAAAGCCGCCCAATCCCGACAAAAGCAATAAGCGGGCCGCAGAAGATGCGCTCTACAATTCGAGGTCGGGAATCACGTGTATCTACGTGTGTCTCCAATGAAGGGCATGAACAGATTCGGGGTCAGAGGAAAGTCGGCACCTTGATTCATCAGTCCATTCCAGGTTCTGGAACGATGTGGATCCATTGCATACCGGCTGGAATTACCAACGACACTCTCCGGTGTGCACAACATCTTCCACATTTCTCAGCTGAGGAAGTGCCTCAAGTTTTCAACCACCGTTCAGCTGGGAGATATCGAGGAACTGAAACCGGATCTCACGTATCGGGAGGAACCGGTTCAGGTCATTGATGAGAAGGCCTGAACCACACGTAACCATACGTTGTGGTTCTATAAGATATTGTGGAGTAATCACTCCACGGATGAAGCAACATGGGAAAGCGAGGAGTTTCTTCACGCAAATTATCCTGACTTTTTAACGCCGCACATCCGGTAATTTTCCACCGTCCTCTCTCTCTCATTTTTACCTTATAATCTCGAGACGATATTCTTTTAAGGGGGGAGGAGTGTAAGGGCCCAAGTTTTTCACTTGCTAAAAGTGTTCATCACCCACACACTTCACCTCATTTGTTGTAAATACATGAACACATTTAAAAAGCAAGTAACCACCATAATAGAGTTATTAGGAGATGAACTCACAAATTGCAAAAGTGGTATTTCCCACATGCATCATACAGGGGCTGAGCACATGATTAACTTCTAAACTTTGTTAGGAATGCTCATACCAAATTTCATGCAAATCCAAATCTCTTTGTGGTACTTTTGGATACAATCATTAAAAGGCTAGTTTGAACTTAAATTCAAATTCAAACTCCTTTCATCACATGAATTCAAAAGAGGGATTCATATTCACATTCAGAATATTTTTATGAGTAAGTAAGCCCCTCACCTTCCCTTTTTGGAGTAGAGGCATTAATTTGGAACCGCGTGCATCTAAAGCACACACCAATTTTCACTCCATTTGGAGTTGATCTTGACATGAGCCATTTTGAGAAAAATTCAAACTGAATTTGAATTTCAGTTTGCCATTTGAAGCAAAATTTAGTCAAACCAATTCTCCATTTAAATCATTCAAACTTCAAATGGTGATTCAGTGGATTGAATAAAGTTTAGAGTGCATGAGGGTCCCAAATAATGTGCAACAGTAGGAAGTTAATTTTGGAGGACAAAAATTTGCAAGTGGGACTCACTGTCAGCCTCACCAGCCAAAGGAACCGCCTCGGCAGGCAGCTGCTGCCAGCATCTGTTCTCGGGTCCTGTCCATCGACCACACATCCTAGCCACCCTATCTTCAAGCCCAGGGCGCCACAGGACCATTTCACTCGCCACTCATTGCTCACCCGCGCAGAAACAGAGTCGCATACTCGCCGCTCACCCGAGCTCCTACCTCCACCGTCGACCTGCCAGTTCAGAGACTTTCACACCGCACCAAGGCCACAAACGGGATTGTCCGACTTCCCTCGACGTCCTCAACACAACCCCAGTCGATTCACGGCGTCTGTTGAGCTGTACCCGGCGATCTTCTTCATCGGGACAGAGCACCGCCGCCGGTAGGAATCTCCATCGCCCTACTATACCGAAGGTTCTCCGGATCGGACAAACGGTCACAGAGGTTAGAAACCGAGTCTACTTTTTCCTTCTATACCCATGTGAGCTCCCTCAACGTCGGTGAGCCGGAATTCCACTTTTCCCGTCGGCCGCCGTGTAGAACCCCGAGAGCCAAAATTACAAATTCGTCTCTATCATTTGATCACCGGAGTTTCTGGTCTAGCTAGAGCTAGAGTAGCAACCAACGATCACCTAGGCCTAATTCTAGCACAGATGATCCATCCGGTGAGCTCAGTGCCGAGTTTTCGCCGCCACCGGTGAAAATGCTTCGGATCACCAGTGAGGTCTACCTTCCCGGCGGTCTCCGGCCAAGAGGAGGGCAAGGTTAGCATCCTCGTGTCACCGCGGTTCTGTACGACCCTTTAGTTGGTCGTGTTCGCTGCCAAAATGATTTCTCACCGTAGGACCCAAACCGAATTCCGCCGCCGCCGTCGCCAATGAGGTTGCCGGCGATGCCGAGGTACACGGAGTTGTCCGGCGTGTGTACCACGGTACCAGGAGGGTGTAGGAAGAAGCCATTTCGAAAATCATCCATTGTCGGCCGAGAACCGTGCGCTCCACTGCCTCTGTTCGTGGCGAGCTCGGACGCCGGCGGGAGGTTGAAGATGACACTGCTTTGTGGGCCCCGGGTGTCAGCCGTCTAAACAATTTGAGTTGGTTTTCCAGTTTTCCCTCCAAAACATTAGAAGCCCATAACTTTGGCTAGGATTGTCCGAATCGAGTGAACAATTTTTTTTTGGATTCAGATCTCTGAGTACTTTCCAGCAATACAAGTTTTACTCCATGGATCCCATTATTTCTCCAGAATTAATTCTCCAAGGTTTAAACTGTTGGGAATTTTAACTGGAGATTACTATTATGGAAAATTCTGAAATTTGGCCAGGATGTTCTTTGTAATATCCCTGAGTCAACGAAAAATTTCAGATCCATCCGATCTAATTTAGTCCACCTAATGGTGTGATTAAGGAAACTGGTCCAGAGAAAAAGAAAAATGTCTAGAAACATTTTTTAGAATTTCCCTGAACTTGTTTAGCTCATATCTTTTGCTAGGATTCCCCAAATTAGATGAAACCAATTGCATTAGAACCATATGAAAGTCTAGTTTCCAAAAGTCATGGCTTGCTCCATGAAAATCCCTAGAAAACCATAAGAGCTCTAGTTATGGCCAAATACACATTTATTTGTGCAGGGCTCAAATTAGCTTTGTTTCAAATAAAATTTGGCCCAGTCTCAGTTTTGGTTGTCACCAAACCATAGTAAAAATTTCAGAGTCAAAAGAGTTGTCTAGATATATTTATAGTCTTCACCGTCTCAATTCAATACAAATGCATTCAAATTTGACACGCATCGTATTTTCATTTCGTGTAGTCGCTAAAATCAAAGAAGACCTGGAGGTTCTGGACTTTATTACTCTGGAAAAACATTTAGCCAGTGACCAGCAGCAGGGCAAGCTCCGGTTTGCATTAACCCTTTTATAAAGTCTTATGGTTTGATCACTCACTTTATGCCTTTCCTACAAATGTGCATTAGAGTCTTGATTGGAAACCCAAATGCATTGCCAAGAGAACCAGGGGTTCTGGGCTTAGGTTTTAAACCTTGAGTAGACACTGCAATGCTAAAATGGTATAGGTTTCCTTACAAGACGATTAGTTGAAACTACTCGCGAGAATAGGCTAGAGGCACACCACTCGGTTAGAAAGATAGACAATGAATCACATGGCAAGAAAATGAGAACGAGTGGAGAGTAAGGGCAGAAGGACTTTGGGGTCTGGGTGCCATAGCTCTGCTTGTGACGATTGAGGACCGAGCCGTGTGTGGGCCTGTTGAACAAGATAGAACGGTACCGAAGATCTACCGGATATATGGGAAACAGGAAACCGATGTAATTCTAGTAGTGATATGTTGAGGCATTGCTTGTCGTCCAGAGGGTAGGTTGAGAGCAGCGAGGTGTAAATCGGCTAGCGGGCACCGAGGATGCTCCGCGTAGAGACCTTTTGCTCTGGACGATAGGACCGGTTCAACACTTGGCTAACGGATGAAAGGTGGTTGCGTATGACGTCCGTGATAGTTTCTGTAGGCAACATCGAGTACGGGCGTATGTGACGGGCTATTCAGGTAACCTTGCAGGTGTAAATTGATTATAATCTGGTCCCTCGCGGTCAGTGAGTACCACTTATTCACTATACCGAGACGTAGAAAGAACAGGATAGTTGTCATGGTAAAAGTTGCTGATTATAATCCTGTTTTTGACTTATGTTACAATTGAGTGTTTACATTGCAAAGTTTTGAATATATATGAGAAGCTCACTTCGGATTATCCAAACCTACGGGAACTCATTTCGGAATGTCTGAACTTGTCGTACACATGAGCTGCATGTGTTTTTCACTTTGGACTGTCCGAACTTTTCTTTGTGGAATGCATAGTGGCTGTTTTGGACTGTCCGAACTTTCTACGTGATGAAAAATTTGTGCGGCTGTTATGTTTTTAACTTGCAATGTCTCAAACTTGCTTTTTGGCTTATGGGAAGTTTGCTTAGTATTAATTTACTAAGTTTTTTATGCGTTTTGGCTGATCATGGTGGGTATTATCTTGCTATGTTTGCAACATGCTTATGTGAGGTGCTCACACGAGGTGTTGTGGTTTTCGGACTAATGTGAGTCAAGTCGAGGACTTTTGCTCGAAAGATTTGTTTGCTTATTCATGTGCAGGTGTTGCTTGAGATCAAGACATGACTGATGGCGGTGATCCATTGAACTAGTCTTAGGGAGAAGATGAGGTTCAACAACCAAGTTAGGGAGGAATTGTGGTTGAGCTGATCGGGAGGTCACGCAACATGTTTGGGTGAAGAACAATGCATATGAAGGTGTTGTGAACGTTTTGGAAAGTATTTGCACGTATGCAAGGGGTGCATGGAGGTGGCTACATTGTTCCAAGGCGTGGTGAAGAGATATGGAACTAAGATATGGTTGAAAAGGTTCAACCGGCTGGATTTTGCGCTCAGGCTGCAGCTGAGGCGGTTATGGTTCATTTATGAAAAGTTTCGAGTTGGTTATAATAGGATTTCGTATTAGGGATGAAGTAGAGTTTTTTAGTAATGTTTGGGACGTTCCTAAGGTGTTTGAAAGTCTTAAGATTTCTTCTATCTGCGTATAGAAGAGTTTTGAGTAGTTTTGGAAAGTTAGAGTTTGAATCCAAGTAGGAGTAGAAGTCCAAGTTGGATTGGGTTGGCCTTAGGGCTGGTTATATAAGCAAGGGAGGCCAAGGACTGTGGAGACCATGACTTTGGGATGTTCCTCTTGTGTTGTTGATCAATAAAATTTGTATTTTAGAGGAGCTTTTGCGACTTGTTCGTCCGACTTGTTTTTGGCAAGTTTTTCTCGTCGAGTTTCTGGACAGCCAGAAATTGCTTTGGTGTTTCAACCATAACTCACTTTTTACTGAAATAATTGTCGTGATTCTTTTTGCGTTGTCTTCACAACTTGATGCTATATAATCTATGAAAATTTCATGGTCATTGGATTTGTGGTTTTTGAGTTACATGAGTTTCTTTACAGCATTGCAGATCTGTTTTTTACTCGGGTAGAACAGATTGACCCTTGTTCGATCTTTTAACCATAACTTGAGTTTTACTCGACGAACTTTCATGATTCTTGTTGTGCTGTCTCCGTGAATTGATTCTATATAACCTATACTACTTTTGTCACAGTTTTAACACGTTTAGATCGATCTCACACACTTGTTTCTTTAACATATTGGTTTCTACCGAGGGGTTTTGTAGCTTCCGCTGAAAAAGATTTAATCTACCATTCACCCCTCTCTGGTAGCTTTTCACGTGCTCTTCGATCCTACAATTGGTATCAGGGCCATGGTGCTCTAATTTGTGATTTTCATGTGTTTTACTAATCAACATGGAGAAATACTCCGTAAAATCCTGTGTTTTTATGGCGTTGATTTCAGGTTTGGAAGTCTCGCATGGAGCCTTACATACAGGCGCAAGGTTTCGCAATATGAGAAAAGGTCTTCAAGCGCTTTGTCATTGCCTTCAAACGATGAAGTTACGGCTGCCAACATGAGAGACATCGACAACAATAACAAGGAGCGCAACTTAATTATTCAAGGATTGACTCAAAGCGACTTCAACCGTGTTGCACACTTCCGATCTGTGTATGACGTGTGGAAAGCACTATGAGACTACCACGAAGGCTCCAACACGATCAAGGAGGTAAGACAAGATATGTTCAAAAAAATAATACATGCATTTTCAGATGCAACCCGGTGATTCGATCGATGACTTCTTTGCTCGCTTTAATAAAATTCTCAGCAACTTGCGCAGCGTCAATGTTAATTTTTCAGATGATGAAAATGCTAGGCAATTGTTAGGTGCATTAGACATGTCAATTTGGGAGATGAAAGTAACATCTATTCGTGAATTCACTGTCATGTGTACACTTACTTTAGATGTGCTATATTCTCAGTTGAAAACTCATGATGTTGACATAATTTCACGTAAAAACCTCAAAAGTCCCTTGCATTTGTCTCACAACGTGACATGCCTAGTTCTAGTCCATTTTCATCATGTGGAACACTTACTTTGCTGTCCTCTCTAACCCTTGAACAAATTGAAGAGGTTGCAGAGGAGGATCTAGCGCTTCTCTCTACTCGGTTCTCAAAAGCATTGCAAAATGTGAGAACTAGAAGGAGAGGAAGTGCTGGTTCACAACAATGCTTTGAATGTGGTAAGATAGGACATTTTCGTACAGATTGCTCTAATCTTTCAGGTACTACTTCATGTGATGAAAAGCAAACCAAGTTCAAGTGCTCTACTGGCAACAACAACAAGAAAAAGAAGACTTTCATAAAACGGCAAATGATGGAACACATTCTCTCCGCACTCCTAGATAACAACTCGAGTGATGTGGACTCCAAGAGTGATGAAGATGAAGACAAAGTGGCAACAATGTGTTTCATGGCGGGCAACTCAAGATCAAGTACGGAGGAAGCATAACACAACAGCGACGATGAAGATGTATGTCCCACTTGCGAAGAAATGTGTGATGCTATTTCTCGTGCCACTGTTGCACTTAATAAAAAGGACAAAAAACTTAGTGACAATGCTGTTAAAATTGAATCACTAGAATCTGAAATTAATCAGTTAAAATCTTTGATTCCTAGTGATGATTCTTGTTCCTCATGTGAATTAATATATGAACAATTGTCCTCCTTAAGAAGTGTGCACACCTACACACTTGATAAACTTGAACTTGAAATTGAAAAGAACAAAAGGCTTGCTGCACTAAATGATAAAAACATGAAAGATGCTAGCTGTTCTACAATTGATTTGCATTGTTCTAGTTGTGATGGTCTTGATAAGAAACTACATGATGCTATGAATGAGATTTCTATTTTGAACAATGCTTTACGTTCTCATGAAGTTAGATATTGTTCTAATTGCAAACTAAAAGGAAAAACTTCATGTGACAACTGCCTAGACTTGTCTATTGAACTTGATGACATGCATAAGACACTAGAGCGGTTTTTAGTGGGAATAAAAATCTAAACTTACTGTTGAATTCTTCTAAGACTTGCAATGATAAAACTGGTTTAGGTTTTGATTTTCATGCTCATGCTAAGGCACATCCACCTAAGGTTGTAAAGTCATTAGGAAGTGGTTTGATTAAAACAGTTCCTAAATAAAAAGAGGTTGTTTTTAGGTCAGCAGGAGTGTTATCTCATTCATTTGCTAAAACACACGTTGCTTGCTCTTCTAGACACGAACATAAGGTTAAATTTCATTGTACTTACCGTGGTAGAGATGGTCATGTCATAGATTTTTGTTATAGACTATCTAAAACAGAAAAGAAGCAAAGAATGCTAGCTAGATCACGTAACAACCAAGCAAAACTTGATGCACGTGCTGAACCGAATGTTAGACACTTGCAACCTGCTGTAATAAGTCAAAAACATAGAAAATTTGCTCCCAAACCTACTGTTTATTGTGCTATACAAGACACACCTTGTACATCAGTAGTTGAGTGCAAGAATTCTCAAACTTTGGCTCATGAACCTACTGTTTTATCTCAACTTTCGCGTGTTATTCCTGCTGGACGTCGTGTGACTCAGTACTGGATTCCTAAATGCCTTTTGACTAACCCCAGTATTGAGTACTCGACATATTTTGCTTCTATGTAGGTTACGCGCTTGAGGAAGGAGAACATTTGGCTTGTGGATTCAGGTTGCTCACGCCACATGACTGGTTTACAAAGAATGTTTCTCCTCCCTCTCTTTTCTGTCATGTGTAGAGAATGTTACTTTTGCTGATAATTCTTCAACTCCTATAATTGCTAAGGGTTCGGTTAGAGTTAATAATCACTGCACTTTAAAAGATGTGGAACTTGTTAAAAATCTGAAGTACAACTTTCTTTCTTTTTCACAATTGCTAGATGAAAATCTTGAAATTATTTTCACTAAAAATTGCTGCAAGGTTGTAGATACAAATGGTGAGCTTATGTTTAACATGTCTCGTTTTGGAAAAGTTTTTAAAGCTGATTTTGACATATCATCCTCTAAGCATAGGTGTCTAGTTGCTAATGATTCAAAAGACTTATATTTTTTGCATCGTAGACTTGGTCACGTAGGCTTTGATCATCTCACACGTGTTAGTGGTCTTGATGCATACGTGGGTTACCTAAGCTCAGGGGACAAAGAAATAGTTTGTTCTTCTTGTAGACATGCTAATATGGTTGTAGGTTCACATGCTCCACTCACAATGACCATGACAACAGCATCGGCGCAACTTTTACACCTTGACACCGTAGGTCCCTCACATGTTCAATCCTTTGGAGGAAAATGATATGTGCTTATGATTGTTGATGACTATTCTAGATGTTCTTGGGTTTACTTTATGGCATCTGAGAATGAAGCTTTTAGTCATTTTAGAAGTTTGGTTCTTAGAATTTCACTTGATCACCCAGGATCTTTAAAAGCAATAAGAAGCGATAATGGAACCGAATTTAAAACCAATCATTTGATCACTTTTGTGCTGAAAATGGAATAGATCATCAATTTTCTTCATCATATGTACCTCAACAAAATGGTGTCGTAGAGAGAAATAAAAGAACCTTAGTTGAGATGCCTAGGACTATGCTAGATGAATATCAAACTCCTAGGAAATTTTGGGCAGATGCAATTCAACAGCTTGTGATGTCCCAAATCGAGTTTTCTTGCGAGCTAAGCTAGGAAAAACCCCATATGAGCTTCGGTTTGGACATAGACCTAGTGTCACACACTTTAGGGTCTTTGGTTGCAAATGCTTTGTTAAGAAACATGGTAATCTTGATAAATTTGAACCTAGATCTGTTAATGTCATGTTTCTTGGTTATCCATCTCATACTAGAGGCTACCGTGTGCTTTTACTTGACACTAACAAAATTATGGATACTTGTGACGTTTCTTTTGGTGGAGCTAGCCTAGATACAAGCTCTAATATTACAGGCCAAGATGCATATCCGCAGGGGGAGTTGTTGAAGATGAGGAAGAAGTGGTGCTGCTGCATGAAAATTCAGAAGCTAATAATGTCGTTCCTGCTGCTGATTTCGATCTACAACCAGCACCAACAACTACTACTGCTGGTAAAAATCATCCTCAAGCTACAAGTTATTCGGTTGTTGATGAACATGAAGAAGAAGGAACTTGTGAAGTGCCTACTCCCCTCCACGTCCTGAAAAGACATCCTCTGCAACAGATTATCAGAAGCTTGCACGAACGAGTCACACGGTCCAGGTTTTTTGATCCAAACTCTCATGCTCATTCTGCTTTTGTTGCTTCTTTTGAACCTAAAGATATATCACACGCAGTCACTAATTAATCTTGGGTCATTGCTATGCAAGAAGAGTTAGAAATTTTTGAAAGGAATAATATTTGGAAACTAGTTCCTCCACCTAATGGTCCCATATTGATAGGAACTAAAGGGGTGTTTAAAAATAAATAAAGTGAGGATTGTGCTGTGGTTAGGAATAAAGCTAGGTTGGTTGCTCAAGGTTTCACACAAGTTGAAGTTCTAGATTTTGATAAAATATTTGCTCCTGTTGCTAGATTAGAAGCCGTAAGAATTTTATTAGCATTTTTTGCATCTAAAGGTTTCAAAATATATCAAATGGATGTGAAAAGTACTTTTATTAATGAATACATAGATGAGGAGGTTTATGTTAACCAACCACCAGGTTTTGAAAATCCAGATTTTCCTAATCATGTTTACGAACTGTCCAAAGCCTTGTATGGTCTCAAACAAGCCCCTAGAGCATGGTATGATAGGTTAAAACATTCTTACATGAAAAGAGGTTTACCATGGGCAAAGTATATAAAACTCTTTTTGTGCTTAAGCATGGCAATGACTTACTATTCGTTCAAGTGTATGTGGATGATATTATCTTTGGTTGTGCTTCTCATGATCTTGTGTCCATGTTTTCAGCTATGATGAGTTCAGAATTTGAGATGAGTATGATGAGAGAATTCACATACTTTTTTGGGCTGCAAATCAAACAAACTAAGGAGGGAACATTTGTGCATCAAATGAAGTATACAAAAGATCTCCTTAGGCATTTCAACATGGAAAACAGCAAGCCTCTTCGGACACCAATGGGAACAACGACAACACTTGAACTTGATGAAGATGGTGACCCGGTTGATCAAAATGAATATAGAAGTATGATCGGATCACTTTTGTACCTTACGACATCAGGACTGGACATACAATTCAGCGTATGTCTTTGTGCAAGATTTCAAGCTTCCCCAGGCGCTTCACATCGTCAAGCCGTCAAAATGATTCTCAGATATTTACATGGTACTCAAAAATTTGGCATTTTTCTTCCCTCTTCCTCAACCGTTACTTTGAAATCTTTTTTGGATTCTGATTTTGGGGGTTGTAGGATTGATAGTAAAAGTATTTCGGGTGTTTATCATTTTCTTGGAAATTCCCTTGTTGCTTGGTCCTCTAGAAAGCAAAATTCAGTTGCACAATCCACGGCCAAATCTGGATATGTAGCTGCTGCTAGTGCTTGCTCACAAATTTCATGAAT
Organism: Neostapfia colusana; assembly: GCA_030760725.1. NCBI lineage: Eukaryota > Viridiplantae > Streptophyta > Magnoliopsida > Poales > Poaceae > Neostapfia > Neostapfia colusana. Next base: position 112,143,327 of record JASWHV010000001.1, read on the forward strand.
TGTTCAAACACCAAAGAATTATGGGGTTGATTTAGATAGTGTTCTGCTGTTTTGTGACAACACTAGTGACATTTGCATTGCTAGAACATTCTAGAACAAAGCACATTGACATTAGTTATCACTTTCTCCGTGATAATATTGAAAAAAACATTGTGTTTCACCATGTAGACACTGAACATCAATTGGCTGACATTTTTACAAAACCTTTGGATTTCACTCGTTTTTCATTCATTCATAGTGAAATAGGGGTTATGCATCCTCATGGCTTAAATTGAGGGGGAGTTTTGCAACTTGGGAAGTCTATGTGTGAATCTGAAATTAAAAGATAATATGAGCATAAGTGTTTCATACATATATGACTTTGTGATTCCTTGTACATGCTGAAAGTTATTACTACAACACTAGTGTTATAAATGTTGTAGTTTTTGCCATTTCTAGTAATTTGAATAATTACTTATACTAAATCTGGTCATGATCAAACTTTCTTGCTGTTTTGAACTTGTTGCATGCTCACAAGTGCTTTTAATCATGAAAAATTAATCAATCCATAGCTCACATGTTAAGCTTTTAAGATCAAATAAAAAATCTGAAAAGATCAAGAGAATATGCATGCATCACACTTTTTCATTTGAGGTTACTTATTATTGCACTGTGATATGAACTTGGAAGGGGTTGTGTATGACTAAAACCATGTTCTTAAACTTCTGATTGTCAAATGACATAGGCTTGGGTTGGTTGGTTGGAATAAGGCTGATGCGGCATATAATCTCTTGCAAATGTCATATGATCAAAATTTGTGCTTTAAATAATAATAGAAAATTAAAAAATACAGGGATATGTGTCACGCTTTCAGGTTTTTGAAATAGTTGAGACAGGGAGATCATGACTTGCTAAAATTGAAATTACACTTGATCTCTAGCATGGCCTACACTACTTTACGTATCTCATTGATGTGATAGTGAAAGTTACTTGATAGTATGGCTTGGATGAGCTTTGTTTTATAAGTATATGTCATATTATGCTCATAATAAATTGAAAATTTTTCTTTTGAACCTTGCTGAATATATTGTCAAAGGGGGGAAGTATATTACACATTGCACACTCACAAGTGTTTTTGCATTGCACATTCACAAGTGTTTTTGCACGATTCTTTTTAGGGGGAGTGAACATCCATAGGGGGAGAATTTTTGGGTTTCTTCTCATTTGATTTTTTTGTTTTCAAAAAAGGGGAGAACTTTTCGTTTTGTCAAAACTTTTCATGAAACATGAATGAGCCAGTGTTTGATATCGTAGTGGTGTTGCCAATGTATTCCTCAAGGGGGATTGTGAAATCTATGTGCTGAATACATTGGCAATTATGTTAAAAGTGAGTGTTTACATGCAAAGTTTTGAATATATATGAGAAGCTCACTTCGGATTATCCGAACCTACAGGAACTCATTTCGGAATGTATGAACTTGTCGCACACATGAGCTGCACGTGTTTTCCACTTTGGACTGTCCGAACTGTTCTTTTTGTAATGAATAGTGGCTGTTTTGGACTGTCCGAACTTTCTACGTGCTGAAAATTTTGTGCGACTGTTATGTTTTTAATTTGCAATGTTTCAAACTTGCTTTTTGGCTTATGGGAAGTTTGCTTAGTATTCGTTTACTAAGTTTTTTATGTGTTTTGGCTGATCATGGTGGATATTATCTTGCTATGTTTGCAACATGCTTATGTGAGCTGCTCACACGAGGTGTTGTGGTTTTCGGACTAATGTGAGTCAAGTCGAGGACCTTTGCTCGAAAGATTTGATTGCTTATTCATGTGCAGGTGTTGCTTGAGATCAAGACATGACTGGTGACGGTGATCCATTGAACTAGTCTTCGGGAGAAGATGAGGTTCAACAATCAAGTTCTGGAGGAATTGTGGTTGAGCTGATCGGAAGGTCACGCAGCATGTTTGGGTCAAGAACAATGCATATGAAGGTGTTGTGAACGTTTTGGAAAGTATTTGCACATATGCAAGGGGTGCATGGACGTGGCTACATTGTTCCAAGGCATGGTGAAGAGATATGGAAGTGATGATATGGTTGAAAAGGTTCAACCGGCTGAATTTTGCGCTCAGGCTGCGGCTGAGGCGGTTATGGTTCGTTTATGGAAAGTTTTGAGTTGGTTATAATAGGATTTCATATTAGGCATGATGTAGAGTTTTTTTAGTAATGTTTGGGACGTTTCTAAGGTGTTTGGAAGTCTTAATATTGCTTCTATCTGCATATAGAAGAGTCTTGAGTAGTTTTGGAAAGTTAGAGTTTGATCCAAGTAGGAGTAGGAGTCCTAGTTGGATTGGGTTGGCCTTAGGGCTGGTTATATAAGCAAGGGAGGTCAAGGCTCGTAGAGAGCACGACTTTGGGCTGTTCCTATTGTGTTGTTGATCAATAAAATTCGTATTTTAGAGGAGCTTTTGTGCCTTGTTTGTCCGACTTGTTTTTGGAAAGTTTTTCTCGTCCAGTTTCTAGACAGCCCGACGTTGCTTTGGTGTTTCAATCATAACTCGTGTTTTACGATCCAATTGCCATGATTGTTTTTGCGTTGTCTTCATAACTTGATGCTATATAATCTGTTAAAAATTCACGGTCATTGAATTTGTGGTTTTTGAGATACACGAGTTTCTTTGCAGCATTGCAGATCTCTTTTTTACTCGGGTAGAATAGATTGACCCTTGTTCGATGTTTTGATCATAACTTGAGTTTTACTCGAAGAATCCTCGTGATTCTTGATGTGGTGTCTCTATGACTTGATTCTCTATAATCTCTACTACTTTTGTCATGGTTTAACATGTTTAGGTCGATCTCACACACTTGTTTCTTTATAAAATTGGTTTCTGCCGAGGGGTTTTGTAGCTTCCGCTGAAAAATATTTAATCTACCATTTACCTCCCCTATGGTAGATTTTCACGTGCTGTTCGATCCTACACAATACTTGAGTGAGTGAGAAGAGGATAGGCCCACACGCGCTCCTCCTCCTCGCCCCGCCCCGCACCACACCGCACACGCGCGCATGTGTTCATGTCAATTCGAGCCATGAGCCGTGCCTAGTTTTTATTTTTACTGCAGAAAATTGAGCTGGGATTTTGGGCTTCCGAATTTTGGGCTTTCGAGTTGGGTCGATTCCAAGTTGGAGACGGACGCGTTTACAACTAACGAGTTGATCCAGATCAGAACCGAACCGCCTCTTGGGGACTATATAAATAGCGGACGTGCGCGGCACGGGAGGGCATCCCACGATCCCATCTATTCCATGTTCTGTTCCTTGCACCGCCATCATAGTCTACTCCATCCCGAGCACCGGCGTGCACCGACGATCGGGAGAGCATGTCTCCGGAACCACTCGCCCTTGCGATCCTGCACCGTGATAGGGCGAATGAGGTTTTTGGGAAGCGCTCCGCGTGACTGCTCGCGTTCTTCACCGCGGGTCGCCTACCACCGAGATCGGGCACTGCTGCCCAACATCGCCATCAACGCCTGCAGTGACTCATCATGCCTGCGAGAATATATTCAGCGGTTCCTCTGCCTACAAATTGGTACGTGTGATTTGCTCGTCCAAATCCTCTACCTGTGTTTACCGCTGTTGTTTTTCACGGGTCTTTTCCGGAATTATTCAGTAAATTGCCATTATCATCTAACAATACAAAAAACGTATTAGGCAATTTTCTGAGTTAAACATGATGACCTTAGCTAATGCACTGAGGCTGGAGAAATTATCTAGTGTGCACTTCAAGAGGTGGCAAGTTAAGGCCACTTTCTTTCTTCACTCACTTAAAATATTCTCGGTAACTGAGGGTGGGCCTCAAGATCATTTGTCTGTTGAAGAACAAACGAAGTGTGAGGAAGCCAATTCCGCCCTGCGACGATGTATCTTAAGTTAGTGGTAGGCAAAATACCCAAACCCGAGCAACATACCCGAAAAAACCAGAACCTGAAAGACCCAAAAACTAAAACTCGAAATAGTTTTTCGGGTAGGGATTCACAAAACCCAAAAATATTTTGGGTATTTCGAGTAGGGATTCGTAAAACCTGAAATACCTGAATACATAATTTGATTTCTTTGGGGTCTGTAAGTGCATCGAGGTATACCCGTGGGTTTTGGATGATTGATGACGACAAATTAAGAGACTAATGAGCTGAGATGATCATAAGCACAAGACATTTCCAAGGCGGACACCTAAACTCTCAAAAAGGAAAAGGATGAAGAATGGCATCGAAGACTCAAAGAGTAGAAATTAGGGTTTCACTTGAGTCTTTAGTAGGCTAGAAGTATAAAAGTGAGAGTGTGTGTGTCAAGTGCATTGAGATCATAGAAGAGAGCTAAAAGTGTTAGAAGTGTCAAATCCTTAGTGGAGAGTGGTAGAGAGCTAAAGTTGGGCAGGCCGGACTTGTCCAGGCCAGAGGCTAGACTAGTCCGGAAGTCCCCCAGCTTAGTCCGTTTTGGGGCAGACTAAGAGTTTCTGACTGAGTTCAGATTTGTCCGTTTTGGGACAGACTAGTCCGTTTCTCTGTTGAAAAGAGTGTTTTGGTACTAAGTCCTGGTAGACCGGACTTGTCCGTCTTAGTGGTCGGACTAGTCCGGGCTAGTAAGACATGCCCGGTTTCACCCGGACAAAGAGTCCCTGAGTGAGTTCAGGCTAGTCCATTCTGAGGCGGACTAGTCCGTATGGTTGTGAGATGAGAGCTCCCACGGCTAAGTTTTGATGGACCGGACTTGTCCGCCTTAGTGGCCGGACTAGTCCGGGTCCTCCAGACTTGTTCGTTCTCACCCGGACAAAGAGTTCCTATGTGAGATCGAACTAGTCCGGTGTATGGCGGACTAGTTCGGACTTTTGGTAGGTGGCAACGGTTCGCTTTGGGACTTCTATAAAAGGAGATGCCCCGACTTCATTTAAAAGACCCTGGAACCCTAGCGCTGCCATAGCCTTCGTAGAGCCTCTCCAAGCCTCCTCCATTGCCTACTCACCCTCTTGAATCAAATCTTGAGTGAATTTGGATGTGTGAGAAGAGGAGAAGGAAGAACTTCGCGTTTAGACTCTTGGAGTGATCTCGTTCACTTGGTGTGATATGTGGCTTGTGAGATCTGTGAAGTTTGTGGAAGTGATCAAGTGGGAGCCTCGGATTGTGAGCAGCCCCAACACTTTGTAAGTTCACCCTTGAGATAGTGAAGAACCGGGTTGGCCTCAGTGGCGACTTGGTGAGGAAAGGGTTGTTAGACCCGGTCTTTTGTGGACTCCTGAACAGGGACATAGATTCCTTAGTGGAATCGAACCTCGGGAAAAACTCTCAGTGTCTCTCTTGCATTTACATTTCTTTAAACGTCAAGATTGCTTAGGGTTTGTTTTAATATTCCGCTATTAGAGTATACATCATCACAATCTTGCAATTCATTTCAATATTCTATCACACTTGTCATATAGGATTGCTAGTTGTTTTATCCATATTTTGTTAAACTAAAATCTGGAGAAAAACCCATAAAAATCAAGCTTTAGACCTTCCAGCAGTTTGACCAGGCTAGTCCGCTCCTGAGCCAGACTAGTCCGGCCCTTTTAGGTTATTCCAACAAGCAGACCGGACTAGTCCACCTCTGAGCCAGACTAGTTCGGCCTCTTGTGTACTAATCTCATTTAATTAAGTCGTTTCAGGTATTTTAGCCTATTCACCCCCCCTCTAGGCAATTTCAATTGGTATCAGAGCAGGTCTTTCCATCAAGAGTCTAACCACTCGGAGAGAAGATGGCCGGAGCTGAGGGATACAAGATTCCGTCGATGTCGCAAGGCGAAAACTCATATGACAAGAAAAAAGACGCTGATGTGCTGAAAGACCACTCAAGTGACGATGAAGAAGTTCGCCAGCTCAAGGCACGACTTTGTGAGAAGCTAGGTCACTCAAGTAAAGAGAAGATGAAGCCGAAGGATCAAGAAAGGAGTGGTCAACTGGACTACTCCCAATAACCTTTCAAGTATGAACGATTAACTTCTAACAATCATTACTTATCTATTCCTCTTGGCAAACCTCCTCAATTCGATGGAAATGATTACTCAATGCGGAAGCATAATATGAAGATGCATCTAATATCCTTAAACCCTAGCTTGTGGCAAATTGTCTTAACAGGTGTCCATCTTCTAAGAAATGAAGAAGACATCACCCCGGAGCAAGCCATCCTACTTTATCGCAATGCTCAAGCAATATGGGTCATCACCTCATCCTTGACCCGAGAAGAGTTCAACCGAGTCGATGGATTGGAGGTGGCCAAAGACATATGGGACACACTCAAGACGGCGCATGAAGGAAACCGAGTCATTAGGGAGGCCAAGATCGAGATTGAAGGAGAGGTTGGAAGGTTCACCATCATGGATGGTGAGTCCCCTCAGGACATGTACAGCCGTCTCAACGTGCTCGTCAATAAGATCTGATCTTATGGATGCACCCGGTGCACGGATCATGAGGTGGTGAAGAGGATGCTTCGGGCATTCATGCCTCAAAACATTGCTCTTTGCTCCTTGATCCGTGAGAGCCCAGGATATGCTCAAATGACCCCGGAGGAAGTGCTTGGAAGAATCATCAACAACGAGATGATGTAGAAGGAAGCCATGTTCTACAGCGACCTCCAAAGGCTTGCCTCCTCAAAGAAGAAAGATGTTGCTTTCAAAGCAACATCCTCCTCACAAGATTTCGAAGCAAGTGATGATGAGGGTCTCGACACCGATGAAGAAGAGGTGCTCTTTATCAACAAGTTCAAGAGGATGATGAGAAGAAGGAAGGGGGGGAACCATTATGAGAACAAGAACAATGAAAAGTCCAAGCCCAAGACGAAAAGAGCATGCTACAACTGTGGTGAATATGGACACTTCATTGTGGATTGTCCATATGAAGAGAGTAAGAAGAAAAGAGATGGCAAATCCCAAGAGAAGAAATTCTTCAAGAAGAGGCCATCAGGACATGCTCACCTTAGAAAGGAATGGGACTCAGACGAAGAATCATCCTCCGAGGATGAAGAGAAAGTGGCAACACTTGCCATTGGAAGGAGCAAACTCTTCCCAAACCTTGAAGACTTCAAGTCTACATGTCTCATGGCAAAGGAGGGAAGAAGAAAGGTTAAATCTAATCCATCCTCCTCTACTTCTTCACTTGATAGCTTTGATAGTAGTAGTGAAAATGGATCCATGCTTAAGGATCTAAGTAGGAGCGCCTTAAAAAAATTGAGATTGTTGTCAGAAGAAATCTTTGAGAAGGATGAACTCATCAACCGTCAAGAAGACATGCTCATCTTTGAAAAGGAGAGATGTCATGAGCTTGAAGAGCTCCTTGAGGTTGAAAGGGAAAGAAGCAAGGCACTTGAGCGTGAACTCGCTTTGCGCAAGGAAACTTACTCAAATCTTGGGAACACAACTATTGTGCTCAAAGATGAAATTGTTAACTTGACAAAAGTCAACAAGATCCTTGAAACACAAAATAAGTCTCTCAAGATCAATGCACCATCTTCCTCTATGACTTCATCTTCCTCAAAGAAATCTCCCGAAGCAACTCAAACTTGCAAACGCTCAAACTTAATCCTAAAACTTAAAGATGAACTTAAGATGGCACAAAACAAGTAATCACCGAAAGGTGGTATCTTTTACAAAGACAAACTGGCATGTGCACGAAGTGCATATACCAATGTAAGACCTCCACATGTCAAAGACGGTCTTGGCTATTCTCGGGAGTGGAAGCAACATGCCAAAACTCCCAAGAATCGGAAAGACTTGATTGTATTTCTCAAGGAGCGTTCAACCAACAAAGAAAATGTAAAGAACATTGCAAACTCATCTAACATGACTAAAAATGAACCTCATCCTTTGTTCCATGACTTTGATGCTTCATATGTTTTATTGAGAAACAAATTTGGAAAGATCTATGCTAGGTATGTTGGGCCACTCCGCAAGAGTCCAAAACCTTGTTTGTGGGTGCCCAAGTGCCTCTTGACTAACATGAAAGGACCCAACTCCATTTGGGTACCAAAAGGTAAGGCATAACTCTATTTTGTTGGCATACTCCTCCGGTGGATCAAAATGGGTGCTAGAGAGTGGATGCACAGACCATATGACCGGAGAGAGAAATATGTTTGTGGAATATGAGGAAAACAAAGATCCAAGTGAAGGAATATACTTTCGGGACAATAGCCAAGGGAAAATTCTTGGCACCGGTAAAATTGCTATCTCTCCCCATCATACTCTTTCAAATGTTTTGCATGTTGACTCCCTTGATTATAACCTTCTATCCATATCCCAACTATGTGATAAAGGTTATAATTGTATTTTCACTAACGAGTGTGTGAATATCTTGAGAAGAAGCAATGACTCAATTGCCTTTAAGGGTGTGCTCAAGGGAAAGCTTTACCTTGTGTATTTCACCACGGATAAAGCTCAACTCAACACGTGCTTAATGGCAAAGACCAACATGGGATGGCTTTTGCACAGACGGCTAGCCCATGTTGGGATGAGGAACTTGCAAAAACTTCTCAAGGGAGAACACATTCGAGGCTTGAAAAATGTTGTTTTTGATAACAACAGACCATGTAGTGCTTGTCAAGCCGGAAAGCAAGTTGGAGCTCAACATCCATCCAAAAATGTCATGACAACTACAAGACCTTTGGAGCTACTTCACATGGACCTCTTCGGTCCAATCGCCTACATAAGCATCGGGGGTAACAAATATGGTCTTGTTGTTGTAGATGATTATTCTCGTTTCACTTGGGTGTTCTTTTTGCATGAAAAAGGAGAAACTCAAAGTGTGCTCAAGAAATTCTTGAGAAGAGCCCAAGAGGAGTTCTCCTCAAGAATCAAGAACATCAGGAGCGATAACGGCACCGAGTTCAAGAATACTCAAGTGGAAGAATACTTGGATGAAGAAGGCATCAAGCATGAGTTTTCAGCCCCCTACTCCCCTCAACAAAATGGGGTGGCTGGGAGGAAGAATATAACTCTCATTGAGATGGAAAGAACCATGCTTGATGAGTACAAGATGTCGGATCGGTTTTAGGCGGAAGCGGTTAACACCGCCTGCCATGCCATAAACCGGTTGTATATTCATCGACTTTTGAAGAAGACGTCTTACAAACTTCTAACCGGTAAAAACCCAACATCTCTTATTTTCGTGTCTTTGGGGGCAAGTGTTATATTCTCAACAAGAAGCCTAGGACCTCGAATTTTGCTTCGAAGTCCGATGAAGGTTTCTTGCTTGGTTATGACTCAAACACCTACGCCTATCGTGTTTTCAACAAAACTTCCGGAATTGTTGAAATAGCTAGAGACGTAGTGTTTGATGAGACTAATGGCTCCCAAGTAGAGCAAGTCGATCAAAGTGTGCTAGATAAAGAAGAGGCTTCACAAGAAGCACTTAAAAGGATGGCACTTGGAGACATTTTTCCTCAAGAACAACCTCAAGACTCAAATGATCAACCAGCAAACGAAGATATGTCTCCCTCCCATGATAAAGCTCAAGATGAGCAAGGCCAACCTCAACAAGATCAAAACGATCAAAGTCAAGATGGAGAATTGGATCAAGGGGGATACGAAGAAAAGAGCGACAATGAAAATGAAGATCAAAGAGCTCAACCACCTCATCCAAGAGTGCACCAAAGTGTTCAACGGGATCATCCCGTCGACAACATACTAGGAGATATCTCCAAAGGGGTGACCACTCGCTCTCGAATGGCTAATTTTTGTGAACATTACTCTTTTGTTTCCTCTTTGGGGCTCCGCAAGGTAGAAGAAGCACTATAAGATCCGGATTGGGTGGTGGCCATGCAAGAGGAACTCAACAATTTTGAAAGAAATCAAGTACGGGAACTTGTGAAGCGACCCAATGCAAATGTTGTAGGAACCAAGTGGGTATTCCGCAACAAGCAAGACAAGTATGGGGTTGTAACAAGAAACAAGGCAAGACTTGTTGCAAAAGGATATGCACAAGTAGAAGGTTTGGATTATGATGAAACTTTTGCTCCCGTAGCTAGGATTGAATCAATTCGTATATTGCTTGCCTTTGCTACTCACTATGCTTTCAAGCTATACCAAATGGATGTGAAAATCGCTTTCCTCAACGGTCCGATCAAGGAGGAAGTGCACCTGGAGCATCCACCCGGATTTGAGGACGATAAGTATCCTAACCATGTATTCAAACTTCGGAAAGCACTCTATGGCCTCAAACAAGCTCCTAGAGCTTGGTATGAGTGTCTTAGAGACTTTTTTATTAAAAATGGTTTTAGAATAGGAAAGGCCGACTATACACTCTTCACTAAGCATTTCAACAATGATTTATTCGTGTGCCAAATATATGTCAATGACATTATATTTGGTTCTACTAACAAAGCTTTTTGTGATGAGTTTTCAAAGATGATGACCGAAAGGTTTGAGATGTCAATAATGGAGAAATTGAAGTTCTTCCTAGGATTACAAATCAAACAACTCGAGGAAGGAACGTTCATAAGTCAAACCAAATATACTCAATACATACTTAAGAGGTTCGACATGGACAAAGCCAAACCCATCAAGACTCCCATGGGAACCAACGGACATCTTGACCTTAATGAAGATGGTCCAAGTGTGGACCAAAAGGTATTTTGTTCCATGATAGGCTCTTTGCTTTACCTTTATGCATCTAGGCCCGACATAATGCTTAGTGTGTGTATGTGTGCATGGTTTCAAGCCGCTCCTAAGAAATGTTACTTAACGGCTGTTAAGTGGATTCTTAGATATTTGGTTCACACTCCTAACCTAGAACTTTGGTATCCCAAGGGGGTCCAAGTTCAATCTCATTGGATACTCTGATGCCGATTATGCCGGTTGTAAGGTAGATAGGAAGAGCACGTTAGGGACTTGCCAATTCCTTGGTAGGTCCTTGGTTTCGTGGTCTTCAAAGAAACAAAACTCCATTGCCTTATCCACAGCCGAAGTGGAGTACGTCGCAGCCGGGAGTTGTTGTGCACAACTCCTATGGATGCGACAAACTCTTAGGGACTATGGTTACATTTTGAGCCATATTCCACTCCTATGTGACAATGAGAGTGCCATGAAGATTGCTCACAATCCCGTGGAGCATTCTAGAACCAAACATATTCATATCCGTCACCATTTCCTGCGAGATCACTCTATCAAGGGAGATATCGTTATCTCTCATATTAGGAGTGAGAAGCAATTGGCGGACATCTTCACAAAACCACTTGATGGGAAACGCTTTTATGACCTAAGGAGTGAACTGAATATCCTAGATTCTTGAAACGTAGCTTGAAGTGTGCACATCTGTTTGTTACTTGTTTATAAACTTCAAAAATCTGCATGTTTTCAACATACTACCCTAATTCCCTTTACTCCATGAAAACTATGTTCAAAAGGATTCCTTATCAAATATGGTCATTGTTTGTTTGATGTATGCTTGCTGACCATGTCTGCCAAAGATATTTGCAAAACTTGTCCAAAAAGGATCATATTCTTGAGCTAAAATTCAAATTATATGAATTTCAGCATATAGACGGACTAGTCCGCCCATGGGACGGACAAGTCCGGGCTGTCAAGGTCGGACTTCTCAGTGGACAAGTCCAAACCGGACTAGTCCGCCCGGGAGGCCAGACAAGTCCGGCCCCAGAGAAGTCCGGCTCTGGTCCGCCAACCGGACTTGTCCGGGCACCAGGTCGGACTAGTCCGACCCCTGGGGACTTAACCTCCTAGGGGCGGCCAGACCTCTCTCTTCACAGACTAGTCCGCCTCACACCCTCTCTCAAGCCGGAAGCGTCCCAAATTGGTGATTTTCGATCTCCTCCACCAAAAATCTCGTCCAATCCACGGATTGGAGCCCTAAGGAGTGCGGAAATCTTTCCCCGTGCTTCATTGTTCAAGCTTCGACTTCGATTTCATCACATTTGAAGCTTTGAAGAGGTATTCTTGACCTAACCAAAAATCCTTTCTTTTCTTCATTCTTAGGTCTTTTACTAGAAACCTCTTCACTAATGTTGTTCCTTGTGTTAATGCGATCGTAGCCTAGGAATATTGCAACTTAATTCGAAGTTTTTGCAAAAAAAATGTTAGGGTTAGAGTTCCTCCTGTATAACCCGGACTAGTCCGGTTTTGGACGGACAAGTCCGTTCTCGGGCGGACTAGTCTGGCCCTTTAACGGACAAGTCCGGTTTACACAGGACAAACTCCAACTTTATCCATTTTTAGTGAATTCTTTTGCAATATTCCACTTTGTTGACCTCTCATCCCTTGTTTCCCAGGAAATATGTCGGACTCCGACCAAAGCTCTCCCCTTCCAAGTCCCACGACCGAGGAGGCTTGACAAGCTCTTCATCGGCGCATTGCCAAAGAGAGGCCGGCAAAGGAGGCCCAAGCGGCTAAAGAAGCCGTCCGTCGAGAGGCAAGAACAAAGAAGAAGCAAGATCTCGACGAGGAGGCACAAATTTCCCAAGCCGTTGAAGAATCCTTTAAGGATCAACGGAGAAAGAAAAGGGTCGAACGTGAAGCACAAAGCTCCCAAGCTGCTAGTGCCTCAGAGCCCAAGAGGAAGAGGCTGGTCACCTTGGGAGATAAAGAGCGAGAAAAGAAGAAGGAGAAGGAATCCGAGAGTAGGGTCCCTCGTGATCCGAAGAAGGGCAAGGCTCCACTTCCTGAGGATCCCAAGAATAAAAGGCAACTGCCAAAAGCACCGACAAACAGGGCAGGAGGGATAGTAATCAGAGAGAAAGGGCAATTGAAGCCTATCGGCCCCTTGAAGATGGCTGCCCCTGCTAGAGATCCAAACCGGCAGCCCAACAATCCGACATTTGTATTCAAAGGAAAGGGGCCTGAAAAGGCGAGGAGGTTGAGGATGGATAAATTCTATGACTATGAGAAGCACACAGCCGACCCTAGGTTTTGGTGTGACTTCCACTGCGATTACTACCGCTTAGTATACCTAAAGATGAAGACTCCAGTCGCTTAAGCTCAATGGGTAGATTGGGACTACATGGCCAAAAGGGAGCACAAAGCCTTTGATGCAGTGATTGAAGCCGCAGAGCGCCATGGAATCAAGGAAATCATGAGCTTCAAGTATGACTGGAACATTGAGGTAATTGTGCAGTTCTATACCACTGTGTACTTCTCCACCTACGGTGACCGGAAAATCACCTGGATGACTCATGGAGAGCAGTACTCAATCACCTATGAGAGGTTTGCACAGTACTTGGCCTTAAGGAGCACTTGGAGCATGAGATTATCATTTCCAATCTCAAGGCAGTGGACAGGGATCAGCTTGATTACATGTACCCTAGTCATGTTCCCTATGAGGCTGGGCTTGCTAGGAACATCAAGCCATTCTATAGCATCCTCAACCGAATTCTGAGGAGGACCATTGCCCCTAAGGATAGAGATGCAGGAGTAATTCATGGAAACTTAAGGCATCTCCTCCTCCTGATAGATGGTGAAGATAAGTTCAACCTTGTTGAGCACATTTATGATGACATCTTCAACATCTCTCACACTCCCAACCACTCATGTGGTTATGCACCGTACATCATGTGCTTAATTGAAAAGGTGTCGGGGATTGTCTTTGTCAAGGATGTCACTCATCGACCTCTCTGTCCTCAGCTACCCCCCATTGTGCCAGAACCCGCAAGAAGGAAAAATGCTCAACCTCCTTCTAGCTCAGCGGCCCCTCCTAGCTCAGCGGCACCCCCATCATCTCCTCCTCCGTGGTCCATGAGCGGATTCTTCAAGTGCTTCAATGCACTCTTCGCCTCTTGTCGGCGTGTGGAGGTCTGGACTCGACGCATGGAGAGACGTCAGAAGAAGTACCTCAAGGCTGTGTGTGACAATCTTGAGGTACCCATGTCTCCTCCCGTGGAGAGTGATGGGGAACTCACTCCATATCCAGAGTTCACCGCTGATGAGCTCGCCCAGTTCAGGGAAGATGGAAGCTCCTCCAAGGTCGTGCCTCCATCAACCGCCGCCGACGACGAGGAAGAGGATACGGAGGCCATGGAGAGCGATGAGAATGGAGATGAAGAAGAAGACGAAGAAGATGATGAGTAGACTTAGGCGTATCTTCTTCCCTCTTTTCCTTTTTTGGTGACTTGATGCCAAAGGGGGAGAGATGGAAAAAGATATCCTTTCTTTTTATCATCTTCTAGTCTTGTAATAGATCCTTTAGACATCTATGTTTTGTACATGACTATCTTGTAATAGATCCTTGGACGGCTATTTATGTTTTATGCATGACTATCTTTTGTGTAACACTACGTGTTGGATTTTATGGTTTATATTTGATCATTGTTACTCCTTGCTATGCTTATTGTCTTATCACATTTTTTTGAGCACAACACGTAGGCACCCCACCATAACATGTGAATGTATGTCAATTACCCTCTTTTACTCTTTCATACATTCAGGGGGAGTTCTGCATATGTACACTTGTCATGAAAATTAATTTTTTACCTCCTATGTTGTAACTTAATGTGTTGTCATCAATCACCAAAAAGGGGGAGATTGTAAGTGCATCTAGGTATCCCCGTGGGTTTTGGATGATTGATGACGACAAATTAAGAGACTAATGAGCTGAGATGATTATAAGCACAGGACATTTCCAAGGCGGACACCTAAACTCTCAAAAAGGAAAAAGATGAAGAACGGTGTCGAAGACTCGAAGAGTAGAAATTAGAGTTTCACTTGAGTCTTTAGTAGGCTAGCCGTGTAAAAGTGAGAGTGTGTGTGTCAAGTGCATTGAGATCATAGAAGAGAGCTCAAAGCGTTAGAAGTGTCAAATTCTTAGTGGAGAGTGGTAGAGAGGTAAAGTTGGGCAAGCCAGACTTGTCCGGGCCAGAGGCGGACTAGTCCGGAAGTCCCCCGGCTTAGTCCATTTTGGGGTGGACTAAGAGTTCCTGACTGAGTTCGGACTTGTCCATTTTGGGACAGACTAGTCCGTTTCTTTGTTGAAAAGAGTATTTTGGGACTAAGTCCTGGTAGACCGGACTTGTCTGCCTTAGTGGCCGGACTAGTCCAGGCTAGCCAGACTTGTCCGGTTTCACCCGGACAAAGAGTCCCTGAGTGAGTTCGGGCTAGTCCGTTCTGAGGCAGACTAGTCCGTATGGTTGTGAGATGATAGCTCCCACGGCTAAGTCTTGGTGGACCGGACTTGTCCGCCTCAGTGGCCAGACTAGTCCGGGTCCTCCAGACTTGTCCGTTCTCACCCGGACAAAGAGTTCCTGTCTGAGATCGGACTAGTCTAGTGTAAGGCGGACTAGTCCGGACTTTTGGTAGGTGGCAACGGTTGGCTTCGGGACTTCTATAAAAGGAGATGCCCCGACTTCATTTAAAAGACCCTGAAACCCTAGCGCTTCCATAGCCTTCCTAGAGCCTCTCCAAGCCTTCCCCATTGCCTACTCACCCTCTTGAATCAAATCTTGAGTGAATTTGGGTATGTGAGAAGAGGAGAAGGAAGAACTTCGCGTTTAGACTCTTGGAGTGATCTCGTGCACTTGGTGTGATCTGTGGCTTGTGAGATTTGTGAAGTTTGTGGAAGTGATCAAGTGGGAGCCTCGGATTGTGAGCAGCCCCAACACTTTGTAAGTTCACCCTTGAGATAGTGAAGAACCGGGTCGGCCTCAGTGGCGAATTGGTGAGGAAAGGTTTGTTAGACCCGGTCCTTTGTGGACTCCTTAACGGGGACGTAGATTCCTGAGTGGAATCGAACCTCAGGAAAAACTCTCAGTGTCTCTCTTACATTTACATTTCTTTGAACGTCAAGATTTCTTAGGGTTTATTTTAATTACTCCACTCGAGTATACATCATCACAATCTTACAATTCATTTCAATATTCTATCACACTTGTCATATAGGATTGCTAGTTGTTTTATCCATATTTTGTTAAACTAAAATCTGGAGAAAAACCTATAAAAATCAAGCTTTAGACCCTTCCAGCAGTTTGACCAGACTAGTCCGCTCCTGAGCTAGACTAGTCCGGGCCTTTTAGGTTTTTCTAACAAGCAGACCGGACTAGTCCGCTCCTGAGCCAGACTAGTCCGATCCCTTGTGTACTAATCTCATTTAATTAAGTCATTTCAGGTATTTTAGCCTATTCACCTCCCCCCCTCTAGGCAATTTCAGGTTCTGGGATGTGGGCGACCGCCACACCGGATGGTATCCTTCGCTCATAGATTTATGGATAAGATAGTAATAATTTATAAGTCAGCTGGTCAGATTTTAAAAGATGGGCAGAAATTAAATGTGACCATCTATTTTTAGATTTTATTGTTGTTGTGATCTTGTTGCTATTTTATTAGGTTGCTGCAATGTTAATGAATTTTTCGTTTTGCCACTGAAATATTAATTTTATTGTTGTATTGGCTTAGTTGTTATGTCATTATTCTGGTAATATGGGTTACCTGAACCCGAATCTGAATTTTCGGGTGCCCAAAATTTCCATTACCCAAAAATTTGGGTATCATTTCGGGTAGTGATTCTGAAAACCCGAACTTTTAAAAACCCAAATTTTCCGGCCCAAAAATTTCGGGTAATCCCGAACGCCCACCTCTATCTTAAGTGTTCTTGACAATAAACTCTATGATGTTTATCTAACATTCACAGATGGAAAAGAGCTCTAGGATGCACTTAATGCGAAGTATGATGCAGCCGATGCAGGTGGTGAATTGTATATCATGGAGAATTTTCATAACTACGGGATGGTTAAAAACCGTCCCGTAGTTGAACAAGCTCATGAGATAGAGTGTCTCGCGAGACAATTCAAGTGTCCTTTACCTGACAAGTTTGTGGATGGTTGCATTATTGCAAAGTTGCCTCCTTCATAGAGGAATTTCGCCACAGATCTCAAACATGAAAGATAGAAAATATCAGTTAAAAAACTGATAGCATCTCTTGATGTTGAATAGAAAGCTCGGGCTAATGACGCTACCAAGAAAACACAAGAGGGTCAATATAACGTCAATGCAAATATGGTGCAGAAACCCAATGTCAAGAATAAAGGAAAAAACAAGTCTCAATTCAAGCCAAATAAAACTACTGCTTTCAAGAAGAAGAAGAAGTCAAACAAAGTCAATAAGGGTTGGTATACCTGTGGCGAGCAAGGGCACTTTTCTAAGGATTGTCCTGATAGGGCAAACCATAGAGGGAAAAAGAATGTCAACATCGTGACGTATAGCAATGTGGATGGGTACAGTAATTCCTTTACTGTTCTTTCTGTTTCTCAAACACCATCTTGGTGGTTTGATACGGTGGATGGGTACAGTAATTCCTTTACTGTTCTTTCTGTTTCTCAAACACCATCTTGGTGGTTTGATACGGGTGCTAATGTTCATGTATGTTTTGACATGTCTATGTTTACTTCTTACTAATTCGTCCGGGATTCCTCTGTCCTAATGGGGAATGGGTCACATGCTTTTGTTTGTGGTATTGGCATGGTCGATCTGAAGTTCACTTTGGGAAAGATTGTCTAGCTGGGAAACATGCAGCATGTCCCTACTATAAACAAGAATCTTGTTAGTGGCTCCCTTCTATGTAGAGATGAGTTTAAAGTAGTTTTAGAGTCCAATAAAATAGTTGTGTCGAAGCATAGATAATTTATTGGCAAAGTCTATGAATGCGGAGCCTTATTTCGCTTTTCCTTTTCAGAGTTCAATAACAAGCCAATAAACCATATTTGTGGCAGTGTTAATGATGATGCAAGTGTTTGACATTCTCGTTTATGTCACGTCAATTTTAGATTAATGAATCGGCTATCTACTCTCAAATTAATTATGGAATTCACCGTTGCCAAAGGCTCTAAGTGACTTAGCTGTGTCTGATCAAAGCAGCCTCGAAAGCCTCACGAGGCAGCCGAGGAGAAAAACTTGGCACCACTAGATATCATCCATTCTGACCTATGCGGGATGAATGGTGTGTTGACAAAGGTGGAAAGAAATACTTCATGACATTGATAGATGACTCTACTAGATTCTACTATTTTTACTTGTTGCAAACTAAAGATGAAGTTCTAGACTACCTTAAAATATATAAAGCTGAAGTAGAAAATCAATTAAAGAGAAAGGTCAAATGTCTTAGGTCAGATCGTGGGGTTGAGTATTTTCGTAAAATATTTTCTGATTTCTGTGAGTAAAACGGTGTTATAAATGAGAGGACGCCTCCCTATTCCCCCCAATCAATCAGGACAGCCGAGAGGAAAAACCACACATTGTGTGACTTGGTGAATGCCATGTTATACACTTCCAATTTTTCTAAGACATGGTGGGAGGTGGCTCTATTGACTACATATCATGTCCCAAACCACGTTCGAAACAAGAATAAAGAGAAAACCCCTTATAAGGAGTCGGTTGGAAGAAGACCATCATTTTCATATTTGCGTACTTGGGGATATTTGATAAAAGGCAATATTCCAATTACCAAGAAACGTAAGTTTGGACCAAAGACTGTGGATTGTGTCTTTCTAGGCTATGCTCACCGGAGCATCGCATATAGATTTTTAGTAGTTAAATTGGAGGTTCTTGATATGTATGTTGATATTATTATGCAATCTCGTGATGTAACATTTTTTGAGAATATATTTCCTATGAAAGATATGCATAGCACATTTAGGATCTCATCTGAAATTCGTCATGAATCTTTAGTCGTTTTGGCTTTATGGATAGCAAGATTTCTCCAACACCTTAGGATCCCAGTGTGATACTCAGAAAGAATAAGCGATAGCCAAGAGATCAACTTAAATATTCTCATATGATCGGTTCACTCATGTACTTAGCAAGTGCAACCTGTCTTCATATCTCATTTGCTGTGGGAAAACACAGCAGGTTCATGTCAAACTCAGGTACAGATCATTGGCATGCATTTTAAAAGGTTATACGCTACCTGAGGGGTGCAATGAGTTATGGAATTCACTATAGTGGGCATCCGGCCGTGCCTGAGGGTTATAGTGATTCGAAGTGGATCTCTGATGTTAATGAGCTCTATGCCACGGGTGGATATGTGTTTACTCTAGCTGGTGGCGCTATATCATGGAGATCTTGTAAAGAGACCATATTGACGAGATCAACCATGAAAGCAGAACTCACTGCTTTAGAGACAGCAACTGCTCTTGATAGCTGTCATAGTTGTCATCCACCTTTGAGGTGAAGTCACCGATCTCCCACTCCAATCTGTAGATCGCGTCACTGCAGCTCGTCGGGTCGCTGATGCCCACCTCCTCCAAGATCTCCTCACGCTTCTCCTGTTCCGGCACGATCTCACTCACTTTCATGTATCAGCAATAGCACCCTGGCCTTCAGCGTATGCTCCACAAGTGGTCGGGGCGAACCACAGGCACTTGCATGACACAAGGGCTAGCAGGTCCGTCACATCCTGTGAGACCTATGTGTGCTGAATACATTGGCAATTAGGATAAAAGTTAGCATTAACATTCAAAGTTTTGAATATTGCCAAAACATTCTTCTGTGGCAAGGTCCGACAAGTTCTTTGTTAGGTCCGCCAAGTGTTGGCAAGGTCCGACGCAAGGTCCGGAGAGCTCCTGCAAGGTCCGGGGAGCTTCTGTGAGGTCCGGAGCTTGTTTTTAGGGAGCTCCCGTGAAGTTCAACTTGTAGAACTGCAGCGTCTTGTTTTTGCTTTTAACTCGCAATGTTTCAAACTTGCTTTATGGGAAGGTTTTCTTAGTATTAATTTTCTAAGTTTTTGGTGTGTTTTGGTGGTTATGGCTGTTATCATTTGATATGGTTTGCAACATGCTTATGTGACGTGCTCATGTAAGGTGTTGTGGTTTTCGAACTAACGTGGGTCAAGTCGAGGACTTGTGCTCGGAAGAATTGGTTGTTTATTCATGTGCAGGTGTTGCTTGAGTTCAAGACATGGCTGGTGACGGGATCCTTGGACTAGTCTCAGGGAGGAGATGAGGTTCCAACAACCAAGTTCGGGAGGAGCTGTGGTTGAGTTGATCGGGAGGTCGCGCAGCATGTTTGGATCAAGAGCAGTGCATATGAAGGTTGCGTGTACGTCGTTGGAAGGTGTTTGCATGTGTGCAAGGATTGCATGGACGTGGCAACATTGTTCCAAGGCGTGATGAAGAGAAGTGGACGTAAAGAATTGGTCGGAAAGGTCCAACCGGCTGGATTGCGTACTTAGGCTGAGGCTGAGTTGGATATGGCTCAAATATGGAAGATTTGAGTTGCTTATGATAGGATTTCGTGCTAGGCACGAAGTTGAGTTGTTTTAGGAATGTTTAGGACGTTACTAAGGTGTTTGGAAGTCTCACGATTGCTTCTATCTGCGAATAGGAAAGTCCTGAGCAGTTACGGTAAGTTAGGATACGAGTCCAATTAGGAGGAGTCCTAGATTGGATTGATTAGCCTGTGGGCTGGCTATAAAAGCAAGGGAGGCCAGAGCTCTCGTGGGTAGAGAACTTTGGGCTGTTCCTCATGTGTTTCTATTGAATAAAGTTCATAGTTTCGAGGAGCTTTTGTGTCTTGTTCGTCCGACTTGTTTTTCGTCAAGTCTTTCTCGCCGAGTTTCTGGACAGACCGACGTTGCTTCGGTGTTTCGTTCATAACTCGAGTTTTACAGATCCGATTGACGTGATTCTTTTTGGGTTGTCTTCATAACTCAATTCTCTATCATCTGTGAAATTTTCACGAGCTTCGGATCTGTAGTTTTTGATATACACGAGTTTCTTTGCAGCGTTGCAGATCTGTTTTATATTGGGTAGAACAGATTGATCTTCGTTTAATGTTTTGATCGTATCTCAAGTTTTACTTCGTGTTTTCAAGTGCTTCTTGTTGCATTAGATCCGTGACTTGATTCTCTACCTCTCTACTTGATTTTTCATGGTTTAACACGTTTGAAAAACACTTGCACACACGGTTTCTTTAACCAATTGATTTTTTGCTGAGGGGTTTTTGTTGTTTCCGCTGTGAAAAGTTTTAGTCTACCATTCACCCCCCCCCCCTCTGGTAGCTTTTCACGTGCTCTTTGATCCTACAATTGGTATCAGAGCCAAGGTGCTCTAATCTTTGTGATTTGCACGTGTTTTGACTAACCATCATGGAGAAGTACTCCGCAAAACCTTGTGTGTTCAATGGCATCGATTTTCAGGTTTGGAAGGCGCGAATGGAGGCCTACATACAGGCGCAAGGCTTCGCCATATGGGAAAAGGTCTACTGGAACTTCGATGTACCACCCAATGATCAAGTTACGGCTGCGAACATGAGAGATGTTGACAACAACAACAAGGCTCGCAACTTGATCATCCAAGGATTGACTCAAAGCGACTTCGACCGTGTTGCACACCTCCGATCTGCATATGATGTTTGGAAAGCTCTTTGTGACTACCATGAAGGATCCAATACGATCAAGGAGGTAAGGCAAGATATGTTCAAGAAAGAATACATGCGTTTTGAGATGCAACCCGGTGAGTCAATTGACAACCTTTTTGCTCGCTTTAATAAAATTCTCAGCAACTTGCGTAGTGTCAATGTTAACTTTTCAGATGCTGAAAATGCTAGACAATTGTTAGGAGCATTAGATATGTCAATTTGGGAGATGAAAGTTACATCTATTCATGAATCTACTGTCATGAGTTCTCTTACTTTAGACGTGCTTTATTCTAAATTGAAAACTCATAAAATTGACATCATCTCACGTAAAAACCCCAACAAGTCTTGCATTTGTTTCGCAACGTGACATGTCTAGTTCTAGTCAATCATCATCTAGTGGTGCACTCTCTTTGCTGTCCTCTCTAACCCTTGAACAGATTGAAGAGTTTCCAGAGGAGGAGCTTGCACTCATCTCTACTCGGTTCTAAAAAGCATTGCAAAATGTGAGAACTAGAAGGAGAGGAAGCTCCGGACCTCAACGATGTTTTGAATGTGGTAAGACAGGACATTTTCGTACGGAGTGCCCTAACCTTTCAGGTCCGACTTCACGTGAAGAAAAGCAAACAAGGCCGAAGAAATCGTTTGCAAAGAATAAGAAGAAGAAAGATTTATCAATGCGCAACATAGTGCATAGTATGATCTCTGCACTTCAAGATTTCAGCTCAAGTGATGTGGACACCGGTAGTGATGAAGATGAAGAAGCTATGGCAAATATGTGCTGCATGGCGAGCAAGTCAAGTTCAAGCTCCGAGGAGGCAGAACACAACAGCGACGATGAAGAGGTATGTCCCACTTGCGAAGAAATGTGTGATGCTATTTCTCGTGCCACTGTTATATTAAAGAAAAAGGATAAAAAACTTAGAAACAATGATGTTAAAATTGAATCACTAGAATCTGAAATTAATCGTTTAAAAACTTTGATTCCTAGTGATGATTCTTGTTCCTCATGTGATTAGATTTATGAACAATTATCCTCTTTAAGAAGTGCACACGCATCTACACTTGATAAACTTGAACTTGAAATTGAAAAGAACAAAGAGCTTGCTGCACTTAATGATAAAAATTTGAAAGATGCTTGTTGTTCTACAATTGATTTGCATTGTTCTTCATGTGATGATCTGAATAAGAAACTAAATGATGCTATGAATGAGATTTCTATTTTGAACAATGCTTTACGTGTGCATGAAGTTAAATATTGTTCAAATTGCAAACTAAAAGGAAAAACTTCATGTGAAAACTGCTTTGATCTGTCCAATAAATTTGATGACATGCATGGGACACTAGATCGATTTTCTAATGCAAATAAGAACCTAAACTTGCTGTTGAATTCTTCCAAGTCTTGTAATGATAAAACTGGTTTAGGTTTTAAGTCTCATGCTCATGCTAAGGCACACCCACCTAAAGTTGTAAAGTCATTAGGAAGCGGTTTGATTCAAACAGCTCCTAGATAAAAAGAGGTGATTTCAAATCTGCAGGAGTACTGTCCCATTCGGGTTCTAATAAACGTGTTGCTTGCTCATCTAGACATGATAATAAGGTTATTTTTCATTGTACCTACTGTGGTAGAGATGGTCATGTCATGGATTTTTGTTATAGACTAGCTAAACACGATAAGAAACAAAGAATACTTGCTAGATCACATAACAACCAAGCAAAATCTGCTAGACCGAATGTTCGGAGCTTGCAACCTGCTGTAGTGAGTCAAAAACTTGCTCCCGGACCTACTGTTTTTTGTGCTACATATAACACATCTTCTAAGTCAGTAGTTGGGAACAAAAATTTTCGATGTTTTGCTCATAAACCTGTTGTACCTTCTCAGTTTTCGCGTGTTATTCCTGCTGGACGTCGTGTGACTCAGTACTGGATTCCTAAAAGTCTTTTAACTAACCCCAGTATTGAGTCATCGACGTATTGTGCTGCTGTGTAGGTTTCACGTTTGAGGAAGGAGAACATTTGGATTGTGGATTCAGTTTGCTCACGCCACATGACCGGTAACAAAGAATGGTTCTCCTCTCTCTCTTTTGTGTCACGTGTAGAAAATGTTACTTTCGCCGATAACTCTTCTACTCCCATAATTGCTAAAGGTTCGGTTAGAGTAAACAATCTCTACACTTTGAAAGATGTGGCACTTGTTAAAAATTTGAAATACAACTTGCTTTCGGTTTCACAATTGCTAGATGAAAATCTAGAGGTTAGCTTTGCTAAAAATTGCTGCAAGGTTGTAGATTCAAAAGGTGAGCTTTTGTTTAACATGTCTAGGTTTGGAAGAGTTTTTAAAGCTAATTTGGATTTGTCAACTTCTAAGCATCGGTGTCTAGTTGCTAATGATACAAAGGATCTATATTTTTGGCATCGTAGTCTTGGTCATATAGGCTTTGATCATCTCACTCGTGTTAGTGCTCTCGATCGTATACGTGGGCTGCTGAAGCTTAAAAAGGACAATGATATTTTGTGCTCTTCTTGTAGACATGCTAAATTTGTTGCAGGTTCACATGCTCCTCTCATAATGACCATGACAGCTGAACCGGGACAACTTTTACATCTTGACACAGTAGGTCCGGCACGTGTTCAATCCTTCAGAGGTAAATGGTAGGTGCTTATGATTGTTGATGATTATTCCAGATATTCTTAGGTTTATTTTATGGCATCTAAGAATGAAGCTTTTAGTCATTTTAGAACTTTATTTCTTAGATTATCTATTGATCACCTAGGATCATTAAAAGCAATTAGAAGTGATAACGGAATAGATTATCAATACTCTTCACCCTATGTACCACAACAAAATGGTGTCGTAGAAAGAAAGAACAGGACCTTAGTTGAGATGGCTAGGACTATGCTTGATGAATATCAAACTCCTAGGAAATTTTGGGCTGATGCAATTGCAACCGCTTGTTATGTCTCAAATCGTGTTTTCTTGCGTGCTAAGCTTGGGAAAACCCCATATGAGCTCCGGTTTGGACATAGGCCTAGTGTTACACACTTTAGGGTTTTTGGTTGCAAATGCTTTGTTAAGAAACATGGTAATCTTGATAAATTTGAAGCTAGATCTGTTGATGGCATGTTTCTTTGTTATCCATCTCATACTAGAGGCTACCGTGTGCTTTTACTTGACACTAACAAAATTGTGGAGACTTGCGAGGTTTCTTTTGATGAAGCTAGCCCAAGTACTAGCTCCGATATTGCAGGTCCGGATCCATATCCGCAGGGGGAGAGTATTTTTATTGAAGAAGATGAAGAAGTGGTGCTGCTGCCCGAAAACTCGGAAGTAAATAACGATCAAGCTGCTGATTTTACACCACAACCAGCACCAACAGTCACTACTGCTGGTTCGGACCTTCCTCAATCAACAAGCTCTCCTAATCAAAGGTCCGAACATGAAGAAGAAGGTGCTTGTGAAGTGTCTACTCCCCTCCGAGTACTCAAAAGTCATCCTCCACAACAAATCATTGGAAGCTTGCATGAACGAGTCACTCGGTCCAGGTTTTGCGATCCAAACTTTCATGCTCATTCTGATTTTGTTGCTTCTTTTGAACCCAAGGATATGTCACACGCACTCACTAATGAATCTTGGATTAATGCCATGCAAGAAGAGTTAGAAAATTTTGAAAGAAATAATGTTTGGAAACTTGTACCTCCACCTCAAGGTCACACATTAATTGGAACTAAATGGGTATTTAAAAATAAGCAAAGTGAGGATGGGGTTGTGGTTAGGAATAAAGCTAGGTTAGTTGCTCAAGGTTTCACTCAAATTGAAGGTCTAGATTTTGATGAAACATTTGCTCCTGTTGCTAGATTAGAAGCTATAAGAATTTTATTAGCATTTGCTGCATCTAAAGGTTTCAAGTTATATCAAATGAATGTTAAAAGTGCTTTTCTTAATGGCTACATAGAGGAGGAGGTTTATGTTAAGCAGCCACCGGGTTTTGAAAATCCAAATTTTGCTAATCATATTTACAAACTGTCCAAAGCCTTGTACGGTCTAAAACAAGCTCCTAGAGCATGGTACGATAGGTTAAAAACATTCTTACTTGAAAAGGGGTTTACCATGGGCAAGGTTGATAAAACTCTTTTTGTACTTAAGCATGGCAATGACTCATTATTCGTTCAAGTGTATGTGGATGATATTATCTTTGGTTGTGCTTCTCATGATCTCTTGTCCACGTTTTCAGCTATGATGAGTTCAGAATTTGAGATGAGTATGATGGGAGAACTCACATACTTTTTGAGGCTGCAAATCAAGCAAACAAAAGAAGGAACTTTTGTGCATCAAACTAAGTATACAAAGGACCTTCTTAAGCGCTTCAACATGGACAAATGCAAGCATCTTTGGACACCAATGGGAACAGCAACAACACTTGAACTTGACGAAGATGGTGACCCGGTCGATAAAAAAGAATACAGAAGTATGATTGGATCACTTTTGTATCTCACGGCGTCAAGACCGGACATACAATTCAGCGTATGTCTTTGTGCACGTTTTCAAGCTTCTCCACGTGCTTCACATCGCCAAGCCATCAGAAGGATTCTCAGGTACCTACATGGAACTCAAGAATTTGGCATTTTTCTTCCTTCTTCCTCAACCGTTTCTTTGAAAGCTTTTTCGGATGCTGATTTTGGGGTTGTAGGATTGATAGGAAAAGTACTTCGGGTGCTTGTCATTTTCTTGGTAATTCACTTGTTGCTTGGTCCTCTAGAAAATAAAGTTCAGTTGCACAATCCACGGTCGAATCTGAATATGTAGCTGCGGCTAGCGCTTGCTCACAAGTTCTTTGGATTGTTCAAACACTTAAGGACTATGGGGTTGATTTAGATAGTGTTCCACTGTTTTGTGATAACACTAGTGCAATTTGTATTGCTAAAAACCCCGTGAAACACTCTAGAACTAAGCACATTGATATTAGGTATCACTTTCTTCGTGATAATGTTGAAAAAGAAAACATTGTGCTTCACCATGTCGATATCGAATAACAATTGGCTGATATTTTTACAAAACCTTTGGATTTCACTCGTTTTTGTTTCATTCTTAGTGAAATAGGGGTTATGCATCCTCATGGCTTAAATTGAGGGGGAGTTTTTGAAACTTTGAAAGTCTATGCGTGAATCTGAAACTAAAATAATATGAGCATAGTATTTCATACATATATGACTTTGTGATTCTTTTTACAGGCTGAAAGTTCTTACTACATTACTCATGTTATACATTTTGTAGTTTTTACCATGACTAGTAATTGGAATAATTACTTACACTAAATCTGGTCATGATCGAACTTTCTTGCTATTTTGAACTTGTTGCATGCTCACAAGTGTTTTTAATCATAAAAAATTAATCAAGTGATCAGCTCACATGTTGAGTTTTCAAATAAAAAATTGAGAAAAGATCAAGAGAATATGCATGCATCGCACTTCT
This sequence comes from Neostapfia colusana, assembly GCA_030760725.1. NCBI lineage: Eukaryota > Viridiplantae > Streptophyta > Magnoliopsida > Poales > Poaceae > Neostapfia > Neostapfia colusana. Next base: position 112,170,133 of record JASWHV010000001.1, read on the forward strand.
TCTTTTGAGATTGCTTATCATTGCACTAAGATATGAACTTGGAAGGAATTGTGTATGACTAAAACCATGTCCTTAAGCTTCTGATTGTCAAATGACATAGGCTTGGCTTGGTTGGTTAGAATAAGGCTGATGCGGCATATAATCTCTTGCAAATATCATATGATCAACTTTGTGCCTTAAATGATTATGAATAATAAAAATACAGCAACAAGTGTCATGTTTTCAGGTTTTGAAATAGTTGAGTAAGGGAGATCATGACTTGCTTAAACTGAAAAATACATTTGATCTCTAGCATGGCTTACACTACTTTATGTATCTCATTGATATAGTGTAAGTAACCTGATAGTATGACTTGGACGAGCTTTGTTTTGTATGTATATGTTATAATATGCTCATAACATTTAAAAATTTCTCTTTTGAACCTTGCTGAATACATTGTCAAAGGGGGAGAAATATATATAAGGAGAGATTTTTTTTACACTTTGCATATGTTATACACTTTCTTCCTTCTCTGATTTTAAAAAATGGGAAGAAATTAATAAAGGGAGAGAAATGAGTTTTCAAAACTTTTCATAAGCCAATGTTCGGATTTGAATTGGTGTTGCCAATGCATTCATCAAGGGGGAGATTGTGAGACCTATGTGTGCTGAATACATTGGCAATTAGGATAAAAGTTAGCATTAACATTCAAAGTTTTGAATATTGCCAAAACATTCTTCTGTGGCAAGGTCCGACAAGTTCTTTGTTAGGTCCGCCAAGTGTTGGCAAGGTCCGGAGAGCTCCTGCAAGGTCCGGAGAGCTTCTGTGAGGTCCGGAGCTTGTTTTTAGTGAGCTCCCGTGAAGTTCAACTCGTAGAACTGCAGCGTCTTATTTTTTCTTTTAACTCGCAATGTTTCAAACTTGCTTTATGGGAAGGTTTACTTAGTATTAATTTGCTAAGTTTGGTGTGTTTTGGTGATTATGGCTGTTATCATTTGATATGGTTTGCAACATGCTTATGTGACGTGCTCATGTAAGGTGTTGTGGTTTCCGAACTAACGTGAGTCAAGTCGAGGACTTGTGCTCGGAAGAATTGATTGTTTATTCATGTGCAGGTGTTGCTTGAGTTCAAGACATGGCTGGTGACGGGATCCTTGGACTAGTCTCAGGGAGGAGATGAGGTTCCAACAACCAAGTTCGGGAGGAGCTGTGGTTGAGTTGATCGGGAGGTTGCGCAACATGTTTGGATCAAGGGTAGTGCATATGAAGGTTGTGTGTACGTCGTTGGAAGGTGTTTGCACGTGTGCAAGGAGTGCATGGACGTGGCAACATTGTTCCAAGGCGTGATGAAGAGAAGTGGACGTAAAGAATTGGTCGGAAAGGTCCAACCGGCTGGATTGCGTACTTAGGCTGAGGTTGAGTCGGATATAGCTCAAATATGGAAGATTTGAGTTGGTTATAATAGGATTTCGTGCTAGGCACGAAGTTGAGTTGTTTTAGGAATTTTTAGGACATTCCTAAGGTGTTTGGAAGTCTCACGATTGCTTCTATCTGCGAATAGGAGAGTCCTGAGCAGTTACGGTAAGTTAGGATACGAGTCTAATTAGGAGTAGGAGTCCTAGATTGGATTGATTAGCCTGAGGGCTGGCTATAAAAGCAAGGGAGGTCAGAGCTCTCGTGGGTAGAGAACTTTGGTTGTTCCTCTTGTGTTTCTATTGAATAAAGTTCATAGTTTCGAGGAGCTTTTGTGCCTTGTTCGTCCGACTTGTTTTTCGTCAAGTATTTCTCGCCGAGTTTCTGGACAGACCGACGTTGCTTCGGTGTTTCGTTCATAACTCGAGTTTTACAGATCCGATTGACGTGATTCTTTTTTGGTTGTCTTCACAACTCAATTATCTATCATCTACGAAATTTTCACGAGCTTCGGATCTGTAGTTTTTGAGATACACGAGTTTCTTTACAGCGTTGCAGATCTGTTTTATATCGGGTAGAACAGATTGATCTTCGTTTAATGTTTTGATCGTATCTCAAGTTTTACTTCGTGTTTTCAAGTGATTCTTGTTGCATTAGATCCGTGACTTGATTCTCTACCTCTCTACCTGATTTGTAACGGTTGAACACGTTTGAAAAACACTTGCACACACGGTTTCTTTAACCGATTGATTTTTTGCTGAGGGGTTTTTGTTGTTTCCGCTGCGAAAAGTTTTAATCTACCATTTACCCCCTCTGGTAGCTTTTCACGTGCTCTTCGATCCTACACATCCTCAGCGAGGCCCAGGTAGACGATGAATAGGAGGCCGAGCAGCGTGGCGAGGTCCTAGTGCATCCCCGCACCTCCTCAATCTCATCCGACTGCAACAGCAGCCACATCTGGCTCTGCGCCGTGCAGTTGGCGGCACCCGCCTTGAACTGCTGCAGCACGAGGACCACATGGAGGCACAACAATCGACAAGGTGGTTCCTTTCCATAAGGCTTTGTTTGATACGTGTAAATACTCTCATCAGAAGTAGATTGGAGGGAATTGAAGTAAAAATTAGTTTATTTTCTACTTCATTCCACTTCAATCCACTTTTTTTATTATTATGGGTCCTCCTTAGCCAAGCCGGAAAAGGCAACAGATTCATTTTCCTTACTCTGATGCTTAGATCGGTGATAGAACAGGTGTCACAGATCCCATCGGTGATGCACAGGTCTAAGTTTGCATCACGGGTCTAGATAATTTTTTTCCAAGGCTGATCCCCCTTCAACACCAGTCTACACTGGAAGCTGAGATGAGGTTACCCAGGACGAAGGGGAGTGGTGAAGAGGAAGAAGCTGATCGATGACAGCCTAGAAAACCATGCAGGGTTAGTGTCTTAGTGACAAAAGGCTGAGGACAAACATGCCACCATGTAGAGCGCAAGAAATAGAAGAACCGAGCAACACACGAGAACGATACAAGAAAGTATGTGCAGAGACTTGAGGCTCAAGAATGAGGGGATGCAAGAGGGTTTTATATGTGACAGAAGGGCAAAAAAAATGGACGGGATAGATGACAGAACAGATTTAAGTTAGCCAGCATCTGTACACGGGGTACAAGTGAATTATATGTATAATATAAATAAAAAGAAGAAAAATTTTATTATAGCCGGAGCAGTTGGCAAATCTGCAGAAAGGATCGGGACAACTACCCTAAGATTCTACGAGCTCATCAATCTCAGAGCGAAGCTGCAGTCCAAGCGCTGCAGAGGTATAGCATGTCTCCGGCATACGGCATCGGCTTCCATTCGTCCCCCGTCGCCTGTCTGTACATCGACTTCCCCACATGGCACTCCTATAGCTAAAACTTTGCCAACCTGATCATCCATGTTTAGCATGGATGGAGAGAGCTTCACGAACCTCGGATTCATGGCAAGGGCACCTTGTTGGTCCTCTCCATGCTTTGATCTAACTTCGTGATCATACAGCTTGCACTTCCCAAGTATTCACTGGGCCTTTCAAGCGAACTGGGAACCCTTATTGAGCTGCTTACAAGAACAAGCACCTCTTTCTTCTCACCTCAGGGTAAAAATATCTGGTGATCATTTCATGGTTCTGTTTCCTGATTAAGGATTCAGGAGGACTGCTCATCATCCAATCCCAAGAATGCAGCTCAGTTCTCAATTCATACATGATCAACAACATGTTGCAACCTTTTAACCTACTGAGCCCACCACAGGCCTATCAAGCAGGTCTGAAACCGAAAAAATTGGGAGAAGCAGATGCCATTAGGATTATAGCACTGCCGTGCACTATTGTGCTGGTAGGAAGGGACCAGTTGCGCCTGTTCCTTTGCTCGGGGAGATGCTCATGGCTTCATGCAACAATATGAACTTTTAAAGGAACTAGGGAATTCTGTCATTCTCCTTGGCAGCTCGAAGTTTCTCTTCTTCAGCACGAAGGTGGAGATCCTTGTAGGTGCTTGCAGATGCAGCTGTTAAGGTCTCCATTGCTTCAAAAATATTTTTCAGACTTGTTTGCAAACTACCATTTTCAGCACCAGGGCCACCCTCATGTAGCACCTGTGCAGACAAGGACACACCACTCTGATTTGAAATAAGCACAAGCTTCTTATTTTGTGCTTCTAGAGCCTTACGCATTGATTGTTCATCCCTTTCCATCAGCCTAAGGTCCCTGTCCATAGCATTGTTAGCCATCATACCATGCCTTTGTTCTGACCTGTGCTTCTCCCAGAGTTTCAGAACATTGGATGCAAAAGCCTGCATTGCCTCAACAACTTCCTTCTCGGATATCCTTGCCACAATGGCAGCCCAATTATTACATATGACAAAAATCGGTGGTGCCCCCAACCGTCCAGGAGAAAAGGGTGGTATCCCATCATCAGTTACCTCAGGAACATATTCAACTCCATTTATCAACCACTGATTTAAAGTATTAACATAGCTCTTTTGAGCATTAACCCATGCAGCAAAACAAGCGATCCAATCCAGTAGCTCAAGTTCCAGCCGCTTGATCAAATCCATATGATCGTCACCAAACTTTGCCGCATCTATCATGGAATCTATGTTTCTAGCTTGGGATATGGCATGCAACTGTATCTGATGGCATTCTAACATTACGCTCCACATCCGCATCAATCTGAAATACATAGCTTTCAGTCATGAGAAACAAACCACAGAAAATATCAAAGCCAACATTCAAATAATGAAGATAATTTATCATTCTCAGAATGCATTTCCAAAGACTAAACTATTACAGTTGAACAATAGTGATTAGACGAAACATGTAAGAAATTATAGCGGTACTAAAATAAATGGAAGCCAATGATGTTAACACGAAATAATCAGAAAGTGATGAGCCACACTGCTACAATAGCGCTCTAGTTAACTACCATAAGAAGCCAAGCTAGTTTTCATACAGTACCAGTAATTTTGGTGGTGCAGACTGCAGACAGATAAGTTTTTTTCCTCCTATATTCCTAAAAACACCCAACTTACTCAGGATTTATATGTATCACCTCTTTATCAGTATCAATAACGATAGTTCAATACAACAACAAAGCCTTTGTCTCAAGCATATTGAGGTAGGCTAGATATGAAACGCAAACTAGGTTTCTCAATGACACAAAAAAATTAGGCTGCCAAGAGAATTAGTTATTGAAGAGAACACAATTACGACTTTAGTCATCGAGAAACTTTCAGTAATTAATTTTCACCAGGCATTGCAGAGAAAAAGAATAAAACCAGGGCTAACTAGACAAGTACGAAATACGGCATACATACAAATGAGAGCACATATAGAAAAAGATAGCAATACCTTTAGTGCCTATAAGCAAACATAATAAGGTTTAAAGGTGTTTTACAGAAACAAACTGCATACCCTTGAATGAGCTCACATGTTTGTGGCCATAGTTCTTCATCCCTCAGCTTACTAATCTTGTCTGAAATAGTGTTCACAACCTGAATAGCTATGCTTATTTTTGTTGATAGCTTCCTGATGTAAATTTCAGTGGCCTCAAGCTTATCAGGTTCTGCACCTTTCTCACCCAACGTTTTCAGCTCCTCACGTTTCCTATCATACAATACACGCATCTTCTCCTCAATCTGTAAGGCATGAAAGAAGTTATATTAGTCCACTTGACAGCAGTGTTATCCTAAACGGTATTAAACGGCCGTTTAAACGTGTTTAAACGGTAAACAGACACTTACTGTGTAGTTTAGGCCCTAAACGGACATTTAAACGGTTGAGACCGTTTAAACGGTGTAAACGGATTAAACAAAACGGTTTCTATTCGTGTTTAAACACGTTTTGACCCGTTTAGGCGAAGTGAAAATGTTAGAACCAGATTTTTTCAGCCCATTAAGCTGCACGCGGTTGAAGACTCCTATTGATTACGCCGACACGGGTCTGTTGTAGTATTCGATCTGCCGCCGATCCGCTGCCACCAGGTATGCCCCCGCCCCCTTGGCTCGCAACTGAAGTAGCCCGCCATCAGCCACCGCCCACGCGCAGCTTGATCGTCCTCTCCCACCATCTCCCTGCCACATACTCTGAACCCGTGCACCTGAGTCCCTGTGCGGCACACGCAGCTCAGTCTCCCCGCGCGCTTTCTCATATCAGGAACATAGAGTATACATATGGCACATGTGAGTTGCATCTTTTATTAGCCTTTTATTTTATAACTTGCTAGATTTTCATGTTTGAGAGTTGCAGGACAGCTGAAACTCAATAAGAGTATGGGGTTCTAATTTATCTAAATAACCTCCATGTGATTTATTGCAAGTTATGTACTTTAGTTGTGAAGACGGAGACTTATAGATTAAAGTTATATATTTTACTTGCTGCAACAGTGTAGCTACAATACAAACCGTTTAATCCGTCTAAACACCGTCTAAACACCGTTTAGACAGGCTAAACGGTAAACAGACCTCCACCGACTGTCTACCGTTTACCGTTTAGGATAACATTGCTTGACAGAGAATGGAAGTGCTGGGAACCCATGGTGTCGTTGATTAGGCTGGACTTAATACAAACAGAACAAAAAAGAACAGTTGGAACTTGGACAAAATGGACCCATACATACCGCTACCGAAGCTAATGCGTTGTGTTGCATGTAGAGTGAAACATTGGAAATAGAAAAAAGAGCTTAATGTTGGAAACATAAAGCCCATGCAAAAGTAGTATAAAACCATAGACCTATCGTTTCTTGCACAAAAATTTCTCAAAATGGCAAAGAAAATGCGCAAGTCATTTCCAAGGATATCAGAAATAAAGATTAACATATGTAGGAACTCCAAGATAGGTATTTAAGTGGGCAGTTTCATAAGCTAAACTAGCTTCTTGATCTGTAACAGATGACATGACATCCAAGATAGGTATTTAAGTTGGGCACAAACTAAGAGCTTTAAGAGCAAGACCGGAAATTCCAAAGTTTACTAATAAAACAAGAAAAATAGAATAATAAGAGAAGGCGTAAATCTGGAAGCCGGGTCATATGGGTTTGAATTCTGCACTCTTGATTTAAGATATAAAAGCATGTGAGTGCAACAGATAGGATCACATGTCCAAAACCAATCTCAAGAATCACAACATTTCTGAGTTCTGACAAAATCAAAGATATAAAGCACATTATTTACCTTGACTTCCTCGAGAAGCTTATTTTCCCACATGTAAAGTTTCTGTAGAGTCGAGGAAATATTGCCAGATCCCATTACCTTGTCCTCTTCGAACCTAAGGAATTCCTCTTCCATTGCTGGTATTCCGCATATCATCATTGCGGAGACTGCATGACAATTGGGTCAAATTAGCATTCATGCCAGAAGAAGTCTGAAATGCTTGATTACGGATCTGCTATAAGCTTTACCAACCTTTGAAACCTGAATTTGTCTGATAGTAAGGCATCTTTCCAACTTCAAGCATCTTGGAAACCTCGCCGGCTGATTCTGAGGCACGCTCAAATTGAGTCCTGATCTCCAGTACAACCTCAATGTCATCACTATATACCTTCTCCCATCCTGCAGGGAGCAGGCCAGCAACGTGTTGAGATGGCTCTGGGCGCTGAACTTGTTCTCCGGCAACACTCTTCTCTACAACATGCACATCATGCTCCAAGCTGCTCCCACTACTGATCGCCTCAGATGATTTAGACTCACGGGGCAGCTCATCTCCTGTACTGCTTCTCCCCTCCTCCTTAGGTGCCTTCCCATGCCCAATGTACCCTTTCACTGGGTGCTTCTCATCACCATAAGCTTTCTTAACTATCTCTATGTCTTCATCCTCCAAATCTGGGATGCCCTCCTCCTCGCGCACATCCTTTGAACTCCTGCTAGGAGTGTATGGAGCTGCTGCAGCAGACGGCTGCTCATAATAGCTCTCATAAGTCTCAAACGGGTTCAGGAAGTCCCAAGTAGACACCCTCGGTGGAGATGGAGGCAGTGGTGGTGTGGGCGCCTCACGGGAGGAGGAAGGCAAGTCCATTGGCAGGGGAGCACCGCCACCACCACTGTAGTAGCCACCATAGCTGTACTGATTGTAAGAACTTGAGCTGGATGGCGGGTAGGGGTACCCACCGCCAGAGCCTCGTGGGGGTGGATGTGCGCCACCGTCACCGGAGTAGTAGTGGACTCTAGCATCAGTGGCCAGAAGGCGGTGCTCGTGCGAGACAGATGGTGGAGGTGGCTGGCTGCGGGCATAGTTGATATTGAAGAAGCTCTGGCTGTAGCCACCCATGCCACCATAACCCGGGTCATAGCTGCCGCTGCTGGTAGCCATGCCACCGTAACTTGGATCATAGCCACCACTGCCACTGCTGCTGCCCATGCCACCATAGCTCTGTGCATAGCCGCCTCCCGGCGTTCCACCATAGCCTGGTTCATAGCTGCCCCCGTTCACGCCCATTCCACCACCGTATTCAGGGCCAGGACCAGGGGCAGGGCCGTACCCATACCCAGGACCATACGGAGGACCATAGACAGAGCCGTACAGTGATCCCATCTGCGGCGGAGGAGGACCCGGCGCCCCGGTGGACCGGATGACTTGCGGCCGGCGCTGAGCGTGGTCCGGCTTCTCGTCGGAGTGGAACTTGATGTGGCCGTCCTCGGAATCGGATTCGTCGTCGGATTGGAAGTGGATATGCTCGTCGTCGGGGGCGATGCGGACCTGCTTGGCGACGGGCGGCTGCTGCTGCCCGGCTGCGGCTGAGGACGAGACAATTGCGGGCGCGGCGGGGGGCGGTGACGCGGCCGGGAGGCCGTCCGCCTTCCGCTGCTGCGGGAGGCGTAGCTGGGGTTCGGGCGGCGGTGGCGGCAGCATCTGGACTCCGCGGAGGAAGTCGTGAAGCACGGCGCCAACAGCGCGCAGCGACTCGGCGTAGGCGCGGTGCGCGTCGGCGAGCGTGTAGCGGTGGCGGATGGCCTGCGCCAGCAGCTCAGAGCGCTGCCGGCAGTGGCGCACCGCGTGCTCCTCCTCCAGCTTCGACTGCCCGCACCCCATCGGGCTGCCGGCTGGCCCCCTCCTCCCAGGAGAGGGAAAAAACAAACTTTTTATTCCTCCTTCGCTCTCCCCCCGTCCAGTCACAGCCGCGACGGCAACCGCATGGCGGCGGCGAATCTAGGGGAGGGCGCGCGACCGGGCGCGGAGGCGAGCAGATCTGGAGGGGCTACTACCGGCTACGGTGGGAGGTGGTGGTGGTGGAGGGGACGGCAGGCTGCTGCTCCCGCGAGAATCTTCGCTTTTGGGGGGCCTGCTACGGGTGTGGGTGCCAGCGGCGAGCGGCTCGTCGCGATGCGCCTCCTCCCTGCCCGAGCCCGCAGTGAAAACCGACCCGCATGCTCCGGTCCACCTCTCCGCCCCGCTCCGACCGCTGAGTGGGGGAGTCAGCTGAGTGGGGGAGGGCTGTGGCTTCTCTGTGGTTATGGAGCACGAGGCATGGAGGCGCGTCTCCCGCTCTCTTCGGTGCGGTGGTTTTACCGGAAAAGCTCGAATAATTTGACGGCGAGGAAGGGAGGGACGGAGGAGACGGAGGTGGGGACAACGCAGGAGACATCCGTACATTGACGCCTGTCTGGCGGGGGAATTTTCAGCCTTAGTCATTTACCCTACCTTCATAATTTGTCACTCTTACAAAATTCTGTTTATAATTTTATCATCTTAATACTACGTAGGCATGCCAGATCAGTTTTTCTAATGATGTGGCACACATATAGTATATTGACATTTTTGTCCTTAAATCCAAATTTCGGTAACTAATCACGTTTTAAACTCCTTCCCGGCTAGCAATTGATCTGTCAGTTAGTTTTAGGTAAAAAATATATCTAATTATTTTTCGTTACAAAATAATTATTATTATTTTAGGTAATTAATCATATTTTCCTTACTAACGATTTATGTTTCCTTCAGTTTTCAGCTGTAGCAGTCGTCAGGCTAACTTTTTCTCATCAAAAGAAGAGATGAAGCTCTCGTTAGTCTGAAGAAAGGCAGGAACAGGTTCTTCGAGAACTAAATTGCTTTTTGGGTGTTCTGCAACTACAAGGTGACAGGTTAATTATTTTTATCCACCATCGCTCTATTCTAATCTCTAGTTAAAAATCGTTTTCTTGACTGGCCAATTCAGTAATTGATCCACTGATAGCTACCTTGTGTTTACCCGTGTCGCATACTGATGGATACTTGCTTAATTACTTGATCAATGTTTATGCTTCAGTAGCTTTGTATGTAAATCCTATTTATCAATTGATCTAGTGCTTGGATCATATGAATAGTATTTTTATTCTCTCTAATTAGAACTTACACTACAACCTGTGAAAAGACAAAATATTCAGATTCGGACATATATTGGAAGAAGTTTGACGAAAAGTATCATTTCTATTGTTAGTTCACTGCTGATATAGTCGCTATGAACATTGTTGATTTTATTATCACCAGCACATACCAAGAAATTGCCGGAAGGTTTTCTTCTTTTGTGCCTTGTTGCCTGTTGCAAATTCTTTTGTTACTTCAGCATTCACCAATGAATTAGTTTACACGTAGAATATATTAAGTCATGTTATTTTGGCACGTATGCAACCATTTTGCTGTCGTTGAGATATTATTGTATTATCTATTAATTGTTACCAGGCTAACATCATCATCCATGTTTTTATGTCACTTATATTTATAAAAAATGGTTCTTGTGTCCGAAATACACTATTTCATATTCAATAAATACTTTCACCTCTATCCACATCAGTTAGAATGTCATTTAATATAAATTTTTAGCTAGTTGCTTATTTGTTTTGTTCTACTAAATACACGTGTAGACACTCAAGTCTCATGTCCACTTTAAAAATTTTATTTTCTTTGAAGTCACTCTTCAACTTTTTGTGCTTCTTGTATATCATGTCTGACATATTTCTCTTTTTTTATTTATTTATTTCAAAGGAGTGAAGTTGCAATATGTCACCTCAAAGCAATGCCAAAGTAACAGCAACGTCAACAGCACCATCTGAACCTAATGCTAATGCAACACCTTCAGTTCGGCGAGTATTCTCTAGCATACTTCACTCATTGTCAACAATAGCTAAACCTCCACCAACACCGTCAACACTATCAGAAAATGATGAATCAATTCCAATAGCTCCCGGTGATCCACCTCCACCAAGTGCTGACCCTATATTGATGTCTGACAAAGGTGTAGATTGGAGTGATCTCATAGTAGATCCATTGCCATATGAAGATGATGACGATGAACCTATGGCTGCTGATGAGAACAAGGTGTACGAAGGGTTTGGGCTAAAGGATGAGGATCTAAGAGTAGAGATTGCAGGTGCACATAGAGCTGAAGCAAAAGTAGCTAGGAGCCCAGCTGCTCCTACTCGTGGCATACCTTCTGATCTTGAAAAAGAAATGGAAGATGCATCTATTCCCATGGATGACAAAATTCCGCATGAGCCAACTAACAACTGACAACTGGGATAGAGATAATCCAAATATGGAACTAGGCACATATTACCCTACTATGTCAGATTTTAGAATGGCTGTCCAACAACATGCTATTGTTGGGGAATTTGAATTGGGCACTGAAAAATCAGATAAAAGCAGGTTTGGAAGGTTTTGTCGTGCAAAAGGATGTCCTTGGAGGATTGTTAGAAGAACTCAACATGACAAGACGGTCAGGGTACATGATGATTCAATTTCTCATTTCCATCTTTTTATTTTTGTTTAAGTTTTTATATATGTTTAAACAAATCTAATATATATGGTGCAGGTACAGATAAATACCTATGAAGCATACCTATGGAGGAGTCAGCTGAGTGGGGGAGGGTTGTGGCTTCTCTGTGGTTATGGAGCACGAGGCATGGAGGCGCGTCTCCCGCTCTCCTCGGTGCGGTGGTTTTAGCGGAAAAGTTCAAATATTTTGACGGGGAGGAAGGGAGGGTCGGAGGAGATGGAGATGGGGACAGCGCAAGAGACATCCATATATTGACGCCTGTCGCCGGCGTGGAGGCTTGGATTTTACCCGGCTGCTCTCCCCCTCTCTCTCCTGCGCCGCGCCGTGCCTTCCCTCCTGCTCCGCCACCCGGGCCGTACTTTTTTTCTTTTTCCTCGCTGTTTCGTCCATTTCTTTTCCTTTCTCACTCATGCATTTCGGATTTTCATACAATTTCCAAAATGATTTTGTCATTCTAGATCCGATAAGTGGAATACTTCTACCGGTGGATACGCCTTTCAATCCAAGGATGTAGAATCATCGACAAAAGAGGACATTGTAACTTCAAGATTCTAGCGTTCGCTTCAATAAATTGAGCATAACATGTATGATTATAAATTACTAAATGAGCACCGACCTAAGATTCACGGATTCCAAACGAAAGGCTATATGCATATTGTCACTGTCGGAGTGTGTGAGTCGCGACACTCCTCCTGGCATGCTCGGAAGTAGGTCGCGAGGTTCTTTTATCGTAGGGGGCTTGGCGCCCTATACGACCTAGGCTCGAGTGAGCAGATGAACACCGAGATTTACGTGGTTCGGGCCACCAGAGCGTGATACCCTACGTCCACGGGAGTGCTTGCCTGTATTGCTTGCTTGTGCGTGTGTGTGCTTGTGCGTTGTGGAATCTGGAATGAAAACCCTTTGCTAGGTGGTCACCCTGGTCCTTTTGTACTTCAAGGCCAGGGTGGTTACAATAAGGCTTGGGCCCGACAGGTGGCCCCAAAGCTATGTGAACCCTATACATGATCTAGGGCTTCGTCCTCTGAGTAGAGTGGTTGGCGGGGGAGTTAAGTCACGTCGTCCGGCGCGTCGAGCGCCCCTGACCGTGTGTCAGATGATGATAAAGACGTCGTCTTGTCACCGCATCTTCTCGTCCTGATTGGGTGGCTTCGTGCCGTTGGGCGGCACTGTACTGCTATCACGCCTTGTTATCCTGTCTTGTCACCGTAATGGCGAACTGGCAGAGGACGAAGGCGTGTATAGTGTGCCATGCTTATGGGAAGGCGCGAGCCTTGAATGCGAAGCCTGACAGTGCACTTCCTTCTTGACTTCATCGACCCACAACCCACGATGGATCGTGGGGCACGTGGCGGCTCTGGAGCCCTTATCGACGGGTTTGGAGCTAGGGGACACATGGCAGCCCGGGACCTTACCTCAGCGAGGATGCTTGGGCCGGAGCCTAGGGCATGTGCCAGCCCCGGAGCTGTCCTCAGCAGGGAGGCGGCTCTGAGCCAGGTGACGCGTGGAAGCTCCGGACCTCACCTCAGCGGTGAGGTTCCGGACGGAGCCCAAGGCACGTGTCAGCACCGGAGTTATCCTCAGCAGGGAGGCGGCTCTCAGCAGGGACACACGTGGAAGCTCCGGACCTTGCCTCGGTAGGGAGGCTCGGATCGGATCACAGGGCACATGTCAGCACCGGTGTTGTCCTCAGCGGGGAGGTGGCTCTAAGACAGGGGACACGTGGCAGCTCCGAACCTCACCTCAGCGGGGAGGCTCAAGCTGGAGCCTAGGGCACGCGTCAGCTCTGGAGCTATCCTCAGTAGGGAGGTGGCCCTCAGCCAAGGAACACGTGGCAGCCCTGGACCTCGCCTCAGCGGGGAGATTCCGATCGGAGCCCAGGGCACGTGTCAGCTCCGAAACTCAAGTGCACGTGGCAGCCCAGGGCTGACCGTGGGGCCAAGGACACGTGGCTACGCCGGGGCCCGCCTCAACAGGGAGGCGGGGTCTAGGCTATCTTCTACCCACTACGCGGGGGTACCCGGTTTGCAGGGTACCGACAGTCCGAGCCCATCTTGGGGGAGGCAATGAGCCCGCACGTGGGGCCCCCATCTCTCCCGCGTGGTGGTTTTGGACCTTCACTTTGGAAGCCGATGTGATGGCGAGATTTCCGCGTAGTGGTCAAGCGGTCGTACCTGGGAGACGAAAAAGTTGCACGTCCTTGGCGTAGTGGACGTACTCGCTAGTCGAAGCGGCATCACGTCATCGGCGTAGTGGACACGTGCTTGCTCCTGACTGGTAGGTTGTTGCGACGTGCTCTAGGGGTTGCCCTGGGGTATTTACTGCGGCAGCCCTTGGGTCGACCGCTGCAGTTCCACTGCGCCGCTTTTCTCAGGAACCGTCGGACGCCCTCGAGAAGTTACCCGCCTGGACCCCAGTGTTTGAGGAGTGGACATGGGTCCTACCCATCATTGGAGAAGGCAGGTAGCCCGCGGCATGGTATAGTGGAAACCCAAGCATCGCGCCTGTTGCCCTGCCATAGGTTGCGGACGTATAAAGGGAATCCTTCGGGAGAAGGACGGTTCCCTTCTGCCTTTTGCAATCTTCGTCTTCAGTTTTTTCCTTGGAGACACATGGCAGCTTCGGACCTCACCTTAGCGGGGAGGCTTTGGACCGGAGTCTAGGGCGCGCGTGAGTCTCGGAGCTATCCTCAGCATGGAGGAGGCTTCGAGCCAGGAGACACGTGGAAGCTCTGTCTTCCACCCAGCGGGGAGGCTTCGGATCGGAGCCCAGGGCATGCGTCGGCTCCGGGACTCAAGCACACGTGGCAGTCCCACGGCCGTCCTTAGGGCCAAGGACACGTGGCTTGCCCGTTTACAGTTGATATGCATGAGTAAGCACAAACTGTAAAGGAGAATGCGCAGGGCACGTGTGAGCTCGGAAGCTATCCTCAGCAGGGAGGAGGCTTTGTGCCTGGAGACACGTGGCAGCTCCGGACCACACCTCAGCGGGGAGGCTTTGGTCCGGAGCCAAGGGCACGTGTGAGTCCCGGAGCTATCCTCAACAGGGAGGAGGCTTCAAGCCAGGAGACACGTGGCAGCTCCGTCTTCCACCCCAGCTGGGAGGCTTCGGATCGGAGCCCAGGGACGCGTCGGCTCCGGAACTCAAGCACACGTGGCAGCCCCAGGGATGACCTTAGGGCCAAGGACACGTGTCTTGCCCGTTTACAGTTGATATGCATGAGTAAGCACAAACTGTAAAAGGAGAATGCACAGGGCACGTGTGAGCTCGGGAGCTATCCTTAGCGGGGAGGAGGCTCTATGCCTGGAGACACGTGGCAGCTCCGGACCTCACCTCAGCGGGGAGGCTTTGGTCCGGAGCCCAGGGCACGTGTGAGTCCCGGAGCTATCCTCAGCAGGGAGGAGGCTTCGAGCCAGGAGACACGTGGCAGCTCCGTCTTCCACCCCAGCGGGGAGGCTTCGGATCAGAGCCTAGGCCACGTGTCGGCTCTGGAACTCAAGCACACGTGGCATCCCTAGGGCTGACCTTAGGGCCAAGGGCACGTGGGTTGCCCGTTTACAGTTGATATGCATGAGTAAGCACAAATTGTAAAAAGAAAATGCACAGGGCACGTGTGAGCTCAGGAGCTATCCTCAACAGGGAGGAGGCTCTGTGCCTAGAGACACATGGTAGCTTCAGACCTCACCTCAGCGGGGAGGCTTTGGTCCGGAGCCCAGGGCATGTGTGAGTCCCAGAGCTATCCTCAGCAAGGAGGAGGCTTTGAGCCAGGAGACACGTGGCAGCTTCATCTTCCGCCCAGCGGGGAGGCTTCGGATTAGAGCCCAGGGCACGCTTCGGCTACGGAACTCAAGCACACGTGGAAGCCCTAGGGCTGACCTTAGGGCCAAGGGCACGTGGCTTGCAAGTTTACAGTTGATATGCATGAGTAAGCACAAGCTGTAAAGGGAGAATGCACAGGGCAGGCGTGAGCTCGGGAGCTTCCTCAGCGGGGAGGAGGCTCTATGCCTAGAGACACGTGGCAACTCCGGACCTCACCTCAGCGGGGAGGCTTTCGTCCGGAGCCTAGGGCACGTGTGAGTTCTGAAGCTATCCACAGTAGGGAGGAGGCTTCAAGCCAGGAGACACGTGGCAGCTCCGTCTTCCACCCCAGCGGGAAGGCTTCGGATCAGAGGCTAGGGCAGGCGTCGGCTCCGGAAATCAAGCACACGTGGCAGCCCCAGGGCTTACCTTAGGGCCAAGGACACATGTCTTGCCCTTTTATAGTTGATATGCATGAGTAAGCACAAACTGTAAAGGGAGAATGCACAGGGTAAGGCAAAACTTTCTCACTTAAGGCTCCCCTCATAGGAGAAAACAGGCCGTACTAGAAGGCAGCGACCCCCACTGGATGACGAGAGTAGCAGGACTCCTCCGAGGCTTAGCTGTTCTAAGCGCTGTCCCTAGACACTATGACACCCATTCAGAGAAAATAAAACCCTACCGTTGTGCTAAGGATAGAACCTACGGGGGTGTTCTATGTTCCACGAATTGGGTAGAGGTACCCATCCTATGTGCTAGGCGGATGCACCCGGGGTAGCATACTTGTGTCACTCGGAAGGGGCCCTCCCAACTGAGCGAGAGTTTGCCCCCCCCCCCCCCCTTCTCAAGAATGTATTCGCCGAAGCACTAGGTCACCCACCTTGAGCTGTCTACTCCGCACAAACCGCTACTGGTAACGCCGGAGCGCTTGACGGTATCACGCGTTTCGGATAGCTGCTTGCCACCTTCGCTCATCGACAAGGTCGATATCTTCACGCCGGAGTTGATCCTACGTGGATTTGTCGTACGCTCAGGCACGGGATGAGCCCATGGTGATTTTCAGGGGGAAGACGTCCTCATCCCCATACACCTGGAAGAACGGTGTTTCCCCTCTCGAGCGATGGAGGGACGTCTGGCTAGCCCACAGTGCACACGGAAGCTCTTCAACCCAATTGGCACCGTGCTTCTTCAAGCTGTTGAAGGTGCACATCTTGAGTCCCCTGATTATCTCGGCGTTTGCTCTTTCGGCTTGGCCGTTTCTCTCTGGGTGAGTAACAGAAGCATAGCAAACTTGGATGCTGAGGTGTTCGCAACAGTCTTGGAATACTGCACTGGTGAACTGGGTCCCGTTGTCGGTGATGATTCTGTTAGGAACCCCAAACCGGCAGACGATTGACTTGATGAACTTGACTGCTGACTGCTTGTTGATAGTTACCACATGGGTAGCTTCCGACCACTTGGTGAACTTGTCTATGGCGACGTAGAGGTACTAATACCCTCCGACAGATCTAGGAAATGGTCCCAGGATGTCCAACCCCCACACAGCGAAGGGCCATGAGGGTGGGATCATCTGCAGCGTCTACACTAGTGTGTAGATCTGCTTAGCGTGGAACTGGCACGCCTTGCATCTCTTAACCAGGTCGACGGCGTCCCAGAGAGCTGTCGGCCAGTAAAAGCCATGCTCGAAGGCTTTACCGACCAGTGTGCGGGAAGATGCATGGTTCCCACACTCACCTCCATGGATCTCTACGAGCAGGTCGCAGCCCTCCTCCTGGGTTATGCACCACAATAGGACACCATTGGTGCAACGCTGGTAGAGATCCCCTTCTACCAGCGTGTATCTCTTAGCCAACCGTGCGATCCGTTCAGCGGATACACGTTCATTGGGAAGGAAATTGTCTTTCAAGTAGTCCCGGGTCTTCATGATCCATGCGTCGGGACCTATTTGAGCACTTGGATCTTGAGTGTCGGGTTGCACGGAGTCCCTGGTGGTGCTTATGATCCTTGGTGTGCGCCATGGTAACATGGCCGCTGGGACCGCCAGCTTCAAGGTGTTGTTCCCCGCCCCCTTCGCCTGGTTCGGCCGGCGAGGCGGTAGGTCGCAGCAACTTCCTTTCAAAGACCCCCTCAGGTACCGGAGCCCAAGTGGAAGCCTTCGTTGACAGGTCGTCAGATATTGTATTATTGGCACGGGGAACATGGCACAAGTCCAAGGATAAGAAGTCCTTCTCCAACTTCTGTACTTGGAGGAGATAAGCTGCAAGCTGTGGGTCGTTGCAGCAACACTCTCCCTTGACTTGCTTGATGATCAACTGAGAATCACCCTTGAGCAACAACTGTTGGACGCCGAGGGACAACGCGGTCTTTAACCGAATATGAGAGCCTCATACTCCGCCATTTTGTTGGTTACCTTGAAGTCAAGTCGCACCATGTAGTTGAACTGCTCTCCGGTTTGTGTAATGAGCAGAACCCCCGCTCTGGCACCTTGCTTCCGCGAGGAGCCATCGAAGAAGAGAGTCCACTAGGGCTCAGTGAAGACCGGAGCTCTGGGCTCTGGTTCACCGATGTCCTGGCCCCTTGGCTAGCATGGTGGTGGAGTCCACTCCGCCACGAAGGCAGCTAATGCCTGACTTTTCACCGCTATGCGCGGTAAGAAGTCCAGCTCGAACTCCGCCAGCTCCGCAGCCCATTTAGCTATGTTTCCAGTGGCGTTGGGGCTGTGGAAGATGGTTCTCAGCGGGTATGAGGTAACCACCGAGATCTTGTGAGCTTGGAAGTAATGGCGCAGCTTTCTGATGCAACGAGGACTGCATAGAGCAGCTTGTGCACCTCCAGATATCTTGTCTTGGCATCATGGAGGACCTCACTAATGAAGTAGACCGGACGTTGGATAGTTTGGACCCTCTCGGAGGGGTCCGAAGCGTCTTCTTGTAGAGGTCTGGGACTCGAGGGTCGGGGGCCCCCCAGTCCGGGACTGCACTCCGGGAGCTCGGACCCAGATGCACACTGGTTGCCAGGTCTAGATGGCTGAGACCCAACTAGTTCTTCTTGGGGAGGTCTGGGACTCGAGGCCCCCAGGCCGCCAGGTCCAGGACTCCATTCTGGGAGCTTGGACCCGGGATATGCATTGATCATGAGGTCCGTCTGTTTGGGACCTTATTATCTCCCCATCCTAAGGGTCTCCTGCGGAGTCTGATCCCTGGGACTTTAGAACAACGGCAGTAGGAGCCTTTACTGGGACTTTAGGACGATGAGGTTCTGGCCGCTCCACAACCAGAACCATGCTCACGACCTCAGTTGTGGCGGCGATGTAGAGTAGTGGCTCGCCTTGTTCCGGGGCCACCATGATTGGTAGCGTTGTGAGGAACTTCTTCGGCTCCTAGAATGCCTCATCCGCCTCCTCGGTCCATACGAATGGACCAGATTTGCGTAGAAGCTTGAAGAACAGAAGAGCCCGCTCAGAGAGTCTAGAGATAAATCGACTGAGCACAACCAAGCATCCGGGAAGCTTCTGCACGTCCTTGATGCGGGCAGGGGGCCGAATCAGTTCTATTGCCTTAATCTTCTCTGGGTTAGCTTTGATCCTTCAGTGTGAGACCAAGAAAAGCAGCTTCTCGACAGAGACCCTGAAGAAACATTTGTCTGGGTTCAACTTCGTGCGTGTGGAACGCAGTCTGTCAAAGATTAGGGCTTGGTTGTCGAGCAGAGATGCTTGTGACTTAACCTTCACTACGATGTCATCAACATAAACCTCGACCAGGTCCCGAATGAGGTTCTCGAACGTCTTGTGCATTGCACGCACAAAAGTGGGAAGGGCAGTCTTAAGACCATAATGCATGGACAAATAACATTATAGACCATCTACTGTGATGAAGGCGATATGTTCTTCATCTTCTCTAGACATAGGTATCTGGTGGAAACCGGAATATGCGTCTAGGAAACACGGTAGATCACAACCGGACGTAGAATCGTCTATTTGGTCTATACGGGGGAGAGGAAACGGATCCTTCGGACATGCCTTATTGAGGGTGGTGTAGTCGATGCACATTCGTAGCTTCCCGCCAGCCTTGGGGACGACAACAGGGTTGACCAACCATCATGGATGGTGGACCTATCGGATGAAGCCAGCATCGAGAAGCTTCTTGATTTCTTCATGGATGAAGTCTTGCCGCTCGATGGATTGCTTCCGAGGCTTCTGTTGGAACGGCCTGGCGTCGGGATGGATCTTCAGTTAGTGCTCAATCACCTCCCTGGGGATCCCAGGCATTTCCGATGGTTGCCAGGCAAACACGTCAACATTGACGCGGGGGAAGGTGACGAGCACGTCTTCCTATTTGCCCCCCAGGCCCTTGGCGATTCGGGTGGTCCGAGTGGCATCAGGACCGACATGGACGACCTTGACTGGAACGTCCTCGCCATCCGAGGGCTGCACACGGGGTGCAGATGTCACCCCTCGCTGACGCATGTTTGGAGGCGGTCGACTAGCTTCAGCGTGACCGAAAGCGACCTCCTGTGCCACCGTCAGTGCTTGGAGTTTTTCCAGCGCTGAGATAGTTGTGGTACGGTCACCACGGATCTTGAGGATGCTTCTCGGGGTTGGCATCTTCAAGACTAAGTAGCCGTAGTAGGCTACCGCCATGAATCGGTACAGGGCTGGCCTGCCGATTATGGCATTGAAGAGGAGGATGACCTCCGCAATGTCGAAGACGGCGCTTTCCGTACGGTAGTTCTCAGGCGTCCCGAATGTCACCAGGAGGGAGATGCTACCACATAGGAAGATTGGGTCCCGACCTACACCCGAGAATGATCTTGAGGGGGTAAGCTGGGACATAAGGATTTGCAACTTCTTGAAGGTTGCGAAGCTGATAACGCTGAGGGACGCCCCCCATCGATCAGCACGTGGTAGAGCTTCACGTTGGAGATGGTCGGGGCGACGAGGAGAGGCAGCTGCCTGGCGCCTGCCATGTTCTTGGGTCAGTCCGAGGTGTCGAAGCTGATCGGCGTCTCCATCCACTTGCGATGCGGCACCGGCCCCGGGAGTAGGGCGGCGGCTGCCACTGCTCGACGGAGGGTCCTGACGGCTCGCCTGGACGAGACGTCAGAAGAACCCTCCATACATCACACAGAGTGCGCCGACCATTTGGCTGCTGGATTGGCTAGACCTACCCTCTCTGGAGCGGGAGGCAGCCTCGTCGTCTCCCGCATGGAGACGATGATGAGCTGGGCGAGAAGGCTCGCCATGGGAGGTGATGTTCACCATGGTTGTGTGGAGAGCGCGGAAAGCCCCCCTTCCTGGCGCGCCAAATGTCGGAGTGTGTGAGCTGCGACACTCCTCCGGACCTGCTCAAAACTAGCCCACGAGGTTCTTTTATCAGAGGGGGCTTGGTGCCCTACGCGACCTGGGATCGAGGGAGCAGATGAACATCGAGATTTACGTGGTTCGGGCCACCGGAGCGTAATACCCTACGTCCACGGGAGTGCTTGCTGTATTGCTTGCTTGTGCTTGTGCGTTGTGAGACCTGGAATGCGAACCCTTTGTTGGGTGGTCACCCCGGTCCTTTTATAGTTCAAGGCCGGGGTGGTTACAATGAGGCTTGGGGCCCGAAAGGTGGCCCCAAAGCTATGTGAACCTATACATGATCTAGGGCTTCGTCCTCTGAGTAGAGTGGTCGGTGGGGGAGTTAAGTCCCGTCGCCGTCGCGCCGAGCGCCCCTGACCGTGTGTCAGGTAATGATGAAGACGTTGTCTTGTCGCCGCGTCTTCTAACCCTGCTTGGGTGGCACTGTACTGCTGTCACGCCTTGTCATCATGTCTTGTCACCGTAATGGCGAACGGGTAGATGATGAAGGTGTGTGTAGTGCGCCATGCTTCTGGGGAAGGTAAGAGCCTTGAATGCGAAGCCTGACAGTGCACTTCCTTCTTGACTTCGTCGACCTACGGCCCATGATGGATCGTGGGGCACGTGGTGGCTCTGGAGCCCTTATCGACGGGTTTGGAGCCATGGGACACGTGGCAGCCCCGAACCTTACCTCAGTGGGGAGGCTCAGGCTAGAGCCCAGGGTACGTGCCAGCCCCGGAGCTTTCCTCAGCAGGGAGGCGACTCTGAGCCAGGGGACACGTGGCAGCTTCGGACCTCACCTTAGTCGGGAGGTTCAGGCCGGAGCGCAAGGCATGTGTCAGCACCGGAGCTGTCCTCAATAGGGAGGCGACTCTGAGCCGGGAGACACGTGGCAGCTCCGGACCTCACCTCAGCGGGGAGGCTCGGATCGGAGCCCAGGGCACGTGTCAGCACCGGTGCTGTCCTCGGCGGGGAGGTGGCTCTGAGCTAGGGCACACGTGGCAGCTCCGGACCTCACCTCAGCGAGGAGGCTCAGGACGGAGCCCAGGGCACGCGTTAGCTCCACTATCCTCAGCAGAGAGGTGGGTCTAAGCCAGGGGACACGTGGCAAGCCCGGACCTCACCTCGGCGGGGAGATTCTGACCGAAGCCCAGGGCACGTGTCAGCTCCGGAACTCAAGTACACGTGGCAGCCCTAGGGCTGACCATGGGGCCAAGGACACGTGGCTACGCTAGGCCCCGCCTAAATAGAGAGGTGGGGCCCACGCTGTCTTCTACCCACTACGTGGGCATACCCGGTCTGCAGGGTACCGACAGTCACGATTTACGAAGCACTTGGTTCTATGCATATTTTGTTGACAGCAGGACTTGGTAAGATAACCAATCATCTAGAGGCAATGGTAAGAGGGGTATTGACAAATTAGCATCTCAATCTCATTGTTAAAATATGACCCGAATTCTAAACCTAGATGCCTAGGTGATGTGAGAGGAGTTCTCACATGTTTCAAATTGTATTGATTGCATAATATATTTTCTTTGTGATACATATTTCCTTAACCACCTATTTATACATCTTTCAAATTGCATGGGGAAGTCGATGACTCATTGAAATTTTTATCATATACTCCCTCTGTTCTGAATTAATTGACGTTTAGGACAGCTAATCTAGTTTAATTAATTCAGAACGGAGGGAATAGCTACCAACATTTGATCTTGTTTACGTATTATTTGCTAATACTAGCTCCACCCATAATCTCATTACTTGCTCCCACATCAACAGTTCGTTTCCCTTACACGTCCTGAAATTTCGTTGGCGGGCTGGCGAAAACTAAAGACTAAAGTGCAACAAAGAGTAGTACATGCCAACTATGCTAGCACGTTCGATGCAACATGTTGGAACAGACATCAGCAGATAATTAAAAAGAGCAGTGTACCCTGTAAACTGTGTGTTCGTAGGTGAAATTTCCTTTTTGCTGCCGCTGTGTTCTGTTCCCCTGAAAAGGCAATTTTCTCTGAGTCCCAACTACGGATCAGATGTGCATGAACACCACTTGTGCCTGAAAAAAGCATCTACAACGACCAGCTACACGTTGTGTCACAGTGTCACCCCACTTGGCGTTGCTGCTGCTGGGCTACCCCCATCGGCAGGCTCGAGACACGATGCTGAGGGGACGCGCCCAGGCGAGATCGAGCCAAGAGGAAGACGGTGGCCGGGCGCAGTGAAACGCCGGGGCTGCTGCTCCAGTTTTTTTTAACATAGACTAGATCGACGTCAGCCAGTCAACTCCCCTCCTGTTCCGTTTCACGTCTTCGTTAGCGTGGGGTTAACGAGGGCGATGCCTCGATCAGACGTGAGCCGTACTGAACCAGTGACTTAGGGGAATATTCTTAGTTTTTTACAGTCAACTCTAAAATATTCCTAACTTTACAGTTTAATTCTCTGCACTCGTTCACCTCTAAATAAGACCTCTATATCAATTGTTACCTATTTTATTTAGACAATATAATTATATCATATTTTATAATATTTTATATAACTACTTATATAAATAATATTATATCTAAAACTTATAAAAATCACCAAAATAATTTTCACTCTCTTTTCTTCTTCTTTTTTCTCTCTTTTCCCTCTTTTCTTTTTTTTCCCTTTTTTTTCCTTTTTTCTTCTCTTCTTTCTTTTTCCCTCTCTTAGGGTCTTTAGATGTAGCGGCTGCCTGTACCAGCCGCTATCATCCAGGCCCACTATGGGCGGCCGCTGCAGGCGCCCGCTAATGCTCCCACCGGCATATTAGCAGTCCCGGCTGCTTTAGCGGGCTGCGCTGCGAGCAGTAGGGATGAAAACGGATCGGATATTTTCCGATCCGTCCGCAATCGTTTTCGAAGATATCCGATCCATATCCATTTTGGTCGGATTTTTTTCGGATACGGATATGGATTCGGATATTGTAAATCGGATATCGGATCGGATATGGTTTTCGTTAAAATCCGTCCGTTTTGTCGGATATCCATATTGCGAACAATGTCCGAAGACATATCCGACCCAATTTAGCCTCTACAGGCCGCAGCCAGCCGGCCCAGCCCACGCCTGTCTCATTTCAGATTTCAGTTTCGATCCCCCCACCGCCCCCCCCCCCCCCCCCCGCCGCCGCGACCAACCTAGGGCAGGCAGGAGTTGAGCGCGCTGCGCACCCCGGGCGACCTGCGAGGCCGGAGCCCCCCCCCCCCCCCCCCCCCCGCGGGCGGCCTGCCGGCCCGGGAGCTCGGTGCATGCCCCCCCCCCCCCCCCCCCGCCGCCGACCGAGTGCCAGGCGTTCGGCGCCGCCAGCCCGCGGCCTCGGTCGCCAGCGCGCGGCCGCCCCCCCCCCCCCACCTGCCGGCCCGAGCGCTCGGTGCCTGCCGCCGCCCCCCCCCCCCCCCCCCCCGCCGACCGAGTGCCGGGCATTCGGCGCCGCCAGCCCGCGGCCGCCCCCCCCCCCCCCGACCGAGTGCCGGGCGTTCGGCGCCCAGCCCGCGGCCTCGGTCGCCAGCGCCCCCCCCCCCCCCCCGCGGGCGACCTGCCGGCCCGGGCGCTCAGTGCCTGCCACCCCCCCCCCCCCCCCCCCCGACACCGAAGGGGCGCGCCTCGGTTGGCACTGGCAGCACCGCTCGGTTCTCCTTCCGCCCCAACAGCTCCTTGCACCGACCTCCGCGTTTGTCCCTAGCGTCGATGTCGACGAGGTAGATGTATATTTATTTTTTGCAATTTTTATGATTAGCGGTAGTGGTGTTAACTACTTAACTACTTGATTAGCAATGTTTATGTTTTAGCTTAATGTTTCTTATTTTTTGAGGGTTTAGACTTGATTATGTCTTTTTCATATATTTCAGATCGTAAAAGTATACTTACTATTGGTGATGATTTTGTGGAGACGATGAATATCAATGAAATTCAGGTTTGTTTATTATAAATAAAATTAGTAGAATCATTTTACCTAACATTATTTTACTTATTGCTTTATTATTTCATAGGACGAGAACATAGAAAGTGATCCTGATGAGATGAATGATGTTGCTGATTTTTTCATCTAGCGGTGATGTAGATTGGAAAATATGCACTATGTCTATGTATGAACCATTTATGTATTAAGTATTATGTATGAACTATTTGTTTCAAGTTTCATGTACGAACCATATATGAATTTAATGTGGATGTACTTTGTATTAGATGTATGAACTATAAATTATATGTTACTTGTGAATTGTTTTTCCGAAACAAATATCCGAATTCCGTCTGATATCCATATTTTTCCGATCCGATGAATCCGTTTCCGATACATCCGACATATCCGATATCATATCCGTTTCCGATAATATCCGATCCGATCCGTTTCCGAAATTTTTAATATGGATATGGATATGGAAAAGCATTTCATCCGTCCATATCCGTCCGTTTTCATCCCTAGCGAGCAGCCTCACGTTTGCTTCAGGTCGAGTTTCCTGCTTGTCGTCCAGGAAGAGAACAAGGTTTCAGTCGTTCAAGCGGCGTCTTGCCGCTGGCCGCATACTGTACACGTAGTACTGTACTTTCTGTACACGAGATTGTGAGCTTCATTTGGTGGGCCGGCGCGTGAACAACTCTAGTAGCAAAGAATTAACAGTGCGTGACTGCACAGTTGGAGTAGCATCCGATAGAGGTGGGACTCGGGCTGTGCTCGGGCCGGCCCGGCATGGCACGTTCGTGCTTCGGGCCGTTTCGGCCGGAGCCCGAAAGCACATCGTGCCGGTTCGTGTCGGGCCGGCTGCTGGAAATCCCGGCCCAAGCACGGCACATGGCCCGACAGGCCGCCTTCGTGCCGGGCCGGGCCCGAGAACGGCCCAAAGAGATGTTGTACTGTGCCTTTGACAGGTGGGGTCCAAAAGTCATAGACTATATCACCAAAGTGAACGTCCTACAATGTAAAAAAAATCTGAAAAAAGTTTATAGCTTAATATAGTTATATTACATGTTCCAAAAAAATTTGTTCAGAAATTCACAATATACAAAGTGTAACAAAAAACAAAAAAGGGTTTTTGTCTTTTTTATATATCTCAAAATAGAATGAATTTAGAAGTGGGATTTCTTGTGGGAGTTGTATATGAGAGTATACACCTATGATATTTTTAGGATTTTTTAAAATTAAAATGAACGAATGTGTGTTTGATTTATATAGAATGACACATATGTTATAAGCCTTTGACTCAAATGAGGATAAATTTGAATTTGCACAACTTGAAGTGTTTCAAAAAATTACAAAAAATTCATACGTGCAGATAAATATAATGCACACCTACACAAACAAAAATGAATTTATTTTGCTAATTATTTTGAGATTTAAAAAATAGTGAAGAATATGTACATATGATTTGTTTTGGTTGTTTATAAAAAAGTACAAATAGAACTATATTAGTTTGAAAAGAATTGTTCCAAGTGGCAGGGAGTATTTTTTAAGAATATAGAAAAAAAAGAATCACTAAATTTAGACTTACTTTGCGGAATATAAACAAGTTTGGATATTTAAATAGGAATATAAAAAAAGGAACAGCCGCGCCTATTGGGCCGCCGCGTGCCGCCTATTGGCCCTCTCCCCGCCTATTGGGCCCCGCCCCGCCTATTGGGCACCACCCCGTCTATTGGGCCGCCGTGCCTGCCCCACGCCCCATATTTAGTCCCACCCCGCGAGTTATACGCGCGGTTGCCGTGCTTATAAGGCGGAGCGAGGTTCCTGCTGTGAACTCCGATCTCCGCCTACTGGGCCCCGCCTTGGCCCGCCCTGCCTCGCCTATTGGGCCCCGCCCGCCTACTGCACCCTTGCTGTGGGCCTCGTTACTTACTCTAGCTCGTGGTGTGCTTGGGCCAGTGGTGCTGCCCGGGCCTAGCGCCCTAGTGGCTGCCCAATTTTTTTTTGTTTTTTTGTTTCCAGAAAGAGATATACATATATTTATTTTTTTCAGAGAGACAGATATACTCATATAAACATCCACATTCACATAAACATCAATATACTCAAAATTTCTTTATGAGAATATCACAAATCACATAACACATCCACAAATCACATAGCACATTCAAAAATCACACAAATGTAGGGGGAATAAAATTTTATTGCAAGTATCAAGTTTTTTACAAACTGTCTCTTAAAAACCTTACACTCATTGTGAGCTTTTCCCGTAAGGAAAAGAGTTCAGTTTGTTTAAAATTTTCTAACCATTCGGATTCTACAAGGTCAATATCCTCCAACGCCTTTAAAGTTTTCGGATGCTCTAGGCAGTATTGATCTCTAGTTTCCACCGCCTCCCAATCTTTAAGGCATGTGAGGCACTCAACCATATCGGGCGTAAGAGAGGACCTACAATATTAAATCAAAATTAAATAAGTTGAATGAAATGAATATGAGAGAACACAATATGAACTATTATGAGAATCACCTTCTTTCTTCTATAATTCTTCCGACTGAGCTAAATATAGCTTTGGAGGAGACACCGGAAACTGGAATAAGTAGCACATCACGTGTAAATTGGGAGAGCACCGAAAATTGACGTTTATTGTCTTTTCACCACCCTAAGAGGTCCACTTCAACATCATCCTGAAGATTCAACATAAATAGAAATCAAAATATATATTCACGTTTAGATGTACAAAAAAGTAAAATACATACCTGAAGCATTGGATCATGAGCCACATGATCTATTTTGAGATAGTGAGTCAACTTCGCAGTTAGATTCCAATTTAACCTGGAGGAGGACTGTGAGGAGGATGAAGTAGTTTCCTTGGACTTCAATTTTTTCCACATTTGAGACGCCATACTTTTTTTCTTGTCAACTTGTGGCGCATCCATTCCAGGGCGAGGTTGACCAAATTTCTGGTAATACAAAGTAAATACTCGAAATATCTCAGACTTAACATGTGAGTAAGAATTTGAGTAATCAAGATCAAGTTATTAACCAATAAAATGTAAAGCACCCTCTAATTGCTCTAACTTCTTACGTGGATCAAAAATGAGAGCGAAACAATAGATATGTGGAACACCATCAAAATATTTAAGATACTTTTCTCTCATTTCATAAACAATTGGACCTAGAATTTTATCATATTCCTTTTCTTTATATTATAATCCCTGAAATGTCTATAAAGTTGTGGAGAATTCATGAGAAATCGAACATCAAAACGTATGTTTTCAATACATGAACTTGCCTTCGCCAAGCCAGCCTGCACAATAAGATTAATGATGTGGCACACACATCTTTGATGAAGCACAAACCCACCAATGTAGCTTTGTATGTGTGGCTCAAGTATTTCCATAGCCCTGGTGTTAGCCGATGCATTATCAAGAGTTATAGACACAATCCTATTTTTAATGCCATAATCTTTAATGACATCAAGCACATGTGATGCAATAACCTTACCGGTGTGGTTCTCATCAATGATCCGTAATGCTAAAATTCTTTTATTCAACTTATACTCAGGGTCTATGTAATGAGCAACAACACTAAGATAGTTTGTCCTTTGATGTGAAGATGACCAAATATCCGATGTTAATGCAACAGAAAATGACATGCTCCTAAATGTTTCTTTCAAGATCACCTTTTTATCATTGTATCTTTTAATTATATCCTTTCGAGTAGTTTTTCTAGAAACATTGTTATATTATGGACAAAAAGAAACTTGAATCATTCTTTCAAAATTAGCACTTTCGCCCATGCAAATAGGTTGATCTTCTATTGCAATAAATCTAGCAATTTCAGAACGAGCAACATCAGCATTATAAACCCAAGTACTTACAGAGCCATCGGGATTGAAGTTCAATTGAGTTTGTGTTGAGACACCTCCTCGTAAAGCAAACTTCTTGACACATGCGGCATAATGTCGATTTAGGTGGCCCGTGCCACTACTAGATGCTGTAGTAAGAACCTTTTTGCAATATTTGCAAGTAGCAGAAGTTACTAAATCCTTACCATTGACATTTTCTACGTGCTCAATAAAGTGATTCCAACATTTGGCTCTTTTCTTTTTGGGTTCCGAAGTAGTAGATGTCTAAATTTCTTCATGTGGAGCTTCGGATTGTGAAGGCATGTCGCTTGCGGTAGCGGGCGCATCGACGGAGAAACTAGCATCACCTGCATTATTTAAATCAACACAATCATCATCTTGGTACTCATCATATGCATCACCTTCCAAATCGACATCATCCATCCCGTAATCTCCCATGCTTGGAGATAGACGACGTGGATCAGGCTCCTCGTAGCCACGACCACGACCACGGCGCGATGATGCACCAACCTTCTTCCTAGTACCACTATCCCTAGTTGGCAACATGGCTGTGGACTTGTGGTTGCGGCGCGCGGCTAGGGCAGGGGGGACCGAGAGGCCGGGCGCGCGACAGGCAGGGGGGACGGGGCGGCCGGGCGGGGGCGCGGGCTGGGGCTTTCGGGCGGCCGGGCGGGGGCGCCGGGCTGTCGGGAGGGGGCGCGGGCTGGGGCGGCCGGGCGCCGGTAGGCAGGGGGCAGGGTTGGCGGCTGTGGAGAGGAGGAGAAATGAACCGGAAAACTAGATCGAACCGAGCCGGGTTAAGTCGAAACCCTACGGGCCGAACCGGGCCGATGGACTGTATCGGGCCATTTTCAAATTTTTGGGCCAACCGGGCCGGGCCGGCCCGAGCACGGCCGGATTCTATTTCGTGCTGTGTCGTGCTGCCCGTCGTGCCCGATTTCTAGGCCCGGCACGGCCCTATTCCATTTCGTGCCGGACCGGGCCTCGTGCCGTGCTTTTTGACTGGGCCTCTGCCCGCCGGAAAGTAGGCCGGCCCAAGTCCCACCACTAGCATCCGAACATGGGCGTTGATCAATGTGACACTGGGTACATGGTTATATAAATAGAATCGAGCGGAGTTCCAGGCTTGTCAGTGATATACGGAGAAGAAGACGGCGGTCCGGGCCATGCATGGCGTACTCCTGCCGCCGGGCTCATTCATCACCGTGCTGGAACTGAAAAAAAAAGAGGAGCTGTTTGTAGTCCACGTAATACAACTAAACGTCCTGTACGACTTACGCTCTTACAGAACGGAACGGGACGGAACAGTGGAGCTCGCTGTTCACCGACCTCTCTCACTGACGCACGTGCAGTCTCGCGATTCTACGTGGGTACACACAGGCGTAAATGCAGCTGTACATCACTACGGTGTCGCATTTTTAAGACAGTACCCTGTACCGCTAATACGAAGTTAGCAGTACTCGGAAGAGATTGCCGCCGAGGTGGCTTTGCGTGGGTCGAACAGTCATTTCGATGAAGGAACAGGCGACTCCTCCTACCAACGACGTTCTTCTGCGGCACGTTCACGTGACCGCGAATCATTCGAATCACAGAAGAGAGAAACGCAACGGACGCCCGAGACTAAAGCTGCCTTCTGCCTAGAGTAGAGCTAGCTGCTGCGATGCAAGCAATCAAGCTGCGTGGTCGAGGTCGCGACCATCTCGCGCTCTCGCTGCTTCCCGTCGTCTCCCACAAGTACCAGACTTTTGCAATGGCTGTTAATCCGTCTCACTTCCAGACTATTATAGTTCAGGGTCTGAACGCTCATCTTATTTGTATACATCCGGTCTGCGTAAGTAGTACGTTATTAGTAGTTAGTTGTTCAGCCACCTTTCAACTCTCGTCGTCACTTGGAGAGCTGGCCGGAGTTGGGAAGATTCATCCTGCTCTTTTGCACTTTGGAGAAGATTCGAGCAGTCCTAACATTCCCTGCCTCTGAATTATTTTTCAGTTAGTCAGATCAAACCCAGAAATGCGGCGGAGTGTGCCAGATCAGTTTGAGCTCAAGGAAAACGAATACTGGCAAGGCGATCAATACTAAGCAGCAGCTTACTAGTAGTTTGCGACGAATAATTAACCGGATTTCAGGGTCAGGGTAGAGCAGCTTTAAAAATAGCACGAAATGATGAGCGGACCAGGTTTTTCATAGTTGTGGCAGGTTCACCGCTTCATGTGTTGCCACCTCCCTTTCATGGCAGTTGAAGCAGATATGGATGTGATTTCTGAAAAATAAGATCCACCTGATCTACGCCGTGCTATTGTAGTCAGACGTATGAGCCTAACATCAGACGTCTTTTCTAATATCACTGCGACTTATTCATCAAGCAGTCGAATACCCCTAGACTGAAGGAACACAAGCACTGAAAGATCTGAAGAATGTTTGCTTATAAAATAGAAATATCTGAAAAAGAAAGCAGAGACAAAGTTTTACCTGCAGGATCTTCCTTCCCTCTCGCACACAGAACAACAACAGCAACAACAACAAAAAAGGAGTTTGTCAATGCAGGCAGAGGCAGTATCTATCAATTCGAACATCTATCGCAACGTGACTGACCTGACTTTTGTTGAACAAAAGGATGCACCACGTTTATTTTTAAAGACTAAAAATTCTTACGCTAATCAAAGAAAAAATTACTCACCACTGCCGTTACAAACTAATTACAGAAACTATTATATCAAAATACACCTATATATTTTTAAAGTTATCCACCGCTACTGTTACAAACTAATTAAACCAAAATACCCATGTACATGTTTTTTTAAATTGCTCACCATATGAAAAATGGTCAAATACACCAATATATAAGTTTCATAGATTACATGTTGTTGTCATTATAAAAATAATAACAAAAATCTATATTAGTATAATAATAAGTATTGTATTAACAAATTAGAAAATATATTAATATCATAATGGACTTCAATGCATGTATAAAAAAATCGAAAATAAATGACAAAAATAAATATAAACCGAGAATGCAGGAACCAGAAAGCTGTAGAACGATCTCGCTGGTTCGCACAATTCAGAAACAAAAAGAAACTCTGAAGAAATATTACGACCAGTCGTCGAGTCCTGAAGCTGAAGCTGATCAGACGATCCTCTACGTGTCGCGAAATCCATGCACTGACAAGAGCTTTACACGCGCCAGGCGTAAACAATGCAAAAGCGTCGATCGATCTGTCCAGGTACAGCAAGATTCTGCTCTTACACAGCGATAAACTAGTAATGGATATGTATATCTATCTACCCCATGCGTGCCATGTAGTACTGCTGCACTTGCCTCAAGCAGATATGACCAGCCTGCGGTGACTCCCATGGTCACGAGCATGTGTTTTTGGTTGTGCAATGTGCATTCATATTCAGGCCGGGGCCCCTGAAGTGATTGAAGGTGGGGGGACCTTTGCTGTGGTCCAGAGGCTGAGTAACTCGAAGATGGCCCCACCATCGGATCGGGCACCGACGGCTGCCACGGAAGCAATGCAGCGTTTTGCATCAGATCCAGAGTATTTCGCTGGTGCAAATGAGGACAATTCTGCCACTTTTGCTCTGAACCCACTAGTGCGTACGGCTGGATTTGTATAGACGATGCATTCCAAATAGATGCCACTCTCCAACGAAGTATTGGGTTCGATTACAATGCCTTTTCGTTACTCTGCTTTATACACCAGACAAAAGTACGAACGCCACATGCGTGTCTGTCTCTCTCAGAGCACTTTAATCCCAACGTCTGTTTGGGTAGGTACTTTTGTAATTAGCTGCTTATTAGTGAGATTAACCATATGGTACCCCTAGGTCATTAGCTTTCTTTGTTCGATTTATTTGGCGAGCTCATGTTATGTGTGAGCGAGCTATCTCGAGGATCGCCTTCTGACCTTGATCAGTTCGTGTAACACATAAAGCATGCACCAGTGGAGGTCTATTCCTTGTAAATTGCTTAACCAAGAAGGAACCGGTCAGACCTTACTTAGAAATAAGTATCTAAACTCATAATCTCTTTCACAAGGTAAGACTAAGCCTAAAGATTCCGGAAGGTTGCATGGGCCGGACCCCAACAACTTAGTGGGGGCAAATGCAAGGTTGCATGGGATCATGTTTGTTCACCAATAGACAGAGGGGGCATTCTTGATCTGCATCGTTTCAGCCGTGTTCTTCGCCTCCGATGGCTTTGGCAATTCTGGTCTCGCCCCCAGCTGTCTTGGCACTCGATGGAGGTTCCCGTGGATGACACTGACCGGGTTCTCTTTGCAGCGACCACTTCGGTAACTATGGGAAATGGATGTACGACATCCTTCTGGTGGTCTAGCTGGCTACGTGGCCTAAATTGCGCCTGTCGTGTTCCCAGATTTATTCCGGCATTGCAGGAGGAAAAATTAACAGTGGCGCAGGCTATCCGTGATGATGCATGGACCCATTCCTTCCGCCCGTTACTATCTGCTAATCTGTTGGCTCAGTATGGTACATTATGGGTACTCATCAGAGATGAGGAAATCACTCTCCGAGAGGGTATCAACGACACCATTCTATGGAAACCTACATCCGGGACATACTTAGCCCGCTCGACTTATCGGGTGCAGTTTGAGGGAACTCATCTTTCTTCGTATCCGACATTGATTTGGCGGGTTTGGGCACCACCAAAATGTAAGCTGTTTGCTTGGCTAATTGCCCAGGACAGAGTATGGACAACAGATCGCCTGCAACGGCGAGGTTGGCCAAATTCATATTTCTGTGTCTTTTGCTTTCACAATTTGGAGACCTCTAAACACCTGGTGTCTGAGTGCCCCATTACCCATCGATTGTGGGAGCATATCAGCAATGAGTTAGAACTATCGGAGTTAAAACTAGCCAACTGGACCACGATCAACTCCTTTACCGAATGGCTCCGCGTGAGCACACATCATCGGCTTCTTGACCGGGCGCAGGATTTGCGAACTGTTGTCATGATCACAATGTGGACCATATGGAAAGAGCGGAATGAACGTGTGTTTTGGGGAGTTGAGCGTCCCATGGAGGTTTGTACGGGGACTTCAAAGAGGACATAGCGCAATGGTGCGCTGTCGGGGCTTTAAAGCTGGCCCTTCTATGCATCCGAGGGTCTCTAATCAGTTGTAACATTCGACCCCCTCCCCTCCCCTCCTCTCTATTCCTGTGCACTGCTCGTGCATGTAAACAAACTCCATCTTTACTTATAATACAAACCGGAAAATATGGTACATTTTAAAAAAAGATTCCGGAAGGGTCTAATGAGGGTAAAATACTTAGTTATTTCAAAATTAGTGATGCAACATAAACGAGATTTTAGGAAGATATATAAATGAGTAGATTCTCCATTGTTCAAACATCTTTATCCCACTATATAATATTGCTCATCATCCACATGAGACAGTGATGAGTATAATGAATTTAACTCCGTTAAATATTTGGTTTCAAAGAGCACTGGCGGGAGATACTCGAGGAATGGCATAACATACTAAGATTGCCCATATCAATTTAACAGTTGAGAGAGACAAAATCATTTGGAGTTTGCATAGGAATGGCCAATTTACTGTTTGATCTATGTATATATATTTGATAGATCAAAATATTCCTTTTCACTTGAAAATTGATTTGAAGGATCAAAATTCCTTTAAAGATTAAGATCTTCTTTTGGTACCTCCAGCGAGGGGTAATATTAATAAAAAATAATCTAGTAAACAAAAATTAAAAAGATAATAAAAGTGTTCTTTATGTAAGTACAATGAAACAATTAAGTGTATCCTATTTAATTGTCACTGGCTAGGACAATCTGAAGAACTATCTCTATTGATTCTAGGTCAAACCCACCCAGATCGATCTTCCATATGCTAGGAAACCAGCTATCAAATTTCAATATAAAAAAGGTAACATATTCTGGTTGGGGCAGTCATATTATATTGGACAATTTGAAAAAGTTCAAATTATCTAATCTTTGATAATTGTAAAATTTCCTTCTTTATACAGGTTGATTTTAGGAGAACATACCAGTTGCAGCTTTGGGCACCGCTGTAGGATGACAA
Source organism: Neostapfia colusana (assembly GCA_030760725.1). Classification (NCBI taxonomy): domain Eukaryota; kingdom Viridiplantae; phylum Streptophyta; class Magnoliopsida; order Poales; family Poaceae; genus Neostapfia; species Neostapfia colusana. The sequence continues at coordinate 112,204,791 of JASWHV010000001.1, forward strand.
CGGGACAAATAAGACATTCTGGATATCAAGCATATCTTCGGAGACCATTGCTTTGAAACTATTCGTCACTCATAGATAGAATATAGTAATAGACTTTGTTAGGCATAATGTTTGCCTCTTCTTGTTTTCCATGATATCAGCGATGTTGCTGAAAACTTGTGGGACTGTGTACAGACGCGTAGAGCCCGAAAACTATTTCTATTTTCTAAAAAATATGGAGGTCTACTCCTGACCCTGCATATTGTCTGAAGGAGCCGATTATGGAGATTGATTCGTGTCTTTGAGGCATGCAAAAATGTCATATCCAGACAGTTACCTGTGCCAGATATGACACAGTCTATTTCGACAACAGCTGAGAAGCCCACTGCAAATGGCAGGGAAGATGGTGGAAGCCCAAGAGAAGGAGGGGAAGATCGAGTTGCCAACCTGGAAGCCCAACAAGAGTGATCGGTTGTTAAATATCCAGCGTGGAGGTGAAGTGGGGCAGGCAGTTAGATTTCTGTTTTCTCTTGTCCCCTGTTCTGTTCCCTCTGTCCCCTTCCCTGGTATCCCTCATCTTCTCTCGTATTTTATCATACACTGAGTGATCGAGGTTAAAACTATGGAGTGAAATATCAGGGAGAATTCCAACGCCTATCTCGTGTTGATTTTGTTCTTGTTGGAAGTTTTGTTCGGCCGCTGTTCCTTTTTTGGGAGTTTTGCTGGGATATTCTACAAAGGATAGTTCAGTTCTACCTGTCTCTTCGTGATCTTGAGGGCATCTGTTCGTTGCTCGATTCGTTGGATCTTACACTGGTATCAGAGATAGGTTCTTACTGGTTTACTTGGTTTTTATCATCACGGCGTCTTACAAGCCCGGTCCGCAGGCTCGATTCCTGGTTTCGAGGATGTCGGACTCTAAGAAAACATTATTGGATTCCATCGCCAAGTTGACAAAAAACTTGATTCATTAGAAACCAAAGTCTCTACATTTTCTGTAGATTTGGGTGCTGTTAGTTCCAAAGTGGACCTTGCTATATCATCCATTAGCTTGATTCAACAGGAACAAGTACAGATTTCCAAGAAACTACGCAGTAATCTGGGGAGTTCAGTGACAATTTGTGATGATGGAGTCATCGGAGCCCCTCCTGTACCTCTGTCAGCAACAACCATGGGCACTCAGGCTACTTCACCACCCTTCTCAGTGATGCTGAAGGGATCTACTTCTCAGCAAGGCTCTAAGGTATTCTGTAACAACCTCACAAACAATTTACATTCCACTCCTGCTATTGTTCATGCTGAGGTAGAAAGGTGTGAGGAGGGAAAAAGGCACTGGATGCCTAAAATGGATTTCCCAGTTTTTGATGGACATGATGTCAAGATTTGGTTGGATAAATGCAATACATATTTTGCCTTATATCAGATCCCTATTACATTTCGTGTGATTGCTGCATCGTTACATATGATAGATCGTGCTGCTCATTGGTTTCAGACCTATAAGCAGTGTAGGGGGTTTCAAAACTAGGAACAATTTGCATACGCTGTAACTAAGGAGTTTGATCTAGATGTTCATAGGCTGAAAACAACTGAGTTCTTAAGTCTGAAACAGACTAGTTCAGTGGAGGAGTATAGAAAATCATTTGACCAGTTGGTATATCATATTAGGCTATACGATCCATCACTAAACGAGACTATGCTGGTTTCCCAGTTCATTATTGGATTGAAAGATGACCTTCGTGCAGTAGTAGAAATGCACTTACCAGATAGTGTCTCTAAGGCTGCTACTCTCGCTTCAGTACATGAACAACTTCTAATAAAACAGAAAAAGACTGGTTATAGAACAAGTTTCAAGTCCAGTATGGCTAATTTTAGTAAAGAAGTGAAACCCAATTTTAGTACAAGTGATAGTTGGAGAGCTAAGTAGTTAAATGACTTCCGAAGGGCTAATGGCCTTTGCTTCAAGTGTGGTGAGAAATATAATCCTGCTCATAAATGCAATATACTGGTTGCTGGACAATTGAATGCTTTATGGGCTGATACTACTGATGGGGGTGGTTTTCTCTCTGAGGAGATTTTAGATGTCATTGAACATTCACATATGGTCCACTTGGAGGATGATCATTTTTTGTCTCTGAATGCTATTTCTCGGAAACAAAGTTCTAACACAGTGCAACTCAGGGCACTTGTTCAGAATCAGACATTGCTGATACTTGTTGAATCTGGCAGTTCTGACACATTTATTAGTTCCTCTCTGGTATCTAAATTACAAAATCCTATTACTCTCACAAAACATCTACAGGTTAAGGTGGCTAATGGTGAAACATTGTATTGTAACTCTGAAATCATAGGGTTGGAGTGGTATATACAAGGTCATACTTTTAAGTGTGATGCCAAGGTTACCGACATCAAAGCTTATGATCTAGTGCTTGGCATGGATTGGCTGGAAGCTCATAGCCCTATGACTTGTGATTGGTTAAACAAATCAATTTCATTTTTTCACCTTAGAAATTATATTACACTACAAGGTATTGCTGAAAGACATAATGCATTACTGTCTGAAATTTCTGCAGAACAGTTTGTAAAGTTCTACAAGAGCAATGAATTGTGGGCAACTGTGATTTTAGAGCCCGTCAGTGCTCCACAACAAGATACTGAAGCTTTTAAGGTAGCCCATATTCCTTTATCAGTCCAAGAATTAATTGAGAAGTTTGGGGACATTTTTCAGGAGCCAAAATCCCTCCCTCCTCATAGAGTTTATGATCATGCTATTTCTTTACTACCCAACACGGCCCCAATCAATTGCAGGCCATATAGATACTCCCCTGAACAGAAAAATGAGATTGAGAAACAAGTTACTAATATGCTTCAGTCAGGAACTATTGTTCCAAGCATTAGTCCATTTGCCTCTCCAGTACTTTTAGTCAAGAAAAAAGATGGCTCTTGGAGGTTCTGTGTGGATTACAGAAAACTCAACTCAGCCACTATTAAGAACAAGTTTCCAATGCCCATTATTTGACGAGTTTTTGGATGAAGTTGCAGGGGCTCAATATTTTTCTAATATTGACTTAAGATCAGGTTTTCACCAGATTAGGATGGTGCCGGCTGATGAAGCTAAAACTGCATTTAAAACCCACCATGGGCATTTCCAGTTTAGAGTTATGCCTTTTGGCCTTACTAATGCTCCTGCAACTTTCCAGTGTGTGATGAACTCAATTTTTGCTGATTATATGAGGAAATTTGTTTTGATATTCATGGATGACATTTTGGTTTATAGTAAAACGCTGGAAGATCACACACATCATCTGCAATAAGTCTTTCAGACCTTGCTTGATAACAAGTTGTATATCAAGTTTAGCAAATGCACTTTTGCTCAGCACACTTTGTCATACCTGGGGCATATCATATCTGACAAAGGTGTGTCCACTGATCCCTCTAAAACTTCTGCTATGCTTGATTGGCCTGTTCCTAAAAATTTTACAGAATTGAGAGGCTTTCTGGGACCTACGGGGTACTACAGGAAATTTGTGCAAAACTATGGCATCTTAGCAAAGCCTCTTACAAATATTCTGAAGTCAAAAAAGTTTCAGTGGTCTGAGACCGCTCAGGAAGCTTTTCAAAAACTTAAACTGGCTATGAGTAGTACCCCAGTTCTGGCATTCCCAAATTTTGATGAGCAATTTGAGATAGAAACTGATGCATGTGACTTAGGAATTGGGGCTGTGCTTTCACAAAAAGGTCATCCAATTGCCTATTACAGTAAAGCATTGAGTGTGAAAAATCAACAACTCTCTACTTATGAAAAAGAGTTTCTAGCCATTTTAATGGCTGTGGACAAGTGGAGAAGTTATTTACATAAATGTCCATTCATCATCAAGACTGATCACAAGAGCTTGTGCCATTTACAACACCAGTCCATATCTACTGATTTACAGAGAAAAGCAATGTCCAAACTCTCAGGGTTGCAGTTTAAATTCCAGTATAAGGAAGGTAAATCTAACAAGGTGGCTGATGCTTTATCAAGGGTGGGTCAATATTTTCACATCTCTGCAGTTTCTGCTGTTGTGCCAATCTGGGTCAAAGAGGTTCTCAACTCTTATGTTACTGATTCTAAGGCTCAGTCTCTTTTAACTGAGTTGGCAATTTCTAGTCCTAACGCTCAAGGTTTCTCACTGGAAAATGGAGTCATCAGATACAAGCAGAAGTTATGGGTAGCAGATAATTCTGCTTTGAGAACCAAACTACTGAATGCCTTTCACTCTTCTGCATTAGGAGGACATTCAGGTATACAAGCCACTTACCGAAGAATCAAAAACATCTTTCATTGGGCTGGCATGAAACAGGATGTGGAAAACTTTGTGAGGCAATGTCAAATATGCCAACAAGCCAAGCATGAGAATATTAAGTCCCCTGGTCTTCTACAACCTCTACCAATTCTTGAAAGCTCATGGAAATATCTATCTATGGACTTTATTGAGGGGCTTCCAAAATCTGATGGATATTCAGCTATATTAGTGGTGGTGGACAGACTTACAAAATATGCTCATTTTCTACCGTTGAAACATCCATTTTCTGCTCCACAGGTCGCCCAGTTATTTTTTTCATAACATTGTGAAATTGCATGGCCTACCAAAAACCATTGTTTCTGACAGAGACAAAATTTTCACCAGTTCATTTCGGCAAGAACTATTCAGGTTAATGAATACTACACTACAATTCAGTTCTGTCTACCATCCACAGCTTGACGGTCAGACTGAGAGAGTAAAGCAATGCCTGGAAATGTATTTAAGATGTGCAGTTCATGATAATCCAAAACAATGGGCAAAGTGGTTGTCACTGGCTGAATTATGGTATAACTCTGCCTTTCATACTGCTATCCAGTGTTCACCCTTTAAGGCTTTATATGGTAATGATCCCTCCCCTGGATTATTTCCACAAATGGACAGTTCTGACAACCTTGATGTCATATTAGCACTGAAGGAAAGACAATTATTTCTAGAGGTTCTGAAGGAGAATCTGTCTAAAGCTCAAGCACGTATGAAGCAGTATGCCGACACCAAAAGATGTGAAAGACAATTTTCTGTAGGGGATTCTGTACTGCTCAAGCTACAACCTTATGCTCAAAGTTCAGTGGTTAATAGACCATATCCGAAACTAGCATTCAAGTTCTTTAGACCATTCAAGATCTTGGACAAAATTGGGCCTGTAGCTTATAAACTGGAGCTGCCAAGTTTAAGCCAAGTGCACCCAGTTTTTCACGTTTCTCAGCTGAAACCATTCACACCAAAATACACTCCTATATTCAGTGACTTGCCGGACACAATCGCTCTGGATGTTCATGCTGCAGAACCAGTGAAAATATTGGAGCGAAGGCTGGTTAAGAAGGGGAATGCAGCTATTGTGCAAGTCAGAGTATCTTGGGCAGGTTTGCCAGAAGGGATTACAACCTGGGAAGATTATTATGCACTGAAAAGCCGTTTTCCTAATGCTGCAGCCTGGGATCTAGCAGTAACTCAAGGGGGGAGGCAGTGTCATATCCAGACAGTTAGCCGTGCCAGATATGACAGTCCATTTCGACAACAGCTGAGAAGCCCACTGCAAATGGCAGGGAAGATGGTGGAAGCCCAAGAGAAGGAGGGGAAGATCGAGTTGCCGACCTGGAAGCCCAACAAGAGTGATCAGTTGTTAAATATCCAGCGTGGAGGTGAAGTGGGGCAGGCAGTTAGATTTCTGTTTTCTCTTGTCCCCTGTTCTGTTCCCTCTGTCCCTTCCCATGTATCCCTCATCTTCTCTTGTAACATCTAAAAATCTGTTAAAGAGGGGAATTTAAAATTTTTTTGGACGTATTGCATGTGGTGCAGAAATTCAAATTCAAACTGGAATTCAAATTCAGATCAGAACAAAAAAGTAAAGGAAAAAGAAAAAGAAAAAGAAAAAAACCCCAACCGGCCAGTGGGCCGAAACCCGCCAGCCGGCCCACTATTTCCCCCCCCACGCCAGCCCACGACCGCGCGCCCTCTCTTCCTCTCACTGACACGCGGGGCCCGCGTGTCATCTCCTACCTCCGGCGCGCGCCAACCGACCGGACTCTTCCCCGCGCCCGATCGCAACCAAACTCCGGAAACCCGCGCCCCTGGCCCGAATTCTGGTCCCGGACGTCTCCAACTCGATCCCAACCGACCACCGCCCTCCCTCGCCTATATAAACGTCGACATCGGCCTGTTCCCCCCCCCGATCGGCCGTTCTTCTCTCCGGTGAGAATCGAAGATTCGATCCCCGGTTTCTTTTGATCATTGCACGGATTATCTGATCTAACGCGCTGATCGTGCTCCACCGCCCCCAGGGAGCCCTGCACGTGAAGGAAAGGACAAGTTTCGCGCCCTAGCAGCTGTTCCGACGTGCACCGAAGATCGTCGCCGTTGAAGCTCGCCGCCGACCGACTTCCAGGACCTCCGAGTGTTGGAAAACCCCTCGGTGAGCGTCCCCCTACCCCTCCGCAGCCGATCCATGCAAAAAGATGCGAGTTCTAACGTGTAGCGGTAAAAGCCGAGGCTGCGCCGGCGTGATCGCCACCGCCCGCCGCCTCGCGCGCGGGCTGGCTCCGGCCAGGGCGACGTGGCCACTTGATGGCCGTCTATTTTAAATCGCACGGTAGAATTAAAACCAGCGCGTACCGGTTCGGCGATCTAATTCGAGCCGTCTATTTTAAATCGGACGGTCCGCATCAGCCCCGCGTTATAAAGGCCGGGATTCTTATGCGCTACCCCCTGGGGATCTCGGAAAACATGAGCTAGCCCCGGAAACTTCTGATCTAGCCCCTGAAACTTCAGAAATTCGTGTAAATTCATTTAAAAATCAGTTTTAGCCCCTGGACTTAATAAAATTAGGAAAACCCCTCTGTTATGTGTAGCTAGACCGCTGGAAATTTATGAAATAATAAATTAGACCCTGTAGTAGGGTGAATTTACCTTTTTGACCCTATATGATATTAAATTCAGAAATTTGAATATGTGATTAGGATTTAAATTTAAAAGGTGAGGCAAACACATTGTAAATTCAAATTTAAAATCTCCTAGCACTTGGAAAACTTTAGAATGAGTTAAAAATAGATTTTTAAGCTGAAATGAATCTGTCTAATTGATTGTTCACATTTATTAGTTATAGGGACACATCTTTAGGTTAGAAAATAATTCTAAAATTTGGTAAAATAAATTTAAATTAGTTCACATCAGAGGAGAAGTTCAAAAATATATTATTTAATATTTTATATCAGAACCTATTCTGTTTAGATGATATGCCCTACTATTTAATATTAAAACTCACTTTTAGGCATAGAAAATAAATCTGAAAAATATAGGAAAAATGGGTATGCATAATTAGAAAATGATAGATGAAGTCTCTAACTCCAAAAACTTCATTTTAGGATTTGGTAGAAGATCTGAAAACCTATTTGGAGTAGGAAATTACCTTTCATGCAAACTTGGTAGCTAAGAAGTGTATTAATTGAATATAAAGAATTTGTTCAAATTGGAAATTCATATATAGTGTGCAAACAGAAATCTGAATACAAAAGTTAGAAATCATATACATATGTTTAAAAGTGCATGTAGGCTAAAAATCAACACATCTAGAGTAACCACAACACTTAGAAACGTGAGTGACTATCATATGTATGTATGTGTGGTTTGCATGAAGTGAAAGTGTGAACTATGTCTTATGGATTGTTGTTTTCTTTTGCTATGTGTGTTGGCATGAGTAGAACCTGCCCCAGAGCAAGTTCTCCCCTTCCAAGACCAAGACTTTCTATTCCCAGAGCAGCAGGAAGAAGGCAAGTGTCCTTGACCACTTTGATCCTGTACTAGGATGTGTAGATAGAATTATTTGCATTGTCAATTGAAATATGAAACCCATGCTAGGAAGTTTCCCTAGAATTGCATTACCTTGTTTCCTTGTAGCTTGGGTTGAGATTTATTTTATCATGTCATTTATTTATATGCTTATGCTTAGCCATGCTTAGAATGGGATATGAGATCATCAACTTGTTTACCTTACTCTTGAATGAGATATTATGAGTTATGTAGAGGTAGGGATCGAGGCAAGTTGGATGATTTAGTTGGTGCTGGGTGCACGAGACTCGGGTTTGTGTTTAGTACTTGCCTGGATCCTAAGGACCAGTTCATGGAGCATGTAACCTGGCTTTACCGTGCCAACCACATGCTGAGATGGGGTAGATTGGCCAATTAATTAGGTGTATCCCCGGCGTAGTATGGGTGTTTTAGATGGTGCGGGGAATAGGTGTCAGCTGGACTACCATATGAACCGCAAGGCTCAAGAGGGGGCCACTGCAGCGGGGTTGGAGCCTCTTGTATGCTGTTAGGGGTGAAACCTCAGTGGGCCCACGCTCGTCGGGAATCCCTTTGTAAAGGCTTCGTAGTGATCTCCTGGCTACACACCTGGGAAGTGTGAATGTGGTTCGTGGCCACTGGCATAATGGAGGTTCTTTTAGTCCACCTGGTAATGGGGGATGAAATCACTACATGTGGGTACAGTGGTGCAAACTCTGCAGAGTCAAAACTGTCATGACAACCGTGCTCACGGTCAAGAGCGGCTTGGACTTATTCATGATTAGAGGATGATGGATTGGGAAGTTGAGGATGTTAAGCGGGAAGCTTAACATTTGAGTTGAGACTATGTGTACTTGATATTGATGATGGGTTGAGGGATTGGGAACCATTTCACCTGTGTAGTAATGTAGGTGCTTAATAATCTAAGGTGATAGGTATTAAATGCGTAGTGCTTTAACCATGAGTTCAACCTCTCCTTGCTCTGGCCATGCGTGACATAACTTTCCCACACTTGCTGAGTATCCACGGTACTCAAACTTGCTTTTCTGTTGGTTTATATTGCTGCTCAGGTCAAGAGAATGATGTGGTGTTTAATGACCAAGACTTTGGTCCCGAAGAAGGATTCTAGGTTCACGGAGTCCACCGGGCAACGCCTGTGACGGAGCCCAAAGATTTATATTCCGCTGCTGTTTTATGTTATGAACTTATTATCGTCCATTGAGACGTATGCTTTGTAAGACATATTTATATTTGACACCTGGCTTGTAATAAATGATGCTTCACTATTCGTCATCACATGTATGAGAAAATGATCCTGGCATACATGTGATATTCACTCGGTTGTTCTTCGGAGAAACCGGGTGTGACGTATTTTATCATACACTGAGTGATCGAGGTTAAAACTATGGAGTGAAATATCAGGGAGAATTCCAGCACCTATCTCGTGTTGATTTTGTTCTTGCTGGAAGTTTTGTTCGGCCGCTGTTCCTTTTTTGGGAGTTTTGCTGGGATATTCTACAGAGGATAGTTCAGTTCTACCTGTCTCTTCGTGATCTTGAGGGCATCTATTCGCTGCTCGATTCGTTGGATCTCACAAAGAAGTGTGGTGTGCAGTTGCATCACATGATCGAGGACTCCAAATGACGGCGCTGAAATAAAATTGTTTCGATCTGGTTTATTGTTGAACCCGTTCTGAGGTGAAGCGGGGCCAACCATTTAGGATTGATGGAGATCAATGAGGCCATCACCGCCGTAGAAACATGGCTCGCCGTTGGCACCCGCTGTTGCACCTAGTGGTTCAGCAGTTCATGTTTTGCTGTGAAGTCTCCCGCCTCCGGTGTCTTCCGAGCCGTTGTGGTGCCGCCGGTCAAACAAATCAAAGATTTCCACCACATAATCTTCATTGTCCACACCAGGGCTGCTGATCTCAATCGGACACCACCACGAAGCCCTAAAATGAAATAAAGAAATAGTTTATGCTATCAAAGTATGATTAGTGTTGTCATCTATTATTTTTCCAATTCTGATCCCATGATACTTATTTATGATACCGGTGGATCAAAAAGGTGTCGCTGTGATGATCTATACCACTAAATGAAGATAATGGATGACATCCATCTATTTCAACAGAACTAGATAGGTGTAAGGTAGGCTAGATTATCAGACTATACTATGTAGAATGGGTTGTGAATTATGTATTGAAATCTGTATGTCCCCTTGTTCGTTAGTTACTCATAATATCTGTTCGCTACTACCACCAGTCCGGCAGACCAATATTGATGATGAAGCTTGATATCTCCAAAGCATTCGATTCTGTGGCTTGGGAATATATGCTGGAACTCCTCTAGATAAGAGGCTTCCCAAACCGTTGGAGGAACTGGCTGACCCTCCTTTGGTCCTCGACGAGCTCCCATGTGCTTCTCAACGGCATCAGAGGGTCACCCGTGTGGCATGAACAAGTCTACGACAAGGAGACCCAATTTCTCCCCATTTGTTCATCCTTGCAATTGATACCCTGTAAGCCATCTTCCACAAGGCAACACTAGAATAAGATGTTCTCTCTCCGATTGGGGGGGGGTCATGCCAACATACGCATTTCTATGTATGCTTATGATGTTGTCATCTTCCTAAACCCAGTGCAAACCGAGGTTAAGGCTGCAATGGAACTACTCAGGCTGTTTGGTCTTGCATCAGGTTTGATGGTCAGTATGCCCAAAAGCTCTATTGCACCGATCCGATACCAAGACAGTGATCTATCTACTATCCTACAAGACTTCGAAGGTCAGCGCGTCTCTTTCCCTCTCAGCTATCTTGGACTACCAATCTCTTTGGGACGGTTAAGCTTGGATCAGCTACAACCGATCCAGGACAGGATCCAAGAAAAATTGGCAGGATGGCAAGCTAAACTCCTGACTTTTGCGGGCCGAAAGGAACTTGTGAAGACCATCCTCACCTCTCTATCAGTTTATCTCTTGAGTTCCATGTGGCCACTGAAAAAATTCATTCAGACTGTGGACAAAACTCACCGTCGATTTTTATGGGCCGGACCCCAACAACTTACTGGGGGCAAATGCAAGGTTGCATGGGATCGTGTTTGTTCACCATAGACAGAGGAGGCTTGGGCATTCTTAATCTGCATCGTTTCAGCCGTGCTCTTCGCCTCCGATGGCTTTGGCAATTCTGGTCTTGAACCCAGCTGCCGTGGCACTCGATGGAGCTTCCTGTGGATGACACTGACCGGGTTCTCCTTGCAGCGACCACTTCGGTAACTGTGGGAACTGGATGTACCACGTCCTTCTGGTGGTCTAGCTGGCTACATGGCCTTGCGCCTGCTGCCGTATTCCCAGATTTATCCCGGCATCACAGGAGGAAAAAATTGACAGTGGCGCGGGCTATCCGTGATGATGCATGGACCCATTCCTTCCGGCCGTTACTATCTGCTAATCTGCTGGCTCAGTATGGTACATTATGGGTACTCATCAGAGATGAGGAAATCACTCTCCGAGAGGGTATCAATGACACCATTATATGGAAACCTACATACGGGACATACTCACCCCGCTGGGCTTACCGGTGCAGTTTGATGGAACTCATCTTTCTACGTATCTGACACTGATTTGGCAGGTTTGGGCACCACCCAAATGCAAGCTGTTTGCTTGGCTAATTGTCCAGGACAGAGTATGGACAACAGATCGCCTGCAATGATGAGGTTGGCCAAATTCATATTTCTGTGTCTTTCGCTTTCGCAATTTGGAGACCTCTAAACACCTGGCGCTTGAGTGCCCCATTACCCGTCGATTGTGGGAGCATATCAGCAATGAGTTAGAACTACCGGAGTTAAAACCAGCCAACTGGACCACGATCAACTCCTTTACCGAATGGCTCCGCGTGATCACACGTCATCAGCTTCATGACCGGGCTCAAGGTTTGCGAACTGTTGTCATGGCCACAATGTGGACCATATGGAAAGAGCGAAATGAACGTGTGTTTCAGGGAGTTGAACGTCCCATGGAGACTTTGTATGGGGACTTAAAAGAGGACATAACACAATGGTGCGCTATCGGGGATTCAAAGCTAGCCCTTCTATGCCATCCGAGGGTCTAATAATCAGTTGTAACACTCCTCCCCTCCCCTCCTCTCCTCTCTATTCCTCCACACTGCTCGTGCATGTAAATAAACTCCATCTCTGCTTATAATACAAACCGGAAAATCCGGTACGTTTTGAAAAAAATAATATCCATGGTTGCACTCATGGGCGTTGGTTGCCGTATCTGTAGAGAACAACCTTTTCATCAAGGATGTGCATGCATGATGGCACTCCGCCTTGCAAATCCGTGATGTTCTAATGTGCCGGAATTGTCGGCCCTACGCTTTCATCTAGAATGTGCTGTAAACCGTGTATGACCCTGGAAAGTTGTGTTGGTTGAGGTTGTTGATGACTCTTTCGTTTCTGTACTCTGTTCTTGGAAGGAAAGGCCAAGGGCTCTGCTTGAATCAAAGCAATGCAATCACACATCAGAGAGAGAGAGAGAGGGAGGGAGGGAGGGAGAGAGAGAGAGAGATGGATTTGGATAAACTACCACAGTGAGCATTTTAAAGATAGCTCTAAAGTAAAAACGAGTAAAGCCATTGCATACTAGATGCGAGCAGGTTGATGAGACGGCAGAACTTTTGAAGAGCAGCCTTGACATATACGAGTGGGTAACTTCTGCAAGAGCAGCCTTGCTTATGGACTATCTTTGTTGAAGTTACTAATTGCAAGCAGCCGCATCAAGAGAGAGCGGAAAAGGGTTAGTAATTTATTTTCTAGACATGCTGAGTCGGGCCGTGGATGACAAGGAGGATGGCGTTGCTAAAGACCATCACTTCACTTAATTAAAACTTTCTCCCTCTATTTTATTCTATTAACTAACCCACATCAAATAAAATGAAATGGAAGGAGTGTAAAAGAAGAAGCTGGTGTGGCTTATTACCTTATTTGCTTGATGTTGGTTCTGCACATTAATTCTAAGTGCCACGAAGGCTTCTTTGTCTGTGTGCAGATAGATTGACACATTTTGGCTGCAGCTTGCGCTGCGTTTAACCACCCCATGATCTCATGTTAAAAAGGTTGTCTGTACTACAAATGGAGGGTCCCTGTGTGACTGAGCGCCGTGTGGGAAAAAAAAAGAAAGGTCTAGATGTGAGGATTAAATTGCTAGCACCGAGTACTGGGAAGTCTATGGAACTCAGGATGTGGCGTTAGGCTCCCTATTTTCGTCCGCACCGGAGAGCGGGGCTATGCGGAATGAGCCCGTCTGATCCACCAAATCGTCAGCACATCAGAAGGTGCGTATGGCGTCAGGGAGAGGAGCAGACGCGACGTGGCAGTGGGAGAAGAGCTGGCCATGGCGGCGGCTGAAGAAGAGGGGACATGGTGGCGGTCAGAGAAGTGAGGGAAAGGAAATATGCAGATGCTACCACGCAACAAAATTAATCACGTAAAACAAGAATGCTTGGATGTGAATGATAGCAAATATACCTTCTTATCGAGCGGCACAGAGGAAGATTTGAGGTAGTCGTCCGGCTTACGAAATAGGCAACACGGCATCACCTCTACAAACGTCCCACATGTATGGAAAGACAAACTCTACGTCAGCACGTGCTAGCATTCCGTGGCACGGATGTGGATTCTTCAATCAATCTTTAATGCAGGAGGAGATGTTGGGAAATCAGCGGTACACTATTCTAGCAACTCTACCGCATCACCAAGGAAACATGCGAGTACAGAGTCATAGATTGTTACCACTAGACGTGCAACACAGCAAAAGATATAGTCGTAGATGCGCGTCGATGTAGGGAAAGTAGATGATCACGTTCGTCCCCTCCTCATTCTCGTCACAGCAGTGGGTAGACGATCACGTTCGTCTCCTCCACGTCCTCGTCACAGCAGCGAGTTGACGATGACGTCCCGTAGCCGATCAGCACAGTAGTAGCAGCAGCGCCTCCATGGAGTCCACACGTACGGGGAGGAACGCCGTGCGCTGGTGTGCTAGCACCGCACGTGCGGCAAGGGTTTCGGCTTGAGGCCTACGAGGGGTGGCGTCTAGGGCTGTCACGTGATGGAGTAATCCGTCCCTAACCCTACCCTTCATATTTATAAGCGCACTAATGGGCTTTTATGTCGCAGACCCATTAGTATCCTAATTGCTTTCAATAGACTTTAATCCTAATTGTTATGATTGCCTCTTGGACATATCACCAACAATCTCCCACTTACACTAGAGACAATCATATTGGCAAGCTTTTCAATATTCCAACCTCTTAAGTGTGTGATCCGTTAGGTTCATGTGCAGTCGGCTGTGAATGAAAACCGTTTCTAAACTAGAAGTCAGCAAAGGTACCTAGCGGGACATACTGACTCCCGAATGTACATAAAAATCATTTTGGCTGAACCTAGATGTATTCGCATGCTAATCCCTTTGCCACACGATACCAGTCAAGCTCAAGGCGAGATACGTGCCATCCTTGTGATAGCTCGACCATTCACTCGATCAAATAGTAGATTCAATCCATGACTAACCTTTAGTCATTATGATTAACTCAATAATCACTTTGGCATGGCCATGCACTTTCAAATCTAACTATCTCAATGGGCCCAGAGATACCTCTCCTATTATTTAGGAGCGACAAATCCCATCTTGATCCACACACATCTAATTCCATATTTCATTATGTACCCGAAGACTACTTTTATGACTATACAATTACAGAGTAGCGTTTGATAGTCTCAAAGTACACAACTACAGATAGTGAAAAACAATGGCAATCTCAGGTCTAAGAATCTAGAAGTGTATCACTCAAGACCAACTGATGGCACATATGAGAATAACAATCCGAATAGTGTCTTGGAGTGGGTCAATCCAACACCATGTTCACTAACATGTGTTTATATTATTAATTTGATATCTCCATATCTATGATCCGTGAAACGTGATCATCAATTAATAAATGTCCTAATCTACGTATCATCATTACTCATATAATGATGTAGACTAGGGATCATTTTGAGTCACATTATAATTAACAAAGAGTTTCATGAACAAGTCACATACTTGATGATCAATGTAAATAATGGTTACTCAAATAACAATTTATTTAACAGTACATAAACATAGCTATGACACAAATCTCCCATGTATACACTAGGATCACTTATGTAAGTATGTAATACCCATCGATCTCATGTGCACCTCATGCTTTGATTATGGAAGATGCTTTGTCAACGGATCTGCAACATTCAAATCCGTATGCACCTTGCAAATCTTCACATCGCCTCGGTCGATGATCTCTCGGATGAGGTGATAGCGTCATAGTATATGTTTGGATCTTTTATGTGATCTAGGCTCCTTTGCCTATACAATGGCTCCACTATTGTCACAATAGAGATCCACAGGACCGGGCGCACTAGGAACAACATCCAACTTAGAAACAAATGTTCTGATCCAAACAACTTCCTTTGCAACTTCAGAAGCTGCAATATACCCCACCTCCGTCCTCACTGCCCTTCCATTGAGGTAGAACACAAAAACGTATTGCAATTTGGAATCATTTGGAAGCTAGTATCGGTGTAACTTCTTACAACAAGATCTTCTTCACCTCCAAACACTAGGAATGCATCCTTTGTTCTTCTTAAGTACTTAATAATATTTTTAACAACTGTCCAATGAGCCCCACCATAATCTGATTGATACCTGCTAATGACACTTAGAGCATAGGATACATCTGGGCATGTGCATAACATGGCATACATGATGGATCCAATAGCCGAGGCATAAGGAATCGCTCTCATCCTCTTTTGCCCATCAATAGTCGAAGAACATTGACTCTTGCTTAGAGTAACGCCATGTGACATTGGCAAGAAACCTTATTTGGAATCTAGCATATTGAGCCGATTCAATATCTTTTCAATATATGTATCTTGGCTTAATCCTATTAGCATTTTAGATCTATCCCTATAGATCTTTATGCCCAAAATGCACGCTGCCTCTCTTAAATCCTTTATCGAGAAACTTTTTTAATGAGGTTTAACAACTTAAAGCATTGGAATGTAATTTTTGATCAATAATATATCATCTGCATATAGGATCAGAAATACAAGTGCGCTCCCACTAAACTTCCTGTAAATACAAGGTTCTTATACATTCTTGATGAAACCAAACCCTTTGACAACTTGATCAAAACATAGATTCCAACTCTGAGATGTTTGCTTCAATCCATAGATGGACTTTTAAAAGTTTGCATATTTTACTAGCATTTTTAGATTCGACAAAACCCTCAGGTTGTGTCATGTACACTTCCTCAGTCAGACTTCCATTAAGAAAGGTTATTTTAACATCCATCTACCATATTTTATAATTAAAATATGCATCAATTGCTAGAAGAATCCGAACAGACTTCAGCATTGTGACGTGCGAGAAAGTTTTATCATAATCAACACCTTGAATATATTTGAAACCTTTTGCCATCAATCGCGCTTTATAGATATGAACATTTTCATCCATATCAGTCTTTTTCTTCAAAATCCATTTACAATCGATAGGTCTCACACCTTTGATCGGATCAACCAAGTTCCAAACTTGATTCTCATGCATGGATTCAATTTCGGATTCCATGGCTCCAAGCCTTTTCTTAGAGTCGGGTCCCTTCATTGCTTCGGTATAGGTAATGAGCTCATTATTGTCCAATAATACCATGTCATGATGCTCCGTGGTTAGAGGCGTTAACTTTTCAGTCGCACGACGTGCGCTCGTAGACCTTCGTGGGGCTGGTCTGATGAGGACATCACAACAGTGGATACTCACATTGATATACAAGGACCAATCACAAGAGCACGAGCACGACAACTAAATCAGCAGGTGAACTCGTTCCTAACTTCCTACCATGTGATTTTGAGAATGGATTGCTATTTAATGATTTAATTGTTATTAGGAACTATGGACATGATCAACAAGTAAAGGGAGGAGGATTTGGGGACGTGAAGAACCAGATGGGACGTCCACGAGTTGATGGAAACAGTCGCCAACTCGGACTCGAGTTCAACTCGGAGTCCAGGAGCAGTCCATCTTAAAACGGACGCCCAGGATGTATACGGACTCCGTTTTCGATGTCCTACATATGCATGGAAAGATGAGAAGATAAAATTTCCAATGGTTCTGGTCCCACATTAAAATTCACCAGGAGTCATTGGGAGTTGTCGAAATAAGTCAAATTTAGAGTTCTATCCAGTGCTGCACCACTGTATTGGGCTTTTGGGCCTTGTATCCCGTATGAGTCTATTAGGGACACGTCTAAGGGTCTTATGGACGAACCCTATCCTTTAAATACTGTAGCCGCCGGCCAAATTCGTGGGTTTTGCTTAGATTAAACAATCTCGCCGTTCTACGGTTTGTGAGACCCCAATTTCGCAATTTTCAGATTTCATCTTCATCGTTCATGCTTGTGTTCTCGGTTGCACCTGTAGGAATAGCCTTCTTGGCGAGGTCAAGCGTGTGAAGCACGGTTGATAATCAACGGAGCAGAGGTGTAGTAATTGCAGGGGTAATTCGGGTCTGCTCGAGTGCCTCGGATTATCAACGTCGAGATCTCCACTTCAATCGACCTACCTTTCGGAAGATCGGGCCTAAACCACTCATAAATTGGTATCAGATTTCAGGTTGCCCGTGAGATACTTTGATTTTCTACTAGATTAGTTTTTTATTTTTCATACCTAGAGTCCACAGAAAAATCCACAAAAAAATATCTTGTTTACCGATTCCTAGACCATAGTGCCTGTAAGTTTCGTTTTTCAGTTTGCATTGTTGAGTTTGCATTCATGTGGTCGAGTCTTGTTGCTGGTTTAGCTTTGTGTTTTGGGTCGTAGTTATCGTTTTTCTTCCTTGTTTTTCTTGCTACTCACCTATTTCACAAGCCCTAAACAACAAATCGAGCCACCAAGATCATCGGTTTGCCCTAGCTAGACGCCTTGCGTGAACTCCCGCATCGCCAGCCCTAGAACAGGTGACAAAACATTATGCCAGTCCTCCTTGATTCATCACACAACATCCCATCAGTCGTCGTTGCTAAATTCCAATTGTTTTCCACATCCTATTGCGAGATCTTTTTTAAAAACCGAGTTTGAATCAACATAAAAAACAGTAACTCGGGTAGCTTACCTTAAAACGGCCATAACTTTTGCATACGAACTCGAAATTGGGCGATTTTTTTAAACTGATCTACTCGAAATTTCGCAACCGATTTTCCACGGCTTTTGCCGTGTTCGGCGAAATTTGTTTGGCCAAATTCCCCTCGGAAGATAGACTTACGGCCTCTGAAGTTTCAGCCCAAATTTTAAAGAATCTTACTGATTTTCTATAGGCACATCTTACATCCATTTGCGTTGCAAAGTTGTGTGCTTTCTATTTTCATGCTCTTGAGTAAAAAAAATATCAGAAAAAATATTAAAAAAAAGAAAAAAATGGTGAAGAGAGCACATATATTAAAGCATTGACATCACACACTTGAAAACAGTTGGCCTATACACTTGTGCTGTACTTGTTGGTTATATCTTCCTGATTTTTTATTTACCTTTCTACTGCCTTGTGCTGTGCTAGGCCTAGAACACTTGTTGACCAGCAACAGTTCCTACATTGAATACTTATTCAACTTTGTTTTTGCTGTTATGATTTTTGCTTATTAGCCACCATATTGTGCCATCCAAACTCCACTTGTCCTCTTGAGCAGAACAGGTACCTTTGCAATCACTCCACGTCTCTCCGTCCACCGTTTAGCACCTGCTGTGTCGGTAAGAACACTTGTAAGAACGTGGTAAGACGCTTGAGATAGAGAGAGATTGTTTCCTTCCTTTCACTTTTCACATTGCCACTATCCTTTGTAGTTGATAGGGATAACACCTTTTTGTTATCTTTTATTTACTACTAACAATGGCAGAAGATAAAAGGGATGATAAATGTGTTCAACATGCTGAGTTGCGTGCCATGATGAGGGAAATGGCAAATATGTTCACCAAAACCCACGCATCAACAGAGGCATCATTGACGACCTTGAATCGCCAACTTGCTGATCTTGTTGTTCGGATGGATACTCTTGAGGCGTGGCTGCCTCTCGCTGAAGAACGTGAAGACGGTGCTTATAATCTGGAAGATCATAACAATCAACCATGACTTCCACTTTATATACGAGGTATGGGAGGTAATAATCGTTATAATTACAATGATCGTCATAACAATTTTAATCGCCCTCTTGATGATCCTTTTGCTAAAGTCAAATTTACTATACCCTCTTTTTCTGGTGCTTATGATGGTGAGGCATATCTTGATTGGGAGATGACAATAGAGCAGAAATTTAATGCCCACCTTGTTCCTGAACAACATAGAGTTCATCAAGCCACTAGTGAGTTTAAGGATTTTACTATCATATGGTGGAATGAACTTGTTAAAACTAGAACTGATCCTCCAACATGGGATAGATTAAAGGAAGCTATGCGTGTTCGTTTTGTTCCTCCTTCTTTTCAGCGGGACCTTCGCAAAAAATTGCAGCGCTTAGACCAAGGTAACATGTCCGTAGAGGAGTATTATCAAGAGTTACAAAAGGGTATGTTGCGCTGTGGGGTAGTAGAGGACATGGATGATAAAATAGCTCGTTTTTATGGGGGGGTTGAGGCGTGAAATTCAGGACATTGTTGATTATAAGGAATATGATACTGTTAACAGATTATTTCAGCTGGATATGTTGGCAGAAAAAGAATTGCAGGGCCGCCAACAGCAGCAACAACAATGCACGAGGAGCACCTTCACACCGCGTTCGACATCTACACCATCCAAAACAGCACCATCTTTGAGTTTTCGTACAACCACTACACCATCCAATGGTGGCCAACGAACTTCACCTACTGCTCCATTTCCTCGCACGCCGGAGGGCAGCAAGACGACACCACTCAAGCCTACGTCTTCCACTCCTTCCACAAGTCGAACTTCCGACATTATGTGTCACCGCTGCCAGGAAGTTGATCATGTGATGAAAGATTGCCCTAGTAAACGAGCATACATAGCACGAGATGATGGCGGGTATGATAGTACTTCGGATGTTGAAGATGAATATTCTCTTGCTACTAACGTTGCAGGACCAAAAGATGACCACTATAGCACAGATGAAGAGGTACTTGGTACTGCAGCAACGGAAAGTTATAGAAGCATAATTATGCAACGTGCTTTGAGCTCCAAAGTGAAGGCGGATGACAAGCTACAACGACACAATCTTTTTCACATGTTTCTCATCGTCAAGGACTGCCGTGTGCACACTATAATTGATGGAGGCAGATGCAACAACTTGGTGAACACGGATGTGGTCAAGAAATTTGGGTTGACAACAAGAGCACACCCTCATCCATACCACATTCAGTTGTTCAACAACAACGGTAAGGTTAGGGTAACACAAACAGCGAGAGTATATTTTTTGATTGGTTCTTACCATGATTTTGCTGATTTTTATGTCATACCTATGGATGCTTGTTGTCTTTTATTGGACGTCCTTGGGAATTTGATACGGATGCTATTCATCATGGTAGAACTAATAAATATATTATGATGCATAAAGGAAAGAAAATCACTTTGCTTCCTATGACTCCTGCTGAAATTGTGCATTTGGAGAAAAGTAAAACACGTGATGATAAGACAACAAAATCACTAGACTCTGAAAATCAGCAAGTAATTAAGTTAAAATTACCTTCGTTGCTCACCACTAAATCTGATCTTGCTGATTTATTTAATACAAAGGGGATGTACTATGCTTTAGTATGCAAAGAAGCCATGTTTTTGCTTCATGAAGTGTCCATTGCATTGCCCCCTGCTGTTGCTAACCTTTTGCAGGATTTTGCAGATGTGTTTCCCCTCGATATACCTCCTAGATTACCACCTATGAGGGGCATTGAACATAAGATCGACTTGATTCCAGGGGCAAGTTTGCCAAATCGTGCGGCGTACAGGGAAAATCTAGAAGAGACAAGGGAAATTCAGCAACAAGTTCAAGATCTTTTGAACCGCGGGTATATTCGTGAAAGCGTTAGTCCTTGTTCTGTTCCTGTTCTTTTGGTTCCTAAGAAATATGGTAGCTGACGCATGTGTGTTGATTGTAGAGCGACTAATAACATCACCATTCAATATCGTTATCCTATTCCTCACTTAGATGACATGCTTGATGAATTGAGTGGTGCTATTATTTTCAATAAAATTGACTTGCGTAGTGGTTACCACCTAATTAGAATTGCACTAGGAGATGAATGGAAAACAGCATTTAAAACCAAGTTTGGACTTTATGAGTGGTTAGTCATGCCTTTTAGTTTAACTAATGCACCTAACACTTTTATGCGATTAATGAACGAGGTTTTACGTGCTTTTATTGGAAAATTTGTGGTGGTTTACTTTGATGATATCCTCATTTACAGCAAGTCATATGACGAACATCTTAATCTTTTACGTGCTGTTTTCAGTGTCTTGAGAGATGCACGTTTGTTTGGTAACCTCGAAAAGTGCATCTTTTGCACCAATCGAGTTTCGTTTCTTGGATATGTCGTTTCATCGCAGCGAATTGAGATGGATGAGGCAAAAATTGCGGCGATCACTAGCTGGCCAACTCCATCGACCGTCACGCAGGTGCGTAGTTTTCTTGGTCTTGCAGGTTTTTTATCGACGCTTTGTGCGAGATTTCAGCACCATTGCAGCACCTCTCCATGAACTGACGAAGAAGGGAGTGCAGTTACGATGGGGCGAACAACAGCAACAAGCTTTTGATGTTCTCAAATCAAAGCTTACACAAGCACCATTGCTACAACTTCCTGTTTTTGACAAGACATTTAAGCTAGAATGTGATGCAAGCGGCATTGGTATTGGAGGTGTTCTCATACAAGGAGGTAAACCCGTTGCATTCTTTAGTGAAAAATTGCATGGTCCTTCTCTGAATTATTCTACTTATGATAATGAATTGTATGCCTTAGTGCGAGTTCTACAAACTTGGCAACATTACCTGTGGTCTAAGGAGTTCGTCATACATTCCGATCATGAATCTTTGAAGTATCTTAAGTGTCAAACCAATCTGAATAAACGACATGCTAAATGGACTGAGTTATAGAATCGTTTCCATATATCATTAAGCATAAGAAAGCGAAGGAGAATGTTATTGTAGATGCATTATCTAGACGTTACACCATGCTGTCCCAACTCGATCATAAAATATTTGGTTTGGAAACAATAAAAGGATTATATCCTACTGATTTAGACTTCAAAGATGCCTTTAAAAATTATAAAGAAGGAAGAACTTGGAATAAAAATGTACTACAGGAGGGCCTCCTCTATCGTGCTAACAAGCTATATGTTCCTGCTAGTTCCGTTCGCCTATTACTTTTGCAGAAAGCACATGGAGGAAGTTTGATGGGACATTTTGGAGTGAAAAAAACTGAGGACGTGCTGGCCACACACTTCTTTTGGCCAAAGTTGAGACGTGATGTCGAGCGCTACATGTCACGATGCACTACTTGCAATAAGCTAAGTCTCGACTTAACCCACATGGTCTTTATATGCCCATTCCTGTTTCTAGTGTACCTTGGTAGGATATTTCCGTGGATTTTATTTTAGGATTGCCTAGGAATAAGAGGGGGAGGGTTAGTATTTTTGTGGTTGTTGATCGTTTCTCCAAAATGGCACATTTTATACCTTGTCGTAAGAATGATAATGCCTCACACATTGCTGATTTGTTTATGACGGAAATTATTCGTTTACATGGTGTACCAAATACCATTGTTTCTGATCGTGATGCAAAATTTTTAAGTCATTTTTGGAGACCTTTGTGGTATAAATTGGGAACCAAGCTGCTGTTTTCAACCACATGTCACCCACAAACCGATAGACAAATTGAGGTAGTAAATCATACTCTATCCACTATGTTGCGGTCTGTTTTAAAAACAAATTTAAAGGGTTGGGAGGATTGTTTACTACATATTGAATTTGCTTACAATAGGTCAGTTCACTCTACTACAAAGGTAAGCCCATTCCAGATAGTGTATGGTTTCAATCCCCATGCTCCTATTGATTTATTACCTTTGGCTCCTTCTGAAACTATAAATTTGGATGATACACAACGATCTGAATTCATTCTTAAGATGCATGAAACTACAAAAAAAATATTGAAAGGATGAATGAGAAGTATAGAATTTCTGGTAGTAAAGGTAGAAAAGAAGTAAAACTTGAACCAGGTGACTTGGTATAGCTACATTTGAGAAAAGAACGATTCCCTCACTTGAGAAAATCTAAACTTATGCCATGAGCTGCTGGTCCTTTTAAGATTGTTGAAAAGATCAATGACAATGCATATAAGCTTGAGTTGCCTCCCGATTTTGGGGTTAGTCCCACATTTAACATTTCAGATTTACGACCATACTTGGGAGAAGAAGATGATCTTGAGTCGAGGACGACTCCGATTCAAGAGGGGGAGGATGATGAGGACATCACAACAGTGGATACTCATTTTGATATACAAGGACCAATCACAAGAGCACGTGCACGACTACTGAATCAGCAGGTGAACTCATTCCTAACTTCCTACCCATGTGATTTTGAGAATGGATTGCTATTTAATGATTTAATTATTATTAGGAACCATGTACATGATCAACAAGTAAAGGGAGGAGGATTTGGGGATGTGGAGAACCATATGGGACGTCCACGAGTTGATGGAAACAGTCACCAACTCGGATTCGAGTTCAACTCGGAGTCCAGGAGCAGTCCATCTTAAAACGGACGCCCAGGATGCATACGGACTCCGTTTTTTGACGTTCTACATATGCATGGGAGTTGTCGAAACAAGTTGAATTCAGAGTTCTGTCCGGTGCTGCACCACCATATTGGGCTTTTGGGCCTTGTATCCCGTATGAGTCCATTAAGGACGCGTCTAAGGGTCTTATGGCCGAACCCTAGCCTTTAAATACTGTAGCCGCCAGCCAAATTCAAGGGTTTTGCTTAGATTAAACAATCTCGCCGTTCTACGGTCTGTGAGACCCTAATTTCGCAATTTTTAGATTGCATCTTCATCGTTCTTGCTTGTGTTCTCGGTTGCACCTGCAGGAATAGCCTTCTTGGCAAGGTCAAGCGTGTGAAGCACGGTTGATAACCAACGGAGCAGAGGTGTAGTGATTGCAAGGGTAATTTGGGTCTGCTCGAGTGCCTCGGATCATCAACGTCGAGATCTCCACTTCAATCGACCTACCTTTCGGAAGATCGGGCCTAAACCAGTCATCATGGTCACTATAGGAAACCAAATTATTTTCGTGGGCCAGAAACTCACGACAATACTTGTAAAGCTCATGACAATATTTATTTTCATGGGTTTTTCAATTATTTTCGTGTGTCTATGGCTCACGAAATTAAAGTGTCGAAAATACACTTTTTCTTGGGCCGCCCACGAAAATATGATTATTATCGTGGGCCAGATCCGGCCCATGAAAATAAAGTTATTTTCATGGGCCATGTCTGTCCCATGAAAATAATGTTTTCATGGGCCAAATAGGGCCCACGATGATAATATTTTCATGGGTCCAGTAAGGCCCACGAAAACAATGTTTTCATGGGCCTGGTTGAGCCCACGAAAATAATATTTTCACGGGCCTGGCTGAGCCCACGAAAATGATATTTTCATGGGCCTGGTTGGGTCCACGAAATTAATTTGGTTATATTTTCATGGGCCAGGATAGTCCCACGAAAATAATTTGGCCATATTGTCATGGGCTCTTGTGAGGCCCACGAAAATACTGTGCCCATATTGCCTAAACCATCTATTTATCGACACATTTCACACTTTGACAAACATATATACACACATTTAATAAAGAAAACATTCAACACATATTTAATATAGAAAACATTCAACACACATTTAATATAAAATATCAAACATCACAATTGTTACAAACGCTTTATTACACTCTTTTGATACATTCATTTTTGACCATCAACACACATTAAAAACAAAGTAAATTGATCGCGCATCAACCTCTTGCCTTCAGCAACATGTAGTATTATCTCTAGCGAGACTGCAAGTGTGAAAATATAATATATTAGATAATAATGCTATCCCATTTACTCTCATAGAATAGTAATCAATTAGCCAAGATGTTTATCTCATTCAAACAACTAAACTAGTTGCTACCACCAGGAGCCAAGTATTGATCGATAGAGTTGTCTTCTCCGCATTGTCCCGCTAGAGACGGAGTTTGCAAATTTCTAACTGGCATTGACGATGATCCTGTAAATAAAATGAGACATGTTACAATATTACTATCATTTTATAATAAAAAAGAATCTAACGAGTATATATACCTGTGTTCCTGCGGTAAAAGGGGTGTAGACATCGGTTGCGGAGGATACGCCGGAAACTGTGGAGGCGGCAACAACGGTGGCATGGCGATAGGCAATCTAAGTTGAGAAAAATATCCCTAAATTGTTTTAAACTGTTTAGCACAACCTCTCTAAATTGATTATATAAATACTTCAACTCTTAATAACGTACCTGCATCTGTTGTTGCCATGTTGCAAGACTTGAGAAGTATTCATTTTGTGATTTTATAAACTCTTTCTGTTGTCGCATGCGTTCCTCCACTATTCTTAACCGAGAGTCATCTTCTGAACGCAATCGCTGTGTAGAACTCTATCCACTCCGTAATGACCATGACTCCGAGAGAACCACATCAAAGTTCATAATACCATTGAACATCGAATACCTACAATCATAATTATAAAATTCACACTTGAAAACCAATTTATGTATGAGAATAAAGAAATAAGAGATGTACAAGTCACCTCCCGTGGCGCTTTCCTCCACTGGATTGGTACAAAGCAACGACGTCAACATCTTGCTTTCTCCAATCATAGTCATCTCCGTGACGTCGCACCACCTCTTCAGCATATTTCTCCTGCAGGAAAAATAATTATAAACCAACTATACAACAATTATTTTGTTGAATCATTAGCATAAGTAATATGACGCACCAAGTTTTGAGTGGATGTCAGAGTGTAAAGTTGATTTTCGTCGGTGCCTCTATGCCCTTTTGTATAAGTATCAATGAAAGATGGCTCCTCGCCACTTTATGCAGTCTACACAGATATATTAAAAAAGATGAATGTTTTAGAGCATATAAACTATCAACAAATTGTAAATATACTAAACTCACCATTCATTTTGAAAGGCGAATATGACCATCTCCACCGTAACGGTGAAGAACTTGACCACCGACTTCACGGTTTATTCTTTTCGAGATAGATTTATCTTTATACTCCTTCGATGCCCAATAAGAACAAAAAGTATAAAAAGCGTCAGAACACTTAACCATCCAAGAAATCATTACCTGACGGTATTGATCCTCTTCTAGGTAAATTTTTGAAGCTCCTAGACGCTTGTTCATCATTTGTCCAAGCTTCTCCTTGTAATACATGCACACAGCTGTGATTCGTGCACTGGATATCATGTCATTTACCACTTTGCGCGCTGCTTTACGAAAGACTTTATGTGTTTGTGACTCAAGAGCAACGTCATGATCATCGGGCAAGCGATATCGTTCCTTTAAGGACAATATTTAATGTATTAGAAAAATATTATCGAGTAAATATAATGAACTATTATAAAATCATACCCAAAAATCGTGCCAGACGGCTCCTGCCACATTTTCATGCACAGGATGTGGAGCAATCTTGTAGTGCTCCTAATTTGTTGCAGGTTTTTCTCCGCCTTTGATAGTAACAAGACTAGGATAATGGTGATGACAAATGGCACCCAACACCGCATTAGGCTGTCTACGGTGTCATTTGTCATCCTAATCCAAGTCATCCCATTGCCTGCAAGTCATGTTAACAAGATATTATATTTGTCAAATATTTCATATCACTAATTATTACTAAATAATATATTACTAACCAGTCACCGATAGGAGTGATCCTTATTCTCCGTTGTTGAGGCACAACCAGCGGGAGAGAGTTTGTAGACCGATATCTAAATGATGGTGTCAAGTCTCCTATATCTTTGTCATCCTCCTCGTCATCCCCCTCATCATCATTCTCAACTTCCTCATGAATATAGTCTCTTACTACTGTTTGTTGTTCTTCCCGTGCAGAAACATCTTCCCCTAGATTTTCTTGACTTTCCTCGTGACCATCTGGATCCTGAAGTTCCTGTTGCACCTGTCGTTAGAGAAATTAGACTTCACATATTAAAATTAGATTGATACAATAGAAATAGAGAGACACAAACCTGTTCATTAATTTCTTCCATGCATCTTCTAAATGCTTCTCGTCTGCTATTACTTGAGGCACTACTCTAAAAAAGAGAGACCTGTCTACGAGAAGAGGTTGTGGACCGGCTCCCAGACTTGATTGAGGAGCCAAAAAGCCCCTTAGCGATACTCTTCACACTACGTGGCATCCTGTTGAATAGAAAAATTGGTAAGAAAAAATACAACAAACATAAAGTAACAAAAGCAATAATAACTGTAGCATAAAAAATATTACAGGATTAAAATTCATCATGATCCAAAGTTTCTTCGGTAGCGTTTCGCCGACCAACTTTCTTCTTCTGTCGAACCTTTACTTTTTTAGTTCTTTGTCGCTTTCTTTTAGCCATTAGAACCTCTACCGCTTCATTGTCTTAAACATCACATACCATCATCATCAATATTAAAATATAGTGGGACATCATCTTCTTGATACACTTCATCCTGTTCGTCTCGGTAACCAGCGTCACTTGTGGCATATAAACGTTCTCGTGGATTAACTTTATACACGACCCACCAAGCATTTAACTTTGGACAAGGATACGGTAGATAATAAACTAACTCAACTTGATGAGCAAGAACATAATTATCACATCCACGAAGTCTTTCTTCATATTTCACCTCGACTATACCAAATTCATCTTGTCGTGTTCCTCTGTTATTATCAAACCATTCGCAGTGGAAGAAAGTAACTCTAAGATCTTTAGAACCGCCAAATTTGAACTCCACAATATTTTGAATAATCCCATAGTAGTTCGATTCTTGTCCCTCTGCATCACATGCTCTAGTCACAACCCCACTATTTGTCGTGGGCGCAAGAGGGTGTTTTGCTTCAAATTTGGCTGAACGAAATCATGCTTACGAAACCAATTGACTAAATTAGGCCCTCCATAAAGATCATCACGTCGCATTTTATCTAATTGTTTGGTTGTTGGTTGACGCGTGGACTTCCAATATTGTTTGTCGAACTTGCTGCATAAAGAAAAGTATGCCTACATTGGAATATCACCTACTAGAGTTTGAGGTTTGTAGCCTTGCTGTACTTGAAAAAAACTTACACAAAATATTGATCCATATCTTCAATATTTGTGTACACGTATAACATACATGAATTCCATTCTTCTTCTGAAACCACATGCCTACTGCTGCCACCAACTATTTTCCCTTCCATCCAAAAATATCTAGATTACTGAAAGGAGTTTCTTCATCTATGTTGTACCGCATTGTGGGAGCGTACACATTTTGTTCGTCTGAAAAAAGGTACTTGAGAAATATGCTACCTCTTTTAGAGCAAATGCTTCTGCAATACACCCTTCTACTCTTGCTTTATTCAAAACCATTGCTCTAAGTTTTTTTAGTGCCCTTTCAGTGTGGTACACCCATTGATATTGCACGGGTCCACAAACTTTAGCTTCATATGGAAAATGTACAAGTAGATGTTGCATTACATTCATAAATCCTGGCGGCAATATCTTCTACATTTTGCATATGAGTGCTGGTATTTCTCTTTCCAATTTTCCATCATTTCAACTGTAATTTCCTTAGCACATAATTGTCTATAAAAAAGCTAAGTTCCGCAAGTACTCTCCACACATCCTGATGCACATATCCACGAAACGTTACAGGAAGAAGTATTTCCATGATTATATGATAATCATGGTTTTTAAGATTATTTTAATACCCAATTTTCAAGATTTATTGTGCATCTCAACCCAGCACAACAACCATCTGGAAACTTCAGTTGTCGCAACCAGTTCAGCTCCTCTTTTTTTTTTTCTTTAAGGCAAAACAGAGCACGGGGCACTCTCTGCTTACCACTACCATCCAGACTGATTTCTAGGCTAGAACGATTACAAATTTCTGCTAAATCTTTTGGAGCCTTCAGATTATCTTTTGTCTTTTTCAAATTAAAACATGTGCTGATGATGCTTTCGGCTACATTGCGTTCCTGGTGTATGACATCAATGTTGTGCAGGAGTAACAACGACTTAGCATAAGGGAGATCCCACAAGCCGCATATATGAGTCCAGTTGTGCTCTTGACCAAATCCAACAAATCCATCATCTGTAGGGACAAGTTTATTAAGCCATTCAACAATCTCACAACTAGACAGTCGTTTTGGGGGACCCTTTGTTACAACAGTATCCTTCCGGAATGTATTGGCCTGCCTCCTGAATGGGTGATTTGCTGGAAGAAAACATCTGTGGCAATAAAAAAAACACTTTGCCACCATGAGTATGTCTAAAGCAATCAGAGTCTGACCCACAGATTGGACAACAGAGTTTGCCGTGTGTGCTCCATCATGAGAAAACACCATATACAGGAAAATCATGAACCAACCACAAGTATGCAACTCGTAAGTTGAAGTTCTGTTTTTTGTAGCTATCATATGCTTCTACTCCGTTCCATAATTCTTTTAATTCCTTGATCAATGGTTGAAGAACCATGCCTAATCGTTTTCCTGGATGTTTACTACCGGGAATTATTAGAGATAAAAACATGTAATCATATTTCATACACATAGCAGGTGGAAGGTTGTATGGAATAGCAAAGACTGGCCAACATGAGTATGAGGCTGCAGAAGTGTTGAACGGTGCAAAATCATCGGTAGCCAAACCAATACGAACATTTTTAGCATCTTTTGCAAAATCTTTATCAAAAGAGTCCAGTGCCTTCCAAGCCTGAGCATCAGATGGGTGTGTCATTACTCCCTCCGTTTCACGCAAACCATCCTTATGCCACCGCATGTGTTTTGCAGTTGATTTAGACAGAAACAACAGTTTTTGCCTAGGTGCAAGAGGCATGTAATGAAGTTGTTTCGCTGCCACTTTTGTCTGTACTAATTCACCATCCTAATTTGTGACCTCAATGTATCATGATTGTTTACAAACTGAGCAATGTATCACATTTGCATTCTCCTTCCAAAAAAGCATACAATTGTTACAACATCAATCATCTTTTCATATTTCATACCAAGCCCCGCCAACAATTTCTTCGACTGGTACATGTCTCTCGGCAACTTATGATTTGTCGAAAGAATGTCCGATATCGAATCGCTTATCTCATCATAACACTTGTTCGACAAATTATACTTTGATTTTATAGACATGAGCCGAGTCACGGTCGCAAGTACAGACATTTTAGTGTGCTCATGCAACTCTTCATGCGATGCTGAGAGAATTCTATAAAACTCTTCAACTCCGGGTCCAGGAATTTCCACAGATTCATCAGCACCACATTCACGATCTAGTGCTTCGACCATGTCACCTATTCTGTCCACGTTTTCATCTTCCCTCACATCAACAGCAGCATTGCTATGGTACAACTCACCATGCTCATACCATGTTTCATAACCTGGCATAAAACCGAATCTACAAAGGTCTCGTTCCATCTCCAACTTTTCCTTGCATAAAGAGTTACGACACTTGTTGCACTGACATTTTACAAAACAGTTGGCCGATAACGAGAAAGCACGACTGATAAAAGCCTTAGTATTAATGCCTATTCATTAGAAGGTGCAACATTCTTCCGCCAACCCTCATACATCCATTGTCTATGATTACTCATGGTCTACACAATAAAATGCAAGAACAAAGAACTAAGAAATCAAAATGCTTATACTATATCAAAAGGTTATGTAAGCTCACTAGGTTTTCATGAAACAAAAATATAATTTGATGTAACTATCATTTTCGTACAGCATGTTTAATACCAAGTGCTAAGGGCAATACAGATTCTAACATAACAGCTCAAAGCTAATACTCGCAACTTACATATTAAAAGAAACCATGAAAAGGGCAACGTGTGGTTACCCGACGGTGCAGAGGCGGCAAGACAGCAGTCGGAGCGTCCACAGAGGTGGTGGCAGAGGCGAGCGACGCCGAGCCTGAGATGGGGCAGTCGGTGAAGAAACTCAAAACAAGCTGCAGAGAACAATTTAGAGAGAATTGTACCATACCATACTAAAACTACTATAATAGAAAAGATGAGACCTTGCAAAGTTGAATCTATAACAGCAGACATCCTAAGTCACTTTATATGTCTATGTTAGAGTATTCGTAAATGCATGCAACTATCAAGTTACTTGGTACACACTTTGCTTTTTTAATCTCATGCGTGCAACACTGAGTCCTGAGCTGCCTAGCATGCGACCGCACGTTGAGCTGAGAGTTGCAAAGTTGAATCTATAATAGCAGACTTCCTAAGTCACTTTATATGTCTCTGTTAGAGTATTCGTAAATGCATGCAACTATCAAGTTACTTGGTACACACTTTGCTTTTTTAATCTCATGTGTGCAACACCGAGTCCTAAGCTGTCTAGCATGCGGCCGCACATTGAGCTGAGAGGGAGAATGAGCTGCTGGCTGGGGACTGACCTACGAGCGCACGGGTATACTAGTGTCTTCATGAAATAGCACACAAGTATCACATGACCAGTAAACATAATCAACAAGCAATGAAGATTCCGCTAAGCTCAAACTCACATTACTCATGTATCTAAAACCTCCTAGTCCGAAATTGTTGTGATTCATATCTTATATCGAAATAACAATAAATGCACAATCTGCATCAAAAAATATACATACCACCCACGTCGGCCGGCGAGGCAGAGGCGCAGGGCATGGCCGGGGCTGAGCAACTCCGCAGCGGATGGGCTGGAGCTGAGCACACCGCTGGAGCGGGACAGGGGCTGAGCAGCTGCGTCGTGCACGGCCGGGGCTGAGCAGCTCCGCAGCGGAGGGACCGGAGCGGGACAGGGGCTGAACAGCTGCGCCGGGCCACGGCCGGAGCGGGACAGAGGCTGAGTCGATGCACCGGGACAAGGCCGGAGCTGAGCAGCTGCGCCGGGGGTGGGGCCGGAGCTGAGCAGCTGCAGTGTGCACCGGGCTGGGGACGGCGGCGGCAGGCTGGGGACAGGCGGAGGCCGCTGCGGTGTGCGCCGGGCTGGGGACGGGCGGCAGCCAGGCTCCGGACGAACGGCGGCGGCAGCGGTGTGCGCCGGGCTGGGGACAGGCGGCAGCCGGGCTCCAGATGAACGGCGGCGGCAGCGGTGTGTGCCGGGCTGGGGACGAGAGAAGTCAGGCTGTGGACGGCCGGCGAGCTGAGGACGGCCGGCGGCAGGCTGGGGACGGCGGCGGGCTGGGGATGGACGCCGGGCTGCGGACGGCCGGCGGACTGCGAGCACTCCGATTGGCGGCGCCGGGGTGCGGAAACTGATTATCGAGATGCGATTGTTGCGGTGTCCAAACAGGAAACTATTTGTAATTTCGTGAGCCAATAGCAGGCCGACGACAATAAATGCATGTCGTGAGCCGCACACAAGCCGATGACAAAAAGCTTAGTTTTGTGAGCCATATCCCTCGTGTTTTCGTGTGCCTCCGCAAACCCACGAAAATACATGCATATGTTATCGTGTGCCGACCAAAGCCTATGGCAATAGGCCTAGGTTTGAGTGCCGGATACCCTTTATTTTCGTGTGCCACCTAGGACCCACGAAATTATATGCACTTATTGTCGTGTGCCGCTTCAAACCCACGACAACATGCCATTGATTTGTGTGCCGTACCCCTTTTATTTTCGTGTGCCACGCAGACCCACGAAGTTACATATATTATAGTCATGTGCCTGATTCTAACCGACGAAAATAGACAGCTATTATCGTGTGCCGGTTTCAGGCCGACGACATTACGTGCAGATAAACGGAGTTTTCCCGAGCCCTAACCTTACTTTCGTGTGCCGTGTTCTGGCTGACAAAAATACATGCAACTATTGTCGTGATTTTTCCCCTGGCCGACGTAAATTCCCACATATTTTCGTGTGTCTGGTGCTAACCCATAAAATTTTATGTTATTGTCGTGTGCTTTGGGCTGGCTCACGAAATTGTATGTTATTTTCATGTGCTTACGCTTTGGCCCACGAAATTACATGTTATTTTTGTGAGCTAGGTTCTGACTCACGAAAATAACTTTATTTTTGTGAGGGCTCACGAAAATATATTTAGCCAACGAAAATAATACGTTTTCCTGTAGTGGGTGTTTCATCAACTGGTTGCACAATATTTTGTACATCCTGTATAGGATCAGTGGGTCCCGAGACATTTTCAGGTATTTCTTGAATTTCTTCAAAATGCACCTTGCTCCCACTAACTCCTTTTGAGATAAACTCTTTTTCCAAGAAGACACTGCAGCGGTAAACACTTTACCCCCGCTTTATTATAAAAATATATCCTTTGGTTTCCCTAGGATATCCCACAAAGAAGCATTTGTCTGATTTGGAAGTGAGTTTGTCTGACATCAAACGTTTGACATAAGCATCACATCCCCAAACTTTGAGGAAAGACAATCCGAGACGTTTCCCGATCCACATCTCATATGGTGTCTTCTCAACAGACTTAGCTGGGACTCTATTTAGTGTAAATGCGGCAGTTTTAAGAGCATAACCCTAAAAGGACAGTGAAAGATCACTTTGGCTCATAATCGACTTAACCATGTCTAACAAGGTTCAATTCCTCCGCTCTGACACCAGATTTCATTGAGGCATTCTAGGTGGAGTCAATTATGGAACAATTTCACATTGTTTTAAATGATCATAGAATTCAAGGCTGAAATATTCACACCCACGATCAGATTATAGAAGTTTAATTGTCTTGCCCAATTGATTTTGTACTTCTTTTGAAATTCTTTGATCTTTTCAAACGATTCAGAATTTTGTCTCATTAGATACACATATCCATGTATATTAAAGTCATCGGTAAAAGTAATGAAATACTGGAAACCACCTCTAGCTATTGAACTCATTGGTCGACATACATCAGTATGTATAAGTCCCAAAAAGTCACTTGCCCTCTCACTTTGACCGGTGAAGATTGCTTTGGTCATCTTTCCAAGCAAACAAGACTCGCATGTGTCAAATGATTCAAAATCAAATGAGCTTTAAACCATCTTTATTGAGTTTCTCAATGTGTTTCTCATTTATAGGACCTAAGCGAAAACGCCAAATAAAAGTGGGATTTAGATTATTTCGTCGAGCCCTTTTGGTATTAATGTTAGAAACTGTTTTATCTTAACGATTAAGAACATATAATCCATTCAGCAATGGACACTCAACATAAAAATATTATTATAATAAATAAAACAATATTTGTTCTTTATTACAATTTCATAACCATCAAATTCTTCTAAACATGAATAAGAGATAATGTTCTTGCTTAAAGTAGGAATGCAATAACAATTATTCAATTTCAAAACCAATCGTGAGGGTACTGACAAGTGGTAGGTCCCGACAGCTATGACCGCAACCTTTGCTCCATTGCCGACACGACATCCAAATCGCCTTTTGCAAATCTTCCAGTCTCACTTAGACCCTGCAACGATTTGCAAGTGTGAATCATCGGTCCAATATCAAATACCCATGATTCACTAGAAGATGTAGCAATATTAATTTCTTTAACATTTATACCTGAAGTGGAAGTCTCACTTACCTTCATCTTATTTAGATCCTCCAAGTACTCCTTGCAGTTCCTAGATCAATGCCCCTTAGCATGACAGTGAAAGCATTCATCATCAGGAGAAGGTCCAGATTTGCCTTTTGGCTTAGGCTTTGAGCTTGAGGACTCACTAGGAACCTTTTCCTTGCCTTTGCCTTTAGGATGTGTCACACGCTTCCTTCTCTTATTCTCCTTTTGAACCATCATCACATGAGTGACATTTTTCTTAATGCTTTACTCTGCTGTTTTAAGCATCCCATGCAATTCATCCAACATTTTCTCCATGCCATTCATTTGAAAATTCAATATAAACGGCTCGTAGATCGGTGGGAGCGACTGGAGAATAACGTCAATAGCTAAATCATCCTTGAGTTCAGAACCAAGTTTATCCAAAGTCTCAATGTAACCAATCATTTTGATTACATGAGGGATGAACGGGCTACCCCCCGCCAGCTTACCTGAGAAGAGATGTTGTATCTCTCAGACCTAGCTTGGCTCTCAAGAATTCCACGTAGTCCCTCAATCATAGAATAAGCATATGTATGGTCATACTATTTTTACAGATTAGGGGATATAGTTGCAAGCATGAGGTAACTTACATTAAGCGCATCATCATAGTGCTTCTGATAAGTTCTGCGTGCCGCAACATTTGCATCAGCTGGGGGGTCATTAGGGTATGGCTGTTGAAGAACGTACTAAGTTTTCTATTGCCTAAGAACGATTCTCAGGCTGCGGTACCAATTGATAAAGTTAGCTTCGGTGAAATTTTCCTTTTCTAGCACATATCACAAATTGAAGCCGGAATTATTACTAGCAGATACGATCTACAATAGAAAATAAATAGGTAAGGTTTTAGCTCTATGTAATGTATCAATCTTCTATTAACGGTTTAATAAAAGACACCACAACTATATGAGTATCGTCCTCCCTCTAACGACATATAGTGGTCCAAGATCCATATTCACTAATCTCTAGTGAGATTTGGCTTCACAACTAGAAAATTAGCGACATAGGTAAAAAACAATTATTAATCATATCTCTATATGACTTGTTTATTGGGTGAAATCCAATGCCCTGGTTCCCAACTCTATGCAATAAAGCCGAAAACCGATTTGATAGCTTTGTTGAGTAAACCAATACTATGCATGTGAATGTCTAACATTCACCCTATTCATTATGATAGATGATGATACTTTGCTTTGGTAAACCTACCACACAACGATCAAAACAACATAAGTGGAGCTATTGGTAAATAACATCAAATACTCAACTTTTACGAGAGAATCTATTCTATCATGAAAAAACATCCACCATATGAAAAGCATAAAAGAATAGTAATACGAGAAAGTAAACATCACAGACATACAATCATATCAAATTGTGAATAGTATGTGTCGGAGTGTGAGAGCTGCGATACTCCTCCCGGCTTGCTCGGAAGCAGCCCGCGAGGTTCTTTTTTTTTCCCGGAGGGGGCTTGGCGCCCTACGCGACCTGGGCTCGAGGGAGCGGATGAATAGCCGGATTTACGTGGTTCGGGCCGCCGGAGCGTAATACCCTACGTCCACGGGAGTGTTTGTTGTATTGTTTGCTTGTATGTGCGTGAGAGGGTGCTGGGTGCGAACCCTTTGCAGGGTGGTCACTCCGATCCTTTTATAGTCCAAGGCCGGGGTGGTTACAATGTGGCTTGGGGCCCGACAGGTGGCCCCAATGCTATGTGGACCCTATACATGATCTAGAGCTTCGTCCTCTGAGTTCAGTGGTCGACGGAAGAGTTAAGTCCAGCCGCCCGACGCGCTGAGCGCCCCTGACCAGTTGTCAGGTGATGATGAAGACGCCGTCTTGTCGCCGCGTCTTCTCGCCCTGCGTGGGCGGCTTCGTGCTGTTGGGCGGCACTGTGCTGCTGCCACGCCTTGTCGTCCTGTCCTTTCACCGTAATGGCGAACGGGCAGAGGACGACGGTGTGCTCAGTGCGCCATGCTTCTGGGGAAGGCACGGGCCTTGAATGCGAAGCCTGACAGCACACTTCCTTCTTGACTTTTTTGACCCACGGCCCTCGACTGATCATGGGGCACGTGGCGGCTCTGGAGCTCTTATCGACGGGTTTGGTGCCAGGGGACACGTGGCAGCTCCGGACCTCACCTCACCGGGAAGCTCGGACCGGAGCCCAGGGAATGTGTCAGCATCGGAGCTGGCCTCAGCGGGGAGGTGGCTCTGAGCCAGGGGACACGTGGCAGCTCCGGACCTCACCCCGGGCGTTTCTGGGAGGTTATCCGCCCAACACACAATGTGCAGAGGTGGAAGCCCAATCGTCGCACGTGTTGCCCTGCCAGAGGTCGTGGTTGTGTACAAAAGGAGGCCTTCCAGTGTTGGACGACAACTTCCCTCATCATGTGGCCTTGTTCTCCTCTTGCGCGCTGGAAGCCTCCGCTTCCCAGCACTCTCGCCCACCAGATCCTGTTACGTCGGTAGCCCTCTTCGTCCACTCTTGTGAGATGTTCGTGTGTGTGAGGCCTTCCGAGGCGTCCCTCTCCTTGACGGTCCCAGATAGAAGCACAAGCCATCCTGATGGCATGCCGACGGTAAGGGAGGCCAACGGGGATAGAACCCTTGACTTGCAAGAAGTCTCCACGCTAGTGTCGTGTGGGGCATGTCCTCTAGGCGTCTTGCCGGAGAAGGGCGATCTGCCGGCACTGGAGGAAGGTTAATTCCAGAGTGATCAAGCCTTCCTCTAGGTACCGTTGTGGACAACCAAATCTGCCATAGATGGTGTTTGGCCCACATGACACTGGATGTCAGCGTTGCCTCTGTCAAGCATAAGTTGCAGCCGTCCTCGGTCTTATAGCAGGTGACCGTCTCCCAGCGTAGAGAACGGCTTGCAGGGCAACCTGTGGCGGACCGGAATCTGCGCATCCAGGATCGCAGAGGGTGATGCCGTACGATGCGACACCCGACAGCACACATCATAAGGATACATTGTATTACATAGAAAACCAACTGAAATGTACAAAGTAGTACACTACTCAGTTACAAACTAGTGTTTATATTACACAGAGGAAGTTAAATTTGTACAACTCACGCCCGTCTATCTAGCAAAAGTTGGTTGCCCAGACCTAGGGCAACCAACACTAGCTGCACGCCTCAGCTTAGCGCGGCGTGTACGGCTCCCACTCAACCGTGGTCTCCGACAGAGGGTAACCCTCGCTGGTGGACTCGTAACCCGAGTCCGTGGGTGGCTCCTCACCTGAAAAACACTTAAGCAGCAACCATGAACACGATGGCTCAACAAGACTTAACCGACTCACCTAGGCATGAAACTCTACATGTAGGTTACAATGTACATAGGACGGTAAAATTTCAGCAAACGGACATGCCTACAAGTTCGTCCTTAGTTCATCTTTTAGACACAAGTTAACAGTTCATGAATCTAAAATTTAGTAAGCAGTATTAGGTGGCACACAAGTAGCAATAAATTTTTTATCATAACAGCAATATTGAATCATCACATTTCATATATTAGCCTACGTCACGACTCAGTGAACAAGTGGTACTCGTCACCACGAGGGACGGCAAATCGACTCGATATACACCTGCAGGGATACCCAAAGAGCATGTCACGTACGCCCACCCATGGAGCTGCACAGCACACTCACTCGATGTTGTACGGGACAACTTTTCACCCAACAGCCCAAACGTCGAACCAGTCGCACCAAAACGGACAGGAGGTTCCCTACACGGAGCATCTCTCTATGCCCTTTAGCAGATTTCCACCTTGCTGCCCTCAACCTACACCTATAAATCGGTGTGCTATGCCTCGACGCCCGGAGGTTTAGGTTACATCGGTTTACCAGGGCCCATATATCCGATATGCCTTCGGTACGTTCAGTACTTGCTCATCAGGGCCGCACATGGATCGGTCCTCAATCGACACGGACATGGCTGCACACACAAGACTTCCTCTTGCTGCGCCCTAGCCCCCGCCTAGTCTCATTTTCATTACTAAAGTGATCTCACATCACTCGAACCAATCCCGTGTGTCCCAAGACTAACTCGCAAGTAGATTCCAACTACTCGACTTGTACCGAAGTCCGATGACTGATTAAGCATAGCCTGTCTACTCGAGGACTTAGACACTACCCTCACTCTGTTGGGAAACATCTGGTTATGCATTTGGGGTTTCATCCACCCTACACCTAATGCACATATACATACCTCATACTAAGTATGTAAACAAAGCAAAACTTTGTAAACGGTTTAATGCAAACCGGGGCTTGCCTTGTTGCTGCTGGTCAGTTGTTAGGGCTTCGTCCGGAAGAAGGAAGTTGAGCACTTCCGGAGTCTCCTCGCCTTCAGCAACTACACGTACACGATATACTATATGTCAATTTAAATGCAATATTTTGAACTGAATAAGTAATTACCATAACTCTAGCTAGCCCTCCCCTTTGGGTCTGAAATTTTTATGGTGGCTTGGTAGGGTCCTAACCAGAGGCTTCACCAAGTTTCATTTGAAACAAAGTTCATTTGAGCCTTGTACAAATAAAAGCCTATTTGGTCAATATTAGAGCCTCTAAGGAATTCCAGGGGTTTTAATGGCTCCAACCATTACTTTATGGAAACTAGAATTCGAGATGGTTCTAATGGAATTGGTTTCATGTCATTTGAAGAATTCTAGAGGAAGTTATGCCCTAAATAAGATTTGAGAAAATCTGAAAAATTTTTCTGTACATTTTTCTAATTTCTCAGGGCAGTTCAATTAATCACACCATTAGGAGGACTAAATTAACTTGGATGGGTCCGAAAATTTTACTGGGACTCAAGGATTTTCCACTGAACCTCCCAGTCAAATTTCAGAATTTTTCATAAAGTAATTCTCCAGATAAAATTCCTAACAGTTTAAACTTTAGGGAACTAATTCTGGAAAACTATTAAGTTTCATGAGGTGAAATGGGTTTTGCTGGAAAGTACTCAAAAAGATGAGTTCAGCAAAATTTGGTTCACTGAATTTGGAGCTTCCTAGCAAAAGTTCTATGCATTTGAAGTTTGATCTAAACTGGAAAATCCTAAAATGTTTAAACTCTGCGGGTGGGGCCCACTCTTTAAACCGGCCCACTGAGAACGCGGCCACACCGCAGCCCACAGGGTTTTACCCACGCTGCCGCACCGGATCCCGGCCGCAAAGTGGATCCCCGCGAGCAAACAGAGGCTGACCGGTGGACCCGGCCCCCCTTCGTCTACCTCGCGACCTCTAGCGACTACCGCGGCGGCGCTTCGCCAGAGCTCTCGCCGCCGGCCATCTCGCTGCACGACCTCCGACGGATTTCGCCGCCTGTACCTAACTTGGCTCGGAGAACACGCTGGTTCCCTCACCGAAGCTCGGCGATGACCGGAACCATGCCCGCGACAGTGACAGCGGTTCACCCTACTCCGGCGATGTCGCCCGAGCTACTCAGGGCCTTATTTTCGGCACGGTTTGCTCCTACAGCTCCGCTGTGGCATGCTGAGCATGAAAATGAGCTCGGTTTGCCATGGAAACAGCCGGAGCTATGCACTCGCCGTCGACCTAGGCCCGATATCGGCTGTGACCTGAAAAACTCGATAACCCGAGTCCCTACTCGACGGTTCTTTGTACTTTTTGATCCTAGATGGACGTGGCAAGGTGTAGATCATGTGTGTAGCTCGATATATCCGGTGATGATCTAATACCTGTGAATTTTTTGATTTGGGATGGCTCGGTCCTAAGAACACCGAAACTTTCCCTTGGAAATTCTCCCCCGACAGTGCATGAAACGATGAACGGTTTGGATTAGCAGGACCAGCACCCTAGGGCGGTTGTTTCTTGTGTTGATCATCGGGCACGAGGAGGCCTGTGTCGCCCGGATGCCGGTGACCAGAGGGAGGCGAACTCGGAGTTGCGGCGGTGGTTTGCGGGCAGAACAGAGACT
This sequence comes from Neostapfia colusana, assembly GCA_030760725.1. Lineage (NCBI taxonomy): Eukaryota > Viridiplantae > Streptophyta > Magnoliopsida > Poales > Poaceae > Neostapfia > Neostapfia colusana. The sequence continues at coordinate 112,245,384 of JASWHV010000001.1, forward strand.
GCGCGAGGAGAGAAATGAAGCACGGCAGGAGCACACGGTTTATCCCTTGGGCCTGTGATCTTTTCTCCCCCCCCCCCACCTCACCGAGCAGGATCTGGCCTGGCTGAGGCGGTCGGGCGCCGACGCCGTAGCTGGCTGGCGCGCGCTCTCGGCCGAGAGAAAAATCACCCGAAGACTTCAGTGTTTAGGCTGCTGACAGGTGGGACCTCCCCCCCCTATTTCTTTTTCAAATTTTTCATTTCTGTTTGCACTGAAAATATCCCAGCTACTCACAATTGAATATGAGACTTAGCCTCCAAGTCATTGTTTGAATTTAGTTTCCTCAATTTGGAATCGATTTGGCTAAATTTGTTGCATGTTTGAACTGAAATTCAAATCCAGTTTTTGAAAAATGCAAATTTAGCTCCCAACAAGATAAATTCCAATGGGGATGAAAATTGGTGGGATAACTCAGAAAAATATGCTGAGTTTGAATATGAAGTCAACTTTTTAATTCAAGTGATGAAAGTTGCTGCAGTTTGAATTTGCATTCAAATTGGCCCCTTTTTGAGTTGTCTCCAAAAGTGCCTCAAAAATGTTGGATTTGCATGAAATTTGGCCTGAGCCTTTCCAAGAATTTATAAGGTCTAGGGGTGAGCTCAACCTTGCATGTTCATGTGTAGAAATCCTAATTTTTGGAAGTTGGGCTTTCCCCTCTAATCACCGTTTTGATGGTGATTACTTGCTCTTCACAAGTGTTCACAAGATATCCACAAAATGAACTGTGGTGTTGTGAGGTGATGAACAAATTTTTGCAAGTCACTTTCTTGGGCTTTTACATCCCTCCTCCCTTAAAAGAATCTCGTCCCGAGATTACAAAAGCAGAGACAGCGATGTAATAGGGACTCACCCGTGCTGAGAAGCCATGAACTCCGGGTAGTTTGAGCGAAGGAATTCCTCGCTCTCTCACGTTGCTTCTTCGGCGGTGTGGTTGCTCCAGAGTATCTTGTAGAACCACAATGCTCGGCTACGTGTGGTCCGAGCTTTCTCATCAATAATTGCCACCGGATATTCATCATATGTCAAATCTGGTTGCAGCTCGCCGATGTATTCAGTGGGAACAGCAGCCGTATGCTTCAGACATTTTCGCAGTTGTGAAACATGGAAAACGTCATGAACCCCTGCAAGAGATGCCGGAAGTTCCAGTCTATACGCCACTGGTCCACACTTCTCGGTGATGACATAGGGTCCAATGAATCAGGGAGCGAGCTTCCCTTTCACGCCGAACCGGTGCACGCCCTTCATCGGAGATACACGGAGGTACACGTGCTCTCCGACATCAAAGTGCAGCGGTCTATGCCTCTTATCAGCGTAGCTTTTCTGCCGGGATTGAGCAGCCTTCAAGTTAGCTTGAATCATCCGAACACGCTCTTCGGCGTCGTTCACCACATTAACCCCGAATGTGACCCTTTCACCGGACTCACACCAGTTTAATGGGGTGCGGCATTTACGGCCGTAGAGAGCTTCATATGGCGCCATCTTGATACTCGCCTGATAGCCGTTATTGTACGAGAATTCCGCCAACGGTAGGTGATCATCCCAGTTTCTACCGTGGTGGATGGCACACGCCCTCAACATGTCTTCTAGCACCTGATTCACCCTATCTTTTTGCCCATCTGTCTGAGGGTGATAGGCGGAGCTCCTAACCAGCTTAGTACCCAATGCAGCATGCAACTGCTCCCAAAAACGAGACACAAATAACGCACCTCGATCTGAGACTATGGTCTTGGGTACCCCATATAAGCATAGGATTTTTGCTATGTACAGCTCCGCATATTTGCCGGCCTTGTAACGTGTATGCACAGGGATGAAGTGAGCTGTCTTGGTTAACCGGTCAACGATTACCCAAATGGAGTCATGCTTGTTGGAAGTCAGGAGTAATCCCACAATGAAATCCATGCTCACATCTTCCCATTTCCATGCCGGGATGTTCAGGGGTTGCAGCAGCCCTGATTTTCTCATATGATCAGCTTTCACTCATCTACACGTATCACACTCAGATACGTACTGCGCTACTTTCCGCTTCATCCGCGTCCACAAAAATTTCTTTTTCAAATCTGGTACATTTTGTTGCTGCCCGGATGAATGGAGTATTTAGACAAGTGAGCTTCATCAAGAATTTTCTTCCTCAGCTCCATGTTCTGGGGTACAACTATGCGGTCATTAAACCACAACATCCCCTCATCATCCTTTCGGAAACATTTGATTTCCCCGTTGTCTATCCGTCTCCAGAGATGTGCCATGCCCTTTTCAACTTTCTGAGCTCCAATGATGTCCTCCCTAATAGTACGGATGAGAGCAAGGTTGTAGAGTGATCCATAAGGAACCAAGTACAAACTCGGCTCTTCCTCCTCCATCGGTGTAATGGTGAGGTTATGGACATGTGATTTCCGACTCAACGCGTCGGCAACCACATTCGCCTTGCCGGGGTGGTAATGAATCTCAATCTCATAATCTTTGATTATTTCTAACCACCTCCTTTGCCTCATATTCAGCTCCTTCTAGGTGAAGATGTACTTCAAGCTCTTGTGGTTGGTGTAGAGATGCACCATTCCGCAGGAGATAGTGCCTCCATATTTTCAATGCCAAAACCACAACAGCGAGCTCAAGATCATGAGTCGGATAATGCTACTCATGGTTCCGAAGTTGGCGTGAGCCATATGCGACCACACGTCCTTCCTGCATCAGCACGCAGCCGAGCCCAATACCAGACGCATCACAATACACGTCGAAGGGCTTGGTTGTATCCGGTCGAGCCAAGACCGGGGCTGTTGTGAGATGCTTCACTAACGCTTGGAACGCTTCTTCACACGCCGTGTTCCAAACATATTTTGCTCCCTTCTTCAGCAATTCTGTCATCGGCTTAGCAAGCTTGGAGAAGCTTGGAATGAACCTCCGATAGTATCCCGCTAAACCAAGGAAGCTTCTGACTTCATGGACTGAAGTGGGAGCTTTCCATTTCAGCACTTGTTCGATTTTGCTTTGGTCAACCGCGATGCCTTCTGCTGAGATGATATGTCCCAAAAATGGCACTTGGCTGATCCAAAACTCACATTTGCTGAACTTGGCATAGAGCTTGTGGTCTCGCAATCGTTAAAGAATGATTCTTAAGTGTTCGGCGTGTTCTGCTTCTGTCTTGGAGTAAACCAAGATATCATCAATGAACACCACCACAAACTTGTCCAGCTCCGGCATGAACACCGAGTTCATGAGATACATGAAATGTGCTGGAGCATTGGTGAGACCGAAAGACATGATGAGATATTCATATAAGCCATATCTCGTCGAGAAAGCCGTCTTCGGGATATCCTCCGCCCAGATTTTTATTTGATGATACCCGGAGCGAAGGTTCATCTTGGAGAACACACTTGCACCCACAAGCTGATCAAACAGGATGTCAATGCGGGGCAGTGGGTATTTGTTCTTGATGGTGACGGCATTGAGCGGCCGGTAGTCAACACACAACCTCAAGGTTTCATCCTTTTTCTTTACAAACAGCGCCGAGCATCCCCAAGGCGAGGAACTCGGCCTAATGAAACCTTTGCTCAACAGATCATTGAGCTGTTATTTTAGTTCAGCCAGCTCGTTTGGAGCCATTTTATATGGTCTCCGTGATATGGGCATAGTCCCGGGTGCAAGCTCAATCTTGAACTCGACGTCCCGCTCAGGTGGCATGCCCGGAAGATCATCCGGAAACACATCGGGGTACTCCCGGACTACGGGGATGTCCTCTAACTTGAGGGCTTCAGCATTATTAATTTCTGAAACTTCCTGGACTGGACTGTATAGCACCATGGAATGCGGACGGTGGAATGGAGAATTCAAATGAACCATCCATGTCCGAGTGTCCAGGACAGTGCCATGGTAGTGTAACCATGACATCCCAAAGATTGCATCAATCTTTTGCCCTGTAAGGATTATCAAGGTGGTGGGATATAGCTTACCACCTAAGCACAGAAGTGCTTTTGGAATCATCATATTTGCTGAAATCTTCCCTCCCGGCGAGCAGATCATATATGTGCAGTCGGTTAGGAAGACTTACATTTGATGCTTAGCCACATAGGATGCACTTATAAAACTGTGGGTTGCACCAGAATCATATAAAATGATGATTGCTTGGTCGTTGAGAGTGAACGTACCCGCCAGCATGTTGTCTCCCTCTGGGGCGTCCTCATTGTCGAGGTTGCGAACGCCCCCAGTCCGTTGACCAACCTTCTTGACCGCAGGTTGGCCTCGAGCACCGCCCTGGAACTGGGCTTGCCCGCTGCTCTGCTGCCCCTGGGGACAGTCCTTCGAGAAATGGCCCGCCTGGCCACACGTAAAGCATGTGTAGCGAGGCGGTCCTCCGCTGATTGGCGGACGGAAACCCGCGACGCGTTGTGGCGGTGAAAACGCCCGGGGTACCGTCTTCTGCTGCTGTTGCAGTCGCGGTGGTGCCATCGGCGATCGGAACGGGGGTGGCTGAAATGAATGACCCCCGAACTGCTGAGGTCGCGCCGATGGATGCCACTGCTGACCGGATGGTGTCTAATACACCATGCGGTATTTTTAATTGGGGAGCTCCACCCCCACTGCTGGGTGGAGTGCTGCGCTTCCGCTGCTCAGCCGCCAACTCTCGCTGAGCGTCTTCTTGCATGATCGCGGCATTGACTAGATCATTGAACGTGCCACGATTGCATTGGACGAGATGCGTCTTCATCTCGGGGTGTACCCCCGATAGAAGTGCTCCCGCTTCTTCTCCTCGGTAGAAATGTAATCTGACGCATACTGCGCCAGATGGTTGAAGGCACGGGAGTAGTCGTGGGCACTCCTCCCGCCCTGCTTCAGCTCCAAGAACTCTTGGAACTTCAGCTTCATTATCCCGGGAGGGATATGGTAGGCGCGGAACGCCTCCCGGAATTCTTCCCACTCCACGGCTTGGCCAGCCGGACACGAGGCGACATAGTTCGCCCACCATGCACCAGCGGCACCGTGAAGCTGCTGCGGCGCGAACAGAGTCTTTTGCCGCTCCGTACATTGCAGCAGCCCGAATTTGGACTCGATTGTCCGCAGCCAGTTGTCGGCCTCCAGGGGTTCGGCTGCTTCTGTGAACACCGGGGGGTGCGTACTCATGAAGTCCGAGTATGTCACATCACGGGGCTCACGAGGCCCCTTCTCTTGACGCCCCCTGCCTGGGACATATTCTGCACGATTGTGCGGAGCAGGTCGGTCTGCTCCTCACGACCACCCACCAGTGCCGCAATCACACCCGCTAGCGTAAGCGGAGGCGGCGGTGGTGGTTGTTGCTGCGGGGTGCTGTCGTAGGCAGGTGGCTGGGAGTCATCACCCCCCTGCTGGCTAGAGCCACCAATCTCATGCTGTAAGGGCCTCAGTTTTTGACACTCATTTGCAGTGTTCATCACCACACCACACACCTCATTTGAGGAAGAATGATGAACACAAATAAAGAGCAAGTAACAATTATCAACATGCTCATTAGGGAACAAACTCACACATTGCAAAAGTGGTACTTCCCACATGTGATATAGATGGGCTGGACATATGAAAACTCCTACACTTTGCTAAGGATGTCCATGCCAAGTTCCACCCAAATTCAAAACCTTTTTGAGGTCATTTTGGGTATAGTTAGGAAGAGGGCAGTTTGAAACCATATTCAAATTCAAACTGTTTTCACCCACTGAATTTAAAAGTGGAAGGCATATTCTTGCTCAGCACATTTTTGTGAGCTCACACACCAATTTTCACTCCATTTGGAGTTGATCTTGACATGAGCTAAGGGGGAGAAATTCAAACTTTATTTGAATTTCAAACTGCACTTGTGCTGAAATTCATTCAAACCAAACCTCATTTGAACTTTGATCAATTCAAATGGCTCTTGGGTGAATAATTTGAATTGCCAAGGGTAGAATAGGGTTCACTGTTTACCACAGCTGTTAGGAATAAATTTCAGAGGTTAAAAGAGAAGTGGGACCCACATGTCAGCCTCAGCCCCAAAGCAAACCGACTGAACCACAGTTCAGTCGGTTCCCGGCAGCTGTGCGCGCGCGCCACCGAAGGGGGCAGCCGGCGCCAGCTCCTGCTGCGTGCCCCAAGCCGGAGACCAGACCGCCGGGCTATTTATTCCCTCCCCGGTGTGCTTCAGTCGCCATTCCTCGAGCTGCCGACGCACACGACTTGTTTTTCCACTGCCATCGCCGCCGCTCGAGTTCCTGCTTGATCAGGCCGATCGCAGCTCCTTCTTTCCGTTCCAAGGTCCCAGCAAGGTACTAGCTACCATCTTCCATCCTTCCCATTGATAGAAATCGATTGAAACCGAGTGATATCGGCTGTGCCGAAAGATCAAACTCGGAACTGGAAACCGACGCACCTCGGGCTCTCGTGGACAGCCCAACCTGGGCGTTGTCACGCCCGAGCCAAGACACCCTTGGACGCGCAGGTGACCGGTGCTGCTCATCTCCGAGCCACAGCTCGAGTGGTTGCTCACCGGCGGCGAATTTCCACTTTTCCCCTTTCTGTGTGCAGAACGACCTTCGGGTACGATTCTGTTTAATTCGTGCTCTAGAAAGGATTAGAGGGCCTCAGGCCACTCCCACACGAACTAGACACGGTGACGCACAAGTTGCCTTCACAACTCTGGGCCGGAGAACCTCTGTGCCCGGCGTAATTCAAGGTCTACTAATGGCGGAACGAACGGGGGGTATCGGGCGCACGGTGAGGACCTATTTCGGGCCTTCCCCGAACTGCCTCGAGCTCATGTCGACCTTCTCTGAGGTCCACTGATGCTCCCCGACCAATTTCCCAAGTAGCTGAGGCACTAGGAGCATCAGCCGACATGGCCGAAGTCGTTCCGATATGGCGGCTCGTCGCCGACCATGCTCCGGCCGTTGTCATGAGCAGCTGACCCTCGGATCTTGTTCCCCAAGTAAAAGTAGGCAGGGGCGGCCAGAATCAAGAAGTTTGGAGCGGTACAGCAGCCAGCGGCGAGCTCTCCGGCGAGGTCCCTCGGCGGCGTAGCGCGGGTGTCGCGAGGTTGAAGAAGGGGGTGGACCCCAGCTGTCAGCGGCCGATATTTTGAATCGAGATCCGGCTGCGGCCGGGATCGGGTGTGCTGGCGCGCAAAAGCCTTGTGGGCCGCGGTGTGCTGTCGCTCCGGCGTGCGACGCGTGTCCCCTGGACCCACGCGCGAGTTTAAACTTTTCCCCGATTTTCAGATTTCCTTCAAACTTCAAATCCTTATAACTTTGGCTAGAAAGCTCCAAATTGAGTGAACCAAATTTTGCTGAATTCAGCTCTCTGAGTACTTTCCAGAAAATCAAGTTTCACTTCATGAAATTCCTTAATTCTCCAGAATTAATTCCTCAAAGTTTAAACTGTTAGGAATTTTAACTGGAGAATCCTTTGGAGGAAAATCCTGAAATTTTGCTGAGATGTTCACCAAAATATCCTTGAACTACCATAAAAATTTCAGATCCATTTGAGCTCATTTAGTCCACCTAATGGTGTGATTAGTAAAACTGTTCCAGAGAAAATGGAAAATGTTCAGAAACATTTTCAGAATTTTCTCTGAAATTGTTTAGCTCATATCTTCAGTTAGGGACTTCCAAATTAAGTGAGACCAACTCCAGTAGAACCCTCTGAAAATCTAGTTTTCAGAAAGTCATAGTTTGTCTCATAAAAATTCCTAGAACACCCTAAGAGTTCCAATTAAGGTCAAGGACATAATTATTTGTGGAGGGCTCAAGTGAGCTTCACTGCAACTAAAACTTGACCAAGTCTTTGTTTAGGTTGTAACCAAGCCACAGTAAAAGTTTCACAGTCATTAGGTCTGTCTAAAAAGGTTTATAGACTTCACAACTTCAAAGTTAATGCAAAGGCATTTAATTAATACATACATTGTTCTTATCATGTAGTCGCTAAGGTCGAGGAGGAACCCGAAGTCCTAGACTTCGTTACTCCGGAGGAACAGCTAGCCTACGACCAAGAGCAGCAAGGCAAGCCCCGGTTTGCATTAATCTTTTTACAAATTTTTATTGTTTTGAGCACATACTTGTTTCCTTTTTTTTCGTTGCATTAGAGTCTTGATTGGAAACCCAACTGCACAGCCAAGAAAACCATGGGTTGGGTTTAGGATCGAAAACCTCGTTAGCCACTGCATTGCTAGAATAGAGTAGGATTCGGTACAAGTCGAGTAGTTGGAACTACTCGCGAGAATAGGCTAGAGGCACATTGCTCGGGTAGAGATAGCTCATGAAACACATGGCAAGAAAATGAGACCGAGCGGAGAGTAAGGGCAGCAGGACTTTGGGGCCTGTGTGCTGTAGCTCCGCTTGTGTCGATTGAGGACCGAGCCGTGTGCGGGCCTGTTGAACAAGCTAGAACAGTACCGAAGACCTACCGGCTATATGGGAACCGGGAAACTGATGTAACTCGGGTAGCTGGGTATTGAGGCATTGCCCGTCGTTCAGAGGGTAGGTTGAGAGCTCGAGGTGTAAATCAGCTGGCGGCACAGAGATGCGCGTGCAGGGACCTCTTGCTCGGGACGATGGGACCGGTTCAATATTTGGCTAACGGGTGAAAGGTAGTCGCGTACGGCGTCCGTGATGGTTGTTGTAGGCAACATCGAGTACGGGCGTACGTGACGGGTTGTTCGGGTAACCCTGCAGGTGTAAATCGATTATAATCGCCGTCCCTCGCGGTCAGTGAGTACCACTTGTTCACTGTACCGTGACGTAGAAAGAACAGGCTAGTTACATGTTAAAATGTTGCTGATTGAAAGTTGGATATTGATTGTTAATGATATGTTGTAGCTTAGTGCTAACTAAAGTTCTTTTCAACTTTGGGCAAAGTACATGAGAGAAATGCGTTTCTTGTTTGATTGCGGCTCTCTCATGTGCCTTAGCATAAAGTTCTCCACAACCTGCTGCTAAAACTTGGAAGTAAGGTTCTACTAATTAGGCGAGTCCTTGCAAATGAACTTTTACCTCATGCAACCCATCACCCTCATGTAGAAGTTCCATGTTTAGGTGAGACGGGTCAGACTTGCTGAGCCTTCGTGCTCACTGCTTGTGTTTGAAGCTTTTGCAGGGTTCTATGAGGAAGGGACTCCCGAAGAGGAGACGGAACCCCAGGAGGGGAACCCCGTCGAGTGGGAGTCGTGCACGCCGCAGAGTTAGTGTGCGTGTGTGCTAGCAAGGACACGTTCGAGGGCTGAACGTGCACTTGATGCTTAGTCTACGCCCGCGAGTGTGGACTAAACTTATTTTGATGTAAACATGTTAATAAACTTGTTTATGTAATAAAGCTTCCGCTTCCGCTTTGTACCTTTGACGTGTGTTATACGGTGCTGTGCAACGCAGCACCCCTCAGCGTGATCCTGGCTCGACAGGACCAGTGGGGTCGTGTCAGCGTGGTATCAGAGCTCGCTTGAGGTTTAACACAGTACAAAGGTCTTCTTTTTCAAAAATCCAGTGAGGAACGAGTTAGTAGCCCGTATAAGGATGTTATTAGTATATAGAAAGTGGCTTATTAACTTATTTGTTATGTCGGAAAATCGTGCATCTCGGGACGTTCATGTCTTGGGGGGTGCACGTAAGCGCTGTCCACCAGTGCGCACAAGCTGAAGGGTGGAGCCCCACGGGTGGCAGGTAACCCGACCCGCTTTGATATCCTCTACGACTCTTCATGTCGTTTGGGGTATTCGAGCAACGTCTGTCCCTGGCGTGCGTGGTGCAATATGGGAGACCCCGTCACGTGGTCTGAAACGTGAACACGTAACTCAGGGCGTGTTTGGCTTGAGAACATCCGGGCGAGTGATGACGGCCGGATGTACCAACTGTATGGATTCCGGGCTCGGTGTGCAGCCGAGTCTGATGATTGGTTGAATTTCTGCAGGTAGCCTTACCACGAAACGGTAGACGTGTAGTATCCGTGTGCGAGTGACGAGTAGTGCCACTGAAGTAACGACGCCGGCTAAGTCCGGTATAGGTTTTTCCTTTGTGAGGACGTAGTACCGACATAATCTGGTGACGCCTCGACGTCACACCCAACTAAATGAACAACTTCATTTAAAATTTGATGGTTTTGATCCAAAGTAGTAAAACTTGATGTAACTCCTTCCCTTGAACAGGATATTCAAAGCTAATAAGTTTTCAACTTATAGGATGTTAAGGACAGAGCACTCTGTTTTCAGCTAAATCAAGGCTGAAGTAATCAGAGGTTAGAGGTTGAGTTCTTTCGAGGTTGGGGTCGTATGATACATTTCTGGAAAGCTTTGGAGGAGCTTTACAACTTTTCTGTTGAGTTCCAGAGGTGTTTCGTCCCTTAACCACTCGAAAAATGCAGTAGAGTTGAAACTGTCCAGAAAACAGGACAGAGCAAAGACTCTCTGTAAACTCTCTGTAAATTAAGCATAACTTCCTGCTTAAAAATCCAAAAATAGGAAATGAGGTAGTTCTGGAAATATTATGAGATGGGTTACAACTTTGTAACAGAAAGTTTTGTCAGATTAGGAACAGAATTAACTGGGATTCTTGGATCAAATCAGTACCTAAGGCAGGGAGGTGCTGTCCAATTGTTTCCAGAAATTCTGTTAACTTTGACATCTCATAACTTTTGAACCAGAGCAGATCTTAGGCCAACCAAATACTTTCTGGAAAGCTATTGAAGTTAACTTTAACTTTGATGTTGAGCTCCAGGATTGGTTTTGCTTTTAACCTGGCCTAAATCAGATTAATATGGAAACTGGTCAGGGCTGTCATGGGAACAGCAGATCAGCAGTCAAATTTGTTTAAAAAAAAAATTTGAACTATGTTTCCAAGTTTTAGGGGTTCAATGACATATCTTATGTTATAACTCAATGGTCTACTGTTTAAATAAATATTTGACATTTCTCAAATATATTTTTACAGATGGCAGCAGATAAACGGTTGGAGAACGGGTGGGTAGTTTCCCACTGCTCCGACCGTAGCGGCTACCCGGGAGCATTGTGGCTAATGCTCCAATATTTCGGGTACAACCAGATGCCGCAATACTTCGCCAAGGAAGAAGGCGAAGAGGGGAACAAGACGTGGACGATCCATGTCGAGGTTCCTGCAGGGCCTACGCCACCCGGTTGGGTGCCATTCACCGTCACGGTGAGAGGAAGACAACCGGAAGGGATGTGGCAAGTGGCAGCCCGTGACACTATGTCACGTTTCTGCCAACTACACGTGCAGGCTATGGAGGGAACTCCATACGCACTCGTTCCGGTGGAGGGACGAGCTCAGCATGTGTGGGAAGAGAGGTACCTAGAGGCAACAAACCCGAGTTGCCCAAGGTACAACCCCGCGGAGGCAAATCTCAGCCTCCAAATGAGGGCGGGAAACGCTGTGATGGACAGCCAAGCTGTTCATACGGAGCATCTCGCCACCAAGCTCAAGGAGAGCACAAGCCGTGGAGATCATTTTGAGAGTGCTCACAGCGCACTCCGCAATGTGCTCCTTCCGACGATCAAGCGACTGAATGAACAACACAATCAGTTGCGTCGTCTGAAGAAGGCAAAGAAGAAGAGCCGTGTTGACATTGCGGCGTTGCAAGAGCTGGTGCAGACCCTAACCCAGCAGAATGAGGACCTTGCTCAAGAGCGGGACGACGCTATTGAGGAAGGACAAGGCTGGGAAGAGGACTACAACCAGGCTATGGACGAGGTGCATGCATTGCAGGACCTCGTGCCCCCGGTATTGGGCGTACCGGTAGTCTTGGGTCTTCCAGCCATGGGAGAACCTGGAATGGGAGAAGAGGTGGTAGACCCCGAGCCACCAGCAGAGGTACCGGAGGAGGACGACCCACAGGAGGTCGAGTTCTACTCCGAGTAGGGGGTTACGGTTGCCAAGTAGGGCAGCTAGGGTAGCGTAACCCAACTTTTGTAATCGGTGACATGTCGTGTAGACAGTAGCGTATGTATAGGTAGTGACGGCATGAGCACGACTTCTCGGAGGTCCGAGAATAATGTATCTTGTATAAAGTTTATGCTTTATCAATATATGTGAATGTTGTGCAAGTTAGTCATGCGTCGCTTCAATACTTACTGCTGTTTATGGAATTTTGAGTAAGACATGTGCTAATTGCTGCTGTGTTGAATTTCAGAATGACGCGTACTCGTGCCAACCCTGATGTTGGAGGTACTAGCCAAGGGGGAGAGACCTCCCAACCGCCTCCCGAGGACTCCTCGGGACAGCAGCAGCAACAGCAACAGCAAACACCGCCACCGCCACTGCCAACGGTTACATTGGCCGACATCGTCGCGGCAATGGCGGGTTCACATCAGCAGCATACAGAGCTGCTGCAAACGTTAATTGCGAATACGTCTCGCCCAGAGAGACGTCAAGATCGTGAGGAGCGCCAACAGAGCTCCTACTCCGACTTCCTGGCGACTCATCCCCCTGTATTCTCAAGGGCGGATGAACCACTTGACGCGGACAACTGGCTCCGCGCCATAGAGATGAAGTTCGGGCTGCTCCAAATCAGCGAGCAGCGCAAGACTCAGTTCGCGGTCCAGCAGCTCCAAGGATCCGCGAGCGCGTGGTGGGCCAACTTTTGTGCTTCACAACCCACCGACCGAGTGATGACCTGGGCGGAGTTTCGGACGGCCTTCCGGGCCTATCATATACCGCCCGGTTTGATGAAGAGGAAGACGCAGGAATTCCTACACCTGCAACAAGGGAGCCGGAACGCGCTGGAGTACTCCAGAGCGTTCAACGATCTCGCACTCTACGCGTCGTATCACGCAGATACGGACGAGAAGCGGCGGGACCACTTTTACCAGGGGCTTAACCCGCTCCTGAAGGACAAACTGGCGATGTTCAATCGCGGCAGCCTCAACGACATAATTGATGCTGCGATTGTTCAGGAGGACTCCGGCAAGGAGTTAGCGGCGGCAGAGCGAAAGCGAAGCGCGCCGCAGAGCAGCGGAGAAGGAGGCGGTCCTTCTCAGAAGTTTCGGATGGTGAATCGCCCACCATCAGGTCCGCGCTGGCAGCCACCACAGCGGTCGATGCCGTTCCGCGGTCGGCCGTATTCTTCACCGGCATTCCGGCCGGCACTGCCAGCACCACCGCAACAACAGCAGCAGCAGCGGGCGATGCCGCGTGCGTTTGCACCTCCGCAACGCATGCCGGGCTTTCGTCCCCCGAGTACTCCACCAGCAGCGGCCACATGTTACAAGTGTGGTCGTCCAGGACACTTCGCGAGCAGTTGCCCGGAGAGGCAAGGCGGCGGAGTGGCACCACAGTTTCCGGGGAGGAATCAACCCCGGAACCCTACTAATGCGCGGCGGGCGAACCCTAGGCCCGGTACTGTCCACCAGCTTGCCATTGAGGACGTGCCGGAGGGCGAGCCAATCCTTGCGGGTATGTTCCAACTCCACCAGCATCCCGCTATAGTACTATTTGATTCAGGCGCCACGCATAATTTTATTAGCCAAGCTTTCATTGCTAAACACAGCTTGCCAATACTACCCACCGATAGTCCATATTTAATTTGTTCACCGGGTGGGAAGGTTTCAGCAAGCGTAATGGTCTCCAAAGCACCATTATGCTTAGCGGGTAGAGTGTACCCCACGTCTCTCATTATCTTAGAGGGACAGAAGGTCGATGTCATCCTAGGGATGTCGTGGTTAACCCGCCACGGCGCTGTTTTAGACACCGTCCTCCGAGTCGTGCACTTAAACTCAGGAGTGCACGGTTCTCACTCATTATTTCTGGACAGTCCAGAAATAAAACTTCCAAGTGTCTATCAAGCCACAACCATCAGATTGGAAGACATTCCAGTGGTCCGAGAGTTCCCTGATATATTCCCGGATGATTTGCCGGGGATGCCACCCGATAGAGAGGTGGAGTTCAAGATTGAACTTGCACCGGGAACCATGCCAATATCCCGAAGGCCGTACAAGATGGCGCCCAAGGAGTTGGCGGAACTGAAGACTCAGCTCACGGACCTTCTGGAGAAGGGTTTTATTAGGCCGAGCTCCTCGCCATGGGGTTGTTCGGCATTATTTGTCAAAAAGAAGGATGAAACGTTGCGGCTTTGCGTGGACTACCGTCCATTAAATGCCGTAACCATCAAGAACAAGTACCCGTTGCCACGGATCGACATGTTGTTTGATCAGTTGGTCGAAGCAAAGGTCTTTTCCAAGATGGATTTAAGATCCGGGTACCATCAGATTAAGATCAGGGCTGAGGACATTCCAAAGACAGCTTTTTCGACAAGGTACGGACTTTATGAGTACCTGGTCATGTCCTTTGGCCTCACCAATGCTCCAGCTCACTTCATGTATTTAATGAACTCGGTGTTCATGCCGGAGCTGGACAAGTTTGTCGTGGTCTTCATCGACGACATCCTGGTATATTCCAAGTCGGAGGAAGATCACAAGAAACATCTGCGTATAGTCTTGCAACGGCTGCGGGATCACAAGTTATACGCAAAGTTCAGCAAATGCGAGTTTTGGATATCGCAAGTGCCTTTCCTCGGGCATATCATCTCAGCGGGGGGTATCGCTGTGGACCCGAGCAAAATCACGCAAGTGCTGAATTGGAAATCCCCGAGAACTGTTCATGAGGTACGGAGTTTCCTCGGACTCGCGGGATATTATCGGAGGTTCATTCCGAACTTCTCGAAGATTGCCAAGCCAATGACAGAGCTGCTGAAGAAGGCTACCAAATATGTTTGGAGTCCAGCATGTGAAGCAGCATTCAAGGCTTTAGTCAAGCACCTAACATCAGCACCGGTTTTGGCGCAGCCAGACACAACAAAACCGTTCGATGTGTACTGCGATGCATCCGGCATTGGGCTCGGATGTGTGCTGATGCAAGACCGAAGAGTGGTCGCGTATGGATCACGACAGCTTAGGAACCATGAGCAAAATTATCCAACTCACGACTTGGAGCTCGCTGCCGTGGTACTTGCACTGAAGATGTGGAGGCACTACCTACTCGGTAACCTCGTACATTTATATACCGACCACAAAAGCCTCAAGTACATATTCACTCAGAAGGAGCTGAACATGAGGCAACGAAGATGGTTAGAACTGATAAAGGATTACGAGATAGAGATCCATTATCATCCGGGCAAGGCAAACGTTGTGGCAGACGCGCTAAGCCGCAAGTCACACGTCAATAATCTGACCATCACACCGTTGGAAGAGAGCGAACCACCACTACATGTGATTCCACATGGAGCTCTCTACAACCTAGCTTTGATCCCCACCATCCGTGAAGAGATAGCGGCAGCCCAGAAGAATGACAAGGGCATGTCACATTTGCGGAGACGTGTAGACAGTGGGGAGTTGAAATGTTTCCGGAAGGACGGAGACAGCGTCTTATGGTTCAAGGACCGGATCGTCGTACCCCGAAACCCGGAGTTAAGGAAGAGAATCTTTGATGAAGCTCACTTATCAAAGTTTTCTATTCACCCCGGCAGCAACAAGATGTATCAAGAACTCAGAAGAAAGTTTTGGTGGACACGGATGAAACGAGAGACTGCAAGATACGTGTCCGAGTGTGATACATGTCGAAGGGTGAAGGCAGACCACATGCGGAAACCGGGACTGCTGCAACCACTGGGCATTCCTGCCTGGAAGTGGGAGGACGTGAGCATGGATTTCGTCGTCGGTTTACCCACCACCTTACAGAAACATGATTCTGTGTGGGTGATCGTCGATCGGCTCACCAAAGTTGCCCATTTCATCCCGGTCAACACCAACTACAACGCCAAGAAGTACGTTGAACTGTACATCTCACGGATCCTATGGTTATACGGCGTACCCCGTACCATCATATCGGACCGGGGCACTTTATTTGTGTCCCGTTTTTGGGAGCAGCTACACGCTGCCCTGGGGACGAAGCTGATCCGTAGTTCAGCCTACCACCCGCAGACGGATGGGCAAACGGAGCGGGTAAATCAAATCCTAGAAGACATGCTACGAGCTTGCGCTATCGACCACGGCAAGAATTGGGATGATCACTTGCCATTAGCCGAGTTCTCGTACAACAATGGGTACCAAGCCAGCATCAAGATGGCGCCCTACGAGGCGCTATACGGCAGGAAATGCCGCACACCACTGAACTGGTGTGAATCTGGCGAGAGGGTTACCTTCGGGATTGATCTTGTCAACAACGCGGAAGAAAAGGTTCGATTAATTCAAGCGAACCTAAAAGCCGCTCAATCCCGACAGAAACAGTATGCGGACCGGAGGAGGCGCCCATTACAATTCGAAGTTGGAGATCACGTATACCTGCGAGTGTCTCCAATGAAGGGCGTAAACAGATTTGGGGTGAGAGGAAAGTTAGCACCCCGATTCATCGGTCCATTCCAGATTACCGAAAGATGTGGATCGGTGGCATACCGGCTAAGATTACCAGAAGCACTTTCCGGTGTGCACGACGTCTTTCACATTTCCCAGCTGAGGAAGTGTCTCAAGCTATCAACTACCGTTCAGCTGGAAGACATGGAAGAACTGCAACCGGATCTCACCTATCGGGAGGAACCGGTGCAGATTATTGATGAAAAGGCCCGAACCACACGCAACCGTACGTTGTGGGTCTACAAGGTTCTATGGAGTAATCACTCCATGGACGAAGCGACATGGGAGAGCGAAGAATTCCTTCGCACTAACTACCCCGACTTTTTCACGTCGCATATTCGGTAATTTTCCACCGTCCTCTCTCTCATTTCACCTTATAATCTCGGGACGAGATTCTTTTAAGGGGGGAGGAATGTAAGGGCCTCAGTTTTTGACACTCATTTGCAGTGTTCATCACCACACCACACACCTCATTTGAGGAAGAATGATGAACACAAATAAAGAGCAAGTAACAATTATCAACATGCTCATTAGGGAACAAACTCACACATTGCAAAAGTGGTACTTCCCACATGTGATATAGATGGGCTGGACATATGAAAACTCCTACACTTTGCTAAGGATGTCCATGCCAAGTTCCACCCAAATTCAAAACCTTTTTGAGGTCATTTTGGGTATAGTTAGGAAGAGGGCAGTTTGAAACCATATTCAAATTCAAACTGTTTTCACCCACTGAATTTAAAAGTGGAAGGCATATTCTTGCTCAGCACATTTTTGTGAGCTCACACACCAATTTTCACTCCATTTGGAGTTGATCTTGACATGAGCTAAGGGGGAGAAATTCAAACTTTATTTGAATTTCAAACTGCACTTGTGCTGAAATTCATTCAAACCAAACCTCATTTGAACTTTGATCAATTCAAATGGCTCTTGGGTGAATAATTTGAATTGCCAAGGGTAGAATAGGGTTCACTGTTTACCACAGCTGTTAGGAATAAATTTCAGAGGTTAAAAGAGAAGTGGGACCCACATGTCAGCCTCAGCCCCAAAGCAAACCGACTGAACCACAGTTCAGTCGGTTCCCGGCAGCTGTGCGCGCGCGCCACCGAAGGGGGCAGCCGGCGCCAGCTCCTGCTGCGTGCCCCAAGCCGGAGACCAGACCGCCGGGCTATTTATTCCCTCCCCGGTGTGCTTCAGTCGCCATTCCTCGAGCTGCCGACGCACACGACTTGTTTTTCCACTGCCATCGCCGCCGCTCGAGTTCCTGCTTGATCAGGCCGATCGCAGCTCCTTCTTTCCGTTCCAAGGTCCCAGCAAGGTACTAGCTACCATCTTCCATCCTTCCCATTGATAGAAATCGATTGAAACCGAGTGATATCGGCTGTGCCGAAAGATCAAACTCGGAACTGGAAACCGACGCACCTCGGGCTCTCGTGGACAGCCCAACCTGGGCGTTGTCACGCCCGAGCCAAGACACCCTTGGACGCGCAGGTGACCGGTGCTGCTCATCTCCGAGCCACAGCTCGAGTGGTTGCTCACCGGCGGCGAATTTCCACTTTTCCCCTTTCTGTGTGCAGAACGACCTTCGGGTACGATTCTGTTTAATTCGTGCTCTAGAAAGGATTAGAGGGCCTCAGGCCACTCCCACACGAACTAGACACGGTGACGCACAAGTTGCCTTCACAACTCTGGGCCGGAGAACCTCTGTGCCCGGCGTAATTCAAGGTCTACTAATGGCGGAACGAACGGGGGGTATCGGGCGCACGGTGAGGACCTATTTCGGGCCTTCCCCGAGCTGCCTCGAGCTCATGTCGACCTTCTCTGAGGTCCACTGATGCTCCCCGACCAATTTCCCAAGTAGCTGAGGCACTAGGAGCATCAGCCGACATGGCCGAAGTCGTTCCGATATGGCGGCTCGTCGCCGACCATGCTCCGGCCGTTGTCATGAGCAGCTGACCCTCGGATCTTGTTCCCCAAGTAAAAGTAGGCAGGGGCGGCCAGAATCAAGAAGTTTGGAGCGGTACAGCAGCCAGCGGCGAGCTCTCCGGCGAGGTCCCTCGGCGGCGGAGCGCGGGTGTCGCGAGGTTGAAGAAGGGGGTGGACCCCAGCTGTCAGCGGCCGATATTTTGAATCGAGATCCGGCTGCGGCCGGGATCGGGTGTGCTGGCGCGCAAAAGCCTTGTGGGCCGCGGTGTGCTGTCGCTCCGGCGTGCGACGCGTGTCCCCTGGACCCACGCGCGAGTTTAAACTTTTCCCCGATTTTCAGATTTCCTTCAAACTTCAAATCCTTATAACTTTGGCTAGAAAGCTCCAAATTGAGTGAACCAAATTTTGCTGAATTCAGCTCTCTGAGTACTTTCCAGAAAATCAAGTTTCACTTCATGAAATTCCTTAATTCTCCAGAATTAATTCCTCAAAGTTTAAACTGTTAGGAATTTTAACTGGAGAATCCTTTGGAGGAAAATCCTGAAATTTTGCTGAGATGTTCACCAAAATATCCTTGAACTACCATAAAAATTTCAGATCCATTTGAGCTCATTTAGTCCACCTAATGGTGTGATTAGTAAAACTGTTCCAGAGAAAATGGAAAATGTTCAGAAACATTTTCAGAATTTTCTCTGAAATTGTTTAGCTCATATCTTCAGTTAGGGACTTCCAAATTAAGTGAGACCAACTCCAGTAGAACCCTCTGAAAATCTAGTTTTCAGAAAGTCATAGTTTGTCTCATAAAAATTCCTAGAACACCCTAAGAGTTCCAATTAAGGTCAAGGACATAATTATTTGTGGAGGGCTCAAGTGAGCTTCACTGCAACTAAAACTTGACCAAGTCTTTGTTTAGGTTGTAACCAAGCCACAGTAAAAGTTTCACAGTCATTAGGTCTGTCTAAAAAGGTTTATAGACTTCACAACTTCAAAGTTAATGCAAAGGCATTTAATTAATACATACATTGTTCTTATCATGTAGTCGCTAAGGTCGAGGAGGAACCCGAAGTCCTAGACTTCGTTACTCCGGAGGAACAGCTAGCCTACGACCAAGAGCAGCAAGGCAAGCCCCGGTTTGCATTAATCTTTTTACAAATTTTTATTGTTTTGAGCACATACTTGTTTCCTTTTTTTTCGTTGCATTAGAGTCTTGATTGGAAACCCAACTGCACAGCCAAGAAAACCATGGGTTGGGTTTAGGATCGAAAACCTCGTTAGCCACTGCATTGCTAGAATAGAGTAGGATTCGGTACAAGTCGAGTAGTTGGAACTACTCGCGAGAATAGGCTAGAGGCACATTGCTCGGGTAGAGATAGCTCATGAAACACATGGCAAGAAAATGAGACCGAGCGGAGAGTAAGGGCAGCAGGACTTTGGGGCCTGTGTGCTGTAGCTCCGCTTGTGTCGATTGAGGACCGAGCCGTGTGCGGGCCTGTTGAACAAGCTAGAACAGTACCGAAGACCTACCGGCTATATGGGAACCGGGAAACTGATGTAACTCGGGTAGCTGGGTATTGAGGCATTGCCCGTCGTTCAGAGGGTAGGTTGAGAGCTCGAGGTGTAAATCAGCTGGCGGCACAGAGATGCGCGTGCAGGGACCTCTTGCTCGGGACGATGGGACCGGTTCAATATTTGGCTAACGGGTGAAAGGTAGTCGCGTACGGCGTCCGTGATGGTTGTTGTAGGCAACATCGAGTACGGGCGTACGTGACGGGTTGTTCG
Organism: Neostapfia colusana; assembly: GCA_030760725.1. Lineage (NCBI taxonomy): Eukaryota > Viridiplantae > Streptophyta > Magnoliopsida > Poales > Poaceae > Neostapfia > Neostapfia colusana. The sequence goes on from JASWHV010000001.1 coordinate 112,265,464, forward strand.
GGTAACCCTGCAGGTGTAAATCGATTATAATCGCCGTCCCTCGCGGTCAGTGAGTACCACTTGTTCACTGTACCGTGACGTAGAAAGAACAGGCTAGTTACATGTTAAAATGTTGCTGATTGAAAGTTGGATATTGATTGTTAATGATATGTTGTAGCTTAGTGCTAACTAAAGTTCTTTTCAACTTTGGGCAAAGTACATGAGAGAAATGCGTTTCTTGTTTGATTGCGGCTCTCTCATGTGCCTTAGCATAAAGTTCTCCACAACCTGCTGCTAAAACTTGGAAGTAAGGTTCTACTAATTAGGCGAGTCCTTGCAAATGAACTTTTACCTCATGCAACCCATCACCCTCATGTAGAAGTTCCATGTTTAGGTGAGACGGGTCAGACTTGCTGAGCCTTCGTGCTCACTGCTTGTGTTTGAAGCTTTTGCAGGGTTCTATGAGGAAGGGACTCCCGAAGAGGAGACGGAACCCCAGGAGGGGAACCCCGTCGAGTGGGAGTCGTGCACGCCGCAGAGTTAGTGTGCGTGTGTGCTAGCAAGGACACGTTCAAGGGCTGAACGTGCACTTGATGCTTAGTCTACGCCCGCGAGTGTGGACTAAACTTATTTTGATGTAAACATGTTAATAAACTTGTTTATGTAATAAAGCTTCCGCTTCCGCTTTGTACCTTTGACGTGTGTTATACGGTGCTGTGCAACGCAGCACCCCTCAGCGTGATCCTGGCTCGACAGGACCAGTGGGGTCGTGTCACATGCGTGGTCCGAGTGCGAATCATCTGCAACCATACGACAATAACCATCAGTCCCGCAACATACTTTATGCAGTCCAATAAAATAGGAGTAAAACATAATGACAGTAAAATATGCGATACATCTCGTATATAGATAATGTAATAACTTTTCACAAGCTACACCATTATCAGACCAAATACAAGCTAGTTAAATCCAACTTGATGGACTTCCTCTTTGGAAGTTCATCTCAACTAGGTTTGGTCACTACGAGACATTAATATCGCTTTGTCATCACGTATACTACCCTTTTATCTTCAATACGACACAAACATGGTCTTTAGCAAAAGAAACTTGAGTACGACATATACTCAAATCTTTCACTAGTTGAAGATACCCACTCATGAGCATGTCCTACCCCACTGGAATTACTCAAACCTCCTAGGGTACAACAATCCCTCACTTGAGTTCAACTGTCATCCCTCTCTCAGAATGATCAGTTTCTACATATCCCAGATTTTTATATGGTTCTGGGCATTTTCATGACTTAAGCTGAATACCAAAGTTAAAGTTAACTTCAGTATCTTTCCAACGAGTATTTATTTGCCCTCAGATCAGCTCTAGTTTAAAAGTTATGGTAATTCAAAGTCAACAGAATTTCTGGAAGAATTTCAACAGCACCTCCTTTGGAGTTGCTGTTTTCCACTCACATTTTCACTGAATTCCGTGCTTAAAATACAGAAACTTTGAATTACAAAGATGTAACACATCTACCCTTTCCAAATATGTGTCATATGATAATTTTAGATTTTCTACAGGAAGTTATGCTTGAAAAATAGAACAGTCCAGAGAGTGCTTTTGACTCTGTCCTGGTTCTGGACAGTTTACAAGCCGCTGGAATTTCAGCCAGATTAAGGTGTGATTCAGCTCTGGAAGTCTACAAAAATGTTGTAGGGCACTTAAACACCTTTCCAGGACTATATCCCACACCTCCATAGGCTAAAGGATATGTGAGTTATGTTCTGTCAAAGTTCAGCAAACTTGCTGCTCAAAACAGAGCACTCTGTTTTTCAATCCCTTGAAGCTACACTGATCAATTATTGAATTTTCTACCCCACCAGGGTCCTAAATGTTGCAACTTAGTGATTTTAATTCCTTGTTATCATTATCTTTCATGCACATGCCTATGATATGTCGGTACTACGTTCCTCACAAAAAGAAAATCTTAACCGGATTATACCGGCATATACGTCTCAATTGTGACACTAAACGGTCTCTCACACACAGGTACTACACGGGATACATACGTGGTTAGTACCTGCAGAATACCACACAATAATGATGCACTCAAAGGTTATTTTCATTTCAGGCAGGACCATATTTGAAAGTAAATACAAACGCCCGTATCATTGCCATACGGCCGTCCTTGAGTTAAGCCACGTCTCAAGGTACGTGATCGTGTTTTAACACCACACGACGGGGAACCTGAGTAGAGCGCGAACGGGTCGTCACGGTTGGGAATTTTATCACCCCAACAGATACCACCTACTGCCCTGCAGGGCACGCCGATGGCAAGCGCTGCGTATGTCCCCCTGGGCTATTTCCCGACGAACACACTTTCACGTTACTGACCACGCGATGGGGTCTCCACTTACTTGCCTAATGCATGCTAGGTATCAGCGTTTCATATGAACTCAGGAACATGAAGAGTCCAAGAGCTTCATATTGACGTCTCGCACCAAGCTGTGAGACCTATTCCTGAACCACGTTCCTCGTCAGGGGAGCTAGCCGAAATTGAACCGCTTTCGGTGGTGTTCCTTACCATTCTTACCAGAGCGTAGGTGCATCGTTACATAATTAACATTCAGAATTATAACACATATGTTAGTCTTGCCACTTTAAGTAACTATGCTAATATAGTCCTTACTTGGGCAAACTACCGAATCCTCACCGTAAACCTAAGTTTTCCCGTAATACAGTCCTTAATTAATGTGCTATCCCCAATGCAGCTCTGATACCAGCCTGTGGCGGACCGGAATCCGTGCATCCTGGATCGCAGAGGGTGGTGCCGCATGATGCGACACCCGACAGCACATATCATAAGGATACATTGTATTACATAGAAAACCAACTGAAATGTACAAAGTAGTACACTACTCAGTTACAAACTAGTGTTTATATTACACAGCGGAAGTTAAATTTGTACAACTCACGCCCGTCTATCTAGAAAAAGTCGGTTGCCCAGCCCTAGGGCAACCCACACTAGCTGCACTCCTCAGCTTAGCGCGGCGTGTACGGCTCCCACTCAGCCATGGTCCCCGACGGAGGGTAACCCTCGCCGGTGGACTCGTAACCCGAGTCCGTGGGTGGCTCCTCACCTGAAAAACACTTAAGCAGCAACCATGAGCATGATGGCTCAACAAGACTTAACCGACTCACCTAGGCATGAAACTGTACATGTAGGTTACAATGTACATAGGACGGTAAAATTTCAGCAAACAGACACGCCTACAAGTTTGTCCTTAGTTCATCTTTTAGCCACAAGTTAACAGTTCATGAATCTGCAATTTAGTAAGCAGTATTTGGTGGCACACAAGTAGCAATAAAATTTTTATCATAACAGCAATATTGAATCATCACATTTCACATATTAGCCTACGTCACAACTCAGTGAACAAGCGGTACTCGTCACCACGAGGGACGGCGAATCGACTCGATATACACCTGCAGGGATACCCGAAGAGCACGTCACGTACGCTAACCCGTGGAGCTGTACAGCACGCTCACTCGATGTCGTACGGGACAACCTTTCACCCAACAGCCCAAACATCGAACCGGTCGCACCGAAACAGACAGGAGGTTCCCTACACGGAGCATCTCTCTATGCCCGTTAGTAGATTTCCACCTTTCTGCCCTCAACCTACACCTATAAATCGGTGTGCTATGCCTCGACGCCCGGAGGTTTAGGTTACATCGGTTTACCAGGGCCCATATATCTGATATGCCTTCGGTACGTTCAATACTTGCTCAGCAGGGCCGCACACGGATCGGTCCTCAATCGACACGGACAGGGCTGCACACACAAGACTTCCTCTTGCTGCGCCCTAGCCCCTGCCTATTCTCATTTTCATTACTAAAGTGATCTCATATCACTCTAACCAATCCCGTGTGTCTCAAGCCTAACTCGCGAGTAGATTCCAACTACTCGACTTGTACCGAAGTCCTATGACTGATTCAGCATAGCCTGTCTACTCGAGGACTTAGACACTACCCTCACTGTGATGGGAAACATCTCGTTATGCATTTGGGGTTTCATCCACCCTACACCTAATGCACATATACATACCTCATACTAAGTATGTAAACAAAGCAAAACTTTGTAAACGGTTTAATGCAAACCGGGGCTTGCCTTGTTACTGCTGGTCAGTTGTTAGGGCTTCGTCCGGAAGAAGGAAGTCGAGCACTTCCGGAGTCTCCTCGCCTTCAGCGACTACACGTACACGATATACTATATGTCAATTTAAATGCGATGTTTAGAACTGAATAAGTAATTACCATAACTCTAGGTAGCCCTCCCCTTTGGTTCTGAAATTTTTATGGTGGCTTGGTAGGGTCATAACCAGAGTCTTGACCAAGTTTCATTTGAAACAAAGTTCATTTGAGCCTTGTACAAATAAAATCCTATTTGGTCAATATTAGAGGCTCTAAGGAATTCCAGGGGTTTTCATGGCTCCAACCATTACTTTATGGAAACTAGAATTTGAGATGGTTCTAATGGAATTGGTTTCATGTCATTTGAAGAATTCTAGAGGAAGTTATGCCCTAAATAATATTTGAGAAAATCTGAAAAATGTTTCTGTACATTTTTCTATTTTCTCAGGGCAGTTCAATTAATCACAGCATTAGGGGGACTAAATTAACTTGGATGGGTCTGAACATTTTACTGGGACTCAAGGATTTTCCACTGAACCTCCCAGCCAAATTTCAGAATTTTTCATAAAGTAATTCTCCAGATAAAATTCCTAAGAGTTTAAACTATAGGGAATTAATTCTGGAAAATATTATGTTTCATGAGCTGAAATGGGTGTTGCTGGAAAGTACTCAAAAAGCTGAGTTCAGAAAAAATTGGTTCACTGAATTTGGAGCTTCCTAGCAAAAGTTCTATGCATTTGAAGTTTGATCTAAACTGGAAAATCCTAAAATGTTTAAACTCTGCGGGTGGGGCCCACTCTTTAAACCGGCCCACTGGGAACGCGGTCACACCGCGGCCCACGGGGTTTTACCTGCGCTGCCGCACCGGATCCCGGCCACAAAGTGGATCCCCACGAGCAAACAGAGGCTGACCGGTGGACCCGGCCCCCCCTTCGTCTACCTCGCGACCTCCCGCGACTCCCGCGGCGGCGCTTCGCCGGAGCTCTCGCCGCCGGCCATCTCGCTGCACGACCTCCGACGGATTTCACCGCCTGTGCCTAACTTGGCTCGGAGAACACGCTGGTGCCCTCACCGAAGCTCGGCGATGGCCGGAACCATGCCCGCGACGGTGACAGCGGCTCTCCCTACTCCGGCGATGTCGCCCGAGCTACTCAGGGCCTTATTTTCAGCACGGTTTGCTCCTACAGCTCCGCTGTGGCATGCTGAGCAAGAAAATGAGCTCAGTTTGCCATGGAAATGGCTGGAGCTATGTGCTCACCGTCGACCTAGGCCCGATATCGGCTGTGACCTGAAAAACTCGATAACCCGAGTCCCTACTCGACGGTTCTTTGTACTTTTTAATCCTAGATGGCCGTGGCAAGGTGTATATCATGTGTGTAGCTCGGTATACCCGGTGATGATCTAATACCCGTGAATTTTTGGATTTGGGATGGCTCGGTCCTAAGAACACCGAAACTTTCCCGAGGAAATTCTCCCCCGACAGTGCATGAAATGATGAACTGTTTGGATTAGCAGGACCAGCACCTTAGGGCGGTTGTTTCTTGTGTTGATCATCGGGCACGAGGAGGCCTGTGTCGCCTGGACGCCGGTGACCAGAGGGAGGTGAACTCGGAGCAAGTTGCGGTGGTGGTTTGCGGGCAGATCAGAGACTGCACAAGGAGAGAAATGAAGCACGGCAGGAGCGCACGGTTTATCCCTTCGGCCTGTGATCTTTTATCCCCCCCTCACCGAGCAGGAGCTGGCCTGGCTGAGGCGGTCGGGCGCCGACGCCGTGGCTGGCTGGCGCGCGCTCTCGGCCGAGAGAAAAATCACCCGAAGACTTCAGTGTTAAGGCTGCTGACAGGTGGGACCTCCCTCCCTAATTCTTTTTCAAAATTTTCATTTCTGTTTGCACTGAAAATATCCCAGCTACTCACAATTGAATGTGAGACTTAGCCTCCAAGTCATTGTTTTAATTTATTTTCCTCAATTTGGAATTGATTTGGCTAAATTTGTTGCATGTTTGAACTGAAATTCAAATTCAGTTTTTAAAAATGCAAATTTAGCTCCCGACAAGATAAATTCCAATGGGGATGAAAATTGGTGGGATAACTCAGAAAAATATGTTGAGTTTGAATATGAAGTCAACTTTTGAATTCAAGTGATGAAAGTTGCTGCAATTTGAATTTGCATTCAAATTGGCCCCTTTTTGAATTGTCTCCAAAAGTGCCTCAAAAAGTGTTGGATTTGCATGAAGTTTTGCCTGAGCCTTTCCAAGAATATATAAGGTCTAGGGGTGAGATCAACCTTGCATGTTCATGTGTAGAAATCCTACTTTTTGGACGTTAGGGCTTTCCCTTCTAATCACCCTTTTGATGGTGGTTACTTGCTCTTCACAAGTGTTCACAAGATATCCACAAAATGAGCTGTGGTGTTGTGAGGTGATGAACAAATTTTTGCAAGTCACTTTCTTGGGCTTTTACACAACCAAGTATGCCATGGAGCAGGAGATTGCTCGACTTGTATCTACTAGGTTCCTTAGTTGTCTTGTATCCACTTTTGTATGCCATAACTCTGTCATTAATGGAAGTCCTTTGTTTCAAGTCTTTCATTGTTGTGAGTTATTGATGCAGCCTTGAGACCATTGGCAGCGTAAAGGTCCGGAATAACTTAGCCAACGTGGATAGCTCTTTGCTGATGTCTTGAGCTTGTTCTTCCAAATCCTTAGCAGCTTTAGGGTGCGGGGCGCTCCGGCAGTGTGGCTACCACTTCTTCCGGGTTCTTGGTAGCGCAAGGACTCAAGGGAAGTTCGACCGTCACCTTCAGCTTGTTCCAGGGGGACGCGTTACAGCTCCGGACCTCACCTCAATGGGAAGGCTCTGGATCGGAGCCCAGGGCACGTGTGAGCTTCGGAGCTATCCTCAGCTGGGAGGAGGCTCTGAGCCAGGTGCCATATCAGCGGGGAGGCTTCGGACCGGAGCCCAGGGAAAGCGTCGGCTCCGGAACTCAAGCGCATGTGGCAGCCCCAGGGATGACCTTAGGGCCAAGGGCACGTGGCTTGCCTGTTTACAGTTGACATGCTTGAGGAAGTACAAACTGTAAAGGGAGAATGTACAGGGCATGTGTGAGCTCTGGAGATTTCCTCAGCGGGGAGGAGGCTCTGAGCCAGGTGACGCGTGGCAGCTCCTGGTTCCACCTCAGCGGGGAGGCTTCGGACTGGATCCCAGGGCACGCATCGGCTCCGGAACTCAAGTACATGTGGCAGCCCCAAGGCTGACCTTAGGGCCAAGGGCACGTGGCTTGACCGTTTACAGTTGATATGCTTGAGGAAGCACAAACTGTAAAGGGAGAATACACAGGGCATGTGTGAGCTCTGGAGCTTTCCTCAGCGGGGAGGATGCTCTGAGCCAGTTGACGCGTGGCAGCTCCGGATTCGACCTAAGCAGGGAGGCTTCGGACCGAAGCATAGGGCACGCGTCGACTCTGGAACTCAAGCCCACGTGGCAGCCCCAGGGCTGTCCTTAGTGCCAAGGGCATGTGGCTTGCCCGTTTACAGTTGATATGCTTGAGAAAGCACAAACTATAAAGGGAGAATGCACAGGGCATGTGTGAGCTCCGGAGCTTTCCTCAGCGGGGAGGAGGCTCTGAGCCAGGTGACGCGTGGCAGCTCCGGGTTCCACCTCAGCAGGGAGGCTTTGGACCGGAGCCCCGGGCACGCGTCGGCTCCGGGACTCAAGCACATGTGGCAGCCCCAGGGCTGACCTTAGGACCAAGGGCACGTGGCTTACCTGTTTACAGTTGATATGCTTGAGGAAGCACAAAATGTAAAGGGAGAATGCTCAGGGCATGTGTGAGCTCTAGAGCTTTCCTCAGCAGGGAGGAGGCTCTGAGCCAGGTGACGCGTGGCAGCTTCTGGTTCCACCTCAGCAGGGAGGCTTCAGACCAGAGCCCAGGGCACGCGTTAGCTCCAGAACTCAAGCGCACGTGGCAGCCCAGGTCTGACCTTAGGGCCAAGGGCACGTGGCTTGCCCGTTTACAGTTGATATGCTTGAGGAAGCACAAACTGTAAAGGGAGAATGCACATGGCACGTGTGAGCTTCGGAGCTTTCCTCGGCGTGGAGTAGGCTCTGAGCCAGGTGACGCATGGCAGCTCCGGGTTCCACCTTAGCAGGGAGGCCCCGGATCAGAGCCCAGGGCACGCGTCGGCTCTGGAACTCAAGCGCACGTGGAAGCCCCAGGGCTGACCTTAGGACCAAGGGCACGTGGCTTACCCGTTTACAGGTGATATGCTTGAGGAAGCACAAACTGTAAAGGGAGAATACACAGGGCATGTGTGAGCTTCAGAGCTTTCCTCAGCAGGGAGGAGGGCCTAAGCCAGGTGACGCGTGGCAGCTCCGGGTTCTACCTCAACAGGGAGGCTTTGGACCGGAGCCCAGGGCACGCATCGGCTCCGGAACTCAAGTGCATGTGGCAGCCCCAGGGCTGACCTTAGGGCCAAGGGCACCTGGCTTGCCCGTTTACAATTGATATGCTTGAGGAAGCACAAACTATAAAGGGAGAATGCACAGAGCATGTGTGAGCTCCGGATCTTTCCTCAGCGGGGAGGAGGCTTTGATCCAGGTGACGCATGGTAGCTCCGAGTTCCACCTCCGGAGGGAGGCTTCGGACCGGAGCCCAGGGCACGCGTCGGCTCCGGAACTCAAGCGCACGTGGCAGCCCTAGGGCTGACCTTAGGACCAAGGGCGCGTGGCTTGCCCGTTTATAGTTGATATGCTTGAAAAAGCACAAACTGTAAAGGGTGGGTGCACAGAGCAAGGCAAAACTTTCTCACTTCAGGTTCCCTTCATAGGAGGAAACAGGCCGTACTAGAGGACAACGACCCGCCCGGATGTCAAGAGTAGCAGGACTTCTCCAGGGCTTAGCTGTTCTAAGCGCTGTTCCTGGACACTATGACACCTTTTCAGAGAAAATAAAACCCTATAGGTACGCTAAGGATAGAACTTATGGAGGTGTTATATGTTCCACGGATTGGGTAGAGGTACCCCATCCTCTGTGGCTAGGCGCACGCACCCGGGGCGGCATACCTGTGTCACTCGGAAGGGGCCCTCCCAGGTGGGGGAGAGTTTGTTCCCTCCTTCTCGAGAAAGTATTTACTGAAGCACCAGGTCTCCCACCTCGAGCTGTATACTCCGCACAAACCTCTGCTGGTAACGCCAGAGTGCTTGACGGTATGGCGCATTTTGGACAGCTGCTTGTCACCTTCACTCGTCGACAAGGTCGATATCTTCACGCCGGAGCTGGTCCTGCATGGCTTCGTTGTACGCTCGGATACGGGATGAGCCCATGGTGATTTCTGGGGGGAGGACGACCTCAGCCCCATACACCAGGAAGAAGGGCGTTTCCCTTGTCGAGCGATTGAGGGACGTCCGGCTAGCCCACAGTGCACACGGAAGCTCTTCAACCCAATTGGCACCGTGCTTCTTCAAGCTATTGTAGGTGCCTGTCTTGATTCCCCTGAGTATCTTGGCGTTTGCTCTTTCGGCTTGACCATTACTCTCTAGGTGAGCAACAGAAGCATAGCAAACTTGGATGCCGAGGTCTTCGCAGCAGTCTTGGAATACTGCACTGGTGAACTGGGTCCCGTTGTCGGTGATGATTCTGTTTGGGACCCCGAACTGGTAGATGATTGACTTGATGAACTTGACTGTCGACTGCTTGTTGATAGTTACTACAAGGGTAGCTTTTGGCCACTTGGTGAACTTGTCTACGGTGACGTAGAGGTACTGGTACCCTCCGCTGCATCTGGGGAATGGTCTCAGGATGTCTAGCCCCACAAACAGCGAAGGGCCATGAGGGCGTGATCATCTGCAGCATTTGTGCTGGTGTGTGGATCTGCTTAGCATGGAACTGGCACGCCTTGCATCTCTTGACCAGGTCGACGACATCCAAGAGAGCTATCACCCAGTAAAAGCAATGCCGGAATGCTTTATCGACCAGCGTGCGGGAACATGCATGGTTCCACACTCGCCTCCATGGATCTCTGTGAGCAGGTTGCAGTCCTCCTCTCGGGTTATGAACCGCAATACGACGCCATTAGCACCACGCTGGTAGAGATCCACTTCTACCAGCGTGTATCTCTTAGCCAACCGTTCAGCGGATGCACGTTCATCAGGAAGGAAATTGTCTTTCAAGTAGTCCCAGATCTCCGTGATCCATGCATTGGGACCTACTTGAGCACTTGGATCTTGAGCGCCGGGTTGCACGGAATCCCCGGTAACGCTTACGATCCTTGTCTGGCGCCATGGTAACATGGCCGCCGGGACAGCCACCTTTGAGGTGCTGGTCCCGCCCCCTTCGCCTGGTTCGGCCGGCCAGGCGGTAGGTCGCAACAACTTCATTTCGAAGACCCCCTCAGGCACCAGAGCTCAAGTGGAAGCCTTCATTGACAGGTCGTTGGCTATTGTATTATTGGCACAGGGAACATGGCACAAGTCCAAGGATAAGAAATCCTCAAACTTCTGTACTTGGAGGAGATATGCTGCAAGCTGTAGGTTGTTGCAGCAACACTCTTCGTTGACTTTCTTGATGATCAATTGAGAATCACCCTTGACCAACAACTGCTGGACGCCAAGGGACAGCACAGTCTTTAACCTGAAGATGAGAGCCTCATACTCCACCATGTTGTTGGTATCCTTGAAGTCAAGTCGCATCATGTATTTAAACTGCTCTCCGATTGGTGTAATGAGCATAACTTCAGCTCTGGCACCTTGCTTATGTGAGGAGCCATCGAAGAAGAGAGTCCAGTAGGGCCCAGTGAAGACCGGAGCTCTGGGCTCTGGTTCACTGATGTCCTAGCCCTCTGGCTGGCATGACGGTGAAGTCCACTCTTCCATGAAGTCAGCTAGCGCCTGACTTTTCACCGCATGGCGCGGTAAGAAGTCCAGCTCGAATTCCGCCAACTCTGAAGCCCATTTAGCTATGTTTCCAGTGGAATTGGGGCCGTGGAGGACGGTTCTCAGCGGGTATGAGGTAACCACCGAGATCTTGTGACCTTGGAAGTATGACGCAGCTTCCTTGATGCAATGAAGACTGCATAGAGCAGCTTGTGCACCTCCAGATGTCTTGTTTTGGCGTCATGGAGGACCTCGCTGATGAGGTAGACCAGACGTTGGATTGTCCGGACCCTCCCGGAGAGGTCCGAAGCGTCTCCTTGTAGATGTCCGGGACTCAGGGGCCCCGGCCCCCGGGTCTGAAACTGCATTCTTGGAGCTCGGACCCGGATGCACACCAATTGTCGAGTCTAGATGGTTGCGACCCGACTAGTTCTTCTTGGGGAGGTCCTGGACTCGAGGCCCCCGGGCTTCCGGGTCCGGGACTGCATTCTAGGAGCTTGGACCTAGATATGCATTGATCATGAGGTCCACCTGTGTGGGATCTGATTACTTCCCCATCTCAAGGGTTTCCTGCGGAGTCTGAGCCCCGGGGCTATAGACCAACAACAGCAGGAGCCTTTTATGGGACTTGAGGTCGATGGAGTTCTGGCCGCTCTGTGACCAGAACCATGCTCACGACCTCGGTTGTGGCAGCGATGTAGAGGAGTAGTGGCTCGCCTTGTTCAGGGGCCACTGTGGCGGACCGGAATCCGCTCATCCAGGATCGCAGAGGGTGGTGCCGCGCGATGCGACACCCGACAGCACACGTCATAAGAACACAATATATTACATGGGAAAAACAGCTGAAACTGTACAAATAAGTACAAACTTCAGTTACAATTATTGTTCTATTACACAGCGGAAGACTACACTATACAACTCACGCCCGCCTATTTAGCAAAAGTCGGTTGCCCAGCCCTAGGGCAACCCACACTAGCTGCACGTCTCAGCTCAGCGCGGCGTGTACGGCTCCCACTCAGCCGTGGTCCCCGACGGAGGGTAACCCTCGCCGGTGGACTCGTACTCCGAGTCCGTGGGTGGCTCTTCACCTGAAAAACACTTAAGCAGCAACCGTGAGCACAAAGGCTCAGCAAGGCTTAACCGACTCACCTAAGCATGAAACTCTACATGAGGTGTACAATGGACATAGGATAGTAACATTTCAGCAAAAGGACACGCCTACAAGTTCATCCTTAGTTCATCTTTTAGCAACAAGTTAACAGTTCATGAAATCTGAAATTTAGTAAGCAGTATTTGGTGGCACACATGTAGCAATACAATTATATCAATCAGCATCATTGAATCAACATATTTCATCCATTAGTCTACGTTACGACGCAGTGAACAAGCAGTACTCGTCACCGCGAGGGACGGCGAATCGACTCGATATACACCTGCAGGGAAAACCCAAAGAGCACGTCACGTACGCCCACCCGTGGAGCTGCACAGCACGCTCACTCGATGTCGTACGGGACAACCTTTCACCCAACAGCCCAAACGTCGAACCGGTCGCACCGAAATGAGCAGGAGGTTCCCCACACGGAGCATCTCTCTATGCCCGTTGGCAGATTTCCACCTTGCTGCCCTCAACCTACACCTATAAATCGGTGTGCTATGCCTCGACGCCCGGAGGTTTAGGCTACATCAGTTTATCGGGGCCCATATATCCGATATGCCTTCGGTACGTTCAATACTTGTTCAGCAGGGCCGCACACGGATCGGTCCTCAATCGACACGGGCAGGGCTGCGCACACAAGACTCTCTCTTGCTGCGCCCTAGCCCCTGCCTAGTCTCATTTTCATTACTAAAGTGATCTCACATCACTCAACCAAACCCGTGTGTCCCCAGCCTATCTCGCGAGTAGATTCCAACTACTCGACTTGTACCGAAGTCCTATGACTCATTAAGCATAGCCTGTCTACTCGAGGTCCTTGACACTACCCTCACTCTTTTAGGAACCTTTGGTTATGCAAGTGGGGTTTCATTCACCCTATACCTAATGCACATACATACTTCATATGACACATGTAAACAAAGTAAGATTTATAAAAGGGTTAATGCAAACCGGGGCTTGCCTTGTTGCTGCTGGTCAGGAGTTAGTTCTTCGTCCGGAAGAAGGAAGTCCAGCACTTCCGGAGTCTCTTCTTCAACGGCTACACGTTAATGACATACTACATGTTACTTTAGATGCAATGTGAGTTTTCGAGTAAGATTTCTACTATTAGTTCTAATAACCAGCCTCTAACACCTGGAACTTTGTTTAAGAATTTAAATATGAACTGGTGTTGGTGGTTTGGCTTGGACTTAGTCACATGGTTAAATGCTAAGTGATTTTCCCCCTTTTTCATCTTAATCCCTTAAGTGGGTAAACAGGACAGGGGTGATCTAGAGCTCCAATGGAGCTGAGAATTTTTGTGTGAGTTCCTTGTCACAAGAAAACCCTCTGGACCAAACATTAGCACTTTTCATGGAGTGGTTTGCTCAGAATAATTCTCTTGGCAAATCAGCAAGGAAGAATTTATTCTGAGGTAATACCCCTGTTCATGCTCAACTTGATGATCTACAATTTCAATTATAGCTCATAGAGTTTGCATGAATTTTCCTAGCATTTTTGGAGTCAAGGTTTGCCCAGAATTGAATTTCCAAGTTTTGGAAATTCTCTGAAAATGTTTCTGCATTCAAATGAACACAGCACCTTCCAATTTGAATTGCTCTGACCAAATCAACTCCAAATGGTCTGAACCTTTTACAGGGGTTTACTAATGTCCTAAAGAACATTCTGGCAAAATTTGGGGATTTTTGGATGAACCAAACTCCCTCTAAAATTCTTTTTCTGAAAAGCTTTAAAGAATTTTCCAGAATTAATTAATGGGTTTCATACAAATTGGGTTGTATCTCTGGACAGAGCTAGGCAAGATGAATCCAACCCAATTTGAATCACTAAATTTGGAGCTTCCTAACCAAGGTTATGGATTTCTAAAGTTTGAGCTAATCCCTGAATTATTTTCCTACAGAAAATCCCCTCCCGCGCTAAACCAGAGGCTGACAGCGGGGCCCGCCAGTTTAAATTGAACTAACCGCGCGCTCGCGCGCGATTAACACAGGGGCTGACAGGTGGGGCCGCGCCCTTCGTCTACCTCCCGACGTCGCCGCCCCGAGCCGCCGGAGCTCCGGCGAGGTCAGCGTTCCCGGCGATCTAGCTCACCGGAGCCGACGAAACTCGCCGCCCCCACGTAATCTCGGGTGCTGAACCCGCTGGACACCATGTCGCCGCCGGCTAACTGCCATAGCTCGCCGGCGACGAGCCCTATGCCTCTGTGCTACCTCGGCAATGTGTTCCCGCCCTTCTGACCGTTTTCTTCGTGCGCTAATCGCGTCGCCACACTCAGGGAAACCTCGGGAAACTCGGCATGAGCTCTGTTGGGCCCTAAACGGCCGGCAACCCAGACCTCCCCGGCGACCCCCTCCCCCGCCATACTGTCCTAGGGTGAACTTAGGGTTCCGGTGGTGATTTCCTTCCGGTTTTCGAACGAGAAGGGTCGCCAGAACCTCTAGATGCTCTCTCACAGCTCCGTTCGGCCTCCCACCCACTAAGCTTCCCGAATTTCTGCTAAACCTAATCGGGTCCCGAAAGGAGCTACTCGCCCTAAACTGAGAAATTCTCCGCGCACAGAGGTCGAACCTTGGAACGGTTTGCGCGGTGGTCTTGAGGACGAGCTAGCGCTTCACTTTCCTATGGAGGTCGAAGCCGGAAGATGATCACAGCTGGGGTGGCACACGATCGGAGCTCGGGCGACTAGGCGGCTGGTTACAGAACTTCGCGAAAATCAGTAACTCGCTGGCGGTCTCGGGCCTTTTATAGGCTCCTGAGGCCAGGGGAGAGCGCGACACCTGCTGTGCCACCTCCTCTGCCGAAGCAGGAGCTGGCCGGCCGAGGTGGTCGGTCGCCGCCGCTGGCTGCAGCTGGCGAGCGCGCTCGGTCGAGGAGTCGGCTGAAGAGACTTCGGTGCTAAGTCTACTGACCAGTGGGCCTCCCCTCTAACTCTTTTGTTTTTTCCAATTTTCTGAATTCTGTTGTGCCAAAATATCCTCAGCTACTCACAATTTAATGTGAGACTTAGTCACCAAGCCTTTGTTTGAATTTGAATTCTCAAATTCAAACTTTGTTTGGTTAAATTTGCTTCATATTCAAACTGAAATTCAAATTCAGTTTTGAATTCTTGCAAATTTAGCTCTTGACAAGATGAGCTCCAATGGAGATGAAAGTTGGTGGGTTCACTCAGAAAAATGTGCTGAGTATAGATATGGAGCTAACTTTTGAATTTGGGTGATGAAAGTTGCTGCAATTTGAATTTACATTCAAATTGGCCTCTTTTTGAAATAACCCAAAAGTGCCTCAAAAATTGTTGAATTTGCATGAGCTTTGGACTGAACCTTCCCAAGACTTTTTAAATCCTAGGGGTGAGCTCAACCTCTCATGCTCATTTGTAGAAACCCTACATTATGAAAGTGAAGGCTTTCCCCTCTAATCATTCTTTTGATGGAGGTTACTTGCTCTTCACAACATTTCCTATGGTGTCCACAATAAAAACTGTGGTGTTGTGAGGTGAAGAAAAGTTTTTGCAAGTCCCTTTTCTTGGGCTTTTACAGCCACCATGATTGGCAGTGTTGTGAGAAACCTCTTCAGCTCCTGGGATGCCTCATCTGCCTCCTCGGTCCATACGAATGGACCAGATTTGCGCAGAAGCTTGAAGAACGGAAGAGTCCGCTCGGCCAATCTAGAGATAAACCGACTAAGCGCAGCCAAGCATCTGGTAATCTTCTGCACGTCCTTGATGCGAGCAGGGAGCCGCATCAGTTCTATCGCCTTAATCTTCTCTGGGCTAGCTTCAATCCGTCGGTGTGAGACCAAGAAACCGAGCAGCTTCCCGGCAGAGACCCCGAAGACACATTTGTCTGGGTTCAACTTCGTGCGTGTGGAACACAGTCTGTTGAAGACTAGGGCTACGTTGTCGAGCAGAGATGCTTGCAACTTAACCTTCACTACGATGTCATTGACATAAACCTCGACCAGGTCCTGAATGAGATTCCCGATCGTCTTGTGCATTGCTCGCACAAAAGTGGGAAGGGCATTCTTAAGACCATAAGGCATGACCACATAGCAGTATAGACCATCTACTGTGATGAAGGCGGTATGTTCTTCATCTTCCCTAGACATAGGTATCTAGTGGAAACCTGAATATGTGTCTAGGAAACACAGTAGATCATAGCCGGATGTAGAGTCACTATTTGGTCTATACAAGGGAGAGGGAACGGATCCTTCAAACATGCCTTATTGAGGGTGGTGTAGTCGTTGCACATACGTAGCTTCCTGCCAGCCTTGGGGACGACAACAGGGTTGGCCAACCATCGTGGATGGTGGACCTCTCGGATGAAGCCAGCATCGAGCAACTTATATTTCTTCACGAATGAAGTTCTGTCGCTCGATGGATTGCTTCTGGGGCTTCCGTTGGACCAGCCTGTCGTCGGGATGGATCTTCTATTGGTGCTCAATCACCTCCCTGGGGATCCCGAGCATTTCTGACGGTTGCCAGGCAAACACGTCGACTTGGCCCGGAGGAAGGTGACGAGCGTGTCTTCCTATTTGCTTCCCAGGCACCCTGTGATTCGGGTGGTCTGGGCGACATCGGGACCGACTTGGACGACCTTGACTGGTACGTCCTCGATGACCCATGCTTGGAGGCGGCCGGCTAACTTCAGCGTGACCGGGAGTGGCCTCCTGTGTTGCCGCCACCGCTTGGAGCTTTTCCAGCGCTGAGACAGCTGCGGTGCGGTCGCCGCGGATCTTGAGGACGTCACTCGGGGTTGGCATCTTTAGGACCAAGTAGCCGTAGTGGCATTGAAGGGGAGGCTGACCTCCGCAACGTTGAAGACGACACTCTCCATACGATAGTTCTCAGGCGTCCCAAATATTACCGGGTGGGAGATGCTACCACACGGGAAGATTGGGTCGAGACCTACCCCCGAGAATGGTCTCGAGGGGGTAAGCTGGGACATAGGGATTTGCAACTTCTTGAAAGCTGCAAGATTGATAACGCTGAGGGACACCCCGCCATCGATCAACACGTGGTAGAGATTCATGTTGGAGATGGTCGGGGCGACGAGGAGAGGCAGCTGACCGGCGCTTGCCATGTTCTTGGGGCAGTCGGAGGCGTCGAAGCTGATCGGCGTCTCCATCCATTTGCGATGTGGCGCTGGCCCCGGGACTGGGGCAGCTGCTGCCACTGCTTGACAGAGGGTCTTGATGGCTTGTCTGGACGAGACATCGGAAGAACACCCATACATCACACAGAGTGCGTCGACCGTTTGGCTGCCGACTTGGCCAGACCCGCCCACTCTGGAGCAGGGGGTAGCCTCGTCGTCTCCTGCCTGGAGACAATGGCGAGTTGGGCGAGGAGGCTTGCCGTGGGATGTGATGTTCACCATGGTTGCGTGGAGAGCGCGGAAAAGCCCCCTTCCTGGCACGCCAAATGTCGGAGTGTGAGAGCTGCGACACTCCTCCCGGCTTGCTCGGAAGCAGCCCACGAGGTTCTTTTTTCTAGAGGGGGCTTGGCGCCCTACGCGACCTGGGCTCGAGGGAGCAGATCAACACCGAGATTTGCGTGGTTCGGGCCGCCGGAGGGTAATACCCTACGTCCACGGGAGTGCTTGCTGTATTGTTTACTTGTATGTGCGTGAGAGGGTGCTAGGTGCGAACCCTTTGTAGGGTGGTCACCCCGGTCCTTTTATAGTCCAAGGTCGGGGTGGTTACAATGTGTCTTGGGGCCTGACAGGTGGCCCCAATGCTATGTGTACCCTATACATGATCTAGGGCTTCGTCCTCTGAGTTGAGTGGTTGATGGGAGAGTTAAGTCCCGCCGCCCGGCGCGCTGAGCGCCCCTGACCAGTTGTCAGGTGATGATGAAGACGCCGTCATGTCGCCGCGTATTCTCGCCCTGCGTGGGCGGCTTCGTGCCGTTGGGAGGTAGTGTGCTGCTGTCACGCCTTGTCATCCTGTCTTGTCGCCGTAATGGCGAACGGGCAGAGGACGAAGGTGTGCTCAGTGTGCCATGCTTCTGGGGAAGGCGCGAGCCTTGAATGCGAAGCCTGACAGCACACTTTCTTCTTGACTTCGTTGACCCACGACACTCAATGGATCCTAGGGCACGTGGTGGCTCTGGAGCTCTTATCGACAGGTTTGGTGCCAAGGGACATGTGGCAGCTCCGGACCTCACCTCAGCGGGGAGGCTCAGACCAAAGCCCAGAGCACGTGTTAGCATCGGAGCTGTCCTCAGCGGGGAGGTGGCTCTGAGCCCGGGGACACGTGGCAGCTCCGGCCTTCACCCCAGCGGGGGGTGGGGGGGGCTCGGACTGGAGCCCTGGGCACGTACGTGTCAGCACCGTAGCTGTACTCAACAGGGCGGTGGCTCGGAGCCAGGGGACACGTGGCAGCCCCGGACCTCACTTCAGCGGGGAGACTCGGACCGGAACCCAGGGCACGTGTCAGCTCCGGAGCTCAAGCACACGTGGCAGCTCCAGGGCTGACCATGGGGCCAAGGGCACGTGGCTACGCTGGGGCCTGCCTCAGCGTGGGAGGTGGGGCCCAGGCTGTCTTTTACCCACCCTGCGGGGGTACCCGGTATGCAGGGTACCAATAGTATGATCTTTTAGAATCATAGTGGTATCCATCGTCATGGTTCCATCCTTATCTACACTGTCATGCCTTCCTTCTTGTGGTGATTGTGGGGGACCCCTGTGGCCCTCCCACTCTGGGATCGCAGAGGGTGGTACCGTGCGATGCGGCACCCAACAGCAGACACGAAAAAAATATGAAACATATAAACCTTCATTTACATAAACAGCGGAAGTCTTTCACAAACTTATTTACAGCGGAAGTCTTATTCATATCTAAACTCTCAGCCTAGCTATGCAAAAGTGCAGCCGTCCAGCCCGAGGACGCTACACACTAGCTACATACAACCGGAGATCACGTCACAGCGCAGTGAACAAGCGGTACTCAAATAACCGCGAGGGACGGTGATTGCAATCAATAGATACCCGGATAACACGTCACATACACCCATTTCAGAAGTGTGGTGCCTCACACCTTCCTATTCTGCTGTATGCAAAAACCTTTTAAAGGAAACCCAAATGTCGAACCGGTCCATCCATAATGGTCAGGAGGTCCCCGCGCAGAGCGTGTCTGTGCCCGCCGGCAGATTTACACCTTGCTACCCTCAACCCACTCCTTTAAAATGGTTGGGTAAGCCTCGGCACCCAGGTTAACCAGTTACATTGGTTTCCTGGTTCCCATATACCCAGTATGCATCCGGTACTGTTCAAACTTATCTAGTAGGGCCGCACATGGCTCGGTCCTCAACCGACACCAACAGGGCTACGCACGTGAGACCTCCGCTAACTCTCAATTTCACATTCTTAAGCCATTCTTTGTTTCCCTCTATCCCGTGTGATAAAATCCTATCTCGTGACTAGATTCTAACTACTCGACTTCTACCGAGATCCTAAGAACATTAGCACGTATTCTCTACTCATCGAGTTGTAGACTACCCAATCCTCCATAGGATTTATAGGTCATGCAAGTGGGGTTTAAATCCCCTTAACTCTAACGCAAACATTTCATCCTAGACATAAGTGATACAAAGCAAAACTTTGCAAAAGTAATTAAATGCAAATAGGGGCATGCCTGGTTGCGAGTCAAATGGGAAGTTAGCTTTGGGAGGGAGGATCTCCAAGGCCTCTGGAGTGTCCTCGACTTCGGTCACTATATGATATGCACAAAATATGTATAAGTGATATGTAGTTTATAAGAATCAAGCTTCTATTTGTATTTACTGCCACCAAAGTTTCTTAATTGGCTTTGGGATTTTTCCAGTGGAGACTATATTTTATGAGAATGACCTGAGCCAAATTGGAGGAAGTTTCATGGAAGCTTGTGGTCTCCAAGATTCCGACAAGTACATGGATCCTATGACTTTTGATCCCAATTCCGTAGCTTTGCCCTAGATAAAAGTGGAAGATCCAATTAGAGAAGGTCTCCCTGGTTCTAGCAAAATTTGTTTCATCATTTTTCGAGCTGTCTACAGGGAGAAATGGATTTTTGAAGTTGATAGAAAAAGCTGAAAAAGTTTCTGTTTAAATTTGAATTTTCAATGAGGGCTGAGATTTTGAACAAGGTTTGGCCTAGTAAAAACAGTCCAATGATGCTCAAATTTTTACAGGAGATCGCTGGAATTATGAAAAATCTTCTGGCCAAATTTGAGAAAATTCCATAACAGGGATCTCCTGGAATTAATTCCCAAAGATTTAATTTTGAGGAATTTTGGAGAAACTTCCAGGGATCTTCAAACCAATTTTTTGTGTTTCTGCAAAGTACTGATTGAGAAGAGTTCAACAAAATTTGTTTCACAAATTTTAGATATTCCTACTGAAAGTTATGGGATTTCAAAATTTGAATGGAATTCTGAAAATAAACTGAAATGTTTAAACGGCGTACAGTAGGAAGGGCAGGCCTGGCGCAGTGGTAGAGTCTCTCCACTTGTGTCCTGGAGGTCCTGGGTTCGAATCAGCCTCCTTGCAAAATAAGCAAGGGGGAGGCTGCCTAGAAATTCCCTTCCCCAGACCCCACAACGTGTGGGAGCTTTCAGCACTGGGTATGCCCTTTACAGTAGGTCCCACCCGAGTTTCTTCCTCATCGTGCCAACAGAGCTCGGGCGGCGGCGCACACCGTCGAGACTCGCCAGAAAGGTTTTCCCAGCCACCTCCCGAGCCGAAACTCACCGCCTAACCATATTCCTGGCTTCTGAACACATCTAGGGGGTCGCCGACCGCCGGCGATGACCGGAAATCTATGCGCGGCGGCGGCAGTGAAACCTAGGGTTCCGTCAAGGTTGGTAAACTTCATTTCTATCTCAAACGGCTGGGTTTTTATTGGCTCTAGAGAAACAGGGGATCATGGGGAGTCTATAATTGGATGCCAAGTCCGATGAAACGGCCGGCAACCTAGAGATCCACGGTGACCCGAGGCCGTTTTCAGTGGCGGCGCAAAAATTGGCTCACAATCGGCCAATTATTTATGGTTTCCATTGCTTCTTCTTTGAGGGTGAGCGCTAGGGTATGAGGAGGCTGTTTGGTAACGAGCTCGGCCGTTGGTTGCATTAGGAAACGGAATTTTGGGTTAAGCCGAGCTCGGTGGAGTTGAACTAGGTTTCCGTAGTTTATGGAATTCGCGCGCATGAATTGATAAAACGCTAAACGGCCTGCAGCTACACATTCTAGGCATGACAGCGAACCTTCTTGTGTAGGGAAGTGGAGGTGAGGCCGGCCGTGGCATGCTGTCTATGGTGAAACGATCGTGGTTCCACCAGGGCACCTCCGAACATCGGCACCAAATCACACTTTGCACGTAGCAGGAGCTAGGAACCTCGGTTTTGAGAACAGTGGATGCTAGAGCATGCCTTTCGTGCTTCCTTTTGCTGCTTGGAGCTCAATCACCCATGCTCGGGCGGCTGTGTGCGGTGAGAAACAGAGAGCGGCGCCGGCTGCTGTTCTTCGTGGGAGAGAACCGTGAGAGCTGCGAGCGAGCAAGAGAAGAGAAGAAGGACTTCGGTTCTGTTGCGGTGGCGTGATAAAGCGATCAAGCGACCGATGAAGCAGGATCTGGCTCCAGAATTCATCGGGCGGGGGTTCTGCCGGGAGTTGGCGAGCGCTTGGTGAACGGCCGAAGGAAACAAAGTCGGTCTGCAATTGAGGGTGGCTGACATGTGGACCCCATCCCACCTAATCTCCAGCTGATATTTCCCTCTTGGTCTCCAAATTAAAAACTTTGCTTCACCTCAAAGTCATGGGTTGGAGTTTGAATTCCACTGAATTCATTTTTGGTTGAGAAGTTTGAATTGCAATTGGATTTTTGAATTTGAATCAACATTTGAATTTACCCCCTTTTATTGATTCAAAACCCTAGCAAACTAAGCCCAAATAATATGAATTTTGGCATAGGTGCTGTTTCAAATGTGGAGAACACATTTGTGAACCCAATTTGCTATTTTGGTGAAGTTTGACTTTGGAACTGAAATTTGAATTCAGATTTGAGTGCTTCCTCACTAAATTCCAAACAAATAGTAAACCCCCTCCAAATGAGCTGAAATTTGGCAGGTTAATTATTTGAATTATGGGAAACCAAATTGTGGATTTAGCTCTCCATGTGTAGAAGTTTTTGCAATTATAAATCATAACTTTGATTTCACACCGTTATAATCCAAAGTTTTAATTACCCCTCATTTTCCTAAGTGGGACTTTTGGCTGATTCTCTTGCTAGCATTTTTGGGGATTTTACAATGATCACCATTGGCACCATGCTTGAATACATCTCCATGAACATAAAAGAAGCTAATACAACAAATAGCTACAAAATAAATTACATGAGAGATCAAGCATCACAGGTCGACACGTAGATCGTTATACAATTATGTGACAACCTCGACCCGGTTGTGTTGAATTTGCAACATGCAGGCTGCACAAATGGTACACACATATCATCACATCACATTAAGGCCGTACCATTCACATCATTAACTACAAAACAAGTTAAGCGTAGAACAATTTCTATCACGAAACGACTTCTATGATATCACGATAGCAGACAGCAACAACGGTCCCATGAAATCACTATAGCAGACACCAAAAAGAATTACATAGATCGCATCTATGAAATCAATATGAAAATCTCATCGGATTGATCAAATCAACCCAAATCTGAGACATTAAGAATGCCTCGATTTTCAATGTGACAGGTTATTCAGGAGAAGATCGCGACACATGACCGTGGTCTGTTGGGCCAATCTGTTAGCTATGTACACGATTAGTCTCGAGGGTGATTTCAGCCGGCAGGGACGGGTCGCACACACAGCATAGAAGGAGCACGAACTAACCCTTTAGTCATATGATCGCAATCTACTCTAACCAATTCCAAACCCTGCGCAATAGGAATGCGTCGTATGAACATGTCTGTCTAACAAGATCCAGACCAAAAACTACGCAAGCTGGCTCTGATGCCGTTGTTGGTAAATCGGCGGTACACTACTCTAGCAATTCTACTGTATCACATAGAAAACATGCGAGTACGGAGGTCATATCTCGTCACCACTAGACGCGTAATGTAAGGGCCTATGTTTTTGCACACATTCAAAGTGTTCATCACACCCCACACACACCTCATTTGAGGAAAACTTATGAGCACATTTGAAGAGCAAGTAAACACCATCAACATCATTAGAGGATAAACTCACAAAATGGAAAAGTGGTATTTCCCACATGCATCATATAGGGGCTGAGCATATTAAAAACTCCTACACCTTGCTAGGAATGCTCACGCCAAATTTCACCCAATTCTAAAATCTTTTTGGGTTATTTTTGGGTATAATTAGAAAGAGGCTAGTTTGAACTCAAATTCAGATTCAAACTCCTTTCATCCCATGAATTCAAAAGTGTGATTCATATTCACACTCAGCACATTTTTGTCAGCTCACACACCAATTTTCACTCCATTTGGAGTTAATCTTGACATCAGCTATTTGGGCTAAATTCAAATCAAGTTTAATTTCAACTAAACCTTTGCTGCAAATTTGATCAAGTCAAAGTTCACATTGAATTATTCAAATTCAATTGGCCATTTTGAGGTTTGATCAACTCACCAAGGGTATTAGTGTCTCTACTGTTTAGAGCAGTGGGGAAAATTAAATTTCAGGGGTTAAAATAGGGGGTGGGGCCCCCTTGTCAGTCCCTCATTGAGCCAATCGACAGAAAAGAACCACTCGGGTTCTCGGGCTGCAGCCACGGTCGCCGCCGCGCCAAGGCTTCGGTGCCAGCAGCTGCTTCGGCCACGCCCCACTGGAGCTGCCATTTGGCATCGATATCCTTCCCCGAGCAGCTCAAAGCCGGGTTCTCCTCTGTTCACACGCGTTCACTCGCCCTCAGTGCTGCTCCCGCGAAAAACATCACCGCCACCTCACTCTCGGTATCGCCGATCGCACACGGCCACCACACTTCAGTTGAGAGAGTCCTCCACAGCAAAAATAAATTGCCATCTCGTGATCTACCGTGCTAGCACATCACACCGGGGTTTTCTTGTGGTGTTTGGAGGCAAATCGACGATTTTCACCGAGCTCTCACGAGTACCGGCGGAACTCCACTTCGGGTCCCGGCGACAGCACGCTACAGCCATCCTCGCCTCCACTTCTCTACACAAGAAAGGTGCGTCACCGTGTGTAGAAGGTGTAACCGAAAGCCGTTTGGCAAATGATCAACCATAGAGCTAGAATTTTCCAATTTCCCGAACCCTAGGACAAAACACCCGAGCTCGGTTGTGAGCCAAGTTCGGTTCACATGTAACACCACAAGCCGAGCTCGTTTGCATGTAGCTTGTACATCCCCTAGCGCCTCTCCAAAGAAAAACCAAGGAAAATCATGGAGAATTGACTCAGAGAGGGCAGTTCTTCGATCCACCATGGAAAACGGTTTCGGTTCACCGTGGAGCTCGGTGTTGCCGGCCATTTCACCAAGGTTGGCTACCATTTCCAGCTTCCTTATGGTCCCCTGGTGCTGTAGAGCCAAAAACCAGACGTTTTGGTGAAGGACAGAGCTTAACCGACCTCTCCGAAACCCTAGCGGGTGCTGTCGCCGGTGCGCACAGGTTTTCGGCCATCGCCGGCGGCCGGTGAGCCCACAGCTGAGTTCAGGAGGTCGAAAAATGGGGAGGCGGCGAGTTTCGGGCCGAGGGGTGGCCAGGAACTCGATTCCGACAAGTCTCGCCGGAGACCGCCACCGTCGGGTGTTTGGCGCAAGGAAGAAGAAGCAGAGCGCATGGGGCCCACCGGCAGAAGTTTAAACTTTTCCCCGATTTTCAGATTTAGTTCAAACTTCAAACCCACATAACTTTGGCTAGGAAACTCCAAATCGAGTGAACCAAATTTTGTTGGATTCAGCTCTCTGAGTACTTTCCAACAAAACAAGTTTCACTTTATTAAATGACACGACCCCACTGGTCCTGTCGAGCCAGGATCACGCTGAGGGGTGCTGCGTTGCACAACACCGTATAACACACGTCAAAGGTACAAAGCGGAAGCGGAAGCTTTATTACATAAACAAGTTTATTAACATGTTTACATCAAAATAAGTTTAGTCCACACTCGCGGGCGTAGACTAAGCATCAAGTGCACGTTCAGCCCTCGAACGTGTCCTTGCTAGCACACACGCACACTAACTCTGCGGCGTGCACAACTCCCACTCGACGGGGTTCCCCTCCTGGGGTTCCGTCTCCTCTTCGGGAGTCCCTTCCTCATAGAACCCTGCAAAAGCTTCAAACACAAGCAGTGAGCACGAAGGCTCAGCAAGTCTGACCCGTCTCACCTAAACATGAAACTTCTACATGAGGGTGATGGGTTGCATGAGGTAAAAATCATTTGCAAGGACTCGCCTAATTAGTAGAACCTTACTTTCAAGTTTTAGCAGCAGGTTGTGGAGAACTTTACGCTAAGGCACATGAGAGAGCCGCAATCAAACAAGAAACGCATTTCTCTCATGTACTTTGCCCAAAGTTGAAAAGAACTTTAGTTAGCACTAAACTACAACATATCATTAACAATCAATATCCAACTTTCAATCAGCAACATTTTAACATGTAACTAGCCTGTTCTTTCTACGTCACGGTACAGTGAACAAGTGGTACTCACTGACCGCGAGGGACGGCGATTATAATCGATTTACACCTGCAGGGTTACCCGAACAACCCGTCACGTACGCCCGTACTCGATGTTGCCTACAACAACCATCACGGACGCCGTACGCGACTACCTTTCACCCGTTAGCCAAATATTGAACCGGTCCCATCGTCCCGAGTAAGAGGTCCCTGCACGCGCATCTCTGTGCCGCCAGCTGATTTACACCTCGAGCTCTCAACCTACCCTCTGAACGACGGGCAATGCCTCAATACCCAGCTACCCGAGTTACATCAGTTTCCCGGTTCCCATATATCCGGTAGGTCTTCGGTACTGTTCTAGCTTGTTCAACAGGCCCGCACACGGCTCGGTCCTCAATCGACACAAGCGGAGCTACAGCACACAGGCCCCAAAGTCCTGCTGCCCTTACTCTCCGCTCGGTCTCATTTTCTTGCCATGTGTATCATGTGCTATCTCTACCCGAGCAATGTGCCTCTAGCCTATTCTCGCGAGTAGTTCCAACTACTCGACTTGTACCGAATCCTACTCTATCCTAGCAATGCAGTGGCTAACGGGGTTTGCAATCCTAAACCCCAACCCATGGTTTTCTTGGCTATGCAGTGGGGTTTCCAAACAAGACTCTGATGCACAACATAAAGAAAACAAGTATGTGCTCAAAACAATAAAAATTTATAAAATGGTTAATGCAAACCGGGGCTTGCCTTGCTGCTCTTGGTCGTAGGCTAGCTGTTCCTCCGGAGTAACGAAGTCTAGGACTTCGGGTTCCTCCTCGACCTTAGCGACTACATGATAAGAGCAATGTATGTATTAATTTAAATGCATTTGTATTAACTTTGAAGTTGTGAAGTCTATAACCCTTGCTAGACAGACCTAATGACTGTGAAACTTTTACTGTGGCTTGGTTACAACCTAAACAAAGAATTGGTCAAGTTTTAGTTGCAGCAAAGCTCATTTGAGCCCTCCACAAATAATTATGTCCTTGACCTTAATTGGAACCCTTAGGGTGTTCTAGGGATTTTCATGAGACAAACTATGACTTTCTGAAAACTAGATTTTCAGAGGGTTCTAATGGAATTGGTCTCACTTAATTTGGAAGTCTCTAACTAAAGATATGAGCTAAACAATTTCAGAGAAAATTCTGAAAATGTTTCTGAACATTTTCTATTTTCTCTGGAACAGTTTTACTAATCACACCATTAGGTGGACTAAATGAGCTCAAATGGATCTGAAATTTTTATGGTAGTTCAAGGATATTTTGGTGAACATCTCAGCAAAATTTCAGGATTTTCCTCCAAATGATTCTCCAGTTAAAATTCCTAACAGTTTAAACTTTAAGGAATTAATTCTGGAGAATTAAGGAATCTCATGAAGTGACACTTGATTTTCTGGAAAGTACTCAAAGAGCTGAATCCAGCAAAATTTGGTTCACTCAATTTGGAGCTTTCTAGCCAAAGTTATAAGGATTTGAAGTTTGAAGGAAATCTGAAAATCGGGGAAAAGTTTAAACTCGCGCGTGGGCCCAGGAGACACGCGTCGCACGCCGAAGCGACAGCACACCGCGGCCCACAAGGCTTTTGCGCGCCAGCACACCCGATCCCGGCCGCAGCCGGATCCCGATTCAAAATATCGGCCGCTGACAGCTGGGGTCCACCCCCTTCTTCAACCTCGCGACACCCGCGCTCCGCCGCCGAGGGACCTCGCCGGAGAGCTCGCCGCCGGCTGCTGTACAGCTTCAAACTTCTTGATTCTGGCCGCCCCTGCCTACTTTTACTTGGGGAACATGATCCGAGGGTCAGCTGCTCATGACAACGGCCGGAGCATGGTCGGCGACGAGCCGCCATATCGGAACGACTTCGGCCATGTCGGCTGATGCTCCTAGTGCCTCAGCTACTTGGGAAACCGGTCGGGGAGCATCAGTGGACCTCAGAGAAGGTCGACATGAACTCGGGGCAGCTCGGGGAAGGCCCGAAATAGGTCCTCACCGTGCGCCCGATACCCCCCGTGCGTTCCGCCATTAGTAGACCTTGAATTACGCCGGGCACAGAAGTTCTCCGGCCCAGAGTTGTGAAGGCAACTTGTGCGTCACCGTGTCTAGTTCGTGTGGGAGTGGCCTGAGGCCCTCTAATCCTTTCTAGAGCACGAATTAAACAGAATCGTACCCGAGGGTCGTTCTGCACACAGAAAGGGGAAAAGTGGAAATTCGCCGCCGGTGAGCAACCACTCGAGCTGTGGCTCGGGGATGAGCAGCACCGATCACTTGCGCGTCCAAGGGTGCCTTGGCTCGGGCGTGACAACGCCCAGGTTGGGCTGTCCACGAGAGCCCGAGGTGCGGCGGTTTCCAGTTCCGAGTTTGATCTTTCGGCACAGCCGATATCACTCGGTTTCAATCGATTTCTATCAATGGGAAGGATGGAGGATGGTTGCTAGTACCTTGCTGGGACCTTGGAATGGAAAGAGGGAGCTGCGATCGGCTTGATCAAGCAGGAACTCGAGCGGCGGCGATGGCAGTGGAAAAACAAGTCGTGTGCGTCGGCAGCTCGAGGAAATGGTGACTGAAGCACGCCGGGGAGGGAATAAATAGCCCGGCCGGCTGGTCTCCGGCTTGGGGCACGCAGCAGGAGCTGGCGCCGGCTGCCCCCTTCGGTGGCGCGCGCGCACAGCTGCCGGGAACCGACTGAACTGTGGTTCAGTCGGTTTGCTTTGAGGCTGAGGCTGACATGTGGGTCCCACTCCTCTTTTAACCTCTGAAATTTATTCCTAACAGCTGTGGTAAACAGTGAACCCTATTCTACCCTTGGCAACTCAAATTATTCACCCAAGAGCCATTTGAATTGATCAAAGTTCAAATGAGGTTTGGTTTGAATGAATTTCAGCACAAGTGCAGTTTGAAATTCAAATAAAGTTTGAATTTCTCCCCCTTAGCTCATGTCAAGATCAACTCCAAATGGAGTGAAAATTGGTGTGTGAGCTCACAAAAATGTGCTGAGCAAGAATATGCCTTCCACTTTTAAATTCAGTGGGTGAAAACAGTTTGAATTTGAATATGTTTTCAAACTGCCCCTTTCCTATCTACACCCAAGATGACCTCAAAAATGTTTTGAATTTGGGTGAAACTTGGCATGGACATCCTTGGCAAAGTGTAGGAGTTTTCATATGTCCAGCCCATCTATATCACATGTGGGAAGTACCACTTTTGCAATGTGTGAGTTTGTTCCCTAATGAGCATGTTGATAATTGTTACTTGCTCTTTATTTGTGTTCATCATTTTTCCTCAAATGAGGTGTGTGGTGTGGGGATGAACACTGCAAATGGGTGTCAAAAACTGAGGCCCTTACATTCCTCCCCCCTTAAAAGAATCTCGTCCCGAGATTATAAGGTGAAAATGAGAGAGAGGACGGTGGAAAAATTACCGGATATGCGACGTGAGAAAGTCGGGGTAGTTAGTGCGAAGGAATTCTTCGCTCTCCCATGTCGCTTCATCCATGGAGTGATTACTCCACAGAACCTTGTAGAACCACAACGTACGGTTACGTGTGGTTCGGGCCTTTTCATCAATAATCTGCACCGGTTCCTCCCGATAGGTGAGATCCGGTTGCAGTTCTTCAATGTCTTCCAGCTGAATGGTAGTTGATAGCTTGAGACACTTCCTCAGCTGGGAAATGTGAAAGACGTCGTGCACACCGGAAAGTGCTTCTGGTAATCTTAGCCGGTATGCCACCGATCCACATCTTTCGGTAATCTGGAATGGACCGATGAATCGGGGTGCTAATTTTCCTCTCACCCCAAATCTGTTTACGCCCTTCATTGGAGACACTCGTAGATATACGTGGTCTCCAGCTTCGAATTGTAACGGACGCCTTCTCCGGTCCGCATACTGTTTCTGTCGGGATTGAGCGGCTTTTAGGTTCGCTTGAATTAATCGAACCTTTTCTTCCGCGTTGTTGACAAGATCAATCCCGAAGGTAACCCTCTCGCCAGACTTACACCAATTCAACGGTGTGCGGCATTTTCTCCCGTATAGCGCCTCGTAGGGCGCCATCTTGATGCTGGCTTGGTACCCATTGTTGTACGAGAACTCGGCTAACGGCAAGTGATCATCCCAGTTCTTGCCGTGGTCGATAGCGCAAGCTCGTAGCATGTCTTCTAAGATTTGATTTACCCGCTCCGTTTGCCCATCCGTCTGCGGGTGGTAGGCTGAACTACGGATCAGCTTCGTCCCCAAGGCAGCGTGGAGCTGCTCCCAAAAACGGGACACAAATAAAGTGCCCCGGTCCGATACGATAGTACGGGGTACGCCGTATAAGCATAGGATCCGTGAGATGTACAGTTCAGCGTACTTCTTGGCGTTGTAGTTGGTGTTGACCGGGATGAAATGGGCAACTTTGGTGAGCCGATCGACGATCACCCACACAGAATCATGTTTCTGTAAGGTGGTGGGTAAACCGACGACGAAATCCATGCTCACGTCCTCCCACTTCCAGGCAGGAATGCCCAGTGGTTGCAGCAGTCCCGGTTTCCGCATGTGGTCTGCCTTCACCCGTCGACATGTATCACACTCGGACACGTATTTTGCAGTCTCTCGCTTCATCCGTGTCCACCAAAACTTGCTTCTGAGTTCTTGATACATCTTGTTGCTGCCGGGGTGAATAGAAAACTTTGATAAGTGAGCCTCATCAAAGATTTTCTTCCGTAACTCCGGGTTTCGGGGTACGACGATCCGGTCCTTGAACCATAGGACGCCGTCTCCGTCCTTCCGGAAACATTTCAACTCCCCACTGTCTACACGTCTCCGCAAATGTGATATGCCCTTGTCATTCTTCTGGGCTGCCGCTATCTCTTCACGGATGGTGGGGATCAAAGCTAGGTTGTAGAGAGCTCCATGTGGAATCACATGTAGTGGTGGTTCGCTCTCTTCCAACGGTGTGATGGTCAGATTATTGACGTGTGACTTGCGGCTTAGCGCGTCTGCCACAACGTTTGCCTTGCCCGGATGATAATGGATCTCTATCTCGTAATCCTTTATCAGTTCCAACCATCTTCGTTGCCTCATGTTCAGCTCCTTCTGAGTGAATATGTACTTGAGGCTTTTGTGGTCGGTATATAAATGTACGAGGTTACCGAGTAGGTAGTGCCTCCACATTTTCAGTGCAAGTACCACGGCAGCGAGCTCCAAGTCGTGAGTTGGATAATTTTGCTCATGATTCCTAAGCTGCCGTGACCCATACGCGACCACCCTTCGGTCTTGCATCAACACACATCCGAGCCCAATGCCGGATGCATCGCAGTACACATCGAACGGTTTTGTTGTGTCTGGCTGCGCCAAAACCGGTGCTGATGTCAGGTGCTTGACTAAAGCCTTGAATGCTGCTTCACATGCTGGACTCCAAACATATTTGGTAGCCTTCTTCAGCAGCTCTGTCAATGGCTTGGCAATCTTCGAGAAGTTCGGAATGAACCTCCGATAATATCCCGCGAGTCCGAGGAAACTCCGTACCTCATGAACAGTTCTCGGGGATTTCCAATTCAGCACTTGCGTGATTTTGCTCGGGTCCACAGCGATACCCTTCGCTGAGATGATATGCCCGAGGAAAGGCACTTGCGATATCCAAAACTCGCATTTGCTGAACTTTGCGTATAACTTGTGATCCCGCAGCCGTTGCAAGACTATACGCAGATGTTTCTTGTGATCTTCCTCCGACTTGGAATATACCAGGATGTCGTCGATGAAGACCACGACAAACTTGTCCAGCTCCGGCATGAACACCGAGTTCATTAAGTACATGAAGTGAGCTGGAGCATTGGTGAGGCCAAAGGACATGACCAGGTACTCATAAAGTCCGTACCTTGTCGAAAAAGCTGTCTTTGGAATGTCCTCAGCCCTGATCTTAATCTGATGGTACCCGGATCTTAAATCCATCTTGGAAAAGACCTTTGCTTCGACCAACTGATCAAACAACATGTCGATCCGTGGCAACGGGTACTTGTTCTTGATGGTTACGGCATTTAATGGACGGTAGTCCACGCAAAGCCGCAACGTTTCATCCTTCTTTTTGACAAATAATGCCGAACAGCCCCATGGCGAGGAGCTCGGCCTAATAAAACCCTTCTCCAGAAGGTCCGTGAGCTGAGTCTTCAGTTCAGCCAACTCCTTGGGCGCCATCTTGTACGGCCTTCGGGATATTGGCATGGTTCCCGGTGCAAGTTCAATCTTGAACTCCACCTCTCTATCGGGTGGCATCCCCGGCAAATCATCCGGGAATACATCAGGGAATTCTCGGACCACTGGAATGTCTTCCAATCTGATGGTTGTGGCTTGATAGACACTTGGAAGTTTTATTTCTGGACTGTCCAGAAATAATGAGTGAGAACCGTGCACTCCTGAGTTTAAGTGCACGACTCGGAGGACGGTGTCTAAAACAGCGCCGTGGCGATTTAACCACGACATCCCTAGGATGACATCGACCTTCTGTCCCTCTAAGATAATGAGAGACGTGGGGTACACTCTACCCGCTAAGCATAATGGTGCTTTGGAGACCATTACGCTTGCTGAAATCTTCCCACCCGGTGAACAAATTAAATATGGACTATCGGTGGGTAGTATTGGCAAGCTGTGTTTAGCAATGAAAGCTTGGCTAATAAAATTATGCGTGGCGCCTGAATCAAATAGTACTATAGCGGGATGCTGGTGGAGTTGGAACATACCCGCAAGGATTGGCTCGCCCTCCGGCACGTCCTCAATGGCAAGCTGGTGGACAGTACCGGGCCTAGGGTTTGCCCGCCGCGCATTAGTAGGGTTCCGGGGTTGATTCCTCCCCGGAAACTGTGGTACCACTCCGCCGCCTTGCCTCTCCGGGCAACTGCTCGCGAAGTGTCCTGGACGACCACACTTGTAACATGTGGCCGCTGCTGGTGGAGTACTTGGTGGACGAAAGCCCGGCATGCGTTGCGGAGGTGCAAACGCACGCGGCATCGCCCGCTGCTGCTGTTGTTGTTGCGGTGGTGCTGGCAGTGCCGGCCGGAATGCCGGTGAAGAATACGGCCGACCGCGGAACGGCATCGACCGCTGTGGTGGCTGCCAGCGCGGACCTGATGGTGGGCGATTCACCATCCGAAACTTCTGAGAAGGACCGCCTCCTTCTCCGCTGCTCTGCGGCGCGCTTCGCTTTCGCTCTGCCGCCGCCAACTCCTTGCCGGAGTCTTCCTGAACAATCGCAGCATCAATTATGTCGTTGAGGCTGCCGCGATTGAACATCGCCAGCTTGTCCTTCAGGAGCGGGTTAAGCCCCTGGTAAAAGTGGTCCCGCCGCTTCTCGTCCGTATCTGCGTGATACGACGCGTAGAGTGCGAGATCGTTGAACGCTCTGGAGTACTCCAGCGCGTTCCGGCTCCCTTGTTGCAGGTGTAGGAATTCCTGCGTCTTTCTCTTCATCAAACCGGGCGGTATATGATAGGCCCGGAAGGCCGTCCGGAACTCCGCCCAGGTCATCGCTCGGTCGGTGGGCTGTGAAGCATAGAAGTTGGCCCACCACGCGCTCGCGGATCCTTGGAGCTGCTGGACCGCGAACTGAGTCTTGCGCTGCTCGCTGATTTGGAGCAGCCCGAACTTCATCTCTATGGCGCGGAGCCAGTTGTCCGCGTCAAGTGGTTCATCCGCCCTTGAGAATACAGGGGGATGAGTCGCCAGGAAGTCAGAGTAGGAGCTCTGTTGGCGCTCCTCACGATCTTGACGTCTCTCTGGGCGAGACGTATTCGCAATTAACGTTTGCAGCAGCTCTGTATGCTGCTGATGTGAACCCGCCATTGCCGCGACAATGTCGGCCAATGTAACCGTTGGCAGTGGCGGTGGCGGTGTTTGCTGTTGCTGTTGCTGCTGCTGTCCCGAGGAGTCCTCAGGAAGTGGTTGGGAGGTCTCTCCCCCTTGGCTAGTACCTCCAACATCGGGGTTGGCACGAGTACGCGTCATTCTGAAATTCAACCCCACAGCAATTAGCACATGTCTTAATCAAAATTCCATAAACAGCAGTAGGTATCGAAGCGACGCATGATTAACTTGCACAACATTCACATATATTGATAAAGCATAAACTTTATACAAGATACATTATTCTCGGATCTCCGAGAAGTCGTGCTCATGTCGTCACTACCTATACATACGCTACTGTCTACACGATATGTCACCGATTACAAAAGTTGGGTTACGCTACCCTAGCTGCCCTACTTGGCAACCGTAACCCCCTACTCGGAGTAAAATTCGACCTCCTGTGGGTCGTCCTCCTCCGGTACTTCTGCTGGTGGCTCTGGATCTACCACCTCTTCTCCCATTCCAGGTTCTCCCATGGCTGGAAGACCCAAGACTACCGGTACGCCCAATACCGGGGGCACGAGGTCCTGCAATGCATGCACCTCGTCCATAGCCTGGTTGTAGTCCTCTTCCCAGCCTTGTCCTTCCTCAATAGCGTCGTCCCGCTCTTGAGCAAGGTCCTCATTCTGCTGGGTTAGGGTCTGCACCAGCTCTTGCAACGCCGCAATGTCAACACGGCTCTTCTTCTTTGCCTTCTTCAGACGACGCAACTGATTGTGTTGTTCATTCAGTCGCTTGATCGTCGGAAGGAGCACATTGCGGAGTGCACTGTGAGCACTCTCAAAATGATCTCCACGGCTTGTGCTCTCCTTGAGCTTGGTGGCGAGATGCTCCGTATGAACAGCTTGGCTGTCCATCACAGCGTTTCCCGCCCTCATTTGGAGGCTGAGATTTGCCTCCGCGGGGTTGTACCTTGGGCAACTCGGGTTTGTTGCCTCTAGGTACCTCTCTTCCCACACATGCTGAGCTCGTCCCTCCACCGGAACGAGTGCGTATGGAGTTCCCTCCATAGCCTGCACGTGTAGTTGGCAGAAACGTGACATAGTGTCACGGGCTGCCACTTGCCACATCCCTTCCGGTTGTCTTCCTCTCACCGTGACGGTGAATGGCACCCAACCGGGTGGCGTAGGCCCTGCAGGAATCTCGACATGGATCGTCCACGTCTTGTTCCCCTCTTCGCCTTCTCCCTTGGCGAAGTATTGCGGCATCTGGTTGTACCCGAAATATTGGAGCATTAGCCACAATGCTCCCGGGTAGCCGCTACGGTCAGAGCAGTGGGAAACTACCCACCCGTTCTCCAACCGTTTATCTGCTGCCATATGTAAAAATATATTTGAGAAATGTCAAATATTTATTTAAACAGTAAACCATTGAGTTATAACATAAGATATGTCATTGAACCCTTAACACTTGGAAACATAGTTCAAATTTTTAAACAAATTTGACTGCTGATCTGCTGTTCCCATGACAGCCCTGACCAGTTTCCATATCAATCTGATTTAGGCCAGGTTAAAAGCAAAACCAGTCCTGGAGCTCAACATCAAAGTTAAAGTTAACTTCAATAGCTTTCCAGAAAGTATTTGGTTGGCCTAAGATCTGCTCTGGTTCAAAAGTTATGAGATGTCAAAGTTAACAGAATTTCTGGGAACAATTGGACAGCACCTCCCTGCCTTAGGTACTGATTTGATCCAAGAATTCCAGTTAATTCTGTTCCTAATCTGACAAAACTTTCTGTTACAAAGTTGTAACCCATCTCATAAGCTTCCCAGAACCACCTCATTTTCTATTTTTGGATTTTTATGCAGGAAGTTATGCTTAATTTACAGAGAGTCTACAGAGAGTCTTTGCTCCGTCCTGTTTTCTGGACAGTTTCAACTCTACTGCATTTTTCGAGTGGTTAAGGGATGAAACACCTCTGGAACTCAACAGAAAAGTTGTAAAGCTCCTCCAAAGCTTTCCAGAAATGTATCATACGACCCCAACCTCGAAAGAACTCAACCTCTAACCTCTGATTAACTTCAGCCTTGATTTAGCTGAAAACAGAGTGCTCTGTCCTTAACATCCTATAAGTTGAAAATTTATTAACTTTGAATATCCTGTTCAAGGAAAGGAGTTACATCAAGTTTTACTACTTTGGATCAAAACCTTCAAGTTTTTAAATGAAGTTGTTCATTTAGTTGGGTGTGACGTCGAGGCGTCACCAGATTATGTCGGTACTACGTCCTCACAAAGGAAAAACCTATACCGGATTTAGCCGGCTTCGTTAGTTCAGTGGCACTACTCGTCACTCGCACACGGATGCTACACGTCTACCGTTTCGTGGTAAGGCTACCTGCAGAAACTCAAACAATCATCAGACTCGGCTGCACACCGAGCCCGGAATCCATACAGTTTGTACACCCGGCCGTCATCACTCGCCCGGATGTTCTCAAGCCAAACACGCCTTGAGTTACGTGTTCACGTTTCAGACCACGTGACGGGGTCTCCCATGTTGCACCACGCACGCCAGGGACAGACGTTGCTCGAATACCCCAAACGACATGAAGAGTCGTAGAGGATATCAAAGCGGGTCGGGTTACCTGCCACCCGTGGGGCTCCACCCTTCAGCTTGTGCGCACTGGTGGACAGCGCTTACGTGCACCCCCCAAGACATGAACGTCCCGAGATGCACGATTTTCCGACATAACAAATAAGTTAATAAGCCACTTTCTATATACTAATAACATCCTTATACGGGCTACTAACTCGTTCCTCACTGGATTTTTGAAAAAGAAGACCTTTGTACTGTGTTAAATCTCAAGCGAGCTCTGATACCACGCTGACACGACCCCACTGGTCCTGTCGAGCCAGGATCACGCTGAGGGGTGCTGCGTTGCACAACACCGTATAACACACGTCAAAGGTACAAAGCGGAAGCGGAAGCTTTATTACATAAACAAGTTTATTAACATGTTTACATCAAAATAAGTTTAGTCCACACTCGCGGGCGTAGACTAAGCATCAAGTGCACGTTCAGCCCTCGAACGTGTCCTTGCTAGCACACACGCACACTAACTCTGCGGCGTGCACGACTCCCACTCGACGGGGTTCCCCTCCTGGGGTTCCGTCTCCTCTTCGGGAGTCCCTTCCTCATAGAACCCTGCAAAAGCTTCAAACACAAGCAGTGAGCACGAAGGCTCAGCAAGTCTGACCCGTCTCACCTAAACATGAAACTTCTACATGAGGGTGATGGGTTGCATGAGGTAAAAATCATTTGCAAGGACTCGCCTAATTAGTAGAACCTTACTTTCAAGTTTTAGCAGCAGGTTGTGGAGAACTTTACGCTAAGGCACATGAGAGAGCCGCAATCAAACAAGAAACGCATTTCTCTCATGTACTTTGCCCAAAGTTGAAAAGAACTTTAGTTAGCACTAAACTACAACATATCATTAACAATCAATATCCAACTTTCAATCAGCAACATTTTAACATGTAACTAGCCTGTTCTTTCTACGTCACGGTACAGTGAACAAGTGGTACTCACTGACCGCGAGGGACGGCGATTATAATCGATTTACACCTGCAGGGTTACCCGAACAACCCGTCACGTACGCCCGTACTCGATGTTGCCTACAACAACCATCACGGACGCCGTACGCGACTACCTTTCACCCGTTAGCCAAATATTGAACCGGTCCCATCGTCCCGAGTAAGAGGTCCCTGCACGCGCATCTCTGTGCCGCCAGCTGATTTACACCTCGAGCTCTCAACCTACCCTCTGAACGACGGGCAATGCCTCAATACCCAGCTACCCGAGTTACATCAGTTTCCCGGTTCCCATATATCCGGTAGGTCTTCGGTACTGTTCTAGCTTGTTCAACAGGCCCGCACACGGCTCGGTCCTCAATCGACACAAGCGGAGCTACAGCACACAGGCCCCAAAGTCCTGCTGCCCTTACTCTCCGCTCGGTCTCATTTTCTTGCCATGTGTATCATGTGCTATCTCTACCCGAGCAATGTGCCTCTAGCCTATTCTCGCGAGTAGTTCCAACTACTCGACTTGTACCGAATCCTACTCTATCCTAGCAATGCAGTGGCTAACGGGGTTTGCAATCCTAAACCCCAACCCATGGTTTTCTTGGCTATGCAGTGGGGTTTCCAAACAAGACTCTGATGCACAACATAAAGAAAACAAGTATGTGCTCAAAACAATAAAAATTTATAAAATGGTTAATGCAAACCGGGGCTTGCCTTGCTGCTCTTGGTCGTAGGCTAGCTGTTCCTCCGGAGTAACGAAGTCTAGGACTTCGGGTTCCTCCTCGACCTTAGCGACTACATGATAAGAGCAATGTATGTATTAATTTAAATGCATTTGTATTAACTTTGAAGTTGTGAAGTCTATAACCCTTGCTAGACAGACCTAATGACTGTGAAACTTTTACTGTGGCTTGGTTACAACCTAAACAAAGAATTGGTCAAGTTTTAGTTGCAGCAAAGCTCATTTGAGCCCTCCACAAATAATTATGTCCTTGACCTTAATTGGAACCCTTAGGGTGTTCTAGGGATTTTCATGAGACAAACTATGACTTTCTGAAAACTAGATTTTCAGAGGGTTCTAATGGAATTGGTCTCACTTAATTTGGAAGTCTCTAACTAAAGATATGAGCTAAACAATTTCAGAGAAAATTCTGAAAATGTTTCTGAACATTTTCTATTTTCTCTGGAACAGTTTTACTAATCACACCATTAGGTGGACTAAATGAGCTCAAATGGATCTGAAATTTTTATGGTAGTTCAAGGATATTTTGGTGAACATCTCAGCAAAATTTCAGGATTTTCCTCCAAATGATTCTCCAGTTAAAATTCCTAACAGTTTAAACTTTAAGGAATTAATTCTGGAGAATTAAGGAATCTCATGAAGTGACACTTGATTTTCTGGAAAGTACTCAAAGAGCTGAATCCAGCAAAATTTGGTTCACTCAATTTGGAGCTTTCTAGCCAAAGTTATAAGGATTTGAAGTTTGAAGGAAATCTGAAAATCGGGGAAAAGTTTAAACTCGCGCGTGGGCCCAGGAGACACGCGTCGCACGCCGAAGCGACAGCACACCGCGGCCCACAAGGCTTTTGCGCGCCAGCACACCCGATCCCGGCCGCAGCCGGATCCCGATTCAAAATATCGGCCGCTGACAGCTGGGGTCCACCCCCTTCTTCAACCTCGCGACACCCGCGCTCCGCCGCCGAGGGACCTCGCCGGAGAGCTCGCCGCCGGCTGCTGTACAGCTTCAAACTTCTTGATTCTGGCCGCCCCTGCCTACTTTTACTTGGGGAACATGATCCGAGGGTCAGCTGCTCATGACAACGGCCGGAGCATGGTCGGCGACGAGCCGCCATATCGGAACGACTTCGGCCATGTCGGCTGATGCTCCTAGTGCCTCAGCTACTTGGGAAACCGGTCGGGGAGCATCAGTGGACCTCAGAGAAGGTCGACATGAACTCGGGGCAGCTCGGGGAAGGCCCGAAATAGGTCCTCACCGTGCGCCCGATACCCCCCGTGCGTTCCGCCATTAGTAGACCTTGAATTACGCCGGGCACAGAAGTTCTCCGGCCCAGAGTTGTGAAGGCAACTTGTGCGTCACCGTGTCTAGTTCGTGTGGGAGTGGCCTGAGGCCCTCTAATCCTTTCTAGAGCACGAATTAAACAGAATCGTACCCGAGGGTCGTTCTGCACACAGAAAGGGGAAAAGTGGAAATTCGCCGCCGGTGAGCAACCACTCGAGCTGTGGCTCGGGGATGAGCAGCACCGATCACTTGCGCGTCCAAGGGTGCCTTGGCTCGGGCGTGACAACGCCCAGGTTGGGCTGTCCACGAGAGCCCGAGGTGCGGCGGTTTCCAGTTCCGAGTTTGATCTTTCGGCACAGCCGATATCACTCGGTTTCAATCGATTTCTATCAATGGGAAGGATGGAGGATGGTTGCTAGTACCTTGCTGGGACCTTGGAATGGAAAGAGGGAGCTGCGATCGGCTTGATCAAGCAGGAACTCGAGCGGCGGCGATGGCAGTGGAAAAACAAGTCGTGTGCGTCGGCAGCTCGAGGAAATGGTGACTGAAGCACGCCGGGGAGGGAATAAATAGCCCGGCCGGCTGGTCTCCGGCTTGGGGCACGCAGCAGGAGCTGGCGCCGGCTGCCCCCTTCGGTGGCGCGCGCGCACAGCTGCCGGGAACCGACTGAACTGTGGTTCAGTCGGTTTGCTTTGAGGCTGAGGCTGACATGTGGGTCCCACTCCTCTTTTAACCTCTGAAATTTATTCCTAACAGCTGTGGTAAACAGTGAACCCTATTCTACCCTTGGCAACTCAAATTATTCACCCAAGAGCCATTTGAATTGATCAAAGTTCAAATGAGGTTTGGTTTGAATGAATTTCAGCACAAGTGCAGTTTGAAATTCAAATAAAGTTTGAATTTCTCCCCCTTAGCTCATGTCAAGATCAACTCCAAATGGAGTGAAAATTGGTGTGTGAGCTCACAAAAATGTGCTGAGCAAGAATATGCCTTCCACTTTTAAATTCAGTGGGTGAAAACAGTTTGAATTTGAATATGTTTTCAAACTGCCCCTTTCCTATCTACACCCAAGATGACCTCAAAAATGTTTTGAATTTGGGTGAAACTTGGCATGGACATCCTTGGCAAAGTGTAGGAGTTTTCATATGTCCAGCCCATCTATATCACATGTGGGAAGTACCACTTTTGCAATGTGTGAGTTTGTTCCCTAATGAGCATGTTGATAATTGTTACTTGCTCTTTATTTGTGTTCATCATTTTTCCTCAAATGAGGTGTGTGGTGTGGGGATGAACACTGCAAATGGGTGTCAAAAACTGAGGCCCTTACATTAAAGTCCTTATTTATCCAGAATTAATTCTTCAAAATTTAAACTGTTTAGAATTTTAACTGGAGAACCCTTTGGAGGAAACTTCTAAAATTTGGCCAGGATGTTCACCATAATATCCTTGAGCTACCATAAAAATTTCAGATCCGTTTGAGCTCATTTGTTCCACCTAATGGTGTAATTAATAAAACTGTTCCAGAGAAAATGGAAAATGTCCAGAAACATTTTCAGAGTATTTCTGGACATTTTCCATTTTCTCTGGAACAGTTTTATTAATCACACCATTAGGTGGATCAAATGAGATCAAATGTATCTGAAATTTGTATGGTAGCTCTAGGATATTATGCTGAACATTCTGGTCAAATTTCAGAATTTTCCTCCAAAGGGTTCTCCAGTTAAAATTCTAAACATTTTAAATTTTGAAGAATTGATTCTGGAGAAATAAAGACTTTCATAAAGGGAAACTTGATTTGTTGGAAAGTAATCAGAGAGCTGAATCCAACAAAATTTGGTTCACTCAATTTGGAGTTTCCTAGCCAAAGTTATGTGGGTTTGAAGTTTGAACTAAATCTGAAAATCAGGGAAGAGTTTAAACTTCTGCCGGTGGGCCCCACGCGCTCTGCTTCTTCTTCTTCTTCCTCGCGCCAAACACCCGACAGCGCGGTCTCTGGCGATACTCGTCAGAATCGAGTTCCCAGCCACCCTCGGCCCAAAACTCGCCGCCTCCCCATTTTTCGACCTCCTGAACTCAGCTGTGGGCTCGCCGGCCGCCGGCGATGGCCGGAAACCTGTGCGCACCGGCGACAGCACCCGCTAGGGTTTCAGAAAGGTCGTTAAGCTCTATCCTTCACCAAAACGTCAGGTTTTTGGCTCTATAGCACCAGGGGACCATAAGGAAGCTGGAAATGGTAGCCAACCTTGGTGAAACGGTCGGCAACACCGAGCTCCACGGTGAACCGAAACCGTTTTCCATGGCGGCTCGAAGAACTACCCTCTCTGAGTCAATTATCCATGATTTTTCTTGGTTTTTCTTTGAGGAGAGGCGCTAGGGGATGTAAAAGCGACTTGCAAACAAGCTTGGCTTGTGGTGGTACATGTGAACCGAATTTGGATCACAACTGAGCTCGGATGTTTTGTACTAGGGTTCAGGAAATTGGAAAATTCTAGCTCTATGGTTGATCATTTGCCAAACGGCTTTTGGTTACACCTTCTACACACGGTGACACACCTTTCTTGTGTAGAGAAGTGGAGGCGATGATGGATGTAGCGTGCTGTCGATGGCGACCTGAAGTGGAGTTCCGTCGGTACTCGCGAGAGCTCGGTGAAAAATCCTCAATTTGCCTCCAAACACCACAAGAAAACTCCGGTGTGATGTGCTAGCATGGTAGAGCACGAGATGGCGATTATTTTTGCTGTGGAGGACTCGCTCAACCGAAGTGTGGTGGCTGTGTGCGATCAGCGATACCGAGAGCGAGGTGGTGGTGACGTTTTTCACCGGAGCCGCACTGAGGGCGAGTGAACGCGTGTAAACAGAGGAAAACCCCGCTTTGAGTTGCTCGGGGAAGGATATCGATGCCGAACGGTGGCTCCATCAGGGCGTTGGCAAAGCGGCTGCTGGCGCCGAAGCCTTGGTGCGGTGGCAACCGCGCCTGCAGCCCGAGAACCCGAGTGGTTCTGTTCTTCAGTCGATTGGCTCAATGAGGGACTGACAAGGGGCCCTACCCCTATTTTAACCTCTGAAATTTAATTTTCCCCACTGCTCTAAACAGTAGAGACACTAATACCCTTGGTGAGTAGATCAAACTTCGAAATGGCCAATTGAATTTAAATAATTCAAAGTGGACTTTGACTTGATCAAATTTGCAGCAAAGGTTTAGTTGAAATTCAAACTTGATTTGAATTTAGCCAAAATAGCTCATGTCAAGATTAACTCCAAATGGAGTCAAAATTGGTGTGTGAGCTCACAAAAATGTGCTGAGTGTGAATATGAATCCCACTTTTGAATTCATGGGATGAAAGGAGTTTGAATTTGAATTTGAGTTCAAACTAGCCTCTTTCTAATTATACCCAAAAATACCTCAAAAAGGTTTTGGATTTGGGTGAAATTTGGCATGATCATTCCTAGCAAGGTGTAGGAGTTTTTCATATGCTCAGCCCCTATATGATGCATATGGGAAATACCACTTTTGTATTTTGTGAGTTTATCCTCTAATGACCATGTTGATGGTGTTTACTTGCTCTTCAAATGTGTTCATAAATTTTCCTCAAATGAGGTGTGTGTGGGGTGTGATGAACACTTTGAATGTGTGCAAAAACTTAGGCCCTTACATTCCTCCCCCCTTAAAAGAATCTCGTCCCGAGATTATAAGGTGAAAATGAGAGAGAGGACGGTGGAAAAATTACCGTATGTGCGATGTCAAAAAGTCGGGGT
Organism: Neostapfia colusana; assembly: GCA_030760725.1. Classification (NCBI taxonomy): domain Eukaryota; kingdom Viridiplantae; phylum Streptophyta; class Magnoliopsida; order Poales; family Poaceae; genus Neostapfia; species Neostapfia colusana. The sequence continues at coordinate 112,308,485 of JASWHV010000001.1, forward strand.
AGTTAGCGCGAAGAAAGCCTTCGCTCTCCCATGTCGCTTCATCTACGGAGTGATTACCCCGTAGAACTTTATAGAACCACAACGTACGGTTGCCTGTGGTTCGGTCCTTTTCATCAATTATCTGAACCGGTTCCTCCAGATAAGTGAGATCCGGTTTCAGTTCTTAAAAATCCCCCAGCTGAACGGTAGTTGATAGCTTAAGAAACTTCCTCAGCTGAGAAATGTGAAAGACGTCGTGCACACCGGAAAGTGTTTCTGGTAAATCCAGCCGGTATGCTACTGATCCACATCTTTCTATAATCTGGAATAGACCTATGAATCGGGGTGCCAACTTTCCTCTCACCCCAAATCTGTTCACGCCCTTCATTGGAGACACACGTAGATATACGTGATCCCCGACTTTGAATTGTAACGGGCGTCTTCTCCGGTTCACATACTGTTTTTGTCGGGATTGGGCGTCTTTTAGGTTTGCTTGAATCAACCGAACTTTTTCCTCTGCATTGTTGACAAGATCAATCCCGAAGGTGACCCTTTCGCCAGACTCACACCAATTCAGCGGTGTGCGGCATTTTCTCCCGTATAGCGCCTCATAGGGCGCCATCTTGATGCTGGCTTGGTACCCATTGTTGTATGAGAACTCGGTCAATGGTAAGTGATCATCCCAATTCTTACCATGGTTGATAGCACAAGCTCGTAACATATCTTCTAAAATCTGATTTACCTGCTCGGTTTGTCCATCCGTCTGCGGGTGGTATGCTGAACTACGGATCAGTTTCATCCCCAAATATGCATGTAGCTGCTCCCAAAAATGAGACATAAATTAAGTGCCTCGATCCGATATGATGGTGCGGGGTACGCCGTACAAGCATAGGATCCGTGAGATGTAAAATTCAGCATACTTCTTGGCGTTGTAATTGGTGTTGACCGGGATAAAATGGGCAACTTTGGTGAGCCGGTCGATGATCACCCACACTAAATCATGCTTCTGAAATGTGGTGGGTAAACCGACGATGAAGTCCATGCTCACATCTTCCCACTTCCAGGCAGGAACGCCCAGCGGTTGTAGCAGTCCTGGTTTCTTCATATGATCCGTCTTCACCCTTCGACATGTATCACACTCGGACACGTACTTTGCGATCTCCCGCTTTATCCGTGTCCATCAAAACTTGTTTCTGAGTTCTTGATACATTTTGTTGCTGCCGGGGTGAATAGAAAACTTTGACAAGTGAGCCTCATCAAAGATTTTTTTCCGTAACTCCTGGTTACGAGGTACGACGATCCGGTCCTTGAACCATAGGACGCCGTCTCTGTCTTCCCGGAAACATTTCAGCTCCCCACTGTCTACACGTCTCCGCAAATGCGACATGCCTTTGTCATGTTTCTGAGCTGCCGCTATCTCTTCACGGATGGTGGGGATCAAAACTAAGTTGTAGAGATCTCATGTGGAATCACATGCAATGGTGGCTGGCTCTCTTCCAACGGTGTGACGGTCAGATTATTGACGTGTGACTTGTGACTCAGCGCATCCACCACTACATTTGCCTTGCTGGGGTGATAATGGATCTCTATTTCGTAACCCTTTATCAACTCCAACCATCTTTGCTGCCTCATGTTCAGCTCCTTCTGAGTGAATATGTACTTGACGCTTTTGTGGTCGGTATATAAATGCACGAGGTTACCGAGTAGGTAGTGCCTCCACATATTGAGTGCGAGTACCATGGCAGCGAGCTCTAAGTCATTAGTTGGATAATTTTGCTCATGGTTCCTGAGCTGCCATGTTCCATATGCGACCACCCTTCGGTCTTGCATCAGCACACAGCTGAACCTAATGCCGGATGCATCACAGTACACATCGAACGGTTTTGTTGTGTCTGGCTGCGCCAAAACCGGTGCTGATGTTAAGTGCTTCACTCTTGCCTTGAATGCTGCTTCACATGCTGGACTCCAAACACATTTGGTAGCCTTCTTCAGCAGCTCGGTCATAGGCTTGGCAATCTTCGAGAAGTTCGGAATGAACCTCCGGTAATATCCCGCCGGTCCGAGGAAACTTCGTACCTCATGAACAGTTCTCGGGGACTTCCAATTCAGCACTTGTGTGATCTTACTCGGGTATACAGCGATGCCCTCCACTGAGGTAATATGCCCGAGAAAAGGCACTTGCGATATCCAGAATTTGCACTTGCTGAATTTCGCGTATAGTTTGTGATCCTGCAGCCGTTGCAAGACTATATGCAGATTCTTTGTGTGTTCTTCCTCCGACTTGGAATATACCAATATGTCGTCGATGAAGACCACGACAAACATGTCCAGCTCCGGCATGAATACCGAGTTCATCAAGTACATGAAGTGAGCTGGAGCGTTGGTGAGGCCGAAGGACATGACCAGGTACTCATAAAGCCCATACCTCATCGAGAAAGCCGTCTTCGGTATACCATCAGCTCGTATCTTAATCTGATGGTACCCGGATCTTAAGTCCATCTTGGAAAAGATCTTTGCTTCGACCAACTGATCAAACAACATGTCGATCCGTGGCAACGTGTACTTGTTCTTGATGGTTACGGTGTTTAGTGGACAATAGTCCACGCAAAGCCGCAACATATCATCCTTCTTCTACACAAATAATGCTGAACAGCCCCATGGCGAGGAGCTCGGCCTAATAAAACCCTTCTCCAGCAGGTCCGTTAACTGCGTCTTCAGTTCAGCCAATTCCTTTGGCGCCATCTTGTACGGACTTTAGGATATTGGCATAGTTCCAGGTGCAAGTTCAATCTTGAACTCCACCTCTCTGTCGGGCGGCATCCCTGGTAAATCATCCGGGAACATGTCTGGGAACTCACGGACTACTGGAATGTCTTCCAATCTGATGGTGATGGATTGATACACACTTGGAAGTTTTATTTGTGGACTGTCCAGAAATAATGAGTGAGACTCGTGCATTTCTGGGTGTAAATGCACGACTCGGAGGACGGTGTCTAAAACAGAGCCGTGGCGGGTTAACCACGACATCCCTAAGATGACATCGACCTTTTGTCCCTCTAAAGCTAAGAGAGACGTGGGGTATACTCTACCCGCTAAGCATAATGGTGCTTTAGAAACCATCATGCTTGCTGAAATTTTCCCACCCGATGAACAAATCAAATATGGACTTTCGGTGGGTAGTATTTACAAGCTGTGTTTAGCAATAAAAGCTTGGCTAATAAAATTATGCGTGGCGCCTGAATCAAATAACACTATGGCGGGATGCTGGTGGAGTTGGAACATACCCGCAAGGATTGGCTCCCCCTCTGGCACGTCCTCTATGGTGAGTTGGTGGACGGTGCCGGGCTTAGGATTTGCCCGCCGCGCATTAATAGGGTTCCGGGGCTGATTCCTCCCCTGGAACTGTGGTGCCACTCCGCCGCCTTGCCTCTCAGGACAATTGTTGGCGAAGTGTCTGGGGTGACCGCATTTGAAGCATGCGGTTGACGACTGGCCCGTGCTTGGGGGACGAAAGCCCGGCATGCGCTGCTGAGGTGCAAACGCACGCGGCATCGCCCGCAGCTGCTGTTGTTGCTGTGGAGGTGGTGCTGGTAGTGCCGGCCTGAACGCCGGTGGGGAATATGGCCGACTGCGGAATGGCATCGGCCTCTGTGGTGGCTGCCAACATTGACCTTATGGTTAGCGATACACCATCCGGTATTTTTGAGAAGGACCACCTCCCTCTCCGCTGCTCTGCGGCGTGCTTCGCTTCTTCTCCGCCTGTGACACCCTCAATTTCGTGGAAAAACCACGGAACCGAGAACTGATGCATATGTGTGCCCAGGATGTTCATCACACATATACACATCATCCACAAACTGATTTTCAGAATATATATAACCATAAATAATAGAGTTTATTACAAGGTTTCATGAGTCTTGGACTCAGGCTGGCAGCGGGAGTCTAATCTTACAGCGGAAGTCTTATTTCTATGCAGCGGAAGTCTTCTAACTAGTGCGGAAGCAATCTAAGCAGCAGCGGTGGCTCCATCTCTACTCCATCCCCACAGGCAAGGTTGAGGACAGATTACACGCCTAATGCTCCACCTGGTCTTCATAGAAATCTTCTCCTGTTACTGATGATGAAATAATAATGCAAGTTTGAGTACAATGATGTACTCAGCAAGTGCGGAAAAATATGATATGTAGCTCACAACAAGGTAGGTATAAAAAGGCTCATTGCAGAAAGCAAAGTTATTTATCAAAACCACGATAAAACATCAACTTAACTTTAAGTGAACGTAATCCCAACATGTATTAAAATACCAACATACCTCCATTATGTTCATCACTTTCCATGTCCCAGCAAGAACATTAATCAACTTCATTCTTACTCATGAATACCTTCTCGTATTCGCTACCATCTCACGAATACCATCTCGTATTTGCTACCATTTCATCTCATAAACAATTTCGTCTCACACCGAGACCAATCTCGTTGCCATGACTCAACAGTCATGCAACCAAATCTTATTACCCGGACTCAACAGTCCCGAAAGCCAAACCATAACCAAAACCATAACCAATAACCATCCCAACTAATCATGGAAGTTGGCCAGGCACTCGTGACCGTAAGCTCGGCTATCATGATAGTTTTAGACTCTGTAGAGTTTATACCACTTTACCCACAAGTTTGTGATTTCGTCACCCGTCCGTGACTGCAGAACCTCCATTATACCAGTACGCAACCGTTGGTGTATGGTCAAGAGATCACAAAATAGCCTTTACAAAGGGGCTACTAGATGTATGGACTCACTAAGGTTTCACCAGCAGGCTAGAATCTCCAATTCTCCCACCCACGGGCCCCCTCTTGTGCCATGCAGTTCCCAGGGCAGTCCTCACTCGACTCCCATTCCCCGCGTCTTCCACGGTCCATAACAATCTAGTAACTTACCTAATTAGTCAGCTAAGCCGCACCCATACTTGGCCTTGTGGTGGCACTGTTATCCTGGCATGTGCTCGCATGAACCGGTCCTTAGATCTACGGCAAGTAACCACCATCTCAGGCTACCTCATTCACAAACCCAGGCTTGCCTAGATCTCCCTCCGATCCATGTTCATTAACAACATCAGTTTCTCATTATCATTACGAGTGCAGTTAGCTAGACACATCTATCTCGCTTCTCAATCCCATGGACTCAGCGAAGCATAAAAGCAAAAACCATGCCCGACTCATAAACTTCCCTGGCGACAAGGGTGGTTTAACCAAAACTAGTAAACTCCTATAAAAGGGTTTCCCATCATGTTTGACTCTGCACACACACCTTTTCGCAAAACAAAATAGTTTCCCAAAACATAGGATCAATATGGTCAAGGGGCACTTGCCTTGTTCTGGCGATTCCGGTTGCTCAAAATCTTGTTGTTGTAGTCCGTCGTAGGTAGCTCCCTGAGATTGTCCTTCTATTCGCGATCACGCATATACAAGATTCACAGCAATCAATATCATGCACAAAATCTACTTCAAGATGCAATGATGCATATGCACGTGCATCCTATGGTGCAGTTTTGGTTTGTACGTGTTCTTGCATGTTTGTATGGGGTTTATGAAAAACAGAGGTGTATAGATCAAATGTGGACGTGGCGATGATCTGGACTTAAGATCTAGATCAAACCGATCAACACGTGATTTGTCCATGAAAAAGCTTCTGTTCGAAAGGATTTGAAGAACAGATGCAAATAAAACACGATGATGTCGTAAGGTGGTGTTGGAAACCTACCTTACGTTCTTCGGGATCTCCCTCCTAGCAAACAGATCGTCGGGGCTCCTCCGGCGATGGCAAACGTCTCTGGGCTCGTCGGCGATCTCTCTTGTGGTCAAACTCCGGCGAAGGGTTTTACTCGGCGAGCTGGGGCTAGGGCTCTAAGTTGTCGGCTCAGGAGGTGGAAAAGAAGTTCGTGGTTTTGGCCAGAGGTTTTCGGTTCTATTTATAACCGGGAAGAGAAGAGTTCTAATCTGATTAGACTTCAAATAAGAGTCTTATTCAAATTGTTTTTGGATCTTAGCAACTTATCTCTTGCCAATTTGGTTCGGTAACATTGTGGAAGTCATGTCGGTTTCGGGGATTCCCACGCGTTCAGAAGAAAAACTGCTTAAAATCTCGTTACCCTCACGGTGATGAGCTCCGGAAGCTCCACGTGTCCATCGGGGACCAGGTCTCCCTTTTCCGCAAAGACGAGCTCCGGTTGTGCCGCGTGTCAAGTGAGCGAGACCTCCCTCTTTCTCAGAGGCGGGCTCCGCGTGCGCCACGTTCCTGGCGGGTTGAGACCTCCTCTCTATTCAGAGATGTGCTCCACGCACGCCACGTGTCAGTGCTGGACCTACCCTCTCTTCGGAGGTGAGCTCCGTGAGTGCCACGTGCCCCAACAGCGCCAGACTTCCTTTCTTCTCGGAGGCGAGATCCGAGGTCGACACGTGTCCAATAGTGACAGACCTCTCGGAGGTTAGCTCCGAGAGCGACATGTGTCCCGCGCGTCTGGCCCTCTCTCTTTTCCGCAGTGACTAGCTCTGCAGCCGACACGTGTCCTGCGGGACTGACCTCGCCCCTCCGTAGAGGCTAGCTCCGGGGCAACACATGTCCCACGGGGTCAGACCTCTCCCCCATTTTTCGGGGATGAGCCCCGAGCCTGCCACATAGCCAGTTTAGCCATAGGAGTTGTCTTCGGCGCTCTCTGTGAACTGGATTTGGCTCCTTTTGGCTATCTTTTGATTCTTCTCCATTTCAACTTATAAAAATGGTTATGAAACATGAATATATGCAGAAATCGAAAATGAGGGTGTCACAAATCTACCCCCCTTAAATTAAATCTCGCCCTCGAGATTCGATAGTAGAGAATAAATGAGGGAATTCTATCTTGAGGTCTTCTTCCCGTTCCCATGTAGCTTCTGCTTCTGTGTGATGACTCCATTGTACTTTGCACCATCAGATCACTTTGTTCCTCGTGACCCTTTCCTTTATGTCCAAAATTCGGGTGGGGTGTTCTGTATAGGTCAGATCCTCCTGAAATTCGAGATCTTCCATTGGTACTTGCTCTTCTGGCACTCTCAAGCACTTCTTGAGTTGGGATACATGAAACACGTCATGCACATCGGAGAGGTGCATCGGTAGCTCTAGTTGATAGGCTACTTCTCCTCGCTTGTCCAAAATCTTAAACGGTCCGATATAGCGAGGTGCTAGCTTGCCTTTGACGTTGAGACATCGTTGGCCACGGATAGGCGATACCTTGAGGTATACGTAGTCTCCTACTTTGAAAGTCAACTTTCTTCGTCTATTGTCCGCATAGCCTTTCTGTCGTGACTGAGCAGCCTTCAAGTACTCCCGTATCGTTTGGACTTGCTTTTCAGCTTCTTGTAGCACTTCGGGTCCAAACACTTGGTTTTCTCCGGCCTCATTCCAACACAATGGCGTTCTACACCATCTACCATATAATGCTTCGAAAGGTGACATCTTCAAGGTGGCTTGATAGCTGTTGTTATAGGAGAATTCCGCGTACTGTAAGCTCCTATCCCAACTACGTCCATATTTCAAGGCACAGGCTCTCAACATGTCCTCCAAAATTTGGTTTGTCCTTTCCGTTTGCCTGTCGGTCTGCGGGTGGTAAGCGGAGCTAAAATCCAGTTGTGTACCCATAGCTTTCTGCAGCTTCCTCCAGAATCTAGAGGTAAACTGAGAACCCCGATCTGATACTATCCTCCTCGGGACTCCATGACGGCACACGATTTGCTCCATGTACAACTCGGCTAACTATGCAACGTTGTACTTGGTCCTTACAGGGAAAAAATGGGCTGTTTTCATCAATCGGTCCACGATAACCCAGATGGAGTCGTAATCCGACTGAGTACGTGGCAACCCGACGATGAAATCCATACTGATGTCTTTCCACTTCCACTCGGGTACCTTCAAGGGTTGCAACAATCCAGCGGGTCTTTGATGTTCGGCCTTCACCCGTTGGCATGTGTCGCATAGGGCAACATATTCGGCTATGCCCCTCTTCATACCATCCCACCAATAACAAGTCTTCAGGTCCTTGTACATCTTGGTACTTCCGGGATGTATGGAATAAGGTGAATCATGTGCCTCTTTTAATATCATGTCGCGGATGTGCTTCACGTTAGGCACACAAATCCTTTTTCCTAGCCAAAGCGTACCCTTCTCATCTCCCTTGAAATCCTTATCTGTTCCTTGTCGGATCCTTTCCTTGATCTCCTTGATCTCCTCATCCGTTGCTTGGCCATCCCTTATTTCTTGCTCCAATGAAGAGTGGAGTTCCATCACTTCCATCTTGTTCAAGAATCCGAGGTATAACCGTTCGAACTCCTTGCGTAGTTCGGGTGGTAGCTCCTAAACCGTGAGTTGGTGACATGCTCCCTTCCGGCTTAATGCATCAGCTACTACATTGGCCCTTCCAGGGTGGTAGTTGATTCCAACATCGTAATCCTTGATGAGTTCCAACCATCGACGTTGCCTCAAATTCAAGTCCGTTTGTGTGAATATGTACTTGAGCATTTTATGATCCGTATAGATCTCACATCGATGACAAAGGATATAATGTCTCCAAATCTTCAATGCATGCACTACTGCTGCTAGCTCCAAGTCATGTGTAGGATAATTAAGCTCGTGCTTCTTTAATTGTCGTGAGGCATAGGCTACCACTTGTCCTTCTTGCATGAGCACACATCCGAGCCCTTGTCTTGATGCATCACAATATATGTCAAACTCTTGCTTACGTCCGGCAATACCAAAACCGGCGTTGTGGTTAGCCTCTTGAGTTCCTCAAAGCTCTCTTGGCACGCTGATGTCCACTGGAATGCTTTTCCCTTCGTTAGCAACTCCGTCATAGGTTTTGCTATCTTAGAGAAGTCCTTGATGAAGCGTCGGTAGTATCCAACCATCCCAAGAAAACTCTGAATATCTCTCACGTTTTGCGGTTGGTTCCACTTCATAACATCTCCCACTTTTCCGGGATCAACCGATACTCCTTCCTCGGAGATAATGTGGCCTAGGAACGATATCTCCTTTAGCCAAAATTAGCACTTGTTAAGCTTGGCATACAATTGATGCTCGCGCATTTTCTGCAAGGTCAATCTCAAATGTTTTTCATGCTCCTCCTCACTTTTTGAATACACCATAATGTCGTCGATGAAAACCATGACGAACTTATCCAAGTACTCCATGAAAACCTTGTTCATAAGGTACATGAAGTATGCGGGTGCATTTGTTAACCCAAAAGACATGACGGTATATTCATACGAACCATACCGTGTTTGAAAGGCAGTCTTGGGTATATCGGAGGGCTTAATTTTCAGCTGGAAGTATCCCGACCGAAGATCAATCTTGGAGAACACTCGGGCTCCTTTCATTTGGTCGAATAGGTCTTCTATACGGGGCAAAGGGTATTTGTTCTTGATTGTCACCTCATTGAGAGACCTATAGTCCACGCACATCCTTTGGGTCCCATCCTTCTTGTCTATGAAGAGCACGAGGGCTCCCCATGGTGACGAGCTTGGACGTATAAAACCCTTCTCCAACTGCTCCTGAATTTGCTTCTTGAGTTCCACTAGCTCATTGACGGGCATCCTATAGGGTCTCTTTGCTATGGGTGCAGTTCCGGGTACCAAATCAATGGTAAACTCAATGTCCCGGTCAAGTGGCATACCTGGAAGCTCTTTCGGAAACACGTCCGAGAATTCTTGAACCACTGGAATGCTGTCCAATGTCGCTCCTTCGACATGGTTCAAAATTGCCTTCTTGGTTGCTTGTTGGGCTGACTCAAACTTGATACGAATACCGTGCTCCTTTGTCAACTGCACGCTCCTTTCAGCACATTGGATTACTCCATTGTGCTTTCTTAATCAATCCATCCCGAGTTTTATGTCAAGCCCTTGGGAATCCAAGACAATTAGGTTGGCAAGGAAGTCTACCCCCCTTATTTTAAGGCTTACTTTCGGACATACTATATTAGTCCTCATCTCTCCACCGGGAGAATTAACCAACATATTACAATTCAAGTGTGATATTGGTAGATTATGCTTGGCAACATACTTGGATGATATGAATGAATGCGATGCTCCGGAATAAAATAAAATGGTGGCTGGGTTTGAGTTGGCAAGGAACATACCAATCATGACGTCCTCAGCCTGTTGTGCTTCCTCAGCAGAAACATGGTTCACATTGTCGCGAGCATAGTTCTGCTGTCCACGGTTCCCTTGATCAGCTCCTCCGTTTGGCCGTGGGTTCTGCTTGGGGACGTTGCCTTGCTGTCCAGGACCTCTCCTCGGGCACTGGCTCGTGAAGTGTCCCGTTTCCCCGCATGCAAAGCATGCCCTGTTGCCCACGGCAGCAGGTACGTTGGGGTGGGGGTTTTGAGCAGGAGCACCCACGTTAGGACGGGGAGCTGGAGGTAATGGCACACGAGGAGCTTGTGCAAGGGGTCGTTGCGGTGGTGGCTGATTAGGGCAGTATGAAAGAGCGGTCGATCCATACTGCGGTGCAGCTGGGGGCATGTACCGAGGTCGTACGTTGCTCCCTCGTGGCTGGTATGGCATCTTCCTCTTGCCCTCTCGCTCGATCTCTCGGATCTTGCTTTCAACGACTATAGCCTTGTCAACCAGCTTCTGGAAGCTCGCGTAGTCATTGTTGAGGAGCTGAACCTGGATCTCATTGTTCAACCCTCTCATGAACAGGTATTGCTTCCTCTGGTCTCAGTTGACATCTTCGGGGGCATACCGGGACAGTTGTGTGAACTTGTTGAGGTACTCATTCACGCTCTTCTGTCCTTGGCGGAGACCTTTGAACTCCTGTCTCTTGAGCATCATTACACCAGCAGGGATGTAATGAGATCGGAAACTCTCCTTGAACTCTGTCCATGTGATCGTCTCTGGGTCGACATGAGCGTTGCATAGGGCATCCCACCAGTCAGCGGCAGCTCCCATAAGTTGGTGCGACGCAAAGAGAACTTTCTCTCTGTCGTTGCACTGGATGATGGCAAGCTTCTTTTCCATAGATTTCAACCAATTGTCGGCCTCCATGGGGTCATTAGCTTGAGCAAAGGTGGGCGGTCGAGTCCTCATGAACTCTCCTAGCCTGTTATGAGCCGGCAGTGGTGGCGGTGGTGCCGGAACGGGGTTGTTGTTGTTGGCCTGCAACTGACCCAAAGTTTGGATCATGGTTTGCATAAGTTGATTCTGCATGGCCATCAACCATTCCAAGTTTTTCTCACTAGCTCCGGGGTTAACATAAACTTCATCGTGGCCATCCTCTTGGTTGCCACGGACGTTCCTTCCTTGGCAGCCGGCGTTTCCTCTCACCATCTGTGAGAGAGAGCGAAATAGAATAGAGCTTAGAAGGTTAGATGGATCCCCCTAACTATATGCATCAAGGTGAATTGGACTATATATATTAGCCCATATGAGGATGTGAACAAGTGCCGAGATATCTCACACCTCTTTCTACTTATGTGTGGATATGGACAACACTTGAGACGTCCCACAACTCACACTAAGCACACAATCACAAACAATCATCATAAGGGCTCACACAACTCCTCTTCAAGGCTTATTCAATGGGGGGTCCTATATGGCTTAGGGTGATGCCAATCTATGATCCAACTATGGCTTCTCCTAGGCTTGCATCCTATGTCAAGGTAGTTCCAATACCAATCTATGCATCCTAGGCTTGCATCCTATGGTCAGCGTGGCTTCTAATACAAGGCTGTTACTAGGGTGCGTCCTACAGTCAACGTGGCTCAGCTACCAATCTGTGATCATTCTAGGCTTGTGACCTACTATCAACCGTGGTAGCTTGGTACCAATCCGTGGATTGCACCAATCTGTGACTAGGCATGGCGGCTTTAATATCAATCTGTGACCTATCTTGGTTGTGTGATCTATGATCAACCCGTGGTAGGTTGATACCAACTTGTGACTTCTATCTAAGCGTGTAACCTACCGTCAACCCGTGGCTCTGATACCAATCTGTGACACCCTCAATTTCGTGGAAAAACCACGGAACCGAGAACTGATGCATATGTGTGCCCAGGATGTTCATCACACATATACACATCATCCACAAACTGATTTTCAGAATATATATAACCACGAATAACAGAGTTTATTACAAGGTTTCATGAGTCTTGGACTCAGGCTAGCAGCGGGAGTCTAATCTTACAGCGGAAGTCTTATTTCTCTGCAGCGGAAGTCTTCTAACTAGTGCGGAAGCAATCTAAGCAGCAGCGGTGGCTCCATCTCTACTCCATCCCCACAGGCAAGGTTGAGGACAGATTACACGCCTAATGCTCCACCTGGTCTTCATAGAAATCTTCTCTTGTTGCTGATGATGAAATAATAATGCAAGTTTGAGTACAATGATGTACTCAGCAAGTGCGGAAAAATATGATATGTAGCTCACAACAAGGTAGGTATAAAAAGGCTCATTGCAGAAAGCAAAGTTATTTATCAAAACCACGATAAAACAGCAACTTAACTTTAAGTGAACGTAATCCTAACATGTATTAAAATACCAACATACCTCCATCATGTTCATCACTTTCCATGTCCCAACCAGAACATTAATCAACTTTATTCTTGCTCACGAATACCTTCTCGTATTCGCTACAATCTCACGAATACCATCTCGTATTCGATACCATTTCATCTCATAAACAATTCCGTCTCACATCGAGACCAATTTCGTTGCCATGACTTGACAGTCATGCAACCAAATCTTATTACCCGGACTCAACAGTCCCGAAAGCCAAACCATAACCAAAACCATAACCAATAACCATCCCAACTAATAATGGAAGTTGGCCAGGCGCTCGTGACCGTAATCTCGGCTATCATGATAGTTTTAGACTCTGCAGAGTTTGTACCACTTTACCCACAAGTTTGTGATTTCGTCACCCGTCGGCGACTGCAGAACCTCCATTATACCAGTACACAACCGTTGGTGTATGGTCAAGAGATCACAAAATAGCCTTTACAAAGGGGCTACTAGATGTATGGACTCACTAAGGTTTCACCGGCAGGCTAGAATCTCCAATTCTCCCACCCACGGGCCCCCTCTTGTGCCATGCAGTTCCCAGGTCAGTCCTCACTCGAATCCCATTCTCCGCGCCTTCTACGGTCCATAACAATCTAGTAACTTACCTAGTTAGTCAGCTAAGCCGCACCCATACTTGGCCTTGTGGTGGCACTGTTATCCTGGCATGTGCTCGCATGAACCGGTCCTTAGATCTACGACAAGTAACCACCATCTCAGGCTACCTCATTCACAAACCCAGGCTTGCCTAGATCTCCCTCTGATCCATGTTCATTAACAACATTATTTTCTCATTATCATTACGAGTGCAGTTAGCTAGACACATCTATCTCGCTTATCAATCCCATGGACTCAGCGAAGCACAAAAGCAAAAATCATGACCGACTCATAAACTTCCCTGGCGATAAGGGTGGTTTAACCAAAACTAGTAAACTACTATAAAAGGGTTTCCCATCATGTTTGACTCTGCACACACACCTTTTCGCAAACAAAATAGTTTCCCAAAACATAGGATCAATATGGTCAAGGGGCACTTGCCTTGTTCTGGCGGTTCCGGTTGCTCAAAATCTTGTTGTTGTAATCCGTCGTAGGTAGCTCCCTGAGCTTGTCCTTCTCTTCGCAATCACGCATATACAAGATTCACAGCAATCAATATCATGCACAAACTCTACTTCAAAATGCAATGATGCATATGCACGTTAATCCTATGGTGCAGTTTTGGTATGTACGTGTTCTTGCATGTTTGTATGGGGTTTTTATGGAAAACAGAGGTGTACAGATCAAATGTGGACGTGACGATGATCTGGACTTAAGATCAAGATCAAACCGATCAACACGTGATCTATCCATGAAAAAGCTTCTGTTCGAAAGGATTTGAAGAACAGATGCAAATAAAACACGATGATGTCGTAAGGTGGTGTTGGAAACCTACCTTACGTTCTTCGGGATCTCCCTCCTAGCAAACAGATCGTCGGGGCTCCTCCGGTGATGGCAATCGTCTCTGGGCTCGCCGGCGATCTCTCTGGTGGTCAAACTCCGGCGAAGGGTTTTACTTGGCGAGCTGGGGCTAGGGCTCTAAGTTGTCGGCTCAGAAGGTGGAAAAGAAGTTCGTGGTTTTGGCCAGAGGTTTTCGGTTCTATTTATAACCAGGAAGAGAAGAGTTCTAATCTGATTGGACTTCGAATAAGAGTCTTATTCAAATTGTTTTTGGATCTTAACAACTTATCTCTTGCCGATTTGGTTCGATAACATTGTGGAAGTTGTGTCGGTTTCCTCAGTACCGGGGATTCCCACGCGTTCAGAAGAAAAACTGCTTAAAATATTGTTACCCTCGCGGCGATGAGCTCCGAAAGCTCCACATGTCCATCGGGGGCCTGGTCTCCCTTTTCCGCAAAGACGAGCTCCGGTTGTGCCGCATCAAGCGAGCGAGACCTCCCTCTTTCTCAGAGGCGGGCTCCGCGTGCGCCACGTATCCTGGCAGGTCGGGACCTCCTCTCTATTCAGAGATGTACTCCGCTTACGCCACGTGTCAGTGCCGGACCTCCCCTCTCTTCGGAGGTGAGCTCTGTGAGTGCCACGTGCCCCAACAGCGCCAAATTTCCTTTCTTCTCGGAGGCGAGCTCCGAGGTCGACACGTGTCCAATAGTGACGGACCTCTCGGAGGTGAGCTCCGAGAGCGACATGTGTCCCGCGCGGCTGGCCCTCTCTCTTTTCCGCGGTGACTAGCTCTGCAGCCGACACGTGTCCTGCGGGACAGACCTCGCCCCTCCGCAGTGGCTAGCTCCAGGGCAACATGTGTCCCACGGGGTCGGACCTCTCCCCCTTTTTCGGGGATGAGCCCCGAGCCTGCCACGTAGCCAGTTTAGCCGCGGGAGTTGTCTTCGGCGCTCTCTGTGAACTGGATTTGGCTCCTTTTGGCTATCTTTTGATTCTTCTCCATTTCAACTTATAAAAATGGTTATGAAACATGAATATATGCAGAAATAAAAAATGAGGGTGTCACAAATCTACTGCTAACTCCTTGCTAGAGTCCTCATGAACAATCGCAGCATGAATAATGTCGTTGAGGCTCCGCGATTGAACATTGCCAGCTTGTCCTTCAGGAGCGGGTTAAGCCCCTGGTAAAAACGGTCCCATCGCTTCTCGTCGGTATCGGCATGATAAGAAGCGTAGAGTGCGAGATCATTCAACACCCTGGAGTATTCCAGCACGTTCCTGCTTCCTTGCTGCAGGCGAAGGAACTCCTGCGTCTTCCTTTTCATAAGACCCGGCGGTATGTGATAGGCCCTGAAGGCCACCCGGAACTCCGCCCAGGTCATAACTCGCTCGGTGGGTTGTGAGGCACAAAAGTTGACCCACCAAGCGCTCGCGGACCCTTGAAGCTGTTGGTCCGCGAACTGAGTCTTGCGCTGCTCACTCACTTGGAGCAGCCCGAACTTCATCTCCATCGTGTGGAGCCAGTTGTCCGCATCGAGGGATTCATCTGCCTATGAGAAAACCGGAGGATGAGTAGCCAGAAAGTCGGAGTAGGAGCTTTGTTGGCGCTCCTCGCGGTCTTGACGCCTCTCCGGTCGAGACATATTTGCAATTAAGGTCTGCAGCAACTCCGTGTGCTGCTGATGAGAACCCGTCATAGCCGCAACGATGTCGGCCAATGTAACCGTTGGTGGTGGCGGTGGCGGTTGTTGCTGTTGCTGTCCCGAGGAATCCTTGGAAGGCTGTTGGGAGGCCTCTTCCCCCTGACTAGAACCACCAACATCTGGGTTGGCACGAGCGCGAGTCATTCTGAAATTTAAAACAGCAGCGATCAGCACATGTTATTCTTAAAATTCCATATAACACAGTAGGTATTGAAGTGACACATGAATAAATTGCACAACATTAACATATATTGATAAAGCATAAACTTTATACAAGATACATTATTCTCGGGTCTCCGAGAAGTCGTACTCATGTCGTCACTACCAATATATATACTGCTGTCGACACGACATATCACTGATTACAAAAGTTTTTATACATCACCCTCGCTGCCCTACTTGGCAACGGTAACCCACTACTCGGAGTAGAACTCGACCTCCTGCGGGTCGTCCTCCTCCGCTACCTCTACTGGTGGCTCCGGGTCCATGACCTCCTCTTCCGGTCCAGGTTCCCCCATCGCCGGGAGACCCAAAACCACGGGTACGACACCTACCATAGGTAAGCCCACTACCGGAGGTACGAGGTCTTGCAACGCATGCACCTCGTCCATGGCTTGGTTGTAGTCCTCTTCCCAGCCCTGCCCCTCCTCAATAGCTTCATCACGCTCTTGAGTGAGGACCTCATTTTGCTGGGTCAAGGCCTGCACTTGCTGTTGTAAAGCCGTGATGTCGACGCGGCTTTTCTTTTTCGCCTTCTTCAGACGATGCAACTGATTATGTTGTTCGTTCAGTCGCTTTATAGTCAGAAGGAGAACATTGTGGAGTGTGCTGTGAGCACTCTCGAAATGGTCTCCACGGCTGGTGCTCTCCTTGAGCTTCATGGCAAGACAATCCGTATGGACAGCTTGGCTGTCCATCACGGTCTTCCCTGCCCTCAACTGGAGGCTGAGGTTCGCCTCCGCGGGGTTGTACCTTGGGCAACCCGGATCTGTTGTCTCCAAGTACCTTTCCCTCCACACGTGATTAGCTCACCCCTCTACCGGAACCAGCGCGTATGGAGTGCCCTCCATAGCTCTCACGTGTAGTTGGCAGAAACGCGACATGGTGTCGCGGGCCGCCACTTGCCACATTTCCTCCGGCTGTATACCTCTCACCGTAACGGTGAACTGTACCCAACCGTGCAGCGTAGGTCCTGCAGGAACTTCGACATGGACGGTCCACGTCTTGTTCCCTGTGGCGGACCGAGATCAGCTCATTCCAGGATCGCAGAGGGTGGTGCCACACGATGCGACACCAGCACATGTCATAAGAACACAATATATTACATGGGAAAACAACTGAACTGTACAAACAGGTACAATACTCAGTTACAAACTATTGTCTTTATTACACAGCGGAAGTCTACTTTTCTACACTCACGCCCGCCTATCTAGCAAAAGTCGGTTGCCCAGCCCTAGGGCAACCCACACTAGCTGCACATCTCAGCTCAGCGTGGCGTGTACGGCTCCCACTCAGCCGTGGTCCCCGACGGAGGGTAATCCTCGCCGGTGGACTCGTACTCCGAGTCCGTGGGTGGCTCTTCACCTGAAAAACAATTAAGCAGCAACCGTGAGCACGATGGCTCAACAAGACTTAACCGACTCACCTAAGCATGGAACTCTACATGAGGGGTACAATGGACATAGGATAGTAACAGTGCACCAATGGACACGCCTACAAGTTCATCCTCAGTTCATCTTTTAGCCACAAGTTAACAGTTCGGAAATCTGAAATTTAGTAAGCATTATTTGGTGGCACACATGTAGCAATACAATTATATCATAACAGCAAGATTGAATCATAACATTTCATACATTAGTCTACGTTACGACGCAGTGAACAAGTGGTACTCGTCACCGCGAGGGACAGCGAATAGACTCGATATACACCTGCAGGGAAACCCAAAGAGCAAGTCACGTACACCCACCCGTGGAGCTGCACCGCACGCTCACTCGATGTCGTACGGGACAACCTTTCACCCAACAGCCCAAACGTCGAACTGGTCGCACCGAAACGAGCAGGAGGTTCCCCACACGGAGCATCTCTCTATGCCCATTGGCAGATTTCCACCTTGCTGCCCTCAACCTACACCTATAAATCGGTGTGCTATGCCTCGACGCCCGGAGGTTTAGGCTACATCGGTTTATCGGGGCCCATATATCCGATATGCCTTTGGTACGTTCAATACTTGTTCAGCAGGGCCGCACACGGATCGGTCCTCAATCGACACAGACAGGGCTGCGCACACAAGACTTCCTCTTGCTGCGCCCTAGCCCCTGCCTAGTCTCATTTTCATTACTAAAGTGATCTCACATCACTCAGCAGAACCCGTGTGTCCCAAGCCTATCTCGCGAGTAGATTCCAACTACTCGACTTGTACCGAAGTCCTATGAATCATTAAGCATAGCCTGTCTACTCGAGGTCTTAGACACTACCCTCACTCTTAGGGAAAGATTCTGGTCATGCACGTGGGGTTCCATTCATCCTACACCTAATGCACATTCATACATCACCCTAATTATGTGAACAAAGCAAAACTTGATAAAAGAGTTAATGCAAACCGGGGCTTGCCTTGTTGCTGCTGGTCAGGGGTTAGTTCTTCTTCCGGAAGGAGGAAGTCCAGCATTTCCGGAGTCTCTTCGCCTTCAGCGACTACACGTTAATAAAATACTACATGTTAATGAATATGCACACAAGTTTATTGTAATGCTTCTGCTATTAGTTCTAATAACCAGTTTCTAACAACTGGAACTCTGTTCAAGAATTTAAAATGAAACTGGGGCTAGTGGTTTGGGTTTGGACCTAAGCACATGGTTAAGTGCTAAGTGGTTATCCCCTTCTTCCCCATTGATCATCTCAAGTGGTTAAACAGAGCAGGGGTGATCTAGAGCTCCAATGGAGCTGAGAATTTTTGTGTCAGTTCCTTGTCACAAAACAACTCTCAGGATCAAAATTTAGCACTTTTCATTGAGTGGTTTGTTCAGAATAATTCTTTTAGCAAATAAGCAAAGAGGAATTTATCCTGAGGTAACACCCCTGTTCATGCCCAACTTAGTGAACTACAATTTGAATTATAGCTCCTAGAGTTTGCATGAATTTTCCTATCATTTTTGGAGCTAAGATCTGCCCAGAACTGAATTTCCAAGTTTTGGAAATTCTCTGAAAATGTTTCTGTATTCAAATGAACACAGCACTTTCAAATCTGAATTGCCCTGGTCAAATCAACTCCAAATAGTCTGAAACTTTTACAGGGGTTCACTAACATCATGAAGAATATTCTGGCCAAATTGAGGATTTTCGGATGAACCAAACTCCCTCTAAAATTCTTTCACTGAAAAGCTTTAAAGAATTTTCCAGAATTAATTAATGGGTTTCATACAAATTGTATTTGGACAGATCTAGGAAGTTGAATCCAACCCAATTTGAATCACTAAATTTGGAGCTTCCTAGCAAAAGTTATGCGGTTCTAAAGTTTGGGGAAATTATGGAATTTGAATTAACCGGGAAAAGTTCAAATCCCTGACAGCGGGCCCGGCCCCCACGTGTCACCACCTCGGCTACGCCACACGGGGCCACAGGACTGTTCTCCGCGTGGTCACAGCTGATCCGGTGCAACAGAGAATCCCCCTACTGTGTGTCGAGCGGCTGACGAGCGGGCCCGGCCGGCTCGTCTCCTTCCTCGCGCCAGCCCCTTTTCCCGCGCCGCCCTCTCGCCGGCACCTCTCTGAAGCTCGCCGGACTTGGCTTCCCGACCGCTTCTCGGCCTGAAACTCTCCGCCTCGTCCTACTTTCATGCGCTGAACACGATGGCACCAACTGCTCCTGCCGGCGGTGGCCTTAACATAGCCGGCGACGATGCAGCGGCTCTGGATCACTTCGGCTATGTCACCCGGCCAACTTAGCCCGCCAACACCTCGGTGGAAGGGCTCTACAGCACCGGGGAATCTCAGGGAAGGTCGACAAGATCATGAAATGGCTCAGGGAGAGCTCTAACCTAGCCGTCACCGTGAGCCCGACCCTTCCCGCCATTACCGCGGTTGGAAAACTGGAAAATACGCCGGCTACAGCCAAAATTAGGCTAGGGTTGCGTAGCAAACTTGGGGGCCGTCAAGTCTAGCTCCTGTGAGTGCAGTATGACATGCTCTAAGCAAGTATACATCGGGAATTTACGGGTTTCTTACCAGAAGGTGGCTCTGCACCGTTCGGAGGAAATCTCAAATTTCTCTGCCGATGATCCACGGTTGATCCTGAGCTTCGGGGGTGAGTTGCTTGGACGTCGTGTGCTTCCAGAAATGGCCTAGCTTGTCCGTGACATGCCGCGGTTGGAGCTGTCCACGAGAGCACTTGCTCTCGGTCCTATGGCGGCCGGCCTGGAAATTGGTTTGCCTCGGTGTGTGGAGGCAAAACTTACGTAGGAATGGCGTGGGGATGTTGGAGGAGAGCCCGTGGTGCTGTTTGGTTGCTCAACCGAAGCTTTGCACGGGAGCTAGG
The DNA here is from genome assembly GCA_030760725.1 of Neostapfia colusana. NCBI lineage: Eukaryota > Viridiplantae > Streptophyta > Magnoliopsida > Poales > Poaceae > Neostapfia > Neostapfia colusana. Next base: position 112,328,708 of record JASWHV010000001.1, read on the forward strand.
GTGGCGATCGATCTTGCGGAACGGCGTCGGCAGCTCGGGCTGCTTCTTGCGCGAAGGGAAAGGAACAGGCGACGTTCTTCGGTACCGTGTGATAACAGAGGCGCGGCAGTGGGGCAAGGACGCCAGGCAGCTCTCCAGCGCACGGGAAATCCAGAGGAGGTGGCTGCCGGCTGCTCCTCGGTGTCACCCGCAGAGGCGTCGGCTGCCTGGTTTACTTCGCATGGGAGGTAATAAAACAACGACCGTGTGCTTCACTGAGGACTTTTTGCAATTGTTTAGTTTCCCCCAATGACAAGTGGGTCCCACTAGTCAGTGCTCCCCCACCTCTCAAAAGATCTCCAAACATTTGGCAAGTGATGAATCCAAATGTTTGGAGTTTCCAGCTGAGCTACATTTGTATGGTTGGGCAAATTTCCCCCAACTTCAAATGTATATTTGAATTCTTTGCACATTTGGATCCTGTTTGGAAAAATGGGTAGCAATCCTTTTAAAAAATTATTGAAACTTTGCCTCTCCACTAATTTGGACCTAAGGAATCCAAATATGCACTTTGATTCTTGTGTTAGCTACTGCAACCAAGAGTTTCAATACAACAGTTTTGAATCACCATATTGTCCTTCCCTCATTTGAATTTTTGAGTTGGACATTAGTTCAAATCCTGATTTTCAAACCCTTCCCATTGCACTTGAGTACTTCAACTCAGTGGTCTTAATCCAACTAGGGTCCAAACATGTAAATGACTCTAAGTTGGTTTTTGAACACCCTCTCATGTGTTATCATATGTGTAGAAATCCTACTTTGTGAAAGTGTAGGCTTTCCCCTCTAATCACTCTTTTGATGGAGGTTACTTGCTCTTCACAATTCTTCACAAGATATTCACCACAAAACTGTGGTGTTGTGAGGTGAAGAAAAGTTTTTGCAAGTCCCTTTTCTTGGGCTTTTACATCCCTCCCCCCTTAAAAGAATCTCGTCCTGAGATTACAAAAGAAGAGATAGCGATGTAATAGGGACTTACCCGTGCTGAGATGCCATGAACTCCGGGTAATTTGAGCGAAGGCATTCCTCGCTCTCCCACGTCGCTTCTTCGGCGGTGTGGTTGCTCCAGAGTATTTTGTAGAACCACAACGTTCTGCTACGCGTGGTTCTGGCTTTCTCATCAAGAATTGCCACCGGATATTCATCATATGTCAAGTCCGGTTGCAACTCGCCGATGTCTTTGGTAGTAACAGCTGCGGTATGTTTCAGACATTTTCTCAGCTGGGAGACATGGAAAATGTCATGGACACCAGCAAGAGATGCTGGTAGCTCCAATCTATACGCAGCTGGTCCACACTTCTCGGTGATAACATAGGGTCCAATGAAACGGGGAGCAAGCTTCCCCTTGACGCCGAACCGGTGCACGCCCTTCATCGGAGACAAGCGGAGGTACACGTGTTCACCGACGTCAAAGTGCAACGGTCTACGCCTCTTATCAGCATAGCTCTTCTGCCGGGATTGAGCGGTCTTCAAATTAGCTTGGATAGTCCGAACGCGCTCTTCGGCGTCGTTCACCACATCAACCCCGAATGTGACCCTCTCACCGGACTCGCACCAGTTTAATAGGGTGCGGCATTTTTGACCGTAGAGAGGTTCGTAGGGTGCCATCTTGATACTCGCCTGATAGTCGTTGTTGTACGAGAATTCCGCCAACGGTAGGTGATCATCCCAGTTTCTACCGTGGTGGATGGCACATGCTCTCAACATGTCTTCTAATACTTGGTTCACCCTCTCTGTTTGCCCATCTGTTTGAGGGTGATAGGCGGAGCTCCTGATCAGCTTAGTACCCAATGCAGCGTGTAGCTCCTCCCAAAAGCGAGATACAAATAATGCACCTCGATCCGAGACGATGGTCTTGGGTACCCCGTATAAGCACAAAATCTTTGCTATGTACAGCTCTGCATATTTACCGGCATTGTAACGTGTATTCACCGGGATGAAGTGAGCCGTCTTGGTTAACCAATCAACAATTACCCAAATGGAGTCATGTTTGTTGGAAGTTAGGGGCAATCCCACAATGAAATCCATGCTCACATCTTCCCATTTCCATGCCGGGATCTTCAGGGGTTGCAACAGCCCTGATTTCTTCATGTGATCCGCTTTCACTCGTCGGCACGTATTGCACTCGGATACGTACTTTGCTACCTCCCGCTTCATCCGTGTCCACCAAAATTTCTTTTTCAAATCTTGGTACATTTTGTTGCTGCCCAGATGAATGGAGTACTTGGACAAGTGAGCTTCATCGAGGATTTTCTTCCTCAGCTCCATATCCCGGGGTACGACTATGCGGTCATTGAACCACAACGTCCCCTCATCATCTTTCCGGAAACATTTGATCTCTCCATTGTCTATCCGTCTCCGGAGATGTGCCATGCCTTTATCCGTCTTCTGAGCTGCAATGATGTCCTCCCTAATAGTAGGGATGAGGGCAAGGTTGTACAGCGATCCATAAGGAACCAAGTAAAAACTTGGCTCTTCCTCCTCCACCGGTGTAATGGTGAGGTGATGGACATGTGATTTCCGACTCAGCGCGTCGGCAACCACATTCGCCTTGCCGGGGTGGTAATGAATCTCAATTTCATAATCTTTGATCAGTTCTAACCACCTCCTTTGCCTCATGTTCAGCTCCTTCTGGATGAAAATGTATTTCAAGCTCTTGTGGTCGGTGTAGAGATGCACCAGATTCCCCAGGAGATAGTGCCTCCACATTTTTAGCGCCAACACCACGGCAGCAAGCTCAAGATCATGAGTAGGATAATGCTGCTCATGGTTCCGAAGTTGGCGTGAGCCATATGTGACCACACGTCCTTCCTGCATCAACACGCAGCCGAGCCCAATACCGGACGCGTCACAATACACGTCGATGGGCTTTGTTGTATCCGGCTGAGCTAAGACCGGGGCTGTGGTGAGATGCTTCGCCAATGCTTGGAACGCTCCTTCACACGCCGTGTTCCAAACATATTTCATCCCCTTCTTCAGCAATTCTGTCATTGGTTTAGCGAGCTTGGAGAAGCTTGGAATGAATCTCCGATAGTATCCCGCTAACCCAAGGAAGGTTCTGACTTCATGGACTGAAGTGGGAGCTTTCCATTTCAGCACTTGCTCTATTTTGCTTGGGTCAACTGCAATGCCTTCTGCTGAGATGATATGTCCCAAGAATGGCACTTGGCTGATCCAAAACTCGCATTTACTGAACGTGGCGTAGAGCTTGTGGTCTCGCAATCGTTGAAGAACGATCTGCAAGTGTTCAGCATGTTCGGCTTCTGTCTTGGAGTAAACCAAGATATCGTCGATGAACACTACCACGAACTTGTCCAGCTCCGGCATGAACACCGAGTTCATGAGATACATGAAATGGGCTGGAGCATTTGTGAGACCAAAAGACATGACGAGATATTCATATAATCCATATCTCGTCAAGAAAGCCATCTTCGGGATATCCTCCGCCCGGATCTTTATCTGATGATATCTAGAGCGAAGGTACATCTTGGAGAATACACTTGCACCCACAAGTTGATCAAACAATATGTCGATGCGGGGCAGTGGATACTTATTCTTGATGGTGACGGCGTTGAGCGGCCGGTAATCCACACACAGCCTTAAGGTTTCATCCTTCTTTTTAACAAACAGCGCCGAGCATCCCCAAGGCGAGGAACTCGGCCTAATGAAACCCTTGCTCAACAGATCATTGAGCTGTTCTTGTAGTTCAGCCAGCTCATTGGGAGCCATTTTGTATGACCTCCGTGATATGGGCGTAGTCCCGGATGCAAGTTCAATCTTGAACTCGACGTCCCGCTCAGGTGGCATGCCTGGAAGATCATCCGGGAACACGTCGGGGTACTCCCGGACTACGGGGATGTCTTCTAACTTGAGAGCTTCAGCATTATTAATTGCTAAAACTTCCCGGACTGGAGTGTCTAACACCATGGAATGCGGATGGTGGAATGGAGAGTTTAAATGAACCGTCCGTGTCCGAGTCTCAAGGACAGCGCCATGGTATTGTAGCCATGACATCCCTAAGATTGCATCAATCTTTTGCCCCATAAGGATTATCAAGGTGGTGGGATATAGTTTCCCACCTAAGCACAGAGGTGCCTTTGGGATCATCATATTTGCTGAGATCTTCCCTCCCGGTGAGCAGATCATATAGGTGCAGTCGGTTGGGAAGACTTGTATTTGATGCTTAGCCACATAGGATACACTTATAAAGCTGTGGGTTGCACCCGAATCAAAAAGTATGATGATGGCTTGATTGTTGAGAGTAAACGTACCCGCCAACACGTTGTCTCCCTCTGGGGCGTCCTCATTGTCGAGGTTGCGGACGCCCCCAGTCCGCTGACCAACCTTCTTGACCGGAGGTCGGCCTCGAGCACCGCCCTGGAACTGGGCTTGCCCGCTGCTCTGCTGCCCCTGGGGACAGTCCTTCGCGAAATGGCCCGCCTGGCCACACGTGAAGCAAGTGAACCGGGGCGGTCCCCCGCTGATCGGTGGACGGAAACCCGGGGCGCGTTGTGGTGGTGGAAACGCCCGGGGTGCCAACCTTCTTGACCGGAGGTCGGCCTCGAGCACCGCCCTGGAACTGGGCTTGCCCGCTGCTCTGCTGCCCCTGGGGACAGTCCTTCACGAAATGGCCCGCCTGGCCACACGTGAAGCAAGTGAACCGGGGCGGTCCCCCGCTGATCGGTGGACGGAAACCCGGGGCGCGTTGTGGTGGTGGAAACGCCCGGGGTGCCGTCTGCTGCTGCTGCTGTCTCGGTGGTGGCACCGGCGGTCGGAACGGAGGTGACTGAAAAGGACGTCCCCCGAACCATTGAGGTCACGCCGGTGGATGCCACTGCTGCCCGGATGGCGTCCGATACACCATCCGGTACTTCTGGGGAGTGCCACCCCCACTGCTGGGTGGAGCACTGCGCTTCCGCTGCTCAGCTGCCAACTCCTGCTGAGCATCCTCTTGCATGATCGCGGCATTGACTAGGTCGTTGAAGGTGCCGCGATTCCACTGAACGAGATGTGTCTTCATCTCGGGGTGTAACCCCCAATAGAAATGTTCCCGCTTCTTCTCTTCAGTGGATATGTAGTCTGACGCATATTGCGCCAGATGGTTGAAGGCACGGGAGTAGTCATGGGCACTCCTCCCGCCCTGCTTCAGTTCCAAAAATTCTTGGAACTTCCTCTTCATGATCCCGGGAGGAATGTGATAGGCGCGGAACGCCTCCCGGAACTCTTCCCATTCCACGGCATGGCCAGCCGGACGTGAGGCGACATAATTCATCCACCACGCACCAGCGGCACCGTGAAGTTGCTGCACTGCGAACAATGTATTTTGCCGCTCCGTGCATTGGAGCAGCCCGAACTTGGACTCCATGGTCCGCAGCCAGTTGTCCGCCTCCAGTGGTTCTTCAGCTTCCGTGAACACTGGAGGGTGCGTACTCATGAAATCCGAGTACGAGACCTCACGGGGCTCATGAGGCCCTCTGTATTGACGCCCCCCCCCCCCCCCCGCCTGGGACATATTCTGCACGATCGTGCGGAGCAGGTCGGTCTGCTCCTCACGACCACCCACCAGTGCCGCTTTCACATCCGCTAGAGTAAGCGGAGGCGGCGGTGGTGGCTGCTGCTGCCGGGTGCTGTCGTGGGCCGGTGGCTGGGAGTCATCGCCTCCCTGTTGGCTAGAGCCACCACCCTCGTGTGTGGTCCTAGTGCGAACCATCTGCAACCATACGACAATAAACATCAGTCCTGCAACATATTTCAATGCAGTCAATTGAAATAGGCGTAAAAACATAATGACAATGAAACATGCGATACATCTCGTATGTAGATAATGTAATAACTTTGCACAAGCTACACCATTACCAGACCAAACACAAGCTAGTTTAATCCAACTTGATGAACCTCCTCTTTGGAAGCTCACCACAACTAGGTTTGGTCACTACGAGATTTTACTATCGCTTTGTCATCACGTATACTACCCCTTTATCTTCAATACGACACAAACATGGTCTTTAGTAAAAGAACTTGAGTGAGTCCTATACTCAAATCTTTCACTAGTTGAAGATAACCTATCAGGAGTATTTTCTACCCATTGGAAGTACTTAGACCACCCCTAGGGTACAACAATCTCTCCCATGAGTTAAACTGTCATGCCTCGTCAGGATGACCAGTTTCTACATATTAAAGGTTTTGATCTGGTTCTCGGCAGTTTCATGACTCAAGTTGAATACCAAAGTTAAAGCTAACTTCAGTATCTTTCCAACGAGTATTCATTTGCCCTCAGATCGGCTTTGGTTAAAAAAATTGTGGTAATTCAAAGTCAGCAGAATTTCTGGAAGAATTTTAACAGCACCTCCCTTGGAAAGTTGCTGTTTTCAACTCTGGTTTCCACTGAAATCTGTGCTGAAATTTCAGACACCTTGAATTACAAAAATGTAACACATCTTCTACCCTCTCTAAGGATGTATCATTATGACAATTTTAGATTTTTCTATTGGGGGTTATGTTTGAAAAACAGAACAGTCCAGAGAGTGTTTAACTCTGTCCTGATTCTGGACAGTTTACATTTCTCTGGGATTTAAGCCATCTTAAGGTGTGGTTCAGCTCTGGAAGTCTACAACAAACTTGTAGGGTACTCAAATACCTTTCCAGAACTATATACCACACCTCCCTGGGCGAAAATATCTGTGAGTTATTCCCTGTTGAAGATCAGCAAACTTGCTGCCCAAAACAGAGCACTCTGTTTTTCAGTCCTTGAGAACTACACTCATCACCCTCCAACTTTTCTACCCAACCAGGCCCTAAATGTTGAACCTAGTGAATTTTAATTCCTTGTTATCATTATTTTGCATGCATATGCCTATGATATCTCGGTACTACGTTCCTCACAAAAGAAAATCCTAACCGAATTATACCGGCATATACGTCTCAAGTGTGGCACTAAACGGTCTCTCGCACATGTTTACTACACGGATACATACGTGGTTAGTACCTGCAGAAGACCACACAATAATGGTGCACTCAATGGTAGTTTCATTTCAGGCAGTTCCATATTTGAAATTAAATACAAACACCCGTATCATTGTCATACGGCCGTCCTTGAGTTAGGTCACGTCTCAAGGTACGTGATCGTGTTTCAACACCACACGACGGGGAACCCGAGTATGTCATGAACGGGTCATCACGGTTTGGAATGTTATCAACCCAACAGATATCACCTACTGCCCTGCAGGGCACGCCGATGGCAAGCGCTGCGTATGTCCTCCTGGGCTACTTCCAGACGAACACACTCTCGCGTTACTAACCACGCGATGGGGTCTCCAGTTACTTGCCTAATGCATGCTAGGGATCAGCGTTTCATATGAACTCAGGGACATGAAGAGTCCAAGAGTTTCATATTGACGTCTCACACCAAGCTGTGAGACTTATCCCTGAACCACGTTCCTCGTCAGGGGAGCTAACCGAAATTGAACCGCTTTCGGTAGCGTTCCTTACCATACTTACCAGAGCGTAGGTGCGTCGTTACATAATTTAAAATTCAGAATTATAACACATAGGTTAGTCTTTGCCACTTTAAGTAACTATGCTAATATAGTCCTTACTTGGGCAACTACCGAATCCTCACCGTAACCTAAGTTTTCCCGTAATACAGTCCTTAAGTACTGTGCTATCCCCAATGCAGCTCTGATACCAGGCTGTGGCGGACCGGATCCGCTCATTCCAGGATTGCAGAGGGTGGTGCCGCACGATACAACACCCGACAACACATGTCATAAGAACACAATATATTACATGGGAAAACAACTGAACTGTACAAACAGGTACAATACTCAGTTACAAACTATTGTCTTTATTACACAGCGGAAGTCTACTTTTCTACACTCACGCCCGCCTATCTAGCAAAAGTCGGTTGCCCAGCCCTAGGGCAACCCACACTAGCTGCACATCTCAGCTCAGCGTGGCGTGTACGGCTCCCACTCAGCCGTGGTCCCCGACGGAGGGTAACCCTCGCCGGTGGACTCGTACTCCGAGTCCGTGGGTAGCTCTTCACCTGAAAAACACTTAAGCAGCAACCGTGAGCACGATGGCTCAACAAGACTTAACCGACTCACCTAAGCATGGAACTCTACATGAGGGGTACAATGGACATAGGATAGTAACAGTGCACCAATGGACACGCCTACAAGTTCATCCTCAGTTCATCTTTTAGCCACAAGTTAACAGTTCAGAAATCTGAAATTTAGTAAGCAATATTTGGTGGCACACATGTAGCAATACAATTATATCATAACAGCAAGATTGAATCGTAACATTTCATACATTAGTCTACGTTACGATGCAGTGAACAAGCGGTACTCATCACCGCGAGGGACGGCGAATCGACTCGATATACACTTGCAGGGAAACCCAAAGAACACGTCACATACGCCCTCCCGTGGAGCTGCACCGCACGCTCACTCGATGTCGTACGGGACAACCTTTCACCTAACAGCCCAAACGTCAAACCGGTCGCACCGAAACGAGCAGGAGATTCCCCACACGGAGCATCTCTCTATGCCCGTTGGCAGATTTCCACCTTGCTGCCCTCAACCTACACCTATAAATCGGTGTGCTATGCCTCGACGCCCGGAGGTTTAGGCTACATCGGTTTATCAGGGCCCATATATCCGATATGCCTTCGGTACGTTCAGTACTTGTTCAGCAGGGCCGCACACGGATCGGTCCTCAATCGACACGGACAGGGCTGCGCACACAAGACTTCCTCTTGCTGCGCCCTAGCCCCTGCCTAGTCTCATTTTCATTACTAAAGTGATCTCACATCACTCAACCGAACCCGTGTGTCCCAAGCCTATCTCGCGAGTAGATTCCAACTACTCGACTTGTACCGAAGTCCTATGAATCATTAATCATAGCCTGTCTACTCGAGGTCTTAGACACTACCCTCACTCTTAGGGAAAGATTCTGGTCATGCACGTGGGGTTCCATTCATCCTACACCTAATGCACATTCAGACATCACCCTAATTATGTGAACAAAGCAAAACTTGATAAAAGAGTTAATGCAAACCGGGGCTTGCCTTGTTGCTGCTGGTCAGGGGTTAGTTCTTCTTCCGGAAGGAGGAAGTCCAGCACTTCCGGAGTCTCTTCGCCTTCAGCAACTACATTAATAAAATACTACATGTTAATGAATATGCACACAAGTTTATTATAATGCTTCTGCTATTAGTTCTAATAACCAGTTTCTAACCACTGGAACTCTGTTCAAGAATTTAAAATGAAACTGGGGCTAGTGGTTTGGGTTTGGACCTAAGCACATGGTTAAATGCTAAGTGGTTATCCCCCTCTTCCCCATTGATCATCTCATGTGGTTAAACAGAGCAGGGGTGATCCAGAGATCCAATGGAGCTGAGAATTTTTGTGTGAGTTCCTTGTCACAATACAACTCTCTGGATCAAAATTTAGCACTTTTCATTGAGTGGTTTGTTCAGAATAATTCTTTTAGCAAATAAGCAAAGAGGAATTTATCCTGAGGTAACACCCCTGTTCATGCCCAACTTAGTGAACTACAATTTGAATTATATCTCCTAGAGTTTGCATGAATTTTCTTATCATTTTTGGAGCTAAGGTCTGCCCAGAACTGAATTTCCAAGTTTTGGAAATTCTCTGAAAATGTTTCTGTATTCAAATGAACATAGCACTTTCAAATCTGTATTGCCCTGGTCAAATCAACTCCAAATGGTCTGAAACATTTACAGGGGTTCACTAACATCCTAAAGAATATTCTGGCCAAATTTGAGGATTTTTAAATGAACCAAACACCCTCTAAAATTCTTTTGCTGAAAAGCTTTAAAGAATTTTCCAGAATTAATTAAAGGGTTTCATGCAAATTGGGTTGTATATTTGGACAGAGCTAGGCAAGATGAATCCAACCCAATTTGAGTCACTAAATTTGGAGCTTCCTAGCAAAAGTTATGGGGTTCTAAAGTTTGGGGAAATTCTGGAATTTGAATTAACCGGGAAAAGATCAAATCCCTGACAGCGGGCCCGGCCCCCACGTGTCACCACCTCGGCTACGCCACACGGGGCCACAGTACTGTTCTCCGCGTGGTCACAGCTGATCCGGTGCAACAGAGAATTCCCCTACTGTGTGTCGAACGGCTGACGAGCGGGCCCGGCCGGCTCGTCTCCTTCCTCGCGCCAGCCCCTTTTCCCGTGCCGCCCTCTCGCCGGCACCCCTCTGAAGCTTGCCGGACTTGGCTTCCCGACCGCTTCTCGTCCTGAAACTCGCCGCCTGGGCCTACTTTTGTGCGCTGAACACGATGGCACCAACTGCTCCTGCCGGCGGTGGCCCTAACATAGCCGGCGACGATGCAGCGGCTCTAGATCACTTCGGCTATGTCACCCGGCCAACTTAGCCCGCCAACACCTCGGTGGAAGGGCTCTACAGCACCGGGGAATCTCAGGGAAGATCGACAAGATCATGCAATGGCTCGTGGAGAGCTCTAACCTAGCCGTCACCATGAGCCCGACCCTTCCCGCCATAACCGCGGTTGGAAAACTGGAAAATACGCCGTCTACAGCCAAAATTAGGCTAGGGTTGCGAAGCAAACTTGGGCGCCGTCAAGTCTAGCTCCTGTGAGTGCAGTATGACGTGCTCTAAGCAAGTATATATCGGGAATTTACGGGTTTCTTACCAGAAGGTGGCTCTGCACCGTTCAGAGGGAAATCTCAAATTTCTCTGCCGATGATCCACGGTTGATCCTGAGCTTCGGGGGTGAGTTGCCTGGACGTCGTGCGCTTCCAGAAATGGCCTAGCTTGGCCGTGACACACCGCGGTTGGATCTGTCCATGAGAGCACTTGCTCTCGGTCCTATGGCGGCCGGCCGGGAAATTGGTTTGCCTCGGTGTGTGGAGGCAAAACTTACGTAGGAATGGCGTGGGGATGTTGGAGGAGAGCCCGTGGTGCTGTTTGGTTGCTCAACCGAAGCTTTGCACGGGAGCTAGGGTGGCGATCGATCAAGCGGAACGGCGTCAGAAGCTCGGGCTGTTTCTTGCGCGAAGGGAAAGGAACAGGCGACGTTCTTCGGTACCGTGTGATAACAGAGGCACGGCAGTGGGGCAAGGACGGCAGGCAGCTCTCCAGCGCACGGGAAATCCAGAGGAGGTGGCTGCCGGCTGCTCTTCGGTGTCACCCGCAGAGGCGTCGGCTGCCCGGTTTACTTCACGTGGGAGGTAATCAAACAACGACCGTGTGCTTCACTGAGGACTTTTTGCAATTGTTTAGTTTCCCCCAATGACAAGTGGGTCCCACTAGTCAGTGCTCCCCCACCTCTCAAAAGATCTCCAAACATTTGGCAAGTGATGAATCCAAATGTTTGGAGTTTCCAGCTGAGCTACATTTGTATGGTTGGAAAAATTTCCCCTAAATTCAAATGTATATTTGAATTCTTTGCACATTTGGATCCTTTTTGGAAAAATGGGTAGCAAACCTTTTCAAAAATTATTGAAACTTTGCCTCCCCACTAGTTTGGACCTAAGGAATCCAAATATGCACTTTGATTCTTGTGTTAGCTACTGCAACCAAGAGTTTGAATACAACAGTTTCGAATCACCATATTGTCCTTCCCTCATTTGAATTTTTGAGTTGGACATTAGTTCAAAATCCTGATTTTCAAACCCTTCCCATTGCACTTGAGTACTTCAACTCAGTGGTCTTAATCCAACTAGGGTCCAAACATGTAAATGACTCTAAGTTGGTTTTTGAACACCCTCTCATGTGTTATCATATGTGTAGAAATCCTACTTTGTCATCGTGCACGCCGCCGTGTTACTGTGCCTGTGTGCTAGCGGGAACACGTTCACGGGCTGAACGTGAACTCGGTGCATAGTCTATGCCAGTGAGTGTAGACTGAACATATTTTGTTGTAAAAATGTTCATAAACTCGTTTATGTAATAAAAATTTGCTTCCGCTTTGTACCTTTTAAGTGTGTTATCCGGTGCTGTGCAACGCAGCACCCCTCAGCGTGATCCTGGCTCGACGAGGCCATAAGGCCGTGTCACGTAGCGCAGCAGAAGATCTAATCATAGATGCAAGCCGGTGTAGGGGAAGTAGACGACCACGTTCTTCTCCTCCTTGTCCTCGTCACAACAGCGGGAAGACGATCACGTTCGTCTCCTCCACGTCCTCGTCACAACAGCGAGTTGTCGATGATGTTGCCGTAGCCGATCAGCATAGCAGTAGCAGCAGCGTCTCCACGGAGTCCACACGTACGGGGAGGAACGCCGTGCGCCGGTGTGCTAGCACCGCGCGTGCGGCAAGAGTTTCGGCTAGAGGCCTACAAGGGGTGGCGGCTAGGGCTGTCACGTGGTGGAGTAATCCGCCCCAACCAATACCCTTCATATTTATAGGCGTGCTAATGGGTTTTTAGGTTGCAGGCCTATTAGTACCCTAATTGCTTATTGATTAAATATTCAATAGGCCTTAATACGAATTGTTATGATTGTCTCTTGGGCATATCACCAACAGGAGACATAGAGCAGATCCTCCTCGCAGCAGCATCTTCACGTGTCTCACGTGTGAGGAGCAACAGCTTGTGTGTGGCTGCTGCTGTGATGAAGGCTTTCTTCCATCTAGGGTTAGGGAGTAGCCATCTATTATTTATTATGGAGTAAATAATGGACATTGTCGCACGAGCCTTTGTTCAACTTATTGGACAGACCTTACAGTTACGATGACAACCGGAGAAGCGGAGGGGGGGGGGAGACAACGGCTAGAGAAGGACGGGGGCGCGGCTGGGACAAAGACGACAAACGAGCTTGATGTGGAAGCGGGCGAAAGGAAGGAAGAAGAAGAACGACACTAAGAAAGAAAATAGGTGCCGGGAGAAGATAAAGGCTATAGAAGGAAATAAAGAAAGTAATAAGGAATAAAAAAGGAAAATAAAGATTGAGAAAAGGAAAAACAAGGGAGGGAAATAGAAAAGAAAATAGAAAAAAGAGAGTAAAACGGAAAGAAAAGAGGGAACAAAGAGAAAGAAAAGAAGAGATGAAAAAAGAAAGAAAAAGAATAAAAGTAAATATTAAAGAATGAATGGTAGTTGATATACTATGAAGTTTTATAGTACAATGAGTGCTGCAGTACGTGCTAAAAACGATAAATCACTTATATTGTGCTGAAAAAAGATGGAAGTATAAAATTATAGTAAGATTTTAAAGTAGTACAGTGCGAATAGGCTTATGGGGTCCATTTCCGGTCATGCACCGGGTCCACGGCCGCATTCATGCATCAGTACTGGTACACGTGCGTCCTCCGGTGTCCGGCTAGAGAGCTCGTCCGGAGCCTGGGCCCTCCTGTCGAAGAACGTGGCGAGTTATTAACGCATTGCCCAGGCGGGTGTACTTTGTTGAAATATAAGTGAATTGCCCACCCTTCTCCATCAGCTTAAGCTTTTGCGGTCAACTGGTTGGTGCATAGTAGCTTAATATGGTATCAGAGCAGAATTGGATGATTAATCTGAGGGTCAAGGGTACATTATATAGAGGGATTAGGTGGTGGAAAAGACTAAACTGCACCTAACCCTAATCCCATACAAAGGACTAAACTGCCCCTGATTAGCCCACATTATTACATAGTCTAACACCTCCCCCCTCCCCCCCGCAGTCACAACATCTAGCCACTGCAGATGTTGAGACCGGACCAAAACTCGGAGAACAGCAATGACGGGAGGCCCGTCGTGAAGATGTCATCAAATTGTGTCGTCGTCAGGACATGATGTACCCGAACCTCGCCACGTGCAACCCGCTCACGAACAAAATGTAGGTCAATCTCCACATGCTTCGTGCGCTGATGCTGGACCAGGTTGGTGGAGAGGTACACGGTGCTGATGTTGTCACAGTAGATCAGGGCGCTCCTGGCGATGGGAGTGTGGAGCTCCTGAAGCAGCTACTAAAGCCACGAAGCCTCAGCCACGCCGTTTGCCACAGCGCGATACTCCGCCTCAGCACTCGAACACGACACCACGTGCTGTCGCTTCGAGGACCAGGAGACGAGATTACCGCCCAGGAAGACGGCGTACCCAGAGGTAGACCGGCGAGTGTCCGGGCAGCCTGCCCAGTTAGCATCGGTGTACACGACCTACTCGGAGGCTGCGTCACGTCGAAGGAGGAAGCCGTAGTCGAGGGTGTGACACAAGTACCGAAGAATCTGCATCACAGCGGTGAGGTGCGGCTCCCTCGGGTCATCCATGTGGAGGCACACCTGCTGAACCGCATAGGAGATATCCGGCCTGGTGAAGGTGAGGTACTGAAGAGAACCTGCAAGACTCTTGTAAGCATTAGGGTCAGTGACGGGTGTCCCGTCGGTAGCGGAGAGATTCGCCTAAGTATCCACTGGAGTGGAGCACGACTTGCACTCAGCCATGCCCACCCGCTGGAGGATATCCAGGCAGTACTGTCGCTGGTGAAGGAACAAGTCCCCTGGTCAGTCCTCAACCGCAATACCCAGGAAGTGGTGGAGGCGGTCCAGGTCCTTCATAGCGAACTCCTGCTGTAAAGCAGAGATAATGCACCAAAGAAGAGCCGGACTGGACGCTGTCAGTACAATATCATCGACGTACAGTAGAAGGTAAGCAGTGTCACTGCCACGTTGATAGACAAACAGCAAAGTATCCAACTTAGCTTAGACGAAGCCCTGTGAGACCAAGAAGGAGGCGAACCGGCTATACCAGGCTCTCGGTGCCTGCTTCAGACCGTACAGGGATTTGTTTAGCTTATAGACCATGTCTGGATGAGCTGAATCAACAAATTATATCGGCTGACTGCAGTACAACGTCTCGGTCAGTATATGTAGGATCGAAGAACACGTGAAAAGCTACCAGAGGGGGGGTGAATGGTAGATTAAAACTTTTCGCAGCGGAAACAACAAAAACCCCTCAGCAAAAATCAATCGGTTAAAGAAACCGTGTGTGCAAGTGTTTTCAAACGTGTTCAACCATGACAAATCAAGTAGAGAGGTAGAGAATCAAGTCACGGATCTAATGCAACAAGAATCACTTGAAAACACGAAGTAAAACTTGAGATACGATCAAAACATTAAACAAAGATCAATCTGTTCTACCCGATATAAAACAGATCTGTAACGCTGCAAAGAAACTCGTGTATCTCAAAAACTACAGATCCGAAGCTCGTGACAATTTCACAGATGATAGATAATTGAGTTGTGAAGACAACCCAAAAAGAATCACGTCAATCGGATCTGTAAAACTCGAGTTATGAATGAAACACCGAAGCAACGTCGGTCTGTCCAGAAACTCGGCGAGAAAGACTTGATGAAAAACAAGTCGGACGAACAAGGCACAAAAGCTCCTCGAAACTATGAACTTTATTCAATAGAAACACAAGAGGAACAGCCCAAAGTCATGCACCCACGAGACTTGGCCCCCCTTGCTTATATAACCAGCCCTAAGGCCAACTCAACTCAAACTAGGACTCCTACTCCTACTTGGATTCAAACTGTAACTTTCCAATACTGCTCAAGACTCTTCTATACGCAGATAGAAGCAATCTTAAGACTTCCAAACACCTTAGGAACGTCCCAAACATTCCTAAAACAACTCAAATTCGTGACCCACACGAAATCCTATCATAACCAACTCAAAACTTTCCATATTTGAGTCAAACACGACTCAGCCGCAGCCTGAGTCCATAACCTAGTCGGTTCAACCTTTCCGACCAATTCTTTACGTCCACATCTCTTTATCACGCCTTGGAACAATGTTGCCACGTCCATGCACTCCTTGCACACGTGCAAACACCTTCCAACGACGTACACACAACCTTCATATGCACTGCCCTTGATCCAAACATGCTGCGCGACCTCCCGATCAACTCAACCACAGCTCCTCCCGAACTTGGTTGTTGGAATCTCATCTCTTCCCTGAGACTAGTCCAAGGATCCCGTCACCAGCCATGTCTTGAACTCAAGCAACACCTGCACATGAATAAACAACCAATTTTTCCGAGCACAAGTCCTCGACTTGACTCACGTTAGTTCGAAAACCACAACACCTTACATGAGCACGTCACATAAGCATGTTGCAAACCATATCAAATAATAACAGCCATAACCACCAAAACACACCAAAAACTTAGCAAATTAATACTAAGCAAACCTTCCCATAAATCAAGTTTGAAACATTGCGAGTTAAAAGCAAAAACAAGACGCTGCAGTTCTACGAGTTGAACTTCACGGGAGCTCCCTAAAAACAAGCTCCAGACCACACAGAAGCTCTCCGGACCTTGTCAACACTTGGCGGTCCTAACAAAGAACTTGTCGGACCTTGCCACAGAAGAATGTTTTGGCAATATTCAAAACTTTGAATGTTAATGCTAACTTTTATCCTAATTGCCAATGTATTCAGCACACATAGGTCTCACAATCTCCCCCTTGATGAATGCATTGGCAACACCAATTAAAATCCGAACATTGGCTTATGAAAAGTTTTGAAAAGCTTTGAAAACTCATTTCTCCCCCTTTATTAATTTCTCCCCATTTTTTAAAATCAGAGAAGGAAGAAAGTGTATAACATATGCAAAGTGTAAAAAATCTCTCCTTATACATATTTCTTCCCCTTTGACAATGTATTCAGCAAGGTTCAAAGGAGAAATTTTTAATTGTTATGAGCATATTATAACATATACATACAAAACAAAGCTCATCCAAGTCATACTATCAGGTTACTTACACTATCACATCAATGATATACATAAAGTAGTGTAAGCCATGCTAGAGATCAAATGTATTTTTCAGATTAAGCAAGTCATGATCTCCCTTACTCAACTATTTCAAAACCTGAAAACATGACACTTTGTTGCTGCATTTTTATTATTCATAATCATTTAAGGCACAAAGTTGATCATATGATATTTGCAAGAGATCATATGCCGCATCAGCCTTATTCTAACCAACCAAGCCAGTCCTATGTCATTTGACAATCAGAAGCTTAAGGACATGGTTTTAGTCATACACAATTCCTTCCAAGTTCATATCTTAGTGCAATGATAAGCAATCTCAAAAGAAGAAGTGCGATGCATGCATATTCTCTTGATCTTTTCTCAATTTTTTATTTGAAAACTTAACATGTGAGCTGATCACTTGATTAATTTTTTATGATTAAAAGCACTTGTGAGCACGCAACAAGTTCAAAACAGCAAGAAAGTTCGATCATGACCAGATTTAGTGTAAGTAATTATTCCAATTACTAGTCATGGCAAAAACTACAAAATGTATAACATGAGTAATGTAGTAAGAACTTTCAGCCTGTAAAATCACAAAGTCATATATGTATGAAATACTATGCTCATATTATTTTAGTTTCAGATTCATACATAGACTTTCAAAGTTTCAAAAACTCCCCCTCAATCATGAGGATGCATAACCCCTATTTCACTACGAATGAAACAAAAACGAGTGAAATCCAAAGGTTTTGTAAAAATATCAGCCAATTGTTGTTCGGTATCGACATGGTGAAGCACAATGTTTCCTTTTTCAACATTATCACGAAGAAAGTGATACCTAATGTCAATGTGCTTAGTTCTAGAGTGTTTCACGGGGTTTCTAGCAACACAAATTGCACTAGTGTTATCACAAAACAGTGGAACACTATCTAAATCAACCCCATAGTCCTTAAGTGTTTGAACAATCCAAAGAATTTGTGAGCAAGCGCTAGCCGCAGCTACATATTCAGATTCGGCCGTGGATTGTGCAACTGAACTTTGTTTTCTAGAGGACCAATCAACAAGTGAATTACCAAGAAAATGACAAGCACCCGAAGTACTTTTCCTATCAATCCTACAACCCCCAAAATCAGCATCCGAAAAAGCTTTCAAAGAAACGGTTGAGGAAGAAGGAAGAAAAATGCCAAATTCTTGAGTTCCATGTAGGTACCTGAGAATCCTTTTGATGGCTTGGCGATGTGAAGCACGTGGAGAAGCTTGAGAACGTGCACAAAGACATATGCTGAATTGTATGTCAGGTCTTGACGCCGTGAGATAGAAAAGTGATCCAATCATACTTCTGTATTCTATTTTATCGACCGGGTCACCATCTTCGTCAAGTTCAAGTGTTGTTGCTGTTCCTGTCGGTACCCGCGATATGGGGTACCCCCGCACACAGGGGAAAATGCATAAGGATCTCGCCCTTCTCCGCAGGGAAAGCTCCGAAGGCGCCACGTGTCCAGTGGGGCCAGACCTCCCTCTCCTCAGAGGAGAGCTCCGGGCTCGCCACGTGGCCTACAGCAGCCAGACCTCCCCCCTCCGTGGGGAGAGCTCCGAAGGCGCCACGCATCCGGCGGGGCCGGACCTCCCTCTCCTCAGAGAGGAGCTCCGGGCCCGCCACGTGGCCGACGGGAGACGAACCTCCCCCTCCGCGGGGAGAGGTCCGAAGGCTCCACGTGTCCCACGGGGCCGGACCCCCCTCTCCTCTGAGGAGGGCTCCGGGCCCGCCACATGGCCGGCAGAACGGCGCTGCCTGCCCCAAGCTATAGGCAGCGGGCGCAAAGACGCCCCATACCTTGCCCGTACAAGGTATTCAAGGCCCGCGTCTTCCCAAGACGCGAAGACACGGAGCACGCCTCTGTTAGGTGCTGTTGCGCCCAGTCACATCACAGACTGGCGCCCAGTGTCAGAGCCTGCCAGCCAATAAATGCAGCGACAAGACATCCCATGCCGCCCGCGCCGTCATCAACCACTACGACTAGCATGCGGCATGGGCAGGGCTGCAAGACAGAGACTCAGAAGCCTTCGCCAGAGACAACTACCGGCATAACTGCAGATACGGTAGATGATAGACAATCTCCCTGGGACCACCTGTCGGGTCCTGGGCCCCCTTGTAAGCCACCCGAGTCTTGGACTATAAAAGACTCGGGTAGGCGACGATAGCAAGGGTTCGCACTCTGCAACTCATACGCTAGCCATTCACTCCCAAGCTGTAACTCACCCCCAAGCTCAGGACTCCGGCCCTGAGCAGCAAGCAATACAGCGAGCTCCATAGCTCGCCGTGGACGTAGGGTTTTACGCTCCGGCGGCCTGAACCACGTAAAACTCACTGTGTCAAGCTCTTACTAACTCGTCCATCCGCGCAAGCTCTCCGCAAGGGACTAGCCCCACCGAAAAAAGAACCTCCGCGGGCTGCCCAGTGCAGGCCCGGGGGAAGTGTCGACCGAACACTCTGACATTTGGCGCGCCAGGAAGGGGGACTTTTCCCCTTGCGCGACGAGTTTCCGCTGACGAAGATGACCAAGCTTCCTTCAGCGGCAAACTCTCCCCCTCCGTGTTCACGGCGAACCGTGACCAGTGGGGAGTACATGTCAACACACTCAGGACGGAGTGTGTCGGTACAAGCTGGGAGCCAGCAACCGGCTCTGGAAGCGCCGACCCCGGCAATGCAGGCTCCAACCAGCGTCAGGTCTTCAGTAGCGCTGAGCGTACCCGGTGGGGGTGCGCTAGCTGCAGCAAGAGCGCTACTGCGCAATCCACCTGCTGGGGACGCGCCTCAGGCAGCGACCCAGCAGTGGATCCGCGAGGTAGACCGTCTCGTCGTCGCCGCCGCAAACCCTCGACTTCAGCGGGGACGACGCTCTGGCCAACCGGCTGTGACGCTGATGCGCACGCCAATGGTTGACGAGCAGATGGTAGATTCCAGCTCCACCAGGCTCCAGTCGACGGATCTGAGGACAGAGCTGGAACGGTGTCACTTGGGTCAAGATGCCCGGGTATACCTCGAGCAACGCCGAGAAAGGCGTCGCAACCAAGAGGCTGGCGACAGCATGACGTCAGCCTCGACCCAGCCTGAAGAGCAGACTTTCACCACGCGATCTCTGCCCCAGGCTTGCACCATGCGGAACATGCCGCAGTCATATGTCCTGCAAACGGCGCCCCCGGCCTGTGGCACAACCTTGCCCATACCGGGGTACACTGTGCCCGGTGCGAACCGAGCGTTCGCGGCACCAATACCTGCACTGGGAGCCAGCAAGCGGCTCTGGCAGCGCCGACCCCGGCAATGCAGGCTCCAACCAGCGTCAGGTCTTCAGTAGCGCTGGGCGTACCCGGCGGGGGTGCGCCACCGCAGCAAGAGCGCTACTGCACAATCCGCCTGTTGGGGACGCGCCTCAGGCAGCGACCCAGCAGTGGATTCACGAGATAGACCGTCTCGTCGTCGCCTCCGCAAACCCTCGACTTCGGCGGGGACGACGCTCCGGCCAACCGGCTGTGTCGCTGATGCGCACACCAATGGTTGGCGAGCAGACGGCGGACTCCAGCTCCACCAGGCTTCCATCGACGGACCTGAGGGAAGAGCCGGAGTGATGCCACTTGGGCCAAGATGCCCGAGTGTTCTTCGAGCGACGTCGAGAAAGGCGTCGCAACCAAGAGGCTGGCGTCAGCATGACGCCGGCCTTGACCCAGCCTGAAGGGCAGATCTTCGCCATGCGAGCTCTGCCCCAGGCATACGCCGCGCAGCATATGCCACAAACATATGCCCCGCAAACGGCGTCCCCGGTCTAGGGAGCAGCCTTGCCCATACCGGGGTACACTGAGCCAGCGGCGAACCAAGCGTTCGCGGCACCAATACCTGCACTGGGAGCCAGCAGCCGGCTCTGGCAGCGCCGACCCCGGCAATGCAGGCTCCAACCAGCGTCAGGTCTTCAGTAGCGTTGGGCGTACCCGGTGGGGGTGCGCTAGCCGCAGCAAGAGTGCTACTGCACAATCCGCCTGCTGGGGATGCGCCTTAGGCAGCGACCCAGCAGTGGATTCGCGAGGTAGACCGTCTTGTCGTCGCCGCCGCAAACCCTTGACTTCGGCGGGGACGACGCTCTGGCCAACCGGCTGTGTCGCTGACGTGCACGCCGACGGTTGACGGACAGACGGCGGATTCCAGCTCCACCAGTCTTCCGTCGACGGACCTGAGGGCTGAGCTGGAACGATGCCACCTGGGCCAAGACGCCCGAGTGTTCCTCGAGCGGCGACGAGAAAGGCGTCGCAGCCAAGAGGCCGGCATCAGCATGACGACTGCCTCAACCCTGCCTGAGGCGCAGACTTTCGCCACGCGAACTCTGCCCCAGACATACGCCACACAGCATATGCCACAGCCATATGTCCTGCAAACGGCGCCCCCGGTCTATGGCGCAGCCTTGCCCGTACCGGGGTACACTGTGCCAGCGGCAAACCAAGCGTTCGCGGCACCAACGCCTGCAGCAACAGGGGCAGGATGTACGGCCCTGGAGCCCCACCTCCACTTCGCGAGGTGGCCGCGCAAGTTTCGGCCGCACCTGCCCGAGAAGTACGACGGCAGCGTCAACCCGGCTGGGTTCCTCCAGATCTACTCCACCGCCGTGCTTGCCGCAGGAGGGGATGAGGCCGTCATGGCCAAACTACTTCCCCGTCGCCTTGACTGGTCCAGCCCGGTCTTGGCTAATGAACCTCCCTTAGGGTTCCATAACTTCCTGGGGAGAGCTCTGCGAGAGCTCTGCCGGCAGTTCATCGCCAACTTCGGCAGCTTCTACACCCGTCCCGGCACGGAGCCTGACCTCCACGCCATCAAGCAACAACCTGGGGAGTCGCTGCGCTCCTTCATCCAGCGGTTCTCCCAGGTACGCAACACCATTCCGCATATTCAAAGTGCTTCTGTGGTGGCGGCACTTCGACAGTGTCCGGGACGAGAAGATGCTTGAGAGGCTTGCAACCAGAGAGGTCTGCGATGCCTCCGAGATCTTCAGCCTGGCGGACAAGTGCACCAGAGCAGCCGGAGGGCAGAGTTGGCACTCACTGCCAGCTTCCGAAGCCGGAAGACAGCCCGAAGACGGCGGAGTTCAAGCTGAGCTCCCGACCACGTCAGACAGCCAAGAGCCAAGCACTGGCTGACTTCGTGGCTGAGTGGACGCCAACGAAGGCTTACCGAGGGGGCCGCGAAGACGGTGAACCAAAGTACCAAGCTCCGGTCTTCACCGGGCCTCACTGGACGCTCTTCTTCGACGGCTCCTCGCGAAAGCAGGGGGCCGGTGCCGGTGTACTGCTCCTCATGCCATCAGGGGAGCAGTCTGGGTACATGGTGCGTCTCAATTCCAAGGCAACCAACAACTTGGCAGAGTATGAAGCACTCATCTTTGGCCTAAAAGACAGTCCTGTCTCTGGGCGCTCGCCAGTTGTTGGCGCAGGGCGACTCCCAGCTAGTTATCAAGCAAGTTAAGGGTGAATGCCCCTGCAATGACCCACAGCTAGCTGCTTATCTGCTCCACGTGCGGATGTTGGAGAAAGACTTCCTCGCCTTGGACCTGCGCCATGTACCGCGCGCTGGCACGGCCGCAGCTGATGACCTCTCAATGAAAGCCTCCATCAGAGCCCCTGCGCATGAAGGAGTCTTCGAGAGGACGTTGCTGCGGTCCACAGCCCAGCCCGCCGAGCCGGGCGAAGGGGGCTGAACCAGTGCCTCGAAGCTAGGCAGTCCCGGCGGCCCTGTATGCCGCCAAAGGATCGTAAGAGTCACTGGGGACTCCGTGCAACCCAGCGCTCAAGATCCAGAAGCTCAAGTAGTCCCGATGCATGGACCACGGAGGTCCGGGACTCCTTGAAGGACATCCTTCCTGATGAACGTGCATCCGTTGAACGGGTGGTGCGGATGGCTAAGTGCTACGCGCTGGTATCTTTACTGGCGTGGCGCCACGACATCCTATTGCGGTGCATAACCCAGGAGGAAGGCTGCGATTAGCTTGCAGTAGTCCAAGGAGGCGAGTGCTAGGAACGCTCATCGTCCCGCACGTTGGTCGGTTAAGCCACCCGGCATGGCTCCTACTGACCGAGAGCCACCTGGATGCCGTCAAACTGGTTAGGGATGCAATGCGTGCCAGGTTTACGCCAAGCAGACCCACACAACCGGTGCAGACGCGCACCCAAAGCCGTCGGGGGATACCTGCTCCTCCATGTCGAGGGCCAGCCGGACTTCCCAGGGCCGGGTCACGGGAACTACCCTTCCACATGGTATGCGGGGCCGAAGCCGTGCTTCCCCCTGAGATCGCCATGGGGGTCCCCCGTGTCCGGCGTACGACGAAGCCACGCATGACCCGCTCTGCGTGAAGACAGGCGCTCCGACGCCACCCCAGTAAGTTTACCATGCTTACTTAGGTGTTTATTTAAATTACGCATTAATTTATATGAACACCTCCCCACGCTCTAGACAGTGAGCATCCATTGTACACTCGGTTCCTCTTTCCTGCTCTCATGCATAGTTGATATTTGCCGTCCTGCCGAAGGCGGTAGTGCTTGGGGTACCTGCAAGAGGCCCGGTGGCCTTTTGGATCTCCCCTGTAAGGGTACTGTACCGCCAGTTGGTCTCCTCCGAGAAAAGACCTACGCTAGATCGGGGGGTCAGGAGCCTTGCTTTGCCCAGGTCTTGCACCCAACGCATGCGCACTCTGCCCCCCGGCGCTACGGTCTGAGTACCAGGGGGCCGGGCGGTTACACCCTGACTGTGGCTGGGGCCAGACCTCCGGGACCAAGTGCACTGGATTACCCAAGCCCCGTATTCTGGCCTGGGACAGTAAGCCAAATGAGACTAAGGGACAGGAAAGGGGGGACCACTGAGCAGTTCCGGACCTCCGCCCCCACAGCTGGGCCGAGCTCCGAGGCCAGCCCTCGCCCTCCTTTCAGAGGCGAGCGCTGATGCCGGACCTCACGCCCTTCGCTGGCTTGAGCTCCGATGACTTCCGGACTCTGCCTCCACAGCCATGCCGAGCTCGGAGGCCAGCCCTCGCCCTCCTTTCAGAGGCGAGCGCTGATACCGGACCTCACGCCCTTCGTTAGCCTGAGCTCCGATGACTTTCGGACTCCGCCCCCATAGCTGGGCCGAGCTCCGAGGCCAGCCCTCGCCCTCCTTTTAGAGGCGAGCGTTGGCGCCGGATCTCACTCCCTTCGCTGGCCTGAGCTCCGATGACTTCCGGACTCAGCCTCCACAGCTAGGCCGAGCTCCGAGGCCAGCCCTCGCCCTCCTTTCAGGGGCGAGCGTTGACGCCGGACCTCACGCCCTTCGCTGGCCGGAGCTCCGATGACTTCTAGACTCCGCCTCCACAACTAGGCCGAGCTCCGAGGCCAGCCCTCACCCTCCTTTCAGAGGCAAGCGCTGATGCCGGACCTCACACCCTTCGCTGGCCTGAGTTCCGATGACTTCCGGACTTCCGCCCCCACAGCTGGGCCGAGCTCCAATGCCAGCCCTTGCCCTCCTTTCAGAGGCGAGCCCTGATGCCGGACCTCACGCCCTTCGTGGACCTGAGCTCCGATGACTTCCGGACCTCCGCCCCCACAGCCGGGCCGAGCTCCGATGCCAGGCTTCACCCTCTCCTAAGAGGCTGAACTCCGAAGCCGTCAAGACCCTGCCTGCACAGGGAGTACTCAAGACAAGAAAGTGCGCGGGTAGGACAAGGCCTCACCTCGGGCTCGTTACCTCCCCCGAGGAGAGCCCGGGGGCCACTGTAAGTACCCGCGATATGGGGTACCCCCGCACAGAGGGGAAAATGCATAAGGATCTCGCTCTTCTCCGTAGGGAAAGCTCCAAAGGCGCCACGTGTCCAGTGAGGCCGGACCTCCCTCTCCTCATAGGAGAGCTCTGGGCTCGCCACGTGGCCTACAGCAGCCAGACCTCCCCCTCCGTGGGGAGAGCTCCGAAGGCGCCACGCATCCGGCGGGGCCGGACCTCCCTCTCCTCAGAGAGGAGCTCCGGGCCCGCCACGTGGCCGACGGGAGCCGAACCTCCCCCTCCGTGGGGAGAGGTCCGAAGGCTCCACGTGTCCCTCGGGGCCGGACCCCCCTCTCCTCTGAGGAGGGCTCCGGGCCCGCCACATGGCCAGCAGAACGGCGCTGCCTGCCCCGAGCTATAGGCAGCGGGCGCAAAGACGCCCAATATCTTGCCCGTACAAGGTATTCAAGGCCCGCGTCTTCCCAAGACGCGAAGACACGGAGCACGCCTCTGTCAGGTGCCGTTGCGCCTAGTCACATCACAGACCGGCGCGCAGTGTCAGAGCCTGCCAGCCAATAAACGCAGCGACAAGACATCCCATGCCGCCCGCGCCGTCATCAACCACTACGACTAGCATGCGGCATGGGCAGGGCTGCAAGACGGAGACTCAGAAGCCTTCGCCAGAGACAACTACAGGCATAACTGCAGATACGGTAGATGATAGACAATCTCCCCGGGACCACCTGTCGGGTCCCGGGCCCCCTTGTAAGCCACCCGAGTCTTGGACTATAAAAGACTCGGGTAGGCGACGATAGCAAGGGTTCGCACTCTGCAACTCATACGCTAGCCATTCACTGCCAAGCTGTAACTCACCCCCAAGCTCAGGACTCCGGCCCTGAGCAACAAGCAATACAGCGAGCTCCATAGCTCGCCGTGGACGTAGGGTTTTACGCTCCGGTGGCCTGAACCACGTAAAACTCACCGTGTCAAGCTCTTACTAACTCGTCCATCCGCGCAAGCTCTCCGCAAGGGACTAGCCTCACAGAAAAAAGAACCTCCGCGGGCTGCCCAGTGCAGGCCCGGGGGAAGTGTCGACCGAACACTTCGACAGTTCCCATTGGTGCCCGAAGAGGCTTGGATTTGTCCATGTTGAAGCGCTTAAGAAGGTCCTTTGTATACTTAGTTTGATGCACAAAAGTTCCTTCTTTTGTTTGCTTGATTTGCAGCCCCAAAAAGTATGTGAGTTCTCCCATCATACTCATCTCAAATTCTGAACTCATCATAGCTGAAAACTTGGACACGAGATCATGAGAAGCACAACCAAAGATAATATCATCCACATACACTTGAACGAATAATGAGTCATTGCCATGCTTAAGTATAAAAAGAGTTTTATCAACCTGGCCCATGGTAAACCCCTTTTCAAGTAAGAATGTTTTTAACCTATCATACCATGCTCTAGGGGCTTGTTTTAGACCGTACAAGGCTTTGGACAGTTTGTAAACATGATTAGGAAAATTTGGATTTTCAAAACCCGGTGGCTGCTTAACATAAACCTCCTCCTCTATGTAGCCATTAAGAAAAGCACTTTTAACATCCATTTGATATAACTTGAAACCTTTAGATGCAGCAAATGCTAATAAAATTCTTATAGCTTCTAATCTAGCAACAGGAGCAAATGTTTCATCAAAATCTAGACCTTCAATTTGAGTGAAACCTTGAGCAACCAACCTAGATTTATTCCTAACCACAACCCCATCCTCACTTTGCTTATTTTTAAATACCCATTGAGTTCCAATTAATGTGTGACCTTGAGGTGGAGGTACAAGTTTCCAAACATTATTTCTTTCAAAAATTTCTAACTCTTCTTGCATGGCATTAATCCAAGATTCATTAGTGAGTGCGTGTGATATATCCTTGGGTTCAAAAGAAGCAACAAAAGCAGAATGAGCATGAGAGTTTGGATCACAAAACCTGGACCGAGTGACTCATTCATGCAAGCTTCCAATGATTTGTTGTGGAGGATGACTTTTGAGTACTCGGAGGGGAGTAGACACTTCACAAGCACCTTCTTCTTCATGTTCGGACCTTTGATTAGGAGACCTTGTTGATTGAGGAAGGTCCGAACCAGCAGTAGTGACTGTTGGTGCTGGTTGTGGTGCAAAATCAGCAGCTTGATTGTTATTTACTTCCGAGTTTTCGGGCAGCAGCACCACTTCTTCATCTTCTTCAAAAAAAATACTCCCCCCCTGCGGATATGGATCCGGACCTGCAATATCGGAGCTAGTACTTGGGATAGCTTCATCAAAAGAAACCTCACAAGTCTCCACAATTTTGTTAGTGTCAAGTAAAAGCACACGGTAGCCTCTAGTATGAGATGGATAACCAAGAAACATGCCATCAACAGATCTAGCTTCAAATTTATCAAGATTACCATGTTTCTTAACAAAGCATTTGCAACCAAAAACCCTAAAGTGTGTAACACTAGGCCTATGTCCAAACCGGAGCTCATATGGGGTTTTTCCAAGCTTAGCACGCAAGAAAACATGATTTGAGACATAACAAGCGGTTGCAATTGCATCAGCCTAAAATTTTCCTAGGAGTTTGATATTCATCAAGCATAGTCCTAGCCATCTCAACTAAGGTCCTGTTCTTTCTTTCTACGACACCATTTTTGTGGTACATAGGGTGAAGAGTATTGATGATCTATTCCATTTTCAGCACAAAAGTGATCAAAGGATTGGTTTTTAAATTCAGTTCCGTTATCACTTCTAATTTCTTTTAATGATCCTGGATGATCAATAGATAATCTAAGAAATAAAGTTCTAAAATGACTAAAAGCTTCATTCTTAGATGCCATAAAATAAACCCAAGAATATCTGGAATAATCATCAACAATCACAAGCACATACCATTTACCTCCGAAGGATTGAACACGTGCCGGACCTACTGTGTCAAGGTGTAAAAGTTGTCCCGGTTCAGCTGTCATGGTCATTGTGAGAGGAGCATGTGAACCTGCAACAAACTTAGCATGTCTACAAGAAGAGCACACAATATCATTGTCCTTTTTAAGCTTCGGCAGCCCACGTATGCGATCGAGAGCACTAACACGAGTGAGATGATCAAAGCCTATGTGACCAAGTCTACGATGCCAAAAATATAGATCCTTTGTATCATTAGCAACTAGACACCGATGCTTAGAAGTTGACAAATCAAAATCAGCTTTAAAAACTCTTCCAAACCTAGACATGTTAAACAAAAGCTCACCTTTTGAATCTACAACCTTGCAGCAATTTTTAGCAAAGCTAACCTCTAGATTTTCATCTAGCAATTGTGAAACCGAAATCAAGTTGTATTTCAAATTTTTAACAAGTGCCACATCTTTCAAAGTGTAGAGATTGTTTACTCTAACCGAACCTTTAGCAATTATGGGAGTAGAAGAGTTATCGGTGAAAGTAACATTTTCTACACGTGACACAAAAGAGAGAGAGGAGAACCATTCTTTGTTACCGGTCATGTGGCGTGAGCAACCTGAATCCACAATCCAAATGTTCTCCTTCCTCAAACGTGAAACCTACACAGCAGCACAATACGTCGATGACTCAATACTGGGGTTAGTTAAAAGACTTTTAGGAATCCAGTACTGAGTCACACAACGTCCAGCAGGAATAACACGCGAAAGCTGAGAAGGTACAGGAGGTTTATGAGCCAAACATCGAAAATTTTTGTTCCCAACTACTGACTTAGAAGACGTGTTATATGTAGCATAAAAAACAGTAGGTCCGGGAGCAAGTTTTTGACTCATTACAGCAGGTTGCAAGCTCCGAACATTCGGTCTAGCAGATTTTGCTTGGTTGTTATGTGATCTAGCAAGTATTCTTTGTTTCTTATCGTGTTTAGCTAGTCTATAACAAAAATCCATGACATGACCATCTCTACCACAGTAGGTACAATGAAAAATAACCTTATTATCATGTCTAGATGAGCAAGCAACACGTTTATTAGAACCCGAATGGGACAGTACTCCTGCAGATTTGAAAATCACCTCTTTTTGTCTAGGAGCTGTTTGAATCAAACCGCTTCCTAATGACTTTACAACTTTAGGTGGGTGTGCCTTAGCATGAGCATGAGAATTAAAACCTAAACCAGTTTTATCATTACAAGACTTGGAAGAATTCAGCAGCAAGTTTAGGTTCTTATTTGCATTAGAAAACCGATCTAGTGTCCTATGCATGTCATCAAGTTTATTGGACAGATCAAAGCAGTTTTCACATGAAGTTTTTCCTTTTAGTTTGCAATTTTAACAATATTTAACTTCATGCACACGTAAAGCATTGTTCAAAATAGAAATCTCATTCATAGCATCATTTAGTTTCTTATTCAGATCATCACATGAAGAACAATGCAAATCAATTGTAGAACAACAAGCATCTTTCAAATTTTTATCATTAAGTGCAGCAAGCTCTTTGTTCTTTTCAATTTCAAGTTCAAGTTTATCAAGTGTAGATGCGTGTGCACTTCTTAAAGAGGATAATTGTTCATAAATCAAATCACATGAGGAACAAGAATCATCACTAGGAGTCAAAGTTTTTAAACGATTAATTTCAGATTCTAGTGATTCAATTTTAACAGCATTGTTCCTAAGTTTTTTATCCTTTTTCTTTAATATAACAGTGGCACGAGAAATAGCATCACACATCTCTTCGCAAGTGGGACATACCTCTTCATCGTCGCTGTTGTGTTCTGCCTCCTCGGAGCTTGAACTTGACTTGCTCGCCATGCAGCACATATTTGCCATAGCTTCTTCATCTTCATCACTACCGGTGTCCACATCACTTGAGCCGAAATCTTGAAGTGCAGAGATCATACTATGCACTATGTTGCACATTGATAAATCTTTCTTCTTCTTATTCTTTGCAAACGATTTCTTCATCCTTGTTTGCTTTTCTTCACGTGAAGTCGGACCTGAAAGGTTAGGGCACTCCATACGAAAATGTCCTATCTTACCACATTCAAAACATCGTTGAGGTCCGGAGCTTCCTCTCCTTCTAGTTCTCACATTTTCCAATGCTTTTGAGAACCGAGTAGAGATGAGTGCAAGCACCTCCTCTGGAAACTCTTCAATCTGTTCAAGGGTTAGAGAGGACAGCAAAGAGAGTGCGCCACTAGATGATGATTGACTAGAACTAGACATGTCACGTTGCGAAACAAATGCAATAGACTTGTTGGGGTTTTTACGTGAGATGATGTCAATTTCATGAGTTCTCAATTTAGAATAAAGCACGTCTAAAGTAAGAGAACTCATGACAGTAGATTCATGAATAGATGTAACTTTCATCTCCCAAATTGACATATCTAATGCTCCTAACAATTGTCTAGCATTTTCAGCATCTGAAAAGTTAACAATGACACTACGCAAGTTGCTGAGAATTTTATTAAAGCGAGCAAAAAGGTCGTCAATTGACTCACCGGGTTGCATCTCAAAACGCATGTATTCTTTCTTGAACATATCTTGCCTTACCTCCTTGATCATATTGGATCCTTCATGGTAGTCACAAAGAGCTTTCCAAACATCATATGCAGATCGGAGGTGTGCAACACGGTCGAAGTCGCTTTGAGTCAATCCTTAGATGATCAAGTTGCGAGCCTTGTTGTTGTTATCAACATCTCTCATGTTCGCAGCCGTAACTTGATCGTTGGGTGGTACATCGAAGTTCCGGTAGACCTTTTCCCATATGGCGAAGCCTTGCGCCTGTATGTAGGCCTCCATCCGCGCCTTCCAAACCTGAAAATCGATGCCATTGAACACACAAGGTTTTGCGGAGTACTTCTCCATGATGGTTAGTCAAAACACGTGCAAATCACAAAGATTAGAGCACCTTGGCTCTGATACCAATTGTAGGATCGAAGAACACGTGAAAAGCTACCAGAGGGGGGTGAATGGTAGATTAAAACTTTTCGCAGCGGAAACAACAAAAACACCTCAGCAAAAATCAATCGGTTAAAGTAACCGTGTGTGCAAGTGTTTTCAAACGTGTTCAACCATGAAAAATCAAGTAGAGAGGTAGAGAATCAAGTCACGGATCTAATGCAACAAGAATCACTTGAAAACACGAAGTAAAACTTGAGATACGATCAAAACATTAAACGAAGATCAATCTGTTCTACCCGATATAAAACAGATCTGCAACGCTGCAAAGAAACTCGTGTATCTCAAAAACTACAGATCCGAAGCTCGTGAAAATTTCACAGATGATAGATAATTGAGTTGTGAAGACAACCCAAAAAGAATCATGTCAATCGAATCTGTAAAACTCGAGTTATGAATGAAACTCCGAAGCAACGTCGGTCTGTCCAGAAACTCGGCGAGAAAGACTTGACGAAAAACAAGTCGGACGAACAAGGCACAAAAGCTCCTCGAAACTATGAACTTTATTCAATAGAAACACAAGAGGAACAGCCCAAAGTCGTGCACCCACGAGACTTGGCCCCCCTTGCTTATATAACCAGCCCTAAGGCCAACTCAACTCAAACTAGGACTCCTACTCCTACTTGGATTCAAACTGTAACTTTCCAATACTGCTCAAGACTCTTCTATACGCAGATAGAAGCAATCTTATAACTTCCAAACACCTTAGGAACGTCCCAAACATTCCTAAAACAACTCAAATTCGTGACCCACACGAAATCCTATCATAACCAACTCAAAACTTTCCATATTTGAGTCAAACACGACTCAGCCGCAGCCTGAGTCCATAACCTAGTCGGTTGAACCTTTCCGACCAATTCTTTACGTCCACATCTCTTCATCATGCCTTGGAACAATATTGCCACGTACATGCACTCCTTGCACACGTGCAAACACCTTCCAACGACGTACACGCAAACTTCATATGCACTGCCCTTGATCCAAACATGCTGCGCGACCTCCCGATCAACTCAACCACAGCTCCTCCCGAACTTGGTTGTTGGAACCTCATCTCCTCCTGAGACTAGTCCAAGGATCCCGTCACCAGCCATGTCTTGAACTCAAGCAACACCTGCACATGAATAAACAACCAATTCTTCCGAGCACAAGTCCTCGACTTGACTCACGTTAGTTCAAAAACCACAACACCTTACATGAGCACGTCACATAAGCATGTTGCAAACCATATCAAATGATAACAGCCATAACCACCAAAACACACCAAAAACTTAGCAAATCAATACTAAGCAAACCTTCCCATAAATCAAGTTTGAAACATTGCGAGTTAAAAGCAAAAACAAGACGTTGCAGTTCTACGAGTTGAACTTCACGGGAGCTCCCTAAAAACAAGCTCCGGACCACACAGAAGCTCTCCGGACCTTGCCAACACTTGGTGGACCTAACAAAGAACTTGTCGGACCTTGCCACAGAAGAATGTTTTGGCAATATTCAAAACTTTGAATGTTAATGCTAACTTTTATCCTAATTGCCAATGTATTCAGCACACATAGGTCTCACAGTGTATCGTGGAGGAAGGCATTCTTGATGTCCAACTGGTGGACGGGCCAGCGAGAGAGCCAGCGACAGAACGGTACGAACCTTCGCAGGCTTCACCACCGTGCTGAAGGTCTCGTCGTAGTCGACTCTAGGATGCTAAGTGAAGCCCCGAAGTACACACCGAATCTTGTACCTCTCCAAGGCACCGTCCGCCTTCTTCTTATGTGTAAATACCCACTTGCTTGTGACAACATTGCCACGACCGGGGCGGGGAACCAGGTCCCAGGTCCGGTTGGCAAGCAGGGCCTCTTACTCTTCCTCCATAGCGCGACGCCACCAGCATTTGGAGTGGTATGGTATGACGCTCCGGAGTCAGCTATCCAGTCGGCACCTGGTGGAGTAAGATGCATGGTGTTGAAGGAGGAGACCATCGACTGTCAATCCCACGTCGAGTGTGGCTCCTAGAGAGGGGCCGACGGCTCTGAGTACCCGACAGGATAGTCGGTGCCACCGTAAGTCGACTGTCTGCCAGAAGGGTACTCAGGCCCACCGTAGGCCTGAGTCGGAGGCCCAACAACACTGTAGGCTGGTCCACTGTAGCCTGGGGTGGCTACGAACGTCGGCTGGGGGCGTGGTGGTCGTGGAGGCTGAGAACCCGGAGACGGCCTAGACCACATGTAGATCTGGCCAGTCCACGGGTTGTAGGGTGTGGGCCAGGGTGCACCTCCCTGGCCGGTACCACCACTACCACTAGTAGTCGGAGTAGTGGATGTAGGATTGTCGCCCGCACTGCAACTACCATCACGGCTGCTGCATTTTCCTCGGCGATGACGATTACCACCCCAAGAGCTGGATGGGGTGCCTGGGGTGGTAGGTGGTCGCGACGATGGTCCACCAGCTGCTGACGAAGGTGGACGAGGGGACTGCCCAGAGCCATAAAAGGTTGTGGTAGGTCTAGAGCCAGTAGAGCCTCTTGCAGTAATCTCCTCAAGCTCAAGGTCATACCTGAATGTAGCCTAGAGGGGGGTGAATAGGCTTTTCGATTCTTTGGTAATCCCTGAAACACTTAATAGATTTATCAAATACAG
The DNA here is from genome assembly GCA_030760725.1 of Neostapfia colusana. NCBI lineage: Eukaryota > Viridiplantae > Streptophyta > Magnoliopsida > Poales > Poaceae > Neostapfia > Neostapfia colusana. Next base: position 112,361,790 of record JASWHV010000001.1, read on the forward strand.
GAAAATCGGACTAGTCCGGTACTGTGCGGACTAGTCCGGTATGCTTGGACTAAAAAGATCAAGGTTGATCAATATTTTCACTTCTAGTACCCTATGCGCGGAAATTAATTGGGAGCTTAGATGTATTACAACAGTGAAACAATGAATGACAGAGATCAACTTTAGTTTCAATATTTCAACGTGAATTACACAAGATTAAGTAAACCCTAGAATATGATGAACAATAAAACACAAGAGCAACAGACAAGATTTTCCCAAGGTTTGATTCCACGAAGGAAATCTACGTCCCCGTTGAGGAGTCCACGAAGGACCGGGTCTTCACCAACCCTACCCTCGTCGAATCGCCACGGAGGCTGATTCTCTTCCACTAATCACAAAGGGCAAATAAATCATTCAAGGGGCCTTCTCACAAGTTGAGGGCTCCCCAAGAATTACAATGAATGAATACCACCAAGCACACTCAAAAGATGTACAATAAATGAACAAGAGTGTGCGAGAGATCAAACCCAAGAGCTCAAGATGTGTAGAACAAGTCTATCCTTTGATCAATTGCTAATCCTCAGAGATTTGATCCTTTTAGGGTTAGAATGTGTGGAGAGATGTGAATTTTGGGCTCTTGGAAGGTGTGACGTTGCAGGGGGTCGAGAGAGGTTGTAGTATGGCCGTACACCTCTATTTATACTAGGGTTTCCAAAGGTTACCGTTAGGGTTTGCGATGTCCGGACTAGTCCATGGTGGACTCTAGTCCAGTGTGCGGCGTGTGGAAAACCATAAGTGTTGTGAGATACCGGACTAGTCCGTAAGAGTGCGGACTAGTCCGTTGTCTACTCAGAGACAAATCGGACTAGTCCGGTCCATATCGGACTAGTCCATTTTCTAGTCAGAGAGAAATCGGACTAGTCCAGTTGATATCGGACTAGTCCGCACATGCTGATTTTGTGCAGTTAGTATGATTTATTTCACTTGAGCTCTTGGGGTGTGTTTCTCCAACACACTCCATACTAAGTAATCTAATCTTTTCAGCTCCTGAGCTCTTATCATTTTAGATCCTCATTCTCCTTTCTTTTTGCGCTTCTTCCTAATTTCTTTAAAAACCCGCGCTCATCTCAACGATTTTGTTAGGGTCTCATTTGTTTGTCATAAATCAACCAAAACCCACAAGGGATGCCTAGAAGCACTTTCAATCTCCCCCTTTTTGGTGATTGATGACAACCAATTGAGATCACACAAATATTATAAAAAAATTAATATTTTCATAAAGTGTGCACATATGAGCTTTGAGCAAAATAGGCAATGTAGACATAAGACATATGTGCACTCTTTATGGTGGGGTGCAAAACTATGTGTATGAGCAATAATTTTGATGTGAATATCATAATAAGCATAATCATAATATCATCAAGAGTCTCAAGCCTACATAGTTGTTCTAAACATACACCATTAATCATAAGCATAACATAGTCATCATTTCACAGCACATGTCCAAAAGCATAATGATAACATAAGTCTTACAAAAGCCCACTTCTTAAACTAGGACACACAAAGAAGAACCTACGACCTAAGACTCCCCCTCAATCTCTCCCCATTTGGCATCAAGGCACAAAAAAGAAGGAGAGGAGGGATCTACTTGTCGTCGCCGGCTCACTCCTCGCTGTCGGTCCTTTCTTCGTCTTCATCATCAGGCTGAGGAGGAGGAGGAGGAGAACCACTCATCGTGCCCCGGGAGCCAAAGTAGGCATGCTTTGATGGGGAGAGAGGAGGAAGCTCTATGAAGTCAGATGCGGAGTCCTCTAAGGTGACTGGGGATCCAATGGGCTCAATCTCCAATTTTTGGCATATTGCTTTGACATTGGCCTTCATGTATCTCATTTCTTCTTTTCTTGCCTTGTTCATCTTATGAAGCTTCACCTCAGTTTTGTGGCAAGAACCAAAGATAGCAGCCAAATACTTCATAATCCCACTAGGGGACCCTTTGTGAGGAGGGGCCCTAGTCTTGGATGAAGGCCTTGCATCTTCTTGAGCTCTCTCTGGATGTTCTTCAGGTGAGGCAGGTGAGGGAGAAGCTGGGAGAGAGGCTTGAGGAGGCTTCTGAGGCCTTAGAGCAGTGTGCTTCAAATCCTTCACAAACTCAATTCCTGTGACTTTTTCAATCATGAACATCAAGTATGGTGCATAGCCACAGGAACGGTTCAGTGTGTAGGATATGTTCACCATGTCATTCCAAATGTAGTCGAAGATATCAAATTTTCCCTTCTTGCTGATTACTTTTATCAAGGTTCTCAAGTAACCTTGGACACTCCCGGCATCTCCATCCTTTGGAGCAATGATCTTCCAGAGCACTCTGTTGAGAACAATGAAGAAGGGCTTCATGTTCTTGGTTGAGGGAGGATTGTATGGGAGTCGAGTATCATATAGGAATTCCATCTTGTCCTTCTCCACAACACCAAGATTGTGAATCACAATCTCATTACTGCTGGTGTCCTCAAGGTGTAGTAGTCTGGCAAACTCAATATAGGAAATTGTGTACTTGGATCCATGTGTCATCCAAGTCACTCTCTCTTCTTCATCGTGGGCAAAGTGGCAAGTTGCAAAGAACTAGGTGATGATCTGTATCTCTGTATCCTCTATTACCTCCTCAAAGGCTTCACAACTCTTCCTTTCAAAATATGTCCAGTCGATCTATTAGCTGCGGACCACTGGAGTCTGGAGGTACACTGAACTGTAGTAGCCCGAGTGAAAGTTGCTCCAAAATCTCTTGTCAGCTGCCTTTTTGCCAGTGCTATAGGCGTCAATCTTCCTCGGCTTCCATGCCACATCACTCCCCTTGCCATTGAACTTCTCCTCCGAGGGATCCCTATTCCCCTGTCTTGGAGATGTCATCTTAAGGGGACCAATCGGGCCGGAAACAAGTCCCTTTCCCTTGCCCTTGGTTTGGCGTTGAGCCGCCTAGCTAGAACCAGCCATATTTGCTTTTGAAGCTGGTCTCTTGACTGTAACCTTTCGACGCACCCTAGGTGGGGTGGGCAAAGGCTCGGCAGCACACTCTTGTCTCTTGTTGGAGCGAGACTCCAGAATACAAGACATCACATCTTGATCCATCTCGGCTTTAAAGTCGGAGATATTCTCATTCGATCCCGGCATGATTCTGACAAGGAAGATATAAAGGATATGAATAAGCAAGGATGACAAGTGATTGCATTGAATTGATATAAGCTAAGGTTTTGATCAGGGCATACCAAACTTGTCCGGTGTTTAGGGTCGGACTAGTCCGGAGTACCGTACTTGTCCGCCCTAAGAACGGACTAGTCCGTTATGAGGCTGCTCAAACCCTAACTTATCAAAATTTGAGGTTATTCAATGCAAATATGATATAGGGTACATGGGATACATCAATAGACCATGTATTGACTCGAGGAGCTAAGCTAATTGAACAAAAACAAGGAAAATCGAAGGTTCTAGGGTTTGGAGAGAATATACCAAATCCTTCAATTCGAGGCGTTGAAGGAGTTCTTGATGCGGACGAGTCTGGGGTCTTCAATCCCCTTGCAGTGGAGATCGATTCCCACGGAGATTTGGGTGGATTTGATGGAGAACTTGCAAATCCACCTTGGGAGAACTTGAGTGAGGAGAGAGAACGTGGGAGGAGTTTGAGGTTGAAGGATATTAGGTATGAGCCGGCCCTAGGGTTATGGAGTCGAAATATCGGACTAGTCCGGGGTGACCACGGACTAGTCCATGGTCCCTTGTAAAGAAAAGTACAAAACACTTATATATATGTATTCAATGGTTCCTAATAAGGAATAGGGGACAAAGACACATAGATATTATTGATGAATATGATCAGTAAACATACAACAATCAAGCTCTGACCATAATTCATCAAGATCAAATAATTAACATAGTTTTTAGGAGAAAAATAGAGAGAGATGATTTTTCAACACAATTAACATGATTTTGAGGATGGCATACAGGTATGCAAGTTTTCAAGCCACGTTCCGAGCATCAAGGATATTTAGTTCATTTCGGAGCCCACAAAAGCGTTTTTCATTAAGTGGCTTGGTAAAGATATCGGCTAGTTATTTTTCAGTGTTGACATGGGAAATGGCTATGTCTCCTTTCATTGAGTGATCTCTCAAAAAATGATGTCGGATATCTATGTGTTTGGTTCTAGAGTGCTCAACAGGGTTATGGGCAATTTTAATTGCACTCTAATTGTCAAAAAAGGAGTGGAATACGGCTCATATTGTAACTGTAATCCCTTAGATTTTGTCGCATCCAAAGGAGTTGTGCACAACAACTCCCGGCTGCAACATACTCCGCTTCAGCCGTGGATAAGGCAATTGAATTTTATTTCTTGGAGGACCAAGAAACTAAGGATCTACCTAGGAATTGGCAAGTACCGGAAGTACTTTTTCTATCTACCTTGCATCCGGCATAATCTGCATCGGAGTATCCAATGAGATTGAATTTTGAACCTTTGGGATACCAAAGGCCTAGGTTGGGTGTATGAACTAACTATCTCAAGATCCTTTTAATAGATGTCAAATGACATTCCTTAGGATTGGCTTGAAACCTTGCACACAAACATACACTCAACATGATATCAGGCCTAGATGCACATAAATAAAGTAAGGAGCCAATCATGGAACGATATACCTTTTGACCCACATTTGGTTCGTCTTCATTGAGATCCAAGTGTCCATTTGTCGTCATGGGAGTCTTTATGGGCTTTGCTTTGTCCATTCCAAACTTCTTGAGAATGTCTTGAGTGTACTTTGTTTGGCTTATGAACGTCCCATACTTTTGTTGCTTCACTTGGAATCCCAAAAAGTACCTCAATTCTCCCATCATGGACATCTCGAATCTATCTGTCATAATCTTACTAAATTCTTGACAAAAGGATTTGTTAGTTGAACCAAATATAATATCGTCAACATAGATTTGGCAAATAAAGAGATCATCATCAAAGTGTTTAGTAAACAAAGTGTAATCAGCTTTTCCAATCTTGAAGTCATTTTTTATCAAAAAATCTCTAAGGCACTCATACCAAGCTCTAGGAGCTTGTTTGAGGCCATAGAGAGCCTTACATAGTTTGAACACATAGTTGGGGTACTCTTGATCTTCAAAATTGGGTGGTTGCTCCACGTACACCTCCTCCTTGATCGGTCCGTTGAGAAAGACGCTTTTCACGTCCATTTGATAAAGCTTGAAATCATGGTGAGTAGCATATGCATGTAATATACGAATCGAGTCAAGCCTAGCTACGGGAGCAAAAGTCTCATCAAAATCCAAACCTTTGACTTGTGAGTACCCTTTTGTGACAAGTCGTGCCTTTTTCCTTGTTACCACTCCATGTTCGTCTTGCTTCTTGCGGAAGACCCATTTAGTGTCGACGACGTTGGACTTGGGTCTTTCAACAAGCTCCCACACTTCGTTCCTTTTGAAGTTGTTCAATTCTTCTTGCATCGCCATCACCCAATCCGGATCTTTTAATGCATCCTCAACCCTGTATGGTTCCAAAGAAGATACAAAAGAATAGTGTTCACAAAAATTAGCTATGCGAGATCGAGTTATTACTCCCTTTTGGATGTCATCGATTATGTTGTTGACGGGGTGATCTCTTTGGATGCTTTGGTGTACTCTTGGATGTGGCACTTGTGGTCTTGAATCTTCATTATCATCTTCTTCTCCCCCTGGATAGTTGCCCTCATTGATGTTTTGATCTTCTTGATTTTCTTGAGGTTTATCTTGTATGGAAGCTCCCCCTTGATCATTTTCCTCCACCTGTGGTTCATTTTCTTCATTCGCATTTGAAGGTAGCACTTGTGGTCAAACATCGCCCAATGCCATTCTTCTCAATGCTTGACATGGAGCTTCTTCTTGATCTAGCACACATTAATCAACTTGCTCTTCTTGAGAGCCGTTAGTTTCATCGAACACTACGTCACGTGCTACTTCAACAAGTCCGGAGGTTTTGTTGAAGACACGATAAGCGTAGGAGTTTGAATCATAGCCAAGTAAGAAACCTTCATCGGACTTCGAAGAAAACTTCGAAGCCCTTGGCTTCTTGTTTAAAATATAACATTTTGAACCAAAAACTCAAAAATATGAAATATTCGGCTTGTTACCCGTGAGTAGTTCATATGAAGTTTTCTTGAGCAACCGATGAAGATATAGTCGGTTTATGGCATGACAAGCGGTGTTAACCGTTTCAGCCCAAAATCTGTCCGAAGTCTTGTATTCATCGAGCATTGTCCTCGTCATCTCAATGAGAGTTCTTTTCTTCCTTTTGGCTAATACGTTTTGTTGAGGAGTATATGGTGCTGAAAATTCGTGCTTTATCCCTTCTTCGTCTAGATACTCCTCAACTTGGGTGTTCTTGAATTATGTCCCATTGTCACTTCGTATGTTCTTGATCTTCAATAAGAATTCATTTTGGGCACGCTTGATGAACATCTTGAGGGTTCCTTGAGTTTCTGTCTTATCATGCAAAAAGAAAACCCACGTGAAGCGTGAAAAATCATCAATAATGACTAGACCGTATTTATTATCGCTGATGCTTATGTAAGCAATTGGACCGAATAGATCCATGTGGAGGAGCTCAAGCGGTCTTGTTGTAGTCATGACATTCTCCGCGGGATTGGGTGCTCCTACTTGCTTCCCTACTTGGCACGCTCTACAAGGCCTGTCTTTCTCAAAAACAACATCCTTTAAACCTCGGATGTGATCGCCTTTAAGGAGTTTTTGAACATTCCTCATACCAACATGTGCTAGCCGTCTATGCCACAGCCAACCCATGTTGGTCTTTGCAATCAAGCATGTGTCAATTTCGGCTTTATCTTTGTTGAAGTCAACTAGATAAAGTTTTCCCTTTAACACACCCTTGAATGCAATTGAGTTATCACTCCTTCTAGAGACATTCACACCCTCATTAGTGAATAAACAATTATAACCCTTGTCATATAATTGAGATATGGACAAAAGGTTATAATCCAAGGAGTCAACGTGTAAAACATGAGAGAGAGTATGTTGTGATGAAATTGCAATTTTACCGGTACCAAGCACTCTTCCTTGACTATTATCACCAAAGTAAATGCCTTCGCTTGGATCTTCATTTTCTTCATATTCTATGAACATTCTTCTTTCTCCAGTCATGTGATTGGTGCATCCACTATCTAGCACCCATTTTGCTCCACCGGATGAATAAGTCTTTCTTTTACCTTCCTTTGCCATTAGACAAGTGTTGTCGGTGTCCTTCCATGCGCCCATGGTTGGGAAGAGAGTGGATTTCTTGGTAGTCTTCTTTATGGCTATGGTGGCCATCTCCTCTTCTTCTTCGGATGAGGATTCATCATTGGAGTCCCACTCCTTCCCTAGATGCGCTTGGCCATATTGCTTCTTCTTCTTGAACATTTTCTTGGTTGAGGCTTGTTGTCTTTAGTCTTCCTCTTATTTTCTTCATATGGATAATCTACTATGAAGTGATCATATTCTCCGCAGTTGTAGCACGCCCGTCTCATCTTGGGTCTTTGTTTGTCCCTTTGTCTTCCTTCGTTTGAGCTGCTACCCTTTCTTCTTCTCATCATTTTCTTGAACTTCTTCATGAACAAGATCATGTCTTCTTCATCGATATCACTACTTTCATCATCACTGTCGTCTTCTCCATTAGCTTCTCGAGCTTCTTTTGATACTGGTTTATAAGTTGACTTCAAAGCAACTCCTTTCTTCTTTGCCGAGGTGAGATCGGCAATTTCCTTGACATGCTTGGCTTGCTTCTCCATCATTTCAAAGTTGATGATCTTGCCAAGAAGTTCATCTGGGATCATTTTCTGATACCCGGGGCTTTCTCTAATCATAGAGCAAAGTGTAATGGTCCCAAAAATGTGAATAAAAAGAAACATGAGTTTGCACAAATGTTGGTGTCATGTGTATGAAAAAGGGGATTGGTTCAAACTTTTTGCACATATGATAACACATGAGAGGTTGTTCTAAAACCAACATAGAATCATTTGCATGTTTGGACTCTAGGTGGATTAAGACCGCAGAGTTGAAGTACTCAAGTGCAATGGGAGGGTTTGAAAATCAGAATTTAAACTAAATGTTTCAACTCAAATTTCAAATGAGGGGAGGACACAATGGTAATTCAAACGGTTGTGTTCAAACTCTTGTTTGCAGCAGCTAACACAAGCATCAAATTGCATATTTGGATTACTTAGGTCCAAATTAGTGGGTAGGCAAAGTTTCGTTAATTTTTGAAATGGTTTGCTATCCATTTTCCAAAAAGGATTCAAATGTGCTAAGAATTCAAATATACATTTGAATTTGGAGGGAATTTGTCCAACTATCCAAATGCAGCTCAACTTTCAACAACAAACATTGGGATTAATTATTTGCCAAAATTTGGAGATCTTTTTAAGGGATAAGCAGGGACCCACTGGTGGGACCCACCTATCAGTGTTACACTAAGACTTACACAGTAACTCTCGGTTCCTCACAGCAGCGAGAAGCTGCCCACGGACGCCACCGAGACAAGCCGAAGCTCCCACTGTGCGCCACAGGGAAACACCGGAGCCACCTCCTCCTTGAATTTCCTTGAGCTGGCGACCTGTTTTCCCCCTTCCTTATCACCGCAGCGCATGCTTCGCTCCCTGTCTCCGCTCTCGCGCACAAGTGATGTCCACCGGCGCCGTTTCTGTCTTTCCCGTTGCAAACCGGCGTTGCCCTCCACTGCTTGAGTGATCCACGGCAAAAGTGAGCACCAACATGTGCTCTAGCTACCCACCTCGCTACTCCGCAGCGTTGTCACTATGGCCACAATTCGACGATCGCCGCCGAGAACCGAGGCCCACCGGTGGGAAACAGAGGTCGGCCTCCGTGGACAGCACACCACGGCCGTTTTCACCGTCCTTCCCCTACACGAAAAAGGTGCGCCTTAACCTCCATATTGTGTAGCTGTAACCCTTGTAGCAATTGATCGATCGAGCGTAGAGAATTCCCAAGATTCCCGAAAGCTAGTACATGCGGGTAGGGTTCGGTCTACCCCGAAATTCGGATTGCAAGGTCCACCCCAGCTCGGACGAGCTTGCACACAGCTTCTACACTTCCTAGCAGCCCTCCTCAACCAAGAATCGAGCGATATGATCCAGAAACGGCCGTGTTCTTGCCATTTTTTGGGCCGCCATGAAAAAACAGCTCGGGTCTCCATGGAGCCCGATGTTGCCGACCTTTTCACGAGGTTTGGCGGCCGTTTTCGACACCCTCAAGCTCCCACGGTGCTCTCCGATCAATTCCCGGCCGTATTGACGCGGTATAGCATATTTCTGACCATGCCGGAACCCTAGCGGTCACTGCCGCCGCCGCACACCACTTTCCGGTGATCCCCAGCCGTCGGTGACCCTACCAACCTGTTCTGCCGGCCGAGTTAGGGTGGGGCGGCGAGTTTGAGGTCAGGGGTGGCCGGGAGGGCTGTTCAGGTGACGCTCGCCGGAGGGCGCCGCCGCAACCTCTGTTTGACGCGAGGAAGAAGAAGGTCTGCTGGGTGGGACCCACTGGCAGACGTTTAAACATTTTGGGAATTTCAGTTTCCAGTTTGAACTTTGGAGAGCCACAACTTTGGGTAGGAGAGTCCAAAAATTGGGAAACGAATTTTGTTGGATTCCCCTAATAGAGTACTATCCAAATATGCAACCCAATTTGTATGAAACTCAATATTTAATTCTGGAAAATTCTTTAAAATTTTCAGCAAAAGAATTTTAGAGGGAGTTTGGCTAATCCAAAAATCCTCAAATCTTGCCAGAATAGTCTTTAGGGTGTTAGTGGACTCCTGTAAAAGGTTCAGCTCATTTGGAGTTGATTTGATCAGGGCAATTCAGATTTGAAGTTGCTGTGTTCAATTGAATACAGAAACATTTTCAGAGAATTTCCAAAACTTAGAAATTCAGTTCTGGGTAAATCTTAGCTCCAAAAATGCTAGGAAAATTCATGCAAGCTCTATGAACTATAATTGAAATTTTAGTTCACTAAGTTTGGCATAAACATGGGTGTTATCTCAGAATTAATTCTTCTTTGCTTAATTGCTTAGAAAATTGTTCTGAACAAACCACTCAATGAAAAGTGCTAATTTTTTGTCCAGAGGACTTTATTGTGACAAGGAACTCACATGAAAATTCTCAGCTCCATTGGAGCTCTAGATGACCCCTGTTCTGTTTAACCTCTTAAGGTGATCAATATAAAAGAGGGGGAAACCACTTAGCACTTAATCAGGTGCTTAGATCCAAATCCAAATCACTAGCACTAGTGTCATTTTAAATTCTTAAACAGGGTTCCAGTTTTTGAAACTTGTTATTAGAACTTGTAGCAAGGTCTTACAATTAAACATATGTGCATAATCATTACGTGTAGCATCTACGTGAAGAACTTGAAGTCATCGGAGTAGAGATCAAAGGAGGGAGGCAAGAGATCAAACCAAGTGGTCTTCACTAACTGAGTTATATATATTAGTACCCTGCAAAACAAAGGCCAGCCCCGGTTTGCATCAAAACTTACAAGTTTTTATTTGTATACACTTTATATTGTCTAGCATTTCGTTCTTGCATTAAGTCTAGATGGTATGAATCTCCAAATGCATGACCTAGAAAACCATGGAGTTTAACTGTAGAATAGGTTCTCTATTGATTATAACTGATGATCCCAAGTTAACAAAGTGGATTAAAAGAAGCAAAACTCGAGTGGGCAGTTTCCTACTCGTGCACCAGGATTAAGGGGGGATCAATCGGAAGAGTTGGGAATTGATACTCATAGTTGGGAGTGGAGACTGGGCAGTGGATGGAAGGCTCAAGGACGTGGTCCTGTGAACCTAGTCTATGTCTGCATCGATTAAGGCCCGTTCTCGTGTGCGTCCATGTGAGACAAGTTTGAGATGTGTACCGGATGCATACTGGCAATATGGGACCCAGGAAACTGATGTAACATGTTAACCTGGGTGTCGAGGCATACCTCACCGTCTGATGCCGATGCTGAAAGGATAGAGAAGTCAGCTCTACGAGGGTTTGCCGTAGAGAGACTTAATCCCAGTCGGTGGGACCGGTTCGACATTTGGGTGTCATGTGAAAGGTTGCCACGTACGACGTCAGTGATGGTTGCTGTGTGCAACATCGAGTACGGGCGTACGTGTCATGTCAGCCGGGTGTTTTTGATTGCAATCACCGTCGCTCGCGGTAGTGAGCATATTTGTACACTGAGTCGTGACGTAGTAATAAACGGGGAAACGTTTAATATGCTTCGTGAGTAATCCTCATAATGGAGATGAGGAACGATCAACACTTCACTAAATTTAATTTCCACCTTGGGCTAGTAGCGTCGAGGCAAAGCGTTTCTTGTTTGATTGTGGAGTCTCGACGGTAATAGCGCAAGGTCGGTATGAGTCTAGAATAGCTCACTGAATTTACTTTCACCTCGGGCAAGCAACATCGAGATAAAGCGTTTCTTGTTTGATTGTGGAGTCTCGATGTAAATTTACACTTTGTAAGCTTCCGCTTGATTTATGTAATATGATGCTTTATTATGTGTTCTGTTGGGTGCCGCATCGCATGGCACCACCCAATGCGATTCCCGGGCGAGGTGCTACGGTCCCGTGATCGGGACCGGGCCCTCACAGCGTGGTATCAGAGCCGCATTGGTAATAGCACACGGAATAAGGATCGTATTACGATAAAAACTTAGGATACGGTTAGGAAACGGTATTAGGCCCACATAAGGACTATAGTAGTATAGTTACTTAAAGTGGAAGAACTAACATACTTGTTATAATTCTGAATTTTGTTTTTGCAATGACGCACCTACGTTCAGGTAAGAACGGTAAGGAACACCAATGAAAGCGGTTCAATTTCGGTTAGCTCCCCTGATGAGGAATGTGGTTCAGGGAGAGGTCTCGCAGCTTGGTGTGAGACGTCAATATGAAACTCTTGAAGTCTTCATGTTCCTGAGTTCATATGAAACGCTGATCCCTAGCGTGCATTAGGCAAGTAAGTGGAGACCCCATCGTGTGGTCAGTAACGTGATAGTGTGGTCCTCTGGAAATAGCCCAGGAAGACATACGCAGTGCTTGCCATCGGCGTGCCCTACAGGGCAGTAGGTGATATCCGTTGGGTTGATAACATTTCCAACCGTGAAGTCCCATTCATGATATACTCAGGTTCCCCGTCGTTTGGTGTGAAAACGCGACAATGTACCTTGGTACGTGGCTTGACTCAAGGATGGCCCGTATGGAAATGATACGGGGCGTATGTTTTTAGTATGATATAGAACTGCCTGAAATGATAAAAACCTATGTGTGCATCATCATTGAGTGTTCTTCTGCAGGTACTAACCACGTACGTATCCCGTTTTGTACACGTATGCGAGTGACCGTCATAGTGCCACTGATAAAACGGATATGCCGGTATAATCCGGTTAGGATTTTATTTTTGTAAGGAACGTAGTACCGACATTGTTCTTACGGTGCATCGACACCGTACTATACTTAATAACCTCTTCCCTATGAAGAAATAATTCATGAACTAACTTTCAACTAAAAATGGAAGTTTGAAACAAGTATTAGTTACTGAACTCTTATTTTGAGCTAAGATTCAAATGAGAGAAGGGTTAGGTTTCAATGATTTCAAAAAAAGAGTGCTCTGTTTCTGGCAGGAATTCTTGCTGGACTTTGACAGAGCATAACTCTGAGTAGCTTTAACCAATTAAGGTGTATGATACATTTCTGGAAATCTTCTCAAGTGCTCTACAACTTTCTTGTAGACCTCCAGAGCAAAATCACATGTTAAGTTGGTGAAAAGTTCAGTTGAAGGCAAACTGTTCAGAACCAGTACAGCAACAAAAACCTCTTTGGACCTTTCTGTTTTTAAGCCATAACTTCCTGTAGAAAAATCCCTAAGGAGCCGGTGATACACCGTTGGAAAGGTTATGAGATATGAAACATTGTTGTAGTTCAAATTTGGTTCAGATTCATATTGTATCTGTGTATACAACTGCGATAAAGTCAGCCACATACAACGGAGATGCTGGCAAATTTTATCCAGAAATTCTGTCAACTTTGAGCAATCATAACTTTTGATCCAGAGATGATATGGAGGCATTTGAATACTTGTTGGAAAGATATTGAAGTTAACTTTAACTTTGATATGCAACTTGAGTTATGAAAGTGCTTTTAAACTGGATCAAAAGTCTGGTTTGTTTGAGGACCGATCAATCTGCTTTTAAATCCTTGCTGTTAGTACATCAGTTTGCGTTTAAATCATTTTGCTTACATGTTAAGATTTCATTATCAGTGTTTCACTACTTTGTTCATGGAATAAATCAAGTGATAGTGTTGAGCTGACAATGAACTCTTGCAATTGCAGAATGGTGCGATCTCGTTCCATGGGTGAGGTGGGTGGTTCCAGTGGTGGTGGTGGTGATAGCTCTCCACAGTGGGAGCAGCGAGCAACGCAACTGCAGCCGCCACCAGAACCTTCACCTACGGTCACAATGGCGGACATTCTTGCTGCCATGACGGGTTCAAGCTATGAGTGAACCGACTTGCTCCGCACCCGGGTGATGAATACATCCCGTCAAGGGGGATGTCAAGATGAAGACTTGCGCCAACCTCAACTGGATTCCTATGTTGAGTTCTTGGCAACTCAACCACCGGTTTTCATTGAAGCTGAGGATCCCCTGGTGGCGGATAGCTGGATCTGTACCATTGAGTCTAAGTTCAGGTTGCTCCAATGCACCGAACATCAGAAGGTTTTATACATGGCGCAACAACTTCACGGGTCCGCCAGTGCACGGTGGGAAAATCAAGTCGCCTACTTACCAGCTGGACATCATTTCACATGGATGGAATTCTGGAAGGCATGTCTTGCATATCACGTTCCTTCCGGAATAATTCAGCGAAAACTCAAGGAGTTTCTGGCCTTAAAACAAGGAGGAAGGGATGCATACGAGCATTCGCGAGTGTTCAACAAACTGGCATAGTATGCGCCTCAACATGTGAACACTGAGGCACAAAAGTGCGAATGGTTTTTCTGCAGCCTCAACCCCAAGTTAAAGGAAAGACTCGTCTTAGCTGATCGAAAGAACTTCAACAAATTGATGAGTGCTGCCATCATGGTTGAAGATGCTCAGCGAGAAGTTCAGGCTGAGAAAAGAAAGAACCGTATACCACCGGAGAGTAGCAGTAGTGCTCCTCATAAATACCGGGTAGTGGACAGTACTTTGAACTGTCAGCTATGCAGCCGGCTCGATGACTCCAGCAATATTCAGGTCGTTCGTCCCAATACTCTGAATTCGGACAGCTGCAACAACGGTATATGCAGCCACATTATTCTGTTCCTCAAGTGTTCTTGCCACAGCAGAATACAACTAGTATCCATACTCAGAGCAACCAGGAACCGGCTGAGAAATCGTGCTTCACGTGCGGGTATTTGGGTCACATCAGCAGGAAGTGTCCAGAAAGGATACGTCACAGAGAAACTACACCGGGGCAGGGTATAAATCAACCCCGTGCTAAGATTCAAGGAACAGCACCAAAATTCAGGTGCACTTATCATACAGCTCTAGAGGATGTGCCGGATGGGCACCTGTGCTAGCAGGGATGTTCACCCTCAATGGACTGCCCGTATTAATTTTATTTGACTCTGGAGCTACACACAATTTCATCAGCAGATTATTTGTGTGGAAAGCTGAGCTCTCCACCTCTACACCGAAAGATCACTACCTTATCCGCTCACCCGGAGGGAATATAGCCGCTAATGAAGTGGTGATAAAAGCACCCTTGTGCTTAGGTGGAAAATTATACCCCACGACCCTCATTGTGTTAGAGGGGCAGAAGATCGATGTGATTCTAGGAATGGCGTGGATGAACTACCACGGGTCTATTCTTGATATTGGTCCACAGATTGTTAGTTTGGACTCTCCGATCTACGGTCTCCAAACACTCATGCTTGAAGCCGTGGATTCTAAAAATCCAGTGGTGTACCACAGTGTGACCACGAAACTAGAGGATATTCCGGTGGTCCGTGAGTACCCCGATGTGTTTCCTGACGATCTTCCAGGGATGCCGCCTCAGAGGGATGTGTTATTCAAGATCGAGTTAGCACCAGGAACCACACCAATATCTCAGAGGCCGTACGAAATGTCTCCGAAGGAATTAGCTGAACTGAAAGAACAGCTAAAGGACTTAATGGATAAAGGGTTCATCCGACCAAGCTCATCGCCATGGGGCTGTTCAGCCCTCTTTGTGAAGAAAAAAGGATGAGTCACTTCGGTTATGTGTGGATTATCGTCCGCTGAATGCCGTGACGATCAAAAATAAATATCCATTGCCGTGGATCGATATATTATTTGATCAGGTTGTGGGTGCCAAAGTATTCTCCAAGATGGACTTACGGTCAGGTTATCATCAGATAAAAATCAGAGCGGAGGATATACCGAAGACGGCTTTCTCGACTAGATCGGGCTCTATGAGTATCTAGTCATGTCTTTCGGGCTAACAAATGCACCCGCACACTTCATGTATCTCATGAATTCTGTATTCATGCCAGAGTTGGATCAGTTCGTCGTGGTTTTCATCGACGACATTCTCATATACTCCAAATCAGAGGAGGAGCACACCAAACATCTCCACATTTTGCTCCAACGCTTACGGGAACATAAGATGTATGCAAAATTCAGCAAGTGTGAATTTTGGATCAGCAAAGTACCATTCTTAGGCCACATTATTTCAGCAGAGGGTGTGGCCGTGGATCCAACCAAAATTGAGCAAGTCTTGAAGTGGGAGTCTCCAACATCAGTTCATCAAATCCGCAGTTTTCTAGGACTAGCGGGTTATTACCGGAGGTTTATTCCCAGCTTCTCGAAGGTGGATAAACCAATGACAGAACTATTGAAGAAGAGCAGCAAGTATGTATGGACGGAAGCCTGTGAAGAGGCATTTCAAACTTTGAAGAAACATCTCACAACAGCACCGGTGTTAGCCCAACCGGATACAACAAAGCATTTGATGTTTATTGTGATGCCTCAGGCATTATACTTGGCTGCGTCTTAATGCAAGATAGATGCGTCATCGCGTATGGGTCTCGTCAACTCCGCAACCACGAGCAGCACTACCCCACTCATGACCTGGAACTCGCTGCGGTGGTGCTTGCGTTGAAGATGTGGAGGCACTACTTACACAGGAATTTAGTGCACCTCTACACCGACCATAAGAGCCTCAAGTATATATTCACTCAGAAGGATATCAATACGAGGCAGCGGAGATGGTTGGAACTAATCAAAGATTATGAGCTCGAGATCCATTACCATCCGGGCAAAGCTAACGTGGTGGCTGATGCACTCAGTCGTAAATCCCACGTGAATAACTTGTCAGTTGTTCCGGATGAGGATGAAGAACCAAGCTTGCGGGTGATTCCGTATATAAAAGTACCAAAAACGTGAATGCAAAGAAACGGATGATTGAACGTCATTGTGTTTCTGGTTCATGAAAAATGGGACTTACAAAAACTTTCTTACATGGGATGGTATACATGAGGTGCAACCACATGGGTTCTAGCACGCCTTTGAATGTGTTGGACCAAGGTGAAGTTAAACTCATGTGTAATCATACATGTGGATGAGAAAGAATAAAAATAAGGTCTTTAGACCCAAAGGCTCTGCTCAAATTGCCGCCAAACTTTTGTATGCACATGGAGCCTCATACAGTTGAAATTGAGGAGATTATGGTGGCAACTTTCTGATTTGAGGGTGAGCTAAATAGGGATGGATTATGATCATGTTGAGTTCATGCTGAATTCAAACATCTTGAGGCAAGGGAATGACTTGAGTTATGTCACATGAAATGATAAACTCAAACATGGACATATGGGAGAAGCTAAAATGTTCTTTAGCTCATACTGAACACATGTTAACCTAGGGAAGGATTTCACTCCCAAAAATCTAACTCATATGCACATTCTCTATGAGCAGAGGGGAGGGAAGTTTAAACCCCATTTTTGAACCCTTGCAAAGCATTCATGTTCAGATGGTCCAAAAGCATATATATGAGATGACCATTGCAGTCCTCAGGTATTGAAAAGCTTAAGTTCCAAAATGGAAGAGATTTTAAGCCCATATACCATTTGTTCAAAGCATTGTTTGAGATCACCTTCAAATTCAAATTTGAGGGGCATGGTCAAACTGAACTGGTGAGGTTCAACTTGGGACCAAGATTGATCAAGCATGGGCTAGGAGCAAACCAAAGTGTTTCACCCAAATTCAGATGGGTCATCACCAAAGAGGACTTAAATTTCAGTTTGAATTAAATGATTTACTTCAAGACAAAGAAGGCCTTTCCAAAAAGGAAATTCAAACTGTTGTTTGAAAATTTGTATTTGCAATGGCCAACTCAAGGATCAGAGGGCATATTTGAATTCCTCAGGTCCAAATTATGAGGGAGACAAATTTTGAGAAAATTTGGAGGTGCTTTGATATGTATATCAAGGGGACTTGTAAATTTCCTCTAAATTTGAATTCAAATTTGAAACTGAGGCAAAACTTGTCAAATTGTCAAATGGATTTTGAATCTGAGCGCCACATGATTGAACTTTGCATTGTACCAAAAATTGGAGATCTTTTGGGAGAAAGGAGCTGTGGGACCCACTTGTCATTGGGAGGAAACTTGCAACTGAAGGCAACCTGTTCTTCTGTTCAGACTTGAACCCGGGCAGCAGGACGTGCGCCACCGAGGGGAAGGAGCTGCCGCCACCTCCCAGCTGCTTTAGCAGCGCTGGAGAGTTGCTCGTGGGTCTCCTGCGTCCTCAGCGTGATCATCTTGCCTCCTTATCCGAAGCCTCGGTGCTTTGCCCTCCCTCTCACGCAGAAACCGAACAGAGCCACGCCTCCACCTGCTCCTCGTCTCCCGGCCAGTCCAGCGCCTCTCCGGCATGCTCAAGAGGCCACAGAGGTTCGCCATGAGGTATTGATCCTCATCCCGTCGCCCCCCTGTTCTTCCCAGCCGCCGGTTAGCCGGATTTCTCATTTTACCGCCGGAACACGTGAAGAACCAGCGCTGTCCAATTCTCTAAATTAGCTCGAACCGCTGGATCATCCCTCCTACAATTCAAACCACAGAAACTAGATGCCCTAGCGCCCTCCCATGCCAAGAACCAAAAAAAACCGATCATCACACGCCCCGGGCGACGAGAATTCGCCGCCGCGGCAAAAACGGGTCGGGTCTCCGGTGACCGCCCTATTCCCGCCAATTGCTGCACGAACTGAGGTGCGTTCCATGATCCACAAGCTCTGGTGATGCTTTAGGGCAAGGTAGCTCGCTGGGAGAAGCTTCGGACGCGCCAGAACGCGTTGATGCCGAGCTCCCGAGCCGCCCCACTGGTGCCGACCTGTTTTCGGCCAATTTCATGCGCGGAAACCTTGTCCGGCAGCTGCGCCATGTTCCAAGGAGCATGTAGGGCGAAACCGGAGCTCATTTGGTGGAGAAATGAGAGAGAACGAGCCGCGCCATGCTTTCTGCCGGTGTGCACCCGAGGGCTCTGGCGGGAGGTTGAAGAAGCACCTGACCGTGGGCCCCACAGTAGACTGTTCTGTTTAAAATCAAACAGAGAGTTGTCCAAACTTGGAAAATGCATAACTCTGTGTATAAAGCTCCGAAAATAGTGAGATAAACTTTGTTGGATTCCTATAAGATAGTACTATCCAAGGGTCCAGCCCAATATTTATGAAAATCCCTGGTTTTGGCTCATTAATTCATATAAGTAAAATTTGTAGGAATTTTTCCCGGAGTTCTGTGTATTGGAAAATTCCCAAATTTTGGAAGGAGATTCCTCCAAAAATATTTAAACTCCAGTAAAATTTTCAGAAGCATTGGACCTCATTTGCTTGGCCAAATGTGGTGTTAATCCCTTATGTCTCTGAAAATTGGAAAATAGAACAGAGTTCAATTTCAGAATTTTTCCCCAAACTTTAGAACCTCATAACTTTTTCTAGGAAGCTCCAAATTTAGTGATTCAAATTGGGTTGGATTCAGGAGGTAAAAATCTATCCAAATATGTCACCCAATTTGTATGAAAAGCAATAGAAAATTCTGGAAAATTCTTTAAAGTGTTTCAGAAAAAGAATTTTAGAGGAAGTTTGGTTCATCCAAAAATCCTCAAATTTTGCCAGAATATTCTTTAGGATTCTATGAGACTACTGTAAAAGTTTCAGATAATTTGGAGCTTATTTATTTAGGGTAGTTCGGATTTCAGGTTTCTGTGTTCAAAGGAATACAGAAACATTTTCAGGGAATTTCCAAAACTTGGAAATTCAGTTCTGGGCATTCCCTAGCTCCAAATATCCTAGGAAAAATCATGCATGCTACCTGATCTATGTATGAAATTGTAGTTCACTTGGATTTGCATGAAAGTGCAAATTTATTCAGAATTAATTCCTTTTTGCCTAAATGCTTAGGGAATTGTTCTAGGTGATCTACTTAGTGAAATATTCCAAATTTTGGTCCAGCTGACTTTCTTATGACAAGGAACTCACAAGAAAATTTCCAGCTCCATTGGAGCCCTGGATCAGTAGTGTTCTGTTCAACCAATTAGGTGATCACCATCCAAGTGATGAACCTCACTCCTCACTTGATGATAGTGCTTAAACACACACCCAAACCACCACCCCTGTGTCACTTTAAATTCTTAAACAGAGTTCCCATTTTAAACTTGTCCTTAGCACTTGTTAGCAAAAGTTTTATAATTAAACATGTATGCATATTCGTAACGTGTAGTGATTAAATGTGGATAAGTGAAGATTTGATCAAGGAGCAAGAAGGCAGGGATTAGGCTTCAAGTCATCAGCAACTAACTTCATACATCTCTAACTTTAGTCACCTGCAAAACCAAGGCAAGCCCCGGTTTGCATTTAAGTTGTTTTCTAAAGTTTTTACTTTGTTCACTACTATGGGTCAAAGTTTGTATGTGCATTAGGTCAAGGATGTTTTATACTCCACTTGCATGACCAAAAGGAACCCTGGGATCAAGGGTAGAATGGTTTCATCGCTGTAGAATAAGGCCGTGCTAAATAGACTAGGGCATCCGGTAGAAGACGAGTAGTTGGAATCTACTCGCGAGCTATAGTTCAGGATATCATAAGTGTGGTTGGGAAAGGAAGCAAACTAAAGTTCACATTTCTAAAGATGAGACTGGGCAGAGGGGTTAGACAGCGACAAGACGAGGTTTTGGTCGAGTAGCTCTGCCTGTGTCGGTTAAGGACCGATGCGTGTGCCGCGTCCAGGAGCAAGTATTGAGTTGTGTACCGGATGCTTACTGATATATGGGAACCAGGAAACCGATGTACCAGGTTCACTGGATTGTAGAGACATACCACATCGTCTCGTTAGACCTATGAGCCCAAGACGGTGCGATCGGTTCTACAGTTTAGTGTCCTGAGAAAGGTTGCCACATACGACGTAATGAAGGACGCCAGATGTGGGTCTTCATAGGCGGGCATATGTGTCGAGTTATCCGGGTAGTGTTTGATTCGAATCACCGTCCCTCGCGGTTATTGAGTACCGCTTGCTCCCATGTTGTGACGTAGTAATCAACTTGTGTGGAAACAGTTTGCAAAAAGTATAATTGCTGCTATGACTATGTTAAGTTGCATGAAAACCCTGTTTGAAGTAGAGATAGAGCCAACTAAAGTTATTTTCCACCTTGGGACTAGTAACATTGGAATGAAGCGTTTCTTGTTTAATTGTGGAGTTCCAATGTCGCTGGGCGCAAGGTCACTATTATTATGGCTAAAATCTGAAAGTTAAGGATGAACTCGTAGGCGAGTCTTTTCGCAAATTACAGAATTAAGTCTTAGGTTACTTTCATGTAGAGTTGCATGTCTTAGGAGAGACGGTTAAGTCTTGCTGAGCCTTTGTGCTCGCTCTTGCTATATGAGTGGTTTTGCAGGTCAACATTGACGCTATAAAGAGGGTTGTCCGGTGAGACTCGGGAACTTCCGAGTCATGTATCACCGGGAGGACCTAGCCACTGCCATGTCTTCGTGTTGCTAGTGAAAGGAGTCCACGGGCTGGACCTCTTTTCGAGTGCTTCTTAGATATTCAACGTGAGCTGTTTATAGACTTCCGCTGTAGCTATCTTTTGTAAATTATTTACAAAGAATAATTGTAAACTTCCGCTTTTGATTTATGTAATACAGTGTTCCTTATATGTGTGCTGTTGGGTGCCGCATAACACGGCACCACCCAATGTGATCCCCGGGCGAGGCGGCACGGCCCCGTGATCAAGGTCGGGCCTTCTCACCGAATGGGGCGTTGTATAATCTTGCTCTTGTGCCTACCATTAGAGAAGAGATTGTACAAGCCCAGAAGAGAGATAGAGGGATGCGGAATATCCGAACAAGGATTAAAGAGGATAAAATGAAATGTTTCTGGGAAGATGATCAAGGTGTGTTATGGTTTAACGATTGTATTGTGGTACCCCGGAACCTGAAGCTAAGAAAGAAGATCTTGGATGAAGCTCATATGTCCAAGTACTCAATACACCCAAGAAGCAATAAGATGTATCAAGATCTTAAAACAAAATTTTGGTGGACTCGGATGAAGCGAGAAATTGCCAAATATGTATCTGAGTGTGATACATGTCGGCGAGTCAAAGCTGACCATATAAAGAAAGCGGGGATGCTGCAACCATTAAGCATTCCGGCATGGAAGTGGGAGAACATCAGCATGGACTTTATTGTCGGACTACCTCTCACGTACAGAAAGCATGACTCCATTTGGGTGATTGTTGATCGCTTAACAAAATCAGCCCACTTCATCCCAGTGAATACGGAATTCCAGACTAAGCAATATGCAGAGTTGTATCTCTACAGAATTGTGTGCTTACATGGAGTCCCCAAAACCATCGTATCGGACCGAGGTTCAATATTTGTTGCTCGTTTCTGGGAGCAACTACATGAATCTCTGGGAACAAAGTTAATCAGAAGCTCAGCATACCATCCTCAGACCGACGGTCAAACGGAGAGGGTGAATCAAATTTTAGAAGATATGCTGAGAGCATGTGCCATAGATCATGGAAAGAATTGGGATAACCATTTGCTATTAGCGAAGTTCTCCTACAACAATGGTTACCAATCCAGTATTAAAATGGCACCGTACGAAGCACTTTATGGCAGGAAGTGCCACACACCACTCAATTGGTGTGAATTCGGCGAGAGGGTGATTTTCGGCATTGATCTTGTACAAGATGCCGAAGAGCGGGCCCAACTTATTCAAGCAAACCTCAAAGCCACTCAATCTCGCCAGAAGAGCTATGCGGACCAGCGCCGCCGACCCTTGTGTTTTGAAGTCGGAGATCACGTCTATCTCCGAGTATCCCCGATGAATGGAATTCATCGATTCGGGGTCAAGGGAAAGCTAGCTCCGCGCTTTGTGGGTCCGTTCATTATTACAAAACAGTGTGGGCCGGTAGCCTACCGTTTGGAGCTGCCACCATCCTTATCAGGCGTCCATGACGTCTTCCATGTCTCACACTTGAGAAAGTGTTTGAAGAAGCCGACAGAGATTCTCTCGGGAGACATGGAGATATTACAACCAGATCTTACCTACGCCGAGCAGCCCATCAAGATTATCGACGAGAAGAGCCGGATCACTCGAAATCGGACTTTGAAATTTTACAAAGTCTTGTGGAGTAATCACACCCCAGAAGAAGCGACTTGGGAGAGTGAAGATTACATCCGCAAGAACTATCTGGAACTTTTGTCATAAAAGTTGTAATTAGTTTTCCGCCTCATATTTATTTTGTAATCTTGGGACGAGATTCCCTTTTAAGGGGGGGGGGGAATGTAAAGGTCCAAAAAATGTGAATACAAAGAAACATGAGTTTGCCCAAATGTTGGTGTCATGTGTATGAAAAAGGGGATTGGTTCAAACTTTTTACACATATGATAACACATGAGAGGTTGTTCTGAAACCAACTTAGAATCATTTGCATGTTTGGACCCTAGGTGGATTAAGACCACAGAGTTGAAGTACTCGAGTGCAATGGGAGGGTTTGAAAATCAGAATTTAAACTAAATGTTTCAACTCAAATTTCAAATGAGGGGAGGACACAATGGTAATTCAAACGGTTGTGTTCAAACTTTTGTTTGCAGCAGCTAACACAAGCATCAAATTGCATATTTGGATTCCTTAGGTCCAAATTAGTGGGTAGGCAAAGTTTCTTTAATTTTTGAAATGGTTTCCTATCCATTTTTCCAAAAAGGATTCAAATGTGCTAAGAATTCAAATATACATTTGAATTTGGAGGGAATTTGTCCAACTATCCAAATGCAGCTCAACTTTCAACTCCAAACATTGGGATTAATTATTTGCCAAATTTTGGAGATCTTTTTAAGGGATAAGCAGGGACCCACTGGTGGGACCCACCTGTCAGTGTTACACGTCTTGGCTCTCGGTTCCTCACAGCAGCGGGAAGCTGCCCACGGACGCCACCGAGACAAGCCGAAGCTCCCACCGTGTGCCACAGGGAAACACCGGAGCCACCTCCTCCTTGAATTTCCTTGAGCTGGCGACCTGTTTTCCCCTTCCTTATCACCGCAGCGCATGCTTCGCTCCCTGTCTCCGCTCTCACGCACAAGTGATGTCCACCGGCGCCGTTTCTGTCTTTCCCGTTGCAAACCGGTGTTGCCCTCCACTGCTTGAGTGATCCTTGGCAAAAGTGAACACCAACACATGCTCTAGCTACCCACCTCGCTACTCCGCAGCGTTGTCACTTCGTTTGGCCACATATCGATGATCGCCGCTGAGAACCGAGGCCCACCGGCGGGAAACAGAGGTCGGCCTCCGTGGACAGCACACCACGGTCGTTTTCACCGTCCTTTCCCTACACGAAAAAGGTGCGCCTTAACCTCCAGATCGTGTAGCTGCAACCCTTGTAGCAATGTATTGATCGAGCGTAGAGAATTCCCAAGATTTCCGAAAGCTAGTACATGCGGGTAGGGTTCAGTCTACCCCAAAATTCGGATTGCACGGTCCACCCCAGCTCGGACGAGCTTGCACACAGCTTCTACACTTCCTTGCGGCCCTCCTCAACCAAGAATCGAGCGATATGATCCAGAAACAGCCGTGTTCTTGCTGTTTTTCGGGCCGCCATGGAAAAACAGCTTGGGTCACCGTGGAGCCCGATGTTGCCGACCTTTTCACGAGGTTTGGCGGCCATTTTCGACACCCTCAAGCTCCCACGGTGCTCTCCGATCAATTCCTGACCGTTTTGACGCAGTATAGCAGATTTCCGATAATGCCGGAACCCTAGCGGTCACTGCCGCCGCCGCACACCACTTTCTGGTGATCCCCGGCCGCCGGCGACCCTACCAACCTGTTCTGCGGGCCGAGTTAGGGTGGGGCGGCGAGTTTGAGGTCGGGGGGTGGCTGGAAGGGCTGTTCCGGTGACGCTCGCCAGAGGGTGCCGCCGCGGCCTCTGTTTGGCGCGAGGAAGAAGAAGGTCTGCTGGGTGGGACCCACTGGCAAGCGTTTAAACATTTTGGGAATTTCAGTTTCCAGTTTGAACTTTGGAGAGCCACAACTTTGGGTAGGAGAGTCCAAAAATTAGGAAACGAATTTTGTTGGATTCCTCTAATAGAGCACTATCCAAATATGCAACCCAATTTGTATGAAACTCATTATTTAATTCTGGAAACTTCTTTAAAGCTTTTCAGCAAAAGAATTTTAGAGGGAGTTTGGCTAATCCAAAAATCCTCAAATCTTGCCACAATTGTCTTTAGGGTGTTAGTGGACTCCTGTAGAAGTGTCAGCTCATTTGGAGTTGATTTGATTAGGGCAATTCAGATTTGAAGTTGCTGTGTTCAATTGAATACAGAAACATTTTCAGAGAATTTCCAAAACTTGGAAATTCAGTTCTGGGTAAATATTAGCTCCAAAAATGCTAGGAAAATTCATGCAAGCTCTATGAACTATAATTGAAATTATATTTCACTAAGTTTGGCATGAACATGGGTGTTATCTCAGAATTAATTCTTCTTTGCTTAATTGCTTAGAAAATTGTTCTGAACAAACCACTCAATGAAAAGTGCTAATTTTTGGTCCAGAGGACTTTCTTGTGACAAGGAACTCACATGAAAATTCTCAGCTCCATTGGAGCTCTAGATCACCCCTGTTCTGTTTAACCTCTTAAGGTGATCAATATAAAAGAGGGGGAAACCACTTAGCACTTAATCAGGTGCTTAGATCCAAACCCAAACCACTAGCACAAGTGTCATTTTAAATTCTTAAACAGGGTTCCAGTTTTTGAAACTTGTTATTAGAACTTGTAGCAAAGTCTTTACAGTTAAACATATGTGCATAATCATTACGTGTAGCATCTACGTGAAGAACTTGAAGTCATCGGAGTAGAGATCAAAGGAGAGAGGCAAGGGATCAAGCCAAGTGGTCTTCACTAACTGAGTTATATATATTAGTACCCTGCAAAACAAAGGCAAGCCCCGGTTTGCATCAAAACTTACAAGTTTTTATTTGTATACACTTTATATTCTCTAGCATTTCGTTCTTGCATTAAGTCTAGATGGTATGAAACTTCAAATGCATGACCCAGAAAACCATGGAGTTTAACTGTAGAATAGGTTCTCTATTGATTATAACTGATGATCTCAAGTTAACAAAGTGGATTAAAAGAAGCAAAACTCGAGTGGGCAGTTTCCTGCTCGTGCACTGGGATTAAGGGGGGATCAATCGGAAGAGTTGGGAATTGATCCTCATAGTTGGGAGTGGAGACCGGGCAGTGGATGGAAGGCTTAAGGACGTGGTCCTGTGAACCTAGTCTATGTCTGCGTCGATTAAGGCCCGTTCTCGTGTGTGGCCCTGTGAGACAAGTTTGAGATGTGTACCGGATGCATACTGGCAATATGGGACCCAGGAAACCGTTGTAACATGTTAACCTGGGTGTCGAGGCATACCTCACCGTCTGATGCCGATGCTCAAAGGGTAGAGAAGTCGGCTCTACGAGGGTTTGCCGTAGAGAGACTTAATCCCAGTCGGTGGGACCGGTTTGACATTTGGGTGTCGTGTGAAAGGTTGCCACGTACGACGTCAGTGATGGTTGCTGTGTGCAACGTCGAGTACGGGCGTACGTGTCGTGTCAGCCGGGTGTTTTTGATTGCAATCACCGTCGCTCGCGGTAGTGAGCATACTTGTACACTGAGTCATGACGTAGTAATAAACGGGGAAACGTTTAATATGATTCGTCAGTAATCCTCATAATGGAGATGAGGAACGATCAACACTTCACTAAATTTAATTTCCACCTTGGGCTAGTAGCGTCGAGGCAAAGCGTTTCTTGTTTGATTGTGGAGTCTCGACGGTAATAGCGCAAGGTCGGTATGAGTCTAGAATAGCTCACTAAAGTTACTTTCACCTCGGGCAAGCGACATCGAGATAAAGAGTTTCTTGTTTGATTGTGGAGTCTCGATGTAAATTGCATGAGGGCTATAAAAGTTGCTTAAAAACTGGAAGTAAGAACTCTCCTTTAGCTCAAGTGCATCGTTTGTGCAAACTGCTATATGCAGCCCTCTATTTTCATCATGTAGAGTTTCATGACTAGGGAGACGGTTAAGTCTTGCTGAGCTTCATGCTCACAGATACTGCATAAGTTGTTTTGCAGGTAGTAACTGTACGCTGAGATGTACGGGCGTCCGATGAGACTCGGAGCTCTACGAATGGTGAACTCATGGCAACCCCTGCCGCTGCTACTGTGATAGTGTTGCTAGCGAGAAGGGTCCGTGGGCTGGACACCTTCTCTGTTGCTTAGCATAGGTATGAGACATGAGTTGTATTAGCCTTCCGTTGTAGATTATTTTGAGAAGTATTTGTAAAATTTACACTTTGTAAGCTTCCGCTTGATTTATGTAATATGATGCTTCATTATGTGTGATGTTGGGTGCCGCATCGCACGGCACCACCCAATGCGATTCCCGGGCGAGGTGCTACGGCCCCGTGATCGGGACCGGGCCCTCACACAAAGAGTCACGTTGCGAGGCATGAATATTCTGAGAATCAACTTCACGACCTCATGATCATTCCACTTTTTGCTGCCATAAGCTCGGACTTTGTTGATAAGATTCTTCAGTCGATTGTACATATCTTGTGGTGATTCATCTTCTTCTATCGCGAATCTTCCCAATTCACCTTCAATCATTTCTATCTTGGCTTCGCGTACATGACGGTCACCTTCATGTGCGTTTTGTAGTGTGTCCCATATCTCCTTGGCAATTTCGAGTCCATCCACCTTGGTGAACTCGTCTTGGCTCAGTGATGACGTGATCACAGCTACAGCTTGAGCATTCCGATGAACGGCTTGTTCTTGGCTTGGAGTCAGCTCTTCATCATCATCCTGGATATCTATCCCTGTACACACTATATGCCACAAACTTGGATTAAGAGGTATAAGGTGCATTTTCATGTTTTGTCTCCACATTGAATAGTCATTGCCATCAAAGTAAGGCGCTTTCCCTAGAGGAATTGATAAGTAATGACTATTGTTAGAACTCAAATGTTCATAGTCAAAAGGATATCGGGAGTAGTCTGTGTGACTATCCCCTTTCTTCTTCTTTTCATCATCGATCTTCTTCTTCCCTTTTGGGGAGAGTGCCTTCTTCCATAGAAGAGCCTTGAGTTGGAGCACCTCCTCATCATCGTCCTCACTTTCTTGAATGGTGTCGAGTAGCTTCTTTAGCTTTTGAGTCCTTTCATCATCACCCTTTTTATCGTCGATCTTCTTGTGTACATCTTTGATGTCCAACATCGTATCTTCGAGCGGTGACTCTCTTTTGAAGAGTTTGGCTTTGATACCAATTGAATGTAGCCTAGAGGGGCGGGTGAATAGGCTTTTCGATTATTTGTTAATCCCTGAAACACTTAATAGATTTATCAAAATACAGGGAAATCGGACTAGTCCGGCACTGTGCGGACTAGTCCGGTATGCATGGACTAGAAAGATCAAGGTTGATCAATATTTTCACTTCTAGTACCCTATACAGTGGAAATTAATTGGGAGCTTAAATGAATTACAATTGTAAAACAATGAATGACAGAGATCAACTTTAGTTTCAATGTTTCAACGTGAATTACACAAGATTAAGTAAACCCTAGAATATGATGAACAATAAAACACAAGAGCAAGAGACAAGATTTTATCCCGAGGTTCGATTCCACGAAGGAAATCTACGTCCCCGTTGAGGAGTCCATGAAGGACCGGGTCTTTACCAACCCTACCCTCGTCAAATCGCCACAGAGGCTGATTCTCTTCCACTAATCACAAAGGGCAAATAAATCGTTCAAGGGACCTTCTCACAAGTTGAGGGCTCTCCAAGAATTACAATGAATGAATACCACCAAGCACACTCAAAAGATGTACAATAAATGAACAAGAATGTGCGAGAGATCAAACCCAAGAGCTCAAGATGTGTAGAACAAGTCTATCCTTTGATCAATTGCTAATACTCAAAGATTTGATCCTTTTAGGGTTATAATGTGTGGAGAGATGTGAATTTTGGGCTCTTGGAAGGTGTGATGGCGCAGGGGGTCAAGAGAGGTTGTAGTATGGCCATACACCTCTATTTATACTAGGGTTTCAAAGGTTACCATTAGGGTTTGCGATGTCCGGACTAGTCCGTGGTGGACTCCGGACTAGTCCGGTGTGCGGCGTGTGGAAAACCCTAAGTGTTGTGAGATACCGGACTAGTCCGTAAGAGTGCGGACTAGTTCGTTGTCTACTCAGAGACAAATCAGACTAGTCCGGTCCATATCGGACTAGTCCGTTTACTAGTCAAAGAGAAATCGGACTGGTCCGGTTCATATCAGACTTGTCCGCACATGCTGATTTTTGTGCAGTTAGTGTGATTTCTTTCACTTGAGCTCTTGGAGTGTGTTTCTCCAACACACTCCATACTAAGTAATCTAATATTTTCAGTTCCTGAGCTCTTATCATTTTAGATCCTCATTCTCCTTTCTTTTTGCGCTTTCTTCCTAATTTCTTTAAAAACCTGCGCTCATCTCAACGATTTTGTTAGGGTCTCATTTGTTTGTCATAAATCAACCAAAACCTACAAGGGATGCCTAGATGCACTTTCAATACCATACCTTCTCGAAGGTAGTGGTGGCTCTAGACGCAGAAGCGATGTCCGTAGGTGACAGTAGCGCCCATTCAGGCCCTGAAGGACCCGAAGAACAAAAGCACTATCGGTGACCGGCTCGCCAAGGTCACGTAGAGCATCCACCATGCCCTTCATCTCCCGGCAGTAGGCGGAGACAGAGCGGTCACCCTAGACGGTGTTCTGGAACCGTGCGCTGATGTGGAGGGCTCGAGTCGCGCGGTTCCCTAGAAAGCATTATTCAAGGACCAGCCAAGCCCGCCAAACAGTGCCACCACCGTGCTGCCGGACGATGTCCTGTAGCTCCTCGGAGAGGGAGCCAAGGATCCAGGATAGGACTAGGCTGTCCATGCTGATCCAGCAGACATCCACTGAAGAACCGTCCTGGAGGACGCGGTCGTCGAGGCGGAAGCGCCTCAGTGTGAGGAGCACCAGGTCACGCCACCGGGCATATGAGGTAGACTCGGAGCTGAGGACAACCGGCACGAGCGTCCGGATGTTCTGAATCCCGGCTGCCTGCACATGAAGAGCAGCCACAAGTGAAGCTGAGTATGTACCACCGTCCGAGGGAGGCTCGTGGGCAGCACTCGTTGGTCGGTGAGCACTCTCCTCAAGCTGGTGAGATAGAGCGGCCATGGAGGCACGCTGCTGCTCCAGGGAGAGAGCGAGTGCCCGCTCGCGCTCATGAGAGGCAGCCAGAGCTGCGGCGATGTCGGGGGTGTCCGTCACATCGGTGTCGTAGAAATAAGTAGCCGCGCTCTCAGTAGCGGAGCCAGTGACTTGAAACGGGATCGGCGGGGCGGTGGTCGTGGTGCTCCCATCGATGTCGAGGCCGATGGCAGTAGAATCACGTGGTCCGGAGATACCTGCCATGAAAATGATAGTGGTGGCGGGTTTGCCGGTGGTACCTACAAGAGGTCCGCCGGCGGCCGGACCGGTCTTCAGAGACATAGGGGGGGCGACAGCACCTCCGGGAACAGAGGCGACGGCCGGCCGTTGGAGGGTGGTGGCAGCTGATCCATCAGCGGCCACGTCCCCCCTCCCCGGGGAAGCACCTCCCAAGGCGGCGGCGGAGGCCCCCCGGGGAAGCACCTCCCAGGGCGGTGCAGGCCTGCCGTAGAAGGCGGTGGCTGCCCCCCCCCCCCCCCATGCACGACAGTTGCTGCTGCAGCGGCGTCCCACGGTGCAGGTGCGGCAGCGGCGGAGGTGGCCCAGGGGGCGGCTGCTGCAGCGGCCCAAGGGGCGGCGGCGGCGGACCAGGGGGCGGCATCATGGGACGCTGCAGAGGTGGCGCCGCCAGTGGCATGGGGCATGGCAGAGGTGGAGGCGCCGGCGGATCCGGGCCAGGGTGTGGCGGCGGCAGGGGGCACGGCGGGGGTGGGTGAGCCGGCGGCGGCAGCCCAGGGCTGTGGCTGCGATGCAGCCATTAGGGTTAGGGTTAATGCTAATCCTAATTACCTAGCTAATGATACCATAATAGAGGAGAAATAATGGGATATATTAATCTGAGGGTCAAGGGTACATTATATAGAGGGATTAGGTGAGGAGAAAGGACTAAACTGCCCCTAACCCTAATCCCATACAAAATACTAAAATGCCCCTGATTAGCCCACATAATTACGCAGTCTAACATACTTCACACGCGCACTCTGCAGCAGTGAAGGTGTTGGGCAGTGGGTGCAGCGCAAACAAGAGAACAGCCGCGCCCCGCTGCGCCATGTTTAATTCCAGCGCAAAAGCTATAGAGCACATGACATGACGTGATTGGAGAATCGACACAATATCACATACTTTCAGGGTGCAGCTTCCAGGGGAGGAGTGTGATGTCTTGGCAGTTTCGTGGCATGGGCTTGCTTGCTTATTGCCCCCCATATCCATGGTGCAGCTGAATCCAATGCTCTTTAGTCTTTACGCCTGGTCAGACCCCCGCTCTCTTCCATGGATCCGGCTGCGACCGAGATGTACCTACATAGGGGACAAGCGCATGCTGCTGGTGATGGCATCGGATGGAAACCAGAAACACCAGTCATGCATGGCGAGGAAGATCGTCGTCCCAGCCACAGCAGCAGTGGGAGGTGCTGGAGGGAATCACCCAATCGATTATGTGGACAGAGCAAAACGCGAGAGGTTTTGTGAGGAGACTCTCGGACTAAGCCGTCTCTGCTGTTTTCATCCATATATATCTGAAAGCGATAAACAAACACGTACACACTCGGTCACAGTTCACGCCACGATATGACATGCATGTTCACACACACGACGCGCTTTGGCCGTTCCAAGACCGAGCTCACACGATACACCCACGATCACTCATAGTGGTGGCTCACACGATACACACAGAACAGAGATTTATACTAACAAACTCCCCCTAAATCTTGTTCCGCTACTTGATTGAACTCTGAAGTCCAATATTTTCCCTGAGTTCCTTGAACCTGATCCTTCCCAGTGGCTTCGTGAACAGATCTCCAAGCTGATCTTCGCTTCTCACGAAATTCACTTTGATCCAGTTCTTCTCTGCATATTCTCTAATCAAGTGATACTTAACTTCTATATGTTTACTATGACCATGAAGAAACGTGTTTTTTATCAGAGCTATAGCTGATTTGTTATCAACCTTCAACTCAGAACAGCTTATCTCTGAATCACTTATCTCAGCAAGTACTCTTGCTAGCCATACTCCCTGACAAGATGCATTTGCAGCCGAGATGTTTTCAGCCTCACAACTTGATTGAGCAACTACCTTTTGCTTCATTGACTACCAAGTGATGGGGCTTTCTCCTAGAAAGAAAATCATCCCGGTAGTACTCTTGCGTTCATCAACATCTCCTGCAAAATCGCTATCACAATAGCCTGTCAGTTTTGCATTTCCTTGCTCTCCTCTCCTGTAACAAAGACCCCAATCTCTGGTCCCTGCCAAGTAGCGCAGAATTTGTTTTGCTGCCTGCAAGTGATCCTGTTAGACACTGTAATTACGTGTGTGTCACAGGGGCATATTAGTCATTAGTGAGGGATTAGGGTTAGGGATAGTTTAGTCTTTTTTCCCACCTAATCCCTCTATATAATCACCCTGTACCCCATTATTCTTATTCATCTAATACAGCCACAATTACTACTCTAATATGGTCCCAGCCGCCACCGCACTGGCCATGCACCACCACCGCCTTCGCCGGTGCGCCGCCCGCCGGAGCCGCCGCCGCCGCCGCTGAGGCGCCGCGCATCCGTACAGCCGTGCCGCCCGCGTTGGCTACTGCCGCCGCCACCTCCAATCACGCCGCGGTGACCAGGGCCGGGCCAGCCGCTGGCGCCGCCGCCGCCAGCGCCCCAGCCGGCGCCGCCGCGCCCTGGATCGGGGCGGCCCCAGCCGGATTCGGGCCGCCTCTACCAGGATGGGGGCCGTGCGCGCACAGGGGGCCGCCGCTGCCTCTGGGGGGGCTGCCGCCGCCTCTGGAGGGGCCGCCGCCCCCTGGCCTGCCGCCTCTAGAGGGCCCGCCGCCACCTCTGGAGGGGCCGCAGCCCCATGGCTCGCCGCCTCTGGAGGGGCCACCGCCCCCTGGACCGCTCGACCACCCGTGTTTTCGGTTCCTAGAGGTGTTGCCGCCCCTTCTTTGACTCCGAAAACCGGTCCAGCTGCTTGCAGACCCCTCGTAGGTACCACCGGCAACCCCGCCACCGCTGTCACTTTCGTGGCAGGTACTTCCTGGCTACGGGACTCGACCAACCTCGACATCGACGGGAGCACCACGACTACTGTCCCACCGATTCCGTTCCCAGTCGTTGGTGTCGCTGCTGAGAACGCAGCTTCTTCTTCCTACGGCATCGACACTGTGGATACCTCCGACATCGCCGCAGCACTGGCTGCCTCTCGCGAGCGCGAGCGGGCAGTCGCTCTAGCCCTAGAGCAGGAGCATGTCTCCATGGCAGCGCTATCCCACCAGCTCGAGGAGAGTGCTCACCGATCAATGAGTGCTGCCCACGAGTCTCCCTCAGATACTGGTACGTACTCGGCTTCACTTGTGGCCGCTCTTCATGCGCAGACCGCAGGGATTCAGAACATCAGGACGCTCGTGCCGGTTGTTCTCAGCTCCGAGTCTACCTCATATGCCCGGTGGCGAGATATGGTGCTCCTCACGCTGAGGCGTTACTGCCTTGATGACCATGTCCTCCAGGACGATTCTTCAGTACTGGTGTCCTGGATCAGCATGGACAGCCTGGTCCTATCCTGGATCCTTGGCTTCTTGACAGAGGAGCTACAGGACATCGTCAGGCAGCGCAGTGGCGGCACTGCTCGACGGGCCTGGCTGGTCCTTGAGCAGCGGTTTCTAGGGAACCACGCAACTCGAGCCCTCCACATCAGCACTCGGTTCCAGAACACCGTCCAGGGTGACCGTTCTATCTCCACCTACTGCCGGGAGATGAAGGGCATGGCGGATGTCCTACGTGACCTTGGTGAGCCAGTCACCGATAGCGCCCTTGTTCTTCGGGTCCTTCAGGGCCTGAATGAGCGCTATTGTCACCTACGGACATGGCTACTCCGATTGGAGCCACTACCTACCTTTGAGAAGGTATGGTCTGATCTTGAACTTGAGGAGATGACTGCAGGAGGCTCTACTGGCTCTGGATCTGCCACGGCCTTTTATGGCTCTGGGCAGTCTCCTCGTCCACCCTTACCAGCTGCTGGTGGACCACCGTCACGACCAAATTCTACTCCAGGCACTCCTGCCAGTGCAGTAGGTGGAAACCGTCATCGCCGATGAAAGAACGGCGGTCGTGGTGGTAGCAGTGCAGGCGACACCCCCACACCCACGGCTCCGACTACTGGTGGTAGTGGTGGTACCGGCCAGGGAGGCGCACCCTGGCCCACACCCTACAACCCGTGGACTGGCCATATCTACATGTGGCCTGGGCCGTCCCCGGGTTCTCAGCCTCCACGACCACCACGTCCCCAGTCGGCGTTCGCGGCCACCTCGGGCTACAGTGGACAAGCCTACAGTGCTGGTGAGCCGTCAGCTCAGGCCTATGGTGGGCCTGGATACTCTTCTGGCGGATAGTCAGCCCCGACCTATGGAGGCACTGACTATCCTGTTGGGTACTCGGAGCCGTCGGCACCTCTCCAGGAGCCACTGTCGACATGGGATCGAAAATCGTTGGCTTCTTCCTTCAGCACCATGCACCTTACTCCACCAGGTGTCGACTGGGTAGTCGATTCCGGAGCATCATACCATACCACTCCTAATCCCGGTATACTCTCTTCCACCCATCCTCCCAATCCCTCTTTTCCTTCATCTATCGTTGTTGGGAATGGGTATGTTCTTCCGGTCACCTCAGTAGGTAATTCTGGTCTCCCGGGTTCTTTCCAGCTTAAAAACACTCTTGTCGCTACGGATATCATTCAAAACTTGCTTTCTGTTTGCTGTTTTACCACTGACAACAATGTTTCCATTGAATTTGATCCTTTTGGTTTGTCTGTGAAGGATCTTTCCACCCGGCGACCTCTTTTTCAATGTGATAGCTCCGGGCCCCTATACACACTTCGGCTTCCTACTTCCGCTGCATCACCGCCGTTTGCTTTGACTACGACAGCTTCATCTACCATCTGGCATCACCGGCTTGGCCACCCTAGTGCAGATGCTATGTCGAAGTTGTTCAGTAGTTCTGTTATCTCGTGTTCTAGGGGCATACATGACTCCCTATGTCATGCTTGTCAGCTTGGTCACCATGTTAGGCTTTCTTTTCCCACTTCTGTGACTCATGTTGAGCACACGTTTGATCTTATACATTGTGATTTGTGGACATCTCCCATTACTAGTGTATCGGGCTTTAATTATTACTTGGTGATGATTGATGATTTTTCTCACTTTTCCTGGACTTTTCCATTATGATTGAAGTCTGAGACTTTCGTCACTCTTTCTCACTTCTTGGTTTGGATTTCTACTCAGTTTGGGCGCACCATCCGAGCTGTCCAGTGCGATAACGGACGCGAGTTTGATAACTCCGCGTTTCGTAATTTTCTCTCCGCCCATGGGGTACAGCTACGCATGTCTTTTCCCTATACCTCTCCTCAAAATGGCAAGGCAGAGTGCATGATTCGCACCACCAATGATGTCATGCGCTCCCTGATGTTCCATGCATCTATTCCAGCCCGATACTCGGTGGAGGCTCTTCATACTGCCACATTTCTGATTAATCGTCTTCCCACCAAGGCGATTCGTACCTCCACCCCCTACTTTGCTCTATATGGCACCGATCCTCTTTACGATCACCTTCTAGTTTTCGGGTGCGCTTGCTACCCTAACCTTTCCGCCACTGCCCCACATAAGCTTGCGCCCCGCTCGACACGGTGTGTTTTTCTCGGGTATTCCCTTGATCATAAGGGTTATCGGTGCTTAGATCTCACTACTCACCGTCTTTTGATCTCTCGGCACGTCGTCTTCGACGAGTCATCCTTTCATTTCTCAACCACCTCTTCCGATTCCACCACAGAGTTGGACTCCCTTTTTCCCACTGACCCCGAGGCTGCCTCCCAGCTGCCTTGGCCTCTTTCTTCTGCAGGTTCGACACGAGCTACGCCTCAGGTGCCCCCAGCGCCGACTGCTGTACCTCGTGCGGCATCGACGCCTCCGACATCACTCGCTGCACTCGTGCGGCATCGACGCCTCCGGCGTCACCCGCTGTGCCACGCGCAGCCACGGCTTCCCCGACGTCACCTGCTGTACCTCAGGTGCCCCCGGCGTCACCAGCTGCACCATGTGCAGCATCGACGCCTCTGGCGTCACCTGCTGCACCACGTGCGGCATCGACGTCTGCGGCGTCACCAGCTGTGCCACGCGTGGCACCGACGACGACTTCTCGTTTTGATGACCCTGCACTTGTCTACCAGCGACGAGCGCGGGGGGGGGGGGGGGGGGGGAGCTCCTCCTGTTCCAGCTGCGCCACGCGAGGCCTCGAGACCCACTCTCGTCTTCCCACGACGAGAGAAGGTGGTTGTACCCGAGCGACTGGTGTACAACCCCCCTCTTCTCCACAGGGATCCTGGTCACGTCCACCCAATGGTGACTCGACGTGCATCCGGGAGTCTTCGGCCAGTTGAGCGGTTCGACGGGGCCGCTTTCTCGTCGAAGACATCTCCACCGATCGATCCTTCTTCGATCTCACCCATACCTACTTCCGTGCGCAGCACTCTCGCCGACCCCTCACTGGTGCCGCGCTATGGAGGAAGAGTATGAGGCCCTGCTTGCAAACCGGACCTGGGACCTGGTTCCCTGTCCCGGACGTGGCAATGTTGTCACGGGGAAGTGGGTGTTCACGCATAAGAAGAAGGCGGATGGTACCTTGGAGAGGTACAAGGCTCAGTGGGTACTCCGGGGTTTCACTCAACGCCCTGGAGTCGACTACGACAAGACTTTCAGCCCGGTGGTAAAGCCGGCGACGGTTCATACTGTACCGTCGCTGACTCTCTCGCGTTCTTGGCCTGTCCACCAGTTGGACGTCAAGAATGCCTTCCTCCACGGTACACTGACCGAGACGGTGTACTGCAGTCAGCTGGTAGGGTTTGTGGATTTAGCTTACCCAGACAAGGTCTGTAAGCTGAACAAATCCCTGTATAGACTGAAGAAGGCACCGTGAGCCTGGTATAGCCGGTTCGCCTCCTTCTTGGTCTCATAGGGGTTCTTCGAAGCTAAGTCGGACACTTTGTTGTTTGTCTATCAATGGGGCAGTGACACTGCTTACCTCCTACTGTACGTCGATGACATTGTACTGACAGCGTCTTGTCCGGCTCTGCTTCGGCGAACCATTTCTGCTTTACAGCAGGAGTTTGCTATGAAGGACCTGGGCCGTCTCCACCACTTCCTGGGTATTGCGGTCGAGGACCGACCAGGCGGCCTATTTCTTCACCAGCGACAGTACTGCCTGGATATCCTCCAGCGAGCGGGCATGGCTGAGTGCAAGCCGTGCTCCACTCCAGTGGATACTCAGGCGAAGCTCTCCGCTACCGACGGGACACCCGTCTCTGACCCCACTTCTTACAGGAGTCTTGCAGGTGCTCTTCAGACCTCACCTTCACTAGGCCGGATATCTCGTATGCGGTTCAGCAGGTGTGCCTCCACATGCATGATCCGAGGGAGCCGCACCTCACCGCTGTGAAGCGGATTCTTCGGTATCTATGAGGTACCCTCGAGTACGGCCTCCTCCTTCGACGTGACACGACCTCTGAGCTGGTCGTGTACACCGACGCTGACTGCGCAGGCTGCCCGGACACACGACGTTCT
The DNA here is from genome assembly GCA_030760725.1 of Neostapfia colusana. Taxonomy (NCBI): domain Eukaryota; kingdom Viridiplantae; phylum Streptophyta; class Magnoliopsida; order Poales; family Poaceae; genus Neostapfia; species Neostapfia colusana. The sequence goes on from JASWHV010000001.1 coordinate 112,399,241, forward strand.
ACTTCTGGGTACGCCGTCTTCCTGGGCGGTAACCTCGTCTCCTGGTCCTTGAAGCGACAGCCCGTGCTGCAGCGCTCGAGTGCTGAGGTGGAGTATCGCGCCGTGGCTAACAGCGTGGCTGAAGCCTCCTGGCTTCAGCAGCTACTTCAGGAGCTCCACACTCCCATCGCCAGGAGCACCCTCATCTACTGCGACAACGTCACAGCCGTGTACCTCTCCACCAACCCGGTCCAGCATCAGCGCACGAAGCATGTGGAGATCGACCTCCACTTTGTTCGTGCGCGGGTTGCACGCGGTGAGGTTCGGGTACACCATGTCCCGACGACGACGCAGTTTGCTGACATCTTCACGAAGGGCCTCCCGTCGTCGCTATTCTCCAAGTTTTGGTCCAGTCTCAACATCTACAGTGGCTACATGTTGTGACTGCGGGGGGGGGGTGTTAGACACTGTAATTACGTGTGTCTCACAGGGGCATATTAGTCATTAGTGAGGCATTAGTGTTAGAGGTAGTTTAGTATTTTTTCCCACCTAATACCTCTATATAATCATCCCTGTACCCCATTATTCTTATTCATCTAATACAGCCACAATTACTACTCTAATAGATCCTTTCTGGGATACTCAAGGAAACGACTCACATAGCCAACCGGAAAAGCAATGTCAGGGCGAGTGTTAACTAGATACCTTAAGCTTCCCACTATACTCCGAAATAAAGTGGCATCAACAGACTCTTCTTCACTAAACTTGCTCAGTTTCCGACGGCCTGTAATAGGAGTCTGACAAGGATTGCACTCTCCCATGCCCCACTTCTCTAAAATTTTTGTAAGATAGGCTTATTGGCTCACAAAAATCTCTTCTTTACTCTGTTTCACCTCAATCCCAAAGTAATAATGTAGTAAGCCTAAGTCAGTCAAGATACTTGCCATGTATCCTTTGAACTCCCTGATCTTTTCCTTATCACCAGTGATAATTAGGTCGTCTACATAGACACCTATTATCAGTTGTCCTCCATTCTTTCTCCTGGTGTAAATTGCATACTTTGATGGGAACTTGTTGAAACCAAGAGACATCAATGTTCTGTCCAGTTGCTCATTCCACACCCTAGGTGCATGATGGAGTCCATATAAAGCCTTCTTCAACTTGTAGACTTTATGTTCCTCCCCCTTTCTTCTGAAACCGAGAGGTTGTTCCACATAGACTTCTTCATGGAGAATCCCATTCAGGAAAGCAGATTTTACGTCCATGTGGTGGACATCCCAACTTCTTTGAACTGCAAGAGCAAGGATCAATCTTACAATATCCAACCGAGCAACCAGGGCAAATACTTCCTCATAATCTATACCACGGTGGTGAGCATAGCCCTTAACTACTAGCCAGGCTTTGTGCTTGATCACTGCACCTTTCTCATCTCTTTTCAGCTTGCACACCCACTTTAATCCAATAGCTCTACGCCCATGTGTAAGATCAACCAGGCACCATGTATCATTTTCTTCTACTGCCTTTGTCTCCTCCTCCATAGCCCTCTTCCAGCAAGCCTGAGAGCTAGCTTCTTCATAGGACCCTGGTTCCTCTGTTCCCGAGAAGAGCAATTCTTCAGAGCTCTGCACATTCTGAATGAAACCCTGTCTTGGACCCTTGTCAACACACTGTCCAGGTTTATGAGTCTGACAGGAGCACTTTCGTCATGGTCTGCATCTAGCTGATCATCAACAATTCTTCTTGGTGTGAGAGCTTCTACTTCCACTGTTGCTTGATCAGTTTTATCAGCACCATTTCCTGATAGTGGCATGTCTCCCGATACTGAAGACTCTTCCTCCAGTATTTCAACAGTCCCCTCCCAACTGCATGTTCATTTCTTCTCACCTCTGTTGTAAACTCGCCAGAGAACTAGCCGGAGCGAAATCTACAGGAGAACTCAACTGAATGGGAATTGACAGGAGGATTTGTGCTGCATAACCTTGCTCTTTTTCTCCACTATTTAAAAGAAACAAGCATTAAATGGAATGGCCGTTTCAGCTGCCATGCGTGCCATGCGCGTGACGCGCTCCACCCATGACGCATTAGTGGAGCTCTACAAAAACGTTTGGCCACATAATGTGTGCACGAGCATTAACTAATTGACACGACCCCATTGGTCCTGTCGAGCCAGGATCACGCTGAGGGGTGTTGCGTTGCACAGCACCGTACTACACACGTCAAAGGTACAAAGCGGAAGCGGAAATTTTATTACATAAACAAGTTTATGAACGTGTTTAAATCAAAATAAGTTCAGTCTACACTCGCGGGCGTAGACTAAGCATCAAGTGCACGTTCAGCCCTCGAACGTGTCCTTGCTAGCACACACGCACACTAACTCTGCGGCGTGCATGACTCCCACTCGACGGGGTTCCCCTCCTGGGGTTCCGTCTCCTCTTCGGGAGTCCCTTCCTCATAGAACCCTGCAAAAGCTTCAAACACAAGCAGTGAGCACGAAGGCTCAGCAAGTCTGACCCGTCTCACCTAAACATGGAACTTCTACATGAGGGTAATGGGTTACATGAGGTAAAAATCAGTTGCAAGGACTCGCCTAATTAGTAGAACCTTACTTTCAAGTTTTAGCAGCAGGTTGTGGAGAACCTTACGCTAAGGCACATGAGAGAGCCGCAATCAAACAAGAAACGCATTTCTCTCATGTACTTTGCCCAAAGTTGAAAAGAACTTTAGTTAGCTCTAAGCTACAGCATATCGTTAACAATCAATGTCCAGCTTTCAATCAGCAACATTTTAACATGTAACTAGCCTGTTCTTTCTACGTCACGGTACAGTGAACAAGTGGTACTCACTGACCGCGAGGGACGGCGATTATAATCGATTTACACCTGCAGGGTTACCCGAACAATCCGTCACGTACGCCCGTACTCGATGTTGCCTACAACAACCATCACGGACGCTGTACGCGACTACCTTTCACCCGTTAGCCAAATGTTGAACCGGTCCAATCGTCCCGAGCAAGAGGTCTCTGCACGCGCATCTCAGTGCCGCCAGCCGATTTACACCTCGAGCTCTCAACCTACCCTCTGAACGACCAGCTATGCCTCAACACCCAGCTACCCGAGTTACATCAGTTTCCCGGTTCCCATATAGCCGGTAGGTCTTTGGTACTGTTCTAGCTTGTTCAACAGGCCCGCACATGGCTCGGTCCTCAATCGACACAAGCGGAGCTACAGCACAAAGGCCCCAAAGTCCTGCTGCCCTTACCCTCCGCTTGGTCTCATTTTCTTGCCATGTGTTTCATGTGCTATCACTACCCGAGTCGAGTGCCTCTAGCCTATGCTCGCGAGTAGTTCCAACTACTCGACTTGTACTGAATCCTACTCTATCTTAGCAATGCAGTGGCTAACAAGGTTTTCAATCCTAAATCCAACCCATGGTTTTCTTGGCTATGCAGTTGGGTTTCCAATCAAGACTCTAATGCAAAGAATCACAACAATATTCAAAGATGTGCTCAAAACAATAAACATTTGTAAAAAGGTTAATGCAAACCGGAGCTTGCCTTGCTGCTCTTGGTCGTAGGCTAGCTGTTCCTCCGGAGTAACGAAGTCTAGGACTTCGGGTTCCTCCTCGACCTTAGCGACTACATGATAAGAGCAATATATGTATCAATTTAAATGCATTTGTATTAACTTTGAAGTTGTAAAGTCTATAACCCTTGCTAGACAGACCTAATGACTGTGAAACTTTTACTGTGGCTTGGTTACAACCTAAACAGAGACTTGGTCAAGTTTTAGTTGCACCAAAGCTCATTTGAGCCCCCCACAATTAATTATGTCCTTGACCTTAATTGGAACTCTTAGGGTGTTCTAAGAATTTTCATGAAACAAACTATGACTTTCTGAAAACTAGATTTTCAGAGGGTTCTAATGGAGTTGGTCTCACTTAATTTGAAGGTTCCTAGCTAAAGTTATGAGCTAAACAATTTCAGAGAAAATTCTGAAAATGTTTCTGAACATTTTCTATTTTCTCTGGAACAGTTTCACTAATCACACCATTACGTGGATCAGATGAGCTCAAATGGATCTGAAATTTTTATGGTAGTTCAGGGATTTTTGGTGAACATCCCAGCAAAATTTCAGGATTTTCCTCCAAAGGATTCTCCAGTTAAAATTCCTAACAGTTTAAACTTTGAGGAATTAATTCTGGAAAATTAAGGGTTTTCATGAAGTGAAACTTGATTTGCTGGAAAGTACTCGGAGAGCTGAATCCAGCAAAATTTGGTTCACTCAATTTGGAGCTTTCTAGCCAAAGTTATGAGGATTTGAAGTTTGAAGGAAATCTGAAAATCGGGGAAAAGTTTAAACTCACGCGTGGGCCCAGGGGACACGCGTCGCATGCCGAGGCGACAGCACACCGCGGCCCACAATGATTTTGCGCACCAGCACACCCGATCCCGTCCGCAGCCGGATCCCGATTCAAAATATCTCCCGCTGACAGCTGGGGTCCACCCCCTTCTTCAACCTCGCGACACCCGCGCTCCGCCGCTGAGGGACCTCGCCGGAGAGCTCGCCGCCGGCTTCTGTACAGCTCCAAACTTCTCGATTCTGGCCGCCCCTGCCTACTTTTACCCGGGGAACAGGATTCTAGGGTCAGCTGCTCATGACAATGGCCGGAGCATGGTCGGCGACGAGCCGCCACCTCGGAACGACTTCGGCCATGTCGGCTGACTTCTCTAGCACCTCAGCTACTTGGGAAACCGGTCGGGAAGCACCAGTGGACCTCAGGGAAGGTCGACATGAGCTCGAGGCAGCTCGGGGAAGGCCCGAAATAGGTCCTCACCGTGCGCCCGATGCCGCCCGTTCATTCCACCATTGGTAGACCTCAAATTACGCCGGGTACAGAGGTTCTCCGGCCCAGAGTTGTGAAGGCAACTTGTGCGTTACCGTGTCTAGCTCGTGTGAGAGCGGCTTGAGGCCCTCTAATCCTTTCTAGAGCACGAATTAAACAGAATCGTACCCGAGGGTCGTTCTGCACACAGAAAGGGGAAAAATGGAAATTCGCCGCCGGTGAGCAACCACTCGAGCTGTGGCTCGGGGATGAGCAGCACCGGTCACCAGCGCGTCCAAGGGTGCCTTGGCTCGGGCGTGACAACGCCCTGGTTGGGCTGTCCCCGAGAGCCCGGGGTGCGGCGGTTCCAAGTCCCGAATTTGATCTTTCGGCACAGCCGATATCAATCGGTTTCAACTGAATTCTAGCAACGGGGAGGACGGAGGAAGGTCTCTAGTACCTTGCTGGGGCTCTGGAGCGGACGGAGGGAGCTGCGATCGGCGTTCTCCGATCGATTCCGGCTGCGGAAAAATTCCGGCCGGTGCTGAGTTCTTGCGGGGAAGAACGGCGATGCCTCGGCCGAGGAGGGGGACAGGCGCCTTAAGAAGGCTCTGCACCGCCTCGCGCCCGCGCATGGGCAAGCAGCTGCTGGCGCGGCGGCTGCCCTCGGTGGCGATCACAGCTGCGGCTCGGTGACCCGAGTGAGAAAAATCTCAGTCGGTTTGATCTGAGCAGTGGCTGACATGTGGGTCCGACTTTCAGTTTTAACCTCTGAAATTTAATCCTAATCACTGTTGTAAACAGTGAACCCATAGTACCCCTGGTAATTCAAATTATTCACCCATGAACCATTTGATTTGATCAAAGTTCAAATTGGGTTTGGTTTGAGTGAATTTCAGCACAAGTGCAGTTTTGAATTCAAATGAAGTTTGAATTTGTCCCACTTAGCTCATGTCAAGATCAACTCCAAATGGAGTGAAAATTGGTGTGTGGGCTCACAAAAATGTGCTGAGTAAGAATATGCCTCCCACTTTTAAATTCATGGGATAAAAACAGTTTGAATTTGAATATGGTTTCAAACTGCCCTCTTCCTAACTATACCCAAAATGACCTCAAAAAGGTTTTGAATTTGGGTGAAACTTGGCATGGACATCCTTAGTAAAGTGTAGGAGTTTTCATATGTCCAGCCCATCTATATCACATGTGGGAAATACCACCTTTGCAATATGTGAGTTTGTTTTCTAATGAGCATGTTGATAATTGTTACTTGCTCTTCATTTGTGTTCATGATCCTTCCTCAAATGAGGTGTGTGGTGTGGTGATGAACACTGCACATGTGTGTCAAAAACTGAGGCCCTTACATTCCTCCCCCTTAAAAGAATCTCGTCCCGAGATTATAAAGTGAAAATGAGAGAGAGGACGGTGGAAAATTACCGGATATGCGACCTGAAAAATTCGGGGTAGTTAGTGCGAAGGAATTCTTCGCTCTCCCATGTCGCTTCGTCCATGGAGTGATTACTCCATAGAATCTTGTAGAACCACAACGTACGGTTGCGTGTGGTTCGGGCCTTTTCATCAATAATCTGCATCGGTTCCTCCCGATAGGTGAGATCCGGTTGCAGTTCTTCAATGTCTTCTAGCTGAACGGTAGTTGATAGCTTGAGACACTTCCTCAGCTGGGAAATGTGAAAGACGTTGTGCACACCGGAAAGTGCTTCTGGTAATGTCAGCCGGTATGCCACTGATCCACATCTTTCGGTAATCTGGAATGGACCGATGAATCGGGGTGCTAACTTTCCTCTCACCCCAAATCTGTTTACGCCCTTCATTGGAGACACCCGTAGGTATACGTGATCTCCAACTTCAAATTGTAATGGGCGCCTTCTCCGGTCCGCATACTGTTTCTGTCGGGATTGAGCGGCTTTTAGGTTCGCTTGAATCAGTCGAACCTTTTCTTCTGCGTTGTTGACGAGGTCAATCCCGAAGGTAACCCTTTCACCAGACTCACACCAGTTCAATGGTGTGCGGCACTTCCTGCCGTATAGCGCCTCGTAGGGCGCCATCTTGATGCTGGCTTGGTACCCATTGTTGTACGAGAACTCAGCTAACGGAAAGTGATTATCCCGATTCTTGCCGTGGTCGATAGCGCAAGCTCGTAGCATGTCTTCTAGAATCTGATTTACCCGCTCGGTTTGTCCATCCGTCTGCGGGTGGTAGGCTGAACTACGGATCAGCTTCGTCCCCAAGGCAGCGTGCAGCTGCTCCAAAAAACGGGACACAAATAAAGTGCCCCGATCCGATATGATGGTACGGGGTACGCCGTACAAGCATAGGATCCGTGAGATGTACAGTTCAGCGTACTTCTTGGCGTTGTAATTTGTGTTGACCGGGATGAAATGGGCAACTTTGGTGAGCCAATCGACGATCACCCACACAGAATCATGTTTCTGCAGGGTGGTGGGTAAACCGATGATGAAGTCCATGCTCACGTCCTCCCACTTCCAGGCAGGAATGCCCAGTGGTTGTAGCAGTCCCGGTTTCCGCATATGATCTGCCTTCACCCTTCGACATGTATCACACTCGGACACGTATTTTGCAGTCTCACGCTTCATCCGTGTCCACCAAAACTTGCTTCTGAGTTCTTGATACATTTTGTTGCTGCCGGGGTGAATAGAAAACTTTGATAAGTGAGCCTCATCAAAGATTTTCTTCCGTAATTCTGGGTTACGGGGTACGACGATCCGGTCCTTGAACCATAGGACGCCGTCTCCGTCCTTCCGGAAACATTTCAGCTCCCCACTGTCTACACATCTCCGTAAATGTGACATGCCCTTGTCATTCTTCTGGGCTGCCGCTATCTCTTCACGGATGGTGGGGATCAAAGCTAGGTTGTAGAGAGCTCCGTGTGGAATCACATGTAGTGGTGGTTCGCTCTCTTCCAACGGTGTGATGGTCAGAGTATTGACGTGTGACTTGCGGCTTAGCGCATCTGCCACTACGTTTGCCTGGCCCGGATGATAATGGATCTCTATCTCGTAATCCTTTATCAGTTCTAACCATCTTCGTTGCCTCATGTTCAGCTCCTTCTGAGTGAATATGTACTTGAGGCTTTTGTGGTCGGTATATAAATGTACGAAGTTACCGAGTAGGTAGTGCCTCCACATTTTTAGTGCAAGTACCACGGCAGCGAGCTCCAAGTCATGAGTTGGATAATTTTGCTCATGGTTTCTAAGCTGCCGTGATCCATACGCGACCACTCTTCGGTCTTGCATCAGCACACATCCGAGCCCAATGCCGGATGCATCGCAGTACACATCGAACGGTTTTGTTGTGTCTGGCTGCGCCAAAACCGGTGCTGATGTCAGGTGCTTGACTAAAGCCTTGAATGCTGCTTCACATGTTGGACTCCAAACATATTTGGTAGCCTTCTTCAGCAGCTCTGTCATTGGCTTGGCAATCTTCGAGAAGTTCGGAATGAACCTCCGATAATATCCCGCGAGTCCGAGGAAACTCCGTACCTCGTGAGCAGTTCTCGGGGATTTCCAATTCAGCACTTGAGTGATCTTGCTCGGGTCCACAGCGATACCCTCCGCTGAGATGATATGCCCGAGGAAAGGCACTTGCGATATCCAAAACTCGCATTTGCTGAATTTTGCGTATAACTTGTGATCCCGCAGCCGTTGCAAGACTATACGCAGATGTTTCTTGTGATCTTCCTCTGACTTGGAATATACCAGGATATCGTCGATGAAGACCACGACAAACTTGTCCAGCTCCGGCATGAATACCGAGTTCATCAAGTACATGAAGTGAGCTGGAGCATTGGTGAGGCCGAAGGACATGACCAGGTACTCATAAAGTCCGTACCTTGTCGAGAAAGCCGTCTTCGGAATGTCCTCAGCCCTTATCTTAATCTGATGGTACCCGGATCTTAAGTCCATTTTGAAAAAGATCTTTGCTTCGACCAACTGATCAAACAACATGTCGATCCGTGGCAACGGGTACTTGTTCTTGATGGTTACGGCATTTAATGGATGATAGTCCACGCAAAGCCGTAACGTCTCATCCTTCTTCTTGACAAATAATGCCGAACAGCCCCAAGGCGAGGAGCTCGGCCTAATAAAACCCTTCTCCAGAAGGTCCGTGAGCTGAGTCTTCAGTTCAGACAACTCCTTGGGCGCCATCTTGTACGGCCTTCGGGAGATTGGCGTGGTTCCCGGTGCAAGTTCAATCTTGAACTCCACCTCTCTATCAGGCGGCATCCCCGGCAAATCGTCCGGGAATACATCAGGGAATTCTCGGACCACCGGAATATCTTCCAATCTGATGGTTGTGGCTTGATAGACACTTGGAAGTTTTATTTCCGGACTGTCCAGAAATAATGAGTGAGACTCGTGCACTTCTGAATTCAAGTGCACGACTCGGAGGACGGTGTCTAAAACAGCGCCGTGGCGGGTTAACCACGACATCCCTAAGATGACATCGACCTTTTGTCCCTCTAAGATTATGAGAGACGTAGGGTAGACTCTACCCTCTAAGCACAATGGCGCTTTTGGGACCATCATGCTTGCTGAGATTTTCCCACCCGGTGAACAGATCACATAAGGACTATCGGTGGGTAGTATTTGCAAGCTATACTTATCAATGAAAGCTTGGCTAATGAAGCTATGCGTGGCGCCTGAATCAAATAGTACTATAGCGGGATGCTGGTGGAGTTGGAACATACCCGCAAGGAATTGCTCGCCCTCCGGCACGTCCTCAATGGCAAGTTGGTGGACAGTGCCGGGCCTAGGGTTTGCCCGCCGCGCATTAGTAGGGTTCCGGGGTTGATTCCTCCCCGGAAACTGTGGTGCCACTCCGCCGCCTTGCCTCTCCGGGCAACTGCTCGCGAAGTGTCCTGGACGACCACACTTGTAACATGTGGCCGCTGCTGGTGGAGTGCTCGGTGGACGTAAGCCCGGCATGCGTTGCTGAGGTGCAAACGCACGCGGCATCGCTCGCTGCTGCTGTTGTGGTTGCGGTGGTACTGGCAGTGCCGGCCTGAATGCCGGTGAAGAGTACGGCCGACTGCGAAACGGCATCGACCGCGGTGGTGGTTGCCAGCGTGGACCTGATGGTGGGCGATTCACCATCCGAAACTTCTGAGAAGGACCGCCTCCTTCTCCGCTGCTCTGCGGCGCGCTTCGCTTCCTCTCCGCCGCCGCTAACTCCTTGCCGGAGTCCTCCTGAACAATCGCAGCATCAATGATGTCGTTGAGGCTGCCGCGATTGAACATCGCCAACTTGTCCTTCAGGAGCGGGTTAAGCCCCTGGTAAAAGTGGTCTCGCCGCTTCTCGTCTGTATCTGCGTGATACGACGCGTAGAGCGCGAGATCGTTGAACGCTCTGGAGTATTCCAGCGCGTTCCGACTCCCTTGCTGCAGGTGTAAGAACTCCTGCATCTTCCTCTTCATTAAACCTGGCGTTATATGATAGGCCCTGAAGGCCGTCCGGAACTCCGTCCAGGTCATCACTCGGTCGGTGGGCTGTGAAGCACAGAAGTTGGCCCACCACGCACTCGCGGATCCTTGGAGCTGCTGGACCGCGAACTGAGTCTTGCGCTGCTCGCTTATCTGGAGCAGCCCGAACTTCATCTCTATGGCGCGGAGCCAGTTGTCCGCGTCAAGTGGTTCATTCGCCCTTGAGAATATAGGGGGATGAGTCGCCAGGAAGTCGGAGTAGGAGCTCTGTTGACGCTCCTCACGGTCTTGACGTCTCTCTGGGCGAGACGTATTCGCAATTAAAGTTTGCAGCAGCTCCGTGTGCTGCTGATGTGAGCCCGCCATTGCCGCGACGATGTCGGCCAATGTAACCGTTGGCAGTGGCGGTGGCGGTGTTTGTTGTTGCTGTTGCTGCTGTTGCTGTTGTTGCCCCGAGGAGTCCTCGGGAGGTGGTTGGGAGGTCTCTCCCCCTTGACTGGTACCCCCAACGTCAGGGTTGGCACGAGTACGCGTCATTCTGAAATTCAAAACAGCAGCAATTAGCACATGTCTTACTTAAAATTCCATAAGCAACAGTAGGTATTGAAGTGACACATGATTAATTTGCACAACATTCACATATATTGATAAAGCATAAACTTTATACAAGATACATTATTCTCGGGTCTCCGAGAAGTCATGCTCATGTCGTCACTACCTATACATACGCTACTGTCTACACGACATGTCACCGATTACAAAAGTTGGGTTACGCTACTCTGGCTGCCCTACATGGCAACTGTAACCCTCTACTCGGAGTAGAACTCGACCTCCTGTGGGTCGTCCTCCTCCGGTACCTCTGCTGGTGGCTCTGGATCTACCACCTCTTCTCCCATTCCAGGTTCTCCCATTGCTGGAAGACCCAAGACCACCGGTACGCCTAAAACCGGGGGTACGAGGTCCTGCGAAGCATGCACCTCGTCCATAGCCTGGTTGTAGTCCTCTTCCCAGCCTTGTCCTTCCTCAATAGCATCGTCCCGCTCTTGAGCAAGGTCCTCATTCTGCTGGGTTAGGGTCTGCACCAGCTCTTGCAACGCCGCGATGTCAACACGGCTCTTCTTCTTTGCCTTCTTCAGACGACGCAACTGATTGTGTTGTTAATTCAGTCGCTTGATCGTCGGAAGGAGCACATTGCGAAGTGCGCTGTGAGCACTCTCGAAATGATCTCCACGGCTTGTGCTCTCTTTGAGCTTTGTGGCGAGATGCTCCGTATGAACAGCTTGGTTGTCCATCACGGCGTTTCCCGCCCTCATCTGGAGGCTGAGATTTGCCTCCGCGGGGTTGTACCATGGGCAACTCGGGTCCGTTGCCTCCAGGTACCTCTCTTCCCACACATGCTGAGCCCGTCCCTCCACCGGAACGAGTGCGTATGGAGTGCCCCCCATAGCCTGCACGTGTAGTTGGCAGAAACGTGACATAGTGTCACGGGCTGCCACTTGCCATATTCCTTCGGGTTGTCTTCCTCTCACCGTGATGGTGAACGGCATCCAACCGGGTGGCGTAGGTCCTGCAGGAACCTCGACATGGATCGTCCACGTCTTGTTCCCCTCTTCTCCTTCTTCCTTGGCGAAGTATTGCGGCATCTGGTTGTACCCGAAATATTGGAGCATTTGCCACAATGCTTCCGGGTAGCCGTTACGGTGAGAACAGTGGGAAACCACCCACCCGTTCTCCAACTGTTTATCTGCTGCCATCTGTAAAAATATATTTGAGAATTGTCAAATATTTATTTAAACAGTAAACCTCTGAGTTATAACATAAAACATGTCATTGAACCCATAAAACTTGGAAACATAGTTCAAATTTTAAACAAATTTGACTGCTGATCTGCTGTTCCCATGACAGCCCTGACCAGTTTCCATATCAACCTGATTTAGGCCATGTTAAAGGCAAAACTAATTCTGGAGCTCAACATCAAAGTTAAATCTAACTTCAATAGCTTTACAGAAAGTATTTGCTTGGACTAAGATCTGTCCTGGTTCAAAAGTTATGAGATGTCAAAGTTAACAGAATTCCTGGAAACAATTGGACAGCACCTCCCTGCCTTAGGTACTGATTTGATCCAAGAATCCCAGTTACTTATGTTCCTAATCTGACAAAACTTTCTGTTACAAAGTTGTAACCCATCTCATAAGATTTCCAGAACTACCTCATTTTCTATTTTTGGATTTTTAAGCAGGAAGTTATGCTTAATTTACAGAGAGTTTACAGAGAGTCATTGCTCTGTCCTGTTTTCTGGACAGTTTCAACTCTACTGCATTTTTCGAGTGGTTAAGGGATGAAACACCTCTGGAACTCAACAGAAAAGTTGTAAAGCTCTTCCAAAGCTTTCCATAAATGTATCATAGGACCCCAACCTCGAAAGAACTCAACCCCTAACCTCTGATTAACTTCAGCCTTGATTCAGCTGAAACCAGAGTGCTCTGTCCTTAACAACCTATAAGTTGAAAACTTGTTAACTTTGAATATCCTGTTCAAGGGAAGGAGTTACATCAAGTTTTACTACTTTGGATCAAAACCTTCAAGTTTTAAATGAAGTTATTCATTTAATGGGGTGTGACGTCGATGCGTCACCAGATTATGTCGGTACTACGTCCTCACAAAGAAAAACCTATACCGGGCTTAGCCGGCTTCGTTAACTCAGTGGCACTAAACGTCACTCACATCGGATCCTACACGTCTACCGTTTCATGGTCAGGCTACCTGCAGAATCTCAAGCAATCGTCAGACTCGGCTGCACACCGAGCCCGGAATCCATACAGTTCGTACACCCGGCCGTCATCACTCGCCCGGATGTTCTCAAGCCAAACACGCCTTGAGTTACGTGTTCACGTTTCAGACCACGTGACGGGGTCTCCCAAATTGCACCACGCACGCCAGGGACAGACGTTGCTCGAATACCCCAAACGACATGAAGAGTCGTAGAGGATATCAAAGCGGGTCGGGTTACCTGCCACTCGTGTGGCTCCACCCTTCAGCTTGTGCGCACTGGTGGACAGCGCTTACGTGCACCCCCCAAGACATGAACGTCCCAAGATGCACGATTTTCCGACATAACAAATAGGTTAATATGCCACTTTCTATATGCTAATAACATCCTTATACGGGCTACTAACTCGTTCCTCACTGGATTTTTGAAAAAGAAGACCTTTGTACTGTGTTTAAACCTCAAGCGAGCTCTGATACCACGCTGACACGACCCCATTGGTCATGTAGAGCCAGGATCACGCTGAGGGGTGCTGCGTTGCACAGCACCGTATAACACACGTCAAAGGTACAAAGCGGAAGCGGAAATTTTATTACATAAACAAGTTTATGAACATGTTTACATCAAAATAAGTTCAGTCTACACTCGCGGGCGTAGACTAAGCATCAAGTGCACGTTCAGCCCTCGAACGTGTCCTTGCTAGCACACACGCACACTAACTCTGCGGCGTGCATGACTCCCACTCGACGGGGTTCCCCTCCTGGGGTTCCGTCTCCTCTTCGGGAGTCCCTTTCTCATAGAACCCTGCAAAAGCTTCAAACACAAGCAGTGAGCACGAAGGCTCAGCAAGTCTGACCCGTCTCACCTAAACATGGAACTTCTACATGAGGGTAATGGGTTACATGAGGTAAAAATCAGTTGCAAGGACTCGCCTAATTAGTAGAACCTTACTTTCAAGTTTTAGCAGCAGGTTGTGGAGAACCTTACGCTAAGGCACATGAGAGAGCCGCAATCAAACAAGAAACGCATTTCTCTCATGTACTTTGCCCAAAGTTGAAAAGAACTTTAGTTAGCTCTAAGCTACAGCATATCGTTAACATTCAATGTCCAGCTTTCAATCAGCAACATTTTAACATGTAACTAGCCTGTTCTTTCTACGTCACGGTACAGTGAACAAGTGGTACTCACTGACCGCGAGGGACGGTGATTATAATCGATTTACACCTGCAGGGTTACCCGAACAACCCGTCACGTACGCCCGTACTCGATTTGCCTACAACAACCATCACGGACGCCGTACACGACTACCTTTCACCCGTTAGCCAAATGTTGAACCGGTCCAATCGTCCCGAGCAAGAGGTCTCTGCACGCGCATCTCAGTGCCGCCAGCCGATTTACACCTCGAGCTCTCAACCTACCCTCTGAACGACCAGCTATGCCTCAACACCCAGCTACCCGAGTTACATCAGTTTCCCGGTTCCCATATAGCCGGTAGGTCTTCGGTACTGTTCTAGCTTGTTCAACAGGCCCGCACACGGCTCGGTCCTCAATCGACACAAGCGGAGCTACAGCACACAGGCCCCAAAGTTCTGCTGCCCTTACCCTCCGCTTGGTCTCATTTTCTTGCCATGTGTTTCATGTGCTATCACTACCCGAGTCGAGTGCCTCTAGCCTATGCTCGCGAGTAGTTCCAACTACTCGACTTGTACCGAATCCTACTCTATCTTAGCAATGCAGTGGCTAACAAGGTTTTGAATCCTAAACCCAACCCATGGTTTTCTTGGCTATGCAGTTGGGTTTCCAATCAAGACTCTAATGCAAAGAATCACAACAATATTCAAAGATGTGCTCAAAACAATAAACATTTGTAAAAAGGTTAATGCAAACCGGAGGTTGCCTTGCTGCTCTTGGTCGTAGGCTAGCTGTTCCTCCGGAGTAACAAAGTCTAGGACTTCGGGTTCCTCCTCAACCTTAGCGACTACATGATAAGAGCAATATATGTATCAATTTAAATGCATTTGTATTAACTTTGAAGTTGTGAAGTCTATAACACTTGCTAGACAGACCTAATGACTGTGAAACTTTTACTGTGGCTTGGTTACAACCTAAACAGAGACTTGGTCAAGTTTTAGTTGCAGCAAAGCTCAATTGAGCCCCCCCCCACAATTAATTATGTCCTTGACCTTAATTAGAACTCTTAGGGTGTTCTAGGAATTTTCATGAAACAAACTATGACTTTCTGAAAACTAGATTTTCAGAGAGTTCTAATGGAGTTAGTCTCACTTAATTTGTAGGTTCCTAGCTAAAGTTATGAGCTAAACAATTTCAGAGAAAATTCTGAAAATGTTTCTGAACATTTTCTATTTTCTCTGGAACAGTTTTACTAATCACACCATTAGGTGGATCAGATGAGCTCAAATGGATCTGAAATTTTTACGGTAGTTCAGGGATATTTTGGTGAACATCCCAGCAAAATTTCAGGATTTTCCTCCAAAGGATTCTCCAGTTAAAATTCCTAACAGTTTAAAATTTGAGGAATTAATTCTGGAAAACTAAGGGTTTTCATGAAGTGAAACTTGATTTGCTGGAAAGTACTCGGAGAGCTGAATCCAGCAAAATTTGGTTCACTCAATTTGGAGCTTTCTAACCAAAGTTATGAGGATTTGAAGTTTGAAGGAAATCTGAAAATCGGGGAAAAGTTTAAACTCGCACGTTGGCCCAGGGGACACGCGTCGCATGCCGAGGCGACAGCACACCGCGGCCCACAATGATTTTGCGCGTCAGCACACCCGATCCCGGCCGCAGCCGGATCCCGATTCAAAATATCTCCCGCTGACAACTGGGGTCCACCCCCTTCTTCAACCTCGCGACGCCCGCGCTCCGCCGCCGAGGGACCTCGCCGGAGAGCTCGCCGCCGGCTTCTGTACAGCTCCAAACTTCTCGATTCTGGCTGCCCCGGCCTACTTTTACTCAGGGAACAGGATTCTAGGGTCAGCTGCTCATGACAATGGCCGGAGCATGGTCGGCGACGAGCCGCCACCTCGGAACGACTTCGGCCATGTCGGCTGACTTCTCTAGCACCTCAGCTACTTGGGAAACCGGTCGGGAAGCACCAGTGGACCTCAGAGAAGGTCGACATGAGCTCGAGGCAGCTCGGGGAAGGCCCAAAATAGGTCCTCACCGTGCGCCCGATGCCGCCCGTTCATTCCGCCATTGGTAGACCTCAAATTACGCCGGGTACAGAGGTTCTCCGGCCCAGAGTTGTGAAGGCAACTTCTGTGTTGCAGTGTCTAGCTCGTGTGAGAGCGGCTTGAGGCCTAGAGCACGAATTAAACAGAATCGTACACGAAGGTCGTTCTGCACACAGAAAGGGGAAAAATGGAAATTCGCCGCCGGTGAGCAACCACTCGAGCTGTGGATGGGGGATGAGCAGCACCGGTCACCAGCGCGTCCAAGGGTGCCTTGGCTCGGGCGTGACAACGCCCTGGTTGGGCTGTCCACGAGAGCCCGGGGTGCGGCGGTTCCAAGTCCCGAATTTGATCTTTCGGCACAGCCGATATCAATTGGTTTCAACTGAATTCTAGCAACGGGGAGGACGGAGGAAGGTCTCTAGTACCTTGCTGGGGCTCTGGAGTGGACGGAGGGAGCTGCGATCGGCGTTCTCCGATCGATTCCGAGCTGCGGAAAAATTCCGGCTGGTGCTGAGTTCTTGCGGGGAAGAACGGTGATGCCTCGGCCGAGGAGGGGGACAGGCGCCTTAAGAAGGCTCTGCACCGCCTCGCGCCCGCGCGTGGGAAAGCAGCTGCTGGCGCGGCGGCTGCCCTCGGTGGCGATCACAGCTGCGGCTCGGCGACCCGAGTGAGAAAAGTCTCAGTCGGTTTGATCTGAGCAGTGGCTGACATGTGGGTCCCACTTCCAGTTTTAACCTCTGAAATTTAATCCTAATCACTGTTGTAAACAGTGAACCCCATAGTACCCCTGGTAATTCAAATTATTCACCCATGAACCATTTGAATTGATCAAAGTTCAAATTGGGTTTGGTTTGAGTGAATTTCAGCACAAGTGCAGTTTTGAATTCAAATGAAGTTTGAATTTGTCCCACTTAGCTCATGTCAAGATCAACTCCAAATGGAGTGAAAATTGGTGTGTGGGCTCACAAAAATGTGCTGAGTAAGAATATGCCTCCCACTTTTAAATTCATGGGATAAAAACAGTTTGAATTTGAATATGGTTTCAAACTGCCCTCTTCCTAACTATACCCAAAATGACCTCAAAAAGGTTTTGAATTTGGGTAAAACTTGGCATGAACATCCTTAGTAAAGTGTAGGAGTTTTCATATGTCCAGCCCATCTATATCACATGTGGGAAATACCACCTTTGCAATATGTGAGTTTGTTTTCTAATGAGCATGTTGATAATTGTTACTTGCTCTTCATTTGTGTTCATGATCCTTCCTCAAATGAGGTGTGTGGTGTGGTGATGAACACTGCACATGTGTGTCAAAAACTGAGGCCCTTACACTAATCTAGGCGATTAATTGCTAAAAGAAACGTAAAACAATTTAATGTTGTGACCGTGGGATGGAGTAACAACATTTCTCCCCTAATTCTGACCACGGTCACCCACAGCCTTGACGCCTATCCTGCCACACAACTCTAGGAAGGGAACTCGTCCCAGAGCTTTGGTCAGTATATCCGCCAGTTGCTCTTCTGTTGTTGTGTAGTTGATGATGATCCTACCCTCGTCGACGTACTCACGGAGGTAGTGATAGCGCACGTCGATGTGCTTGCTCCACTCCTGCAAGACGGGGTTCTTGCCCAGCACGATGGCCGATTGATTGTCCACCAACAGCTCCGGCACTCCAGACTCTGTCCCGATCCTGTTGGTTAGAAGCCGAGCTAGCCAGACGCCCTGACACGCCGCTGCTGCTGCAGCAACGTATTCTACTTCGCACGATGACAGGGCAACAACCCTCTGTTTGGCCGTCTGCCAATTAATTGGGTTTCCGCCCAGAAGGAAGATGATCTCGCTCGTGCTCTTCCAGTCGTCGATGTCGGTGATGGAGCCGTCGCCGAACTTGACGGTGCCGTAGATCTGAGTGTCGAGCTCGGCAAAGATCTCCTTGAAACCCGTCATGTGGTTCGTGGCTCCGGTGTCGAGCACCCATCGCCCTCGATCCTGCTGCTCCCCCGAACTGAGGTCGGGGAAAACCTTCTGCTCGTGGATGTGAACGGCGCAGTGTGACGGCAGAGTCGAGGAAGAAGGTGGACAAGGGACGAGGACGACGGAGTGAGCTATTAGCAGGATATGCTCCTCTTCTTCTCCTTGGGACAGGTGGGCCTGGGCCACCTCATCGCGCTTCTTCTTGCGACATTCCTTGGCCCAATGGCCTTTCTTACCGCAGTAATTACATGTGCCGTCGCGGCCCACGGAGCTCTTCCGGCCTTTGACGGGATCAATTTGTCCCCTTTGCTCTTGCTGGCGCCCTTGCCACCGCCGGAGTTTCGAGCGCCAGAGTTGGAACCGGAGCCCTTCTGAGACTTCATCTGGGCCATCCACTCCTCCTCCGTGAGAAGCAGATGACCCCTGCCCTCCTTCGCAGGGGACGGTTTCTTCTTCCTCGTCTCGACGTTACAGAGCATCCCGATCACCTCCTCAATTGACATGGAGCCAAGGTCGAGGAGGGTCTCCATGGAGATCGCCACCTGCTCGAGCTTGTCGGGGACGACGTGCAGCATCTTCTTGATCACCTCCTTGTCGAAGATGTCATCTCCGAGCATGCGGAGCTGACTTGTCACTGTGTTGCGTCGCAACGAGAAGTCTTCGACTGACTCACGAGGTTTGAACTCGATGTCGGCAATGTCCCGCCGCAGGCGCTCGGCATTGGCCTCCTTAACATGGTGGGCGTCGATGCGCACCTGGCGGATAGCCTCCCACGCGTCCGATGCTGTAGGCTTCACTGCCAACCCACCCTGCATCTCCGGTGGCATGGCTTAGAGGATGGCGGTGAGCGCAGTACGGTCATCGCGGTAGTCGCCGGCAGCTTGAAGGTTCACCATCATCATGAGCGACCACTCGGTGTAGTTGGTCCTCGTGAATGTTGGGTACATGATGTTGCCCGACGTATTCTCGATGACGTGCTCAACGATGGCGCCACGAGCTCCGCCGCGGTGGCGCGGGCGGCGTGGTGGCGGAGACGGGGACTGTCGCCGACCATTGCCGGCACCGTTGCTATGCGCGGAGCTGTGCGACATTGGCCTGGATCGATCAACCTGGCTCTGATGCCAATTGTTGTAAACTCGCCAGAGCGAAAGCTACAGGAAAACTCAAGCGAATGGGAATTGACAGGAGGATTTGTGCTGCATAACCTTGCTCTTTTTTCCACTATTTAAAGGAAACAAACATTAAATGGACTGGCCGTTTTGGCTGCCATGTGCGTGACACGCTCCACCCACGACGCATTAGTGGAGCTCTACAGAAACGTTTGGCCACATAACGTGTGCACGAGCACTAACTAATCTAGGCGATTAATTGCTAAAAGAAACGTAAAACGACTTAATATGGTGACCGTGGAATGGAGTAACAACAACCTCATACTCAATAGTGAACACATCATCACTTCCATAGCCTTTAACTTGAGCTTCAGTTCCATTCCAATTCCATTTGCCCATTTCGTCAAATACCACATCTCGGGTGATATGCACACGCCCTGACAGGATCATACGCCCGATAAGATTTTGATCCCGTTTCATACCCCACAAAAATCATCTTCCTCCTGTCCTCCAGCTTTTTCAGATTTGGAGTTGCGTTCCTCACATAGGCAAGACAACCAAACACACTTAGATGTTGAACTGATGGCTTCCTTCCACACCAGGCTTCAAAAGGAGCCTTTCCACTGACACTCTTCATTGGACAGCGGTTTAGCACGTAAACAGCCATTGTCACTGCTTCTCCCAACAACCATCCTGGTAGGTTTTTCTCCTTGGGTATGCTTCTAGCCATCGCCACTACTGTTCTGTTCCTGCGCTCTACAACCCCATTCTGCTGAGGACAATACGGCGCCGTGTGTTGATGATACACACCTTCTCTGGTACAATACTCAGCGAATTCGTGAGAGGTGAACTCGCCTCCTCTGTTGGTGCGAAGGGTTCCAAGTCTCTGCCCCGACTCTGCCTCAGTTTGTGCATTGAAATACTTGATTTTCATGATCGCACAATCCTTTGAAGGGATCGGCTTCACCCACATAAAATGGATAAGATCATCAACGAGCAGTAAGAAATACTTACTTCCATTCGGTGTCGTTGGCGTGATAGGCCGGCACAGATCGCCATGTACGAGCTCCAAGACCCTTTGCGCTCGGCATTCAGCTTATTCTGGAAATGACACTCGCCTCTGCTTACCCTTGAGACAAGCTTCGCACGGACGAGCCAGAAGCCCCACCTCCGGTAAACCTTTCACAAAAGCTTCTCTTGCCATCTTCTTAAAAGCAGCCATGCTGATGTGTCCAAGCCGATCGTGCCATTTCCATGCTTCTTCTACTCCCTTCACCGCCAGACACCTCTGCTCCAACGTCCTGACATTCAGAGTGTACAACCGATTTTCACCTCGGAGTACCTTCGAAAGAAGTCCACCCCCAGGCTCACGAATCACCATCACGCCTTCCTCGATGTGAATGTGATACCCTGCTTCATCCAATTGTCCCACACTGAGGAATGTTGGTGGTCAATCTGGGTATGAAATAGACTCCCCCGAACGACCGAAGCTCTCCATTCTTGCACAGAAAGGTGATCTTCCCCTTTCCTTCAATTTTTGCCACCGAGTCATCGCCGAATCGGACGTAGCCTAGAACTTCAGTTTCTAGCTCCGTGAAGGATGCTCGTGTGCCGGTCATGTGGTTCGTGGCCCCTGTGTCCAGCACCCAGATCTGAGCATCCTTTTCACTCTCTTCTCTGAGGTGAGCCAACACTCTCTTCTCCTTCAGTAGTAGCTGCTGACTACTCTTTGCTGAGGGAAACCCATCTTGACGTTGACTCCCCTCTGGAGAAACCACTGACACTTTTTGAGCTTCTTCGCAGTTTGCCGGAGAGGTCTTCACCACAAACAATGATGCTTCCTCCTCCTCTTGAGCTACATTGGCGCGCTCGGGATTTGATTTAACCCGACAATCTCGCGCCCAATGTCTTAGTTTTCCGCATCTTCGGCACTGGTCTTTACTGGGCCTGGATGCTTGGTTTGCTGGTCCATTTGAGGACCAGTCAAAAACTATTTGCAGGTATTTTTCAGAAGCACACAATGCTACCGCACATGGGCGTCACTGTAGAAGGATGATGAACATATCAACATATTGAGGACAACTTGTCGATCCATGGAAGCTACGGTCACGGAGATTTTCTATACATTTGGATGGACATTCAACAAAAGAATTACATCTCAATAATGTTTTTTCTATTCCTCATTTATGTATGATCTTTGATGAAAATGTGTAATGCGGACTGTAGCTGTTTGAACCTTTGTAAACTATGGTCATAACCTCATTTTTAGTGGAAGGTCGGTTTTATCCATTATCTAAAAATCCAGCAGAGTTGAAGAACTCGGCCTAATTCTTGTTGGGCCTGGTCCGTGTGTGACCCATATTAGATTTTATCATAAATCGTCATCTAGTCCATGAAAACCATTTATAGGTTCACTTGTTGTTAGGCCTACCCTTTGCGACCTACATTTGGTTTCATCATAAATCATTATTTATTTATTTAGTTCATAAATGTTTAATCTTGGGGCCATTTTCAAGTTGTGTCTAGCCCATTAGCGGCACATTTTTGTTTTACCATAAACACTAATACATCATTAAATCATATTAATGACACAATTATACATCAAAGGACCAGACTTAATCCATTTTTAAATTGTTCTCAAATATACATCACAGTTGACTAGATTGAATTCACAAGATAGTTCACAAACATATCATCAAATTGTACACCAAAATCGTAGCCAACACACGGCCATAAGAGCATCTTTCATATATTAGGCGTTACCAGGTTAGGGGCCTCCTTTTGAGTATTGATCATTTTATAAACGATTTTTTTTTGTTTTGTCATTGACTCCTCAAATCATCAACCTCAACCTGTGTCTGATCTCAAGTGCTTCCCGGCGTAGGCACGCCCTGCCGGCAATCACCTCCACTACTCCAGCCCTTCACTCCCTAGCCCCAGGTCGTCTCCCTCTCTTTCTAGCGACCTCGTCTTCTCTTCCCTTTCTTCTTCATTTCTGGCAAGATGCACTTTCCCCTCCCTTGTGTCCCATCTTTGGCAGCTCTCTACCACCAGACCCGATGACCACCACTTGCTACCATTAAAGTATAAAAAGGAGAAGTGAGCTGTGATTGAACTTAAGAAAATATGTCCTTATAAAGAAAGTTGATAAAACCAATATAGATTATTGTGCTGCCAACATTACATTATAAATAAGAATTTTTATGATGAAGTCTTTGATTTATATATGGATAGAAGCTAAAGTTGAAGTTCTTGAGAATATCTTATTTTCTATCAGTTTGAGATTATGTTTTCATTCAAGTAAATTAACCTTTGTTTCTATTAGAGAAGAAATTTTACTTATATTTCTCTATATTATACTCTAATAACTTAAGAAACATTAAGTTAACTCTATAGACTACTTCTAAAGTTAACCGTGTCTCATGAGAGTTTGTCAAAATGTGACACATTGTTTTTGCTTACATTTGAGGGTGCGAGTAAAATATTTCATGATATTTAATATATATTGTTTGCATTTTAATTTCAGTCATCCTAATATAGTCAAAACACTAGACAGTTATGGGTTTACAAGCTCATCATAATTTTAAAAGCAAAATAACTAAAGACTCGAGACCATGCTCTTAGCAAAAGGTTTCTCATAAGTGGTACTTGTTACATGATGTTTATTCAAATTTCTAAATAATAGGAATATTTTATGATCTAAAACATTTTATTCTTTATATATTAAAATTATATGCATGATTTCACTTATGTATTTCAAAATATAGAATCATTCAAACAGATTTAAAAGGTAATGTGAGTTTAACTCCAACATTATAGGGTACTTAAGATATGAGAATAACCACAATCTGTGATGCTCACATATATTAAGGACAATGATTTTTTATCATGAATTAAGTATATCTATGTCACTTAGGTGCCCTTTATAATTGTATCATCCAAGATCTCTGGCAGAAATTGATTTAGAATTAGACCCATAAAAATAAAATAAAGAACTAATATTATGATTGTAACTTCAAAATATTGTGTGCTCATGTATAAGAAATTTGATGAACTATTAAAAGTCATCTAAAATTTAAATGTGTGATGAAATTAATACTTTACACAAGTATTACCATGACCCTTTATAGGGGAGCCATTTTTAGAAGGCTTCAACCAACATATTACAGCATAGTTAATGATGCAAAACTGAGTTGTGGCATTTCATAAACCGTATTACTTTGTCTTAGTTATAGTTTAAAGAACTCACCTTGAGAATCCTACCTCCGTATATCAAAAATAAGGGTGCAATTTTTTTGAATAACGTGTTAGTGGTACTGCAAAATATGTGAAAATGTGAAAGAATCCAAAATCAAATAATATTTAAAGCACAATACTAAAAGGATTATGTCTTAGTTTTCAAAAAAGTGTTATGTCTAAAAATGTTGAACATTAATTTTTAATTAATGGTTATATACAACAAGTATGACTATAGTGTTGCTTGCATTAATATTAATGACAACCTAAAGTTTTAAAGTGAGATTTCAAAATTATATTATATAAGAAACTTTGTTTTCTACCATACAAACATGCAATAACAATAAATGAAAATAAACCACACAAGGACCAGAAGTGTATAAGCCATGTCTCAATAAGTGTATGTGATTTTTCATTTTGAGATAAACATTATGCACTATAATAACTAGATCTTCAAAGAAACTTCATTTGCTAGTGCAACATTTTACTTTGGTGCATTATCTTCATTCAGAAGTGGGGTTATAAAATTAAGTATTTCGATCAAAGGGGGAAGGCTGGAATAGATCTATCAGGCTTGGTCAAATGACAGTCTTAGAGACCTCTTACCAAATACAACAGCTTGGTCCCAACTACCCCAAGCCTATAAAAGAAGATATCCTCATATCTAATGGTGCGATGAACGACACTAACAGTGAGAAGTCCGTACCCTTATGTCTACTGATCAAGGGAGGCATGAGTGGTAGTTATAGGTCAATGCCTATCTTTGGCCATATGCATCGATGATGTCTGCCCCAACAACAGAAAGGACATATGATGATTTGCATCAAGTGAAGACAAGTCTGCATCACACAGACACAGGGCGTCATCGGTCTAATTAGGCGTGATCTACAACCGAGTTGCTCATTTCTTGTTAACTAATTTTATATTTAGTATGTTTTTATATTTAAGCTAGTGGATCCTATCAGATTAATGATGTTTATGTTTTAACATCTAGATCTTATAGCAATTATTTAACTCCAAATGCTTAATCCTAAGAAAACCATACATCTAACCATAATTTGATACATTATTTAGATAGGTTGACTAGCCACAAAATATTTAATTATCAAAACATGAATTCAACTAATAGTTTGAATCCTTAGTAAAAGTTAAAACAGGGTAGACACATATCCCTATGCCAAGAAAACACAGCGAACATCAGTAAGAGTCAAACTCATCTCAAGCTAAACCTCGACCTACTTAACTGCCATAAGTTCATTGGCTAGATAGACAATCATATATGTTAAAGTATAGTTAGTATATTAGATAGACTATCATATACATAAAAAGTATATTTAAGCTAGATAGACTACCATATAAATCAAAGGTATATTTGGTAGTCTAGATATACTCGCAGAATGATTTAGTCTATGCTTCCGCTAGGGATGTCAATGGGTCGGATTCGGGTCGGGTGGAGCAAAACCCCAGCCGAAACAAAACAGGTTGCAAGTTAAATTTAAGACCTGCACCCGCACCCACATGTGAGAATTCGCACCTACACCCGTCAGGTTTCGGGGCCCGTCAGGTTTGACTTTTTTTACAAACATAATTCAACGTTTAATAAACAAGTCTAAAAATCATCTATTTTGAATGGCAACACAATAAAAAATATTAAGTTGCTTATAAAGATTATGAATATAGGTTGCGATAAGCAAGATGAAATAAATAAATTATAGAAAAAAAATCAAATTTGACTTTAATATTACAAACATAAATTACCTCGGGGTCCCACCCGCACTCACACCCGTTAGGTGCAAAACCCGTCGGGTACCTGAACCCGTGGGTGGGATTGCCATCATGAACACTTGGCTTGAAGACTAGAGCACGAATTGTATACGAATCATGATTATATACTTATTAATATTGTTTATGGTCAAGATTAATTTACTTACTTTGGCTATTAAGTTCTCAAATCTCAAATTATTATTATTATGATCAGTGATAAATAAGACATACTACATTGAGATATTAGTCATATAATTATATTATTAAGATTACATAGTGACACATGTTACCACCTGACCAAGGTCATTAAAAGTCTGTGGTGAATGACTGTATATATATGTACTAGTGGACAAGGAGAATAAACACTATATCTCATTTCTCTCTCTCTCTCTCTCCCTCCCTCTCTCTCTCATTTTCTTCTCTACATTCAGGCACACTTTATGATAGTTAATTATCAGTTTGTATTAACAACGTCATTGATTTAATTGTAATGGATATGGATCTAATTTTCACTTTCGAGCCCAACTTACTTTCGTTTTATTAATGTAGTGGTAATGCCTATCAATCTATTTCCATTTTTATTCTTAATTGTGGTTTTCTAGTTATTTAACATTAAAAACAACATGGAAATTAAATACCATTTTAGTCCATTCATATTCCTATGTTCAGTACTTCTAATTCGTCTTTAGATATGACTACTTTTAAAATATTTTGATATAAATTCTAGTTATTTTATGGTTCGTGATGTACTGTCTAAAAAAATCAAAGAGAATTTATTCATTATTTATATGATCTGTATTACCGAATTCACATATTTTGTATTGAATTTGATACAGGTCCATAATGGTACTGTTTATTATTTATAGATATTGAGGGTATTTTTGGCTAATAGTTTTTTGTAATGGCAGAGTGAGTATTTAGATATAAAGCATTCTGGTGTTAGTGTCAAGTCATAGAAGCGCATTGCTTTTACATGTTCATCAGGCGAAACCTAACCTACAACTCAATTTATAAGACATGGCAGTTGATTGAGGTAAAAAGAGTAGAACGAACTAGTTTGCATCATTTAATTTGCGGTGCATATATCTGTTCCGTTCCCAATCTCTCACATGTGACTATTTACATCGTAAAATAAGAGAAGGTGAAAGCAAGAAGGAATAGCTGCTTCAGAAATGCTTGTCTTCAGAAGTTAGATACAGAAATTTGCTGGCTAAATCCCATGGTTTGCCCCAAGCCATTTCCATAGTGGCAAGGCCTGATCATGGAGCTCAGGAACGCCTTCTTAATATCTTCAGAGGTTTCCCTCCTGAGCAAACACAAGATGTACTCCATCACCGCAGAATCACATGGCAGCGTGATCCTGCCGTCGTTAATTGCGAATCCGAACTCCGCCTGCGACATTGTCAGGAGCTCGCCGAAGACCGTTGTGCCGAGGTACACTAACGGGACCTAGAACCGCCTGCCGTCAGCCGAGTACACGACACAGTGGCCCTTGCTGGCCACCGACGAAGCACTGCACGATGACCCGTCAGTTTCTTTCACCGGCGTCGATGGCGTGACCCTCTTCCTCGCAAGGACCGCCATTCTTTGCCACCTCTTAGCCATTTGAGAAAGTCTCTTGGCACTGATCATGGCTGCTTGCTTGCTTCGACCTTCTCCTTTCTCAGCTGAAGTTCAGAAAACCTTCGTTTGTAAAGGTGGTGCTCAGCTAGTTCTAATGCTTAGCTTGCAGATGGACTGATGAGGTGCTAATGCCAAGCAAATGGATTTATAGGCGTGCAAGAAAGAGAAGCATGCACCTCAAACGCAGCTATCAGTTCAGGCTGGCAAGAGACGAGATCATGAGCTCAGAACATGCAGTGTCTTAAAAAAGGAAATGTGATTTTTATTATATTTTTCTGGGGCCATCAGATTGGCACTTGTAGGAGCCAGCTACTGTAGTAGCTTTGTTTGGGTGCTAGCATATCACGTTGTGCTGCCACACCACACTGACTGTGACTGGTTTGGTAGTGGTTCAGCGGCATGACTCATGAGGACCACATGTAAGTTGGGTCGTCAAACGAGCCAGGACCAATTGAGTCTTCAGATTGAGTTATGGAGGCTGGCAATTGGTCATGCCCATAACACATTGCATCCGACCGACAAGATCAAACATGTTCCGCGGTCCAAACAAGTTGCTCGACAGCTTCATATAACTTCGTCCGTTGGCGGTCTGTTGAATTACAAGCATCACATGTGAACTTCATTTCGTTCTTTCCCTCTTGAAATCTCCTGCATAGACCTGCAGGATTTCAACTAGTAGTCAACTAGCTGATAATCATAAAGCAAGCAAAACATGATAATATTTTTTTGGCATTTGCTGATAGAAACAAACTGTTGCGCCCAAGGTTTGTGGACATGCAGTCTCTTGATAATTTACTCATATTTGCTTCTGATTCAGTCAAGTTGCACCTGCATGTAGGGCACTACTACCCACGGATTTCTTTCCACTGTTGCAGCATGTTATATGATACATCCAACCATTGTTTCATTATCTGCATTTGCCTGTGGGCAACGACGCCTCATGTTTTTGTTAGAATTGATCTCGATCAAAACAACCAAGTGTTAGAGAGATTAACTGCTGTCACACCGGTATAAGAAATACCCGAGCATATACTCACATGTATGACAGGATCAGTTGATTCATACATGTGCCAACAAGAGTGTAATATCATTATATTACAAGCCAAGTTTAACGTACATCATAATATTACATCATTGTTCATAATATATCAACTATTAGTACCAATACATTAAACACAACAGCGGAAGACTACATCATGGGTGCTCCATCTCCACAGGCGTTGCCCGGGGGTCTCGCCAACCTAGAGTAACTCCTCGGGATCGAAGTACTCCTCGTCAAAGTCTACGTCTTCATTTGCACCTGAGCCAACATATGATATCCAACAAAAGCAAGTTTGAGTACCGAAGATACTCAGCAAGTGTAGGAAAGAATGTTATGAAGGCCAATAGCAAGGGAAGGCTAACATGGTTAAGCACTATGCATTAATCCTAAGCCTTAGCTTTTATTAGCAACCTATCTTACTAAGTGTTAATCCCACCATCATCATAATTAAGTCATTAATGTTAGGTTACACCACCCAACAACCTCTTTTGACTCACATCCATGTTTCTCTAATCATGGACAAGTCCAAGCCGCTCTTGACCGTGAGCACGACTGTCATGACAGTTTGGTTCTCTACAGAGATTGTACCACTTTACCCAAAAGTAGTGATTTCATCCCCTGTTGCCAGGTGGACTAAGAAACCTCCCTGATATCCGTGGTTGCAAGCCACATTACACACTTCTTTTGGTGTGCAATCAGGAGATCACTACATGGCCTTTACAAGGGTCTACCGGCAAGTACAAGCCCACTGAGGTTTCACCGCTGTAGTTCCTGGGAGTAACCCTCCCCTACAGAAGCCCCCTCTTAAGCCTTGCAGTTCCCAGGGCAGTCAAAAATGGACTCGCATTCCCCGCACCATCCAAACACTCATACTATACCGGCAAACTCCTAATTAATTGGCCAAGCTGCCCCATCTCAGTCTTGTGGTGGCACTGTAAAGCCGGGTTAACTGTTCCATGAACCGGTCCTTAGAATCTAAGACAAGCACTAACTCATTCCCGAGTCTCGTGCACGAAGCACCAACCAAACAACCAGCCTGCCTAGATTCATAACCACATGACACACACTTGTGTCCTTCATATAATCTCACAAGACAAGTAACACCAATGTTCCATTCATTCTCTAAGTTCTAGGTATGCATAGCTAAGCACATAAAATGATAACCATTAAGTCCTATCTAATTCCCTCTATGGTTTTGCAAGGAAGATAAAGCAATAGAACTATGGAAACATTCTGCACTGGGTTTCATATTAAAGACATCATGCAATTAATCTAACTATTCATCCTAGAATAGGAACAAAGTGGTCAAGGAACACTTGCCTTTGAATGAAGGGTGATGCACTTCAAACTCTTGCTCTTGAAGATTGGGAATTAGTTCTTGGGTTGGTTCTATCCATGCATTTGCACCCACAAAACAGTGACAAACATGCCATAAGAATCCTATCAATGTATTTACAATGATATATATTTGTATACACACATGCACCTATTGTTTTTGTATCATTTCATGTGGGTTATAATGAAAATAAATTTTAAGTTGGTTACTTATATTCCTTCTACTTTACTATTGCCACAGCTAAACACTCATTTTCAGTTTGTGGGATGATTTGAATAAATTTTAGAGTTTTATAGATATATATGTTAATTGTTGTAATTAATTAAATCCTAGAAAATCATTTAAATTATTATTATAATAATTTTCAGAACTCATATTTCTAATTTCTGCATTTCAGAACCTATTTAAGTATTTAGAACAGTTTCCAAAATTTTTCTTTAATATACAATATTTTTATCCATATTTCAATATTTATTTAATACTAAAAAATGCATTTTCAGCCATTTAAATAATTATTCTGGACTACAGAAACTTCAAATGCATTAAAAACATAAAAACAGAATAATATTGTGCTGTTTAATAAATTTCTACAATTTTTCTGATATTTATATTGTTTTTGTTTCAATTTTCAGAATTAATTAGTCATTATATGATTAATTTCAGCCTTTGAGATTAATTATTTTTAGTTTCAAATTTAATATTCTGATCAGAACACTTAATCAGGACTTTTAATAATTTTCTAACATTTTTCAGAAACTATTTAGTCCTAATTTGATTAATTACATAATTAAAACAAACTTTTAAACTGATTTGGTTTGATTTGTGGTAATTTCAAACTTTCTGGGGTTCAATTTGAAAATACAGAACTATTTGATGAATTTACAAATTACACAGGGGCTATTTGGTTATTTTAAACTGATTTTACAAATTTCTAATAAGCCTAGGGTTAATTCTGCAAGAATCAGGGGCTATTTCCTATTTGTTTAAATCCCCAGGGGTCCCTCTGTGAAATTTCCAATGTATATATCTGTTTTAAATGTGGGCCGTTGGATCTAATCTGAACGGTTCGGATTTAATGAACCGAAGGGGTACGCCCCCTTCTAATCCTAGCCGTACAAAATAAAATGGAGAGCCACGATTTGGCCACGTCGCCCGACCTCTTCTCCTTCGTGGCCGGCGGCTGCGCGCGCCGGCGAGCGGCGGCGGCCTCGCCGGAAGTTTCGGTTTTTGCCGTTTCTCCATCATTTCTTAACCTAATTGCATCAGAAGAGAGAGGGAAGGATGGGAAACTCACTTGGGTCGATCTTTGGACTCAGAAACAGCCGGAGAGGCGGTCTCGATGGCCATAGCAAGAAACTCCGGCGATCTTCGCCGGTGATGTCCTCTACGTGTTTTTCCTTGGAAATTCTCGTCGGGAACTCGTCCTTGAGGTCTTGTGACGTCGTGGAAGGGATTGGAACTGAGGATTCGGTGATGTTTTTGGAGAATTGGAAATGGGGCGGTTTTTCTTAACCGAAAGGAATGAGTGGGTTCCGGTGGGGGAAAATGACCGGGGTTGGGCTGGTTTTATAGGGAGGGGAATGGCGGCGGTTGTGAGGCGCCGGTTGCAGGGGGAGCGGGGTGCTTTGCTCGTGGCCGAAACGTTTTTGCCACATGTGATAATAGAGGGGATATGGGCGGTTGCTGCCATGGGGGAAAGAGGGACCGGTGGCTGGGCCTTGCTTGGCGGTGGGGAAGAGAGGGGAAAAGGTTTGGGTCTGTGGAGATCAAAACTTCGGGTGGTTACAATTCTACCCCCCTTAAGAGAAATCTCGTCCTCGAGATTTGTAATTATAATGGAAACAGGTTGGGAAATTGTGATTTGAGTTCATCTTCTCTTTCCCATGTAGCTTCTGCCTCGGAATGATGTTTCCATTGAACCTTATGCATGCGGATTATTTTGTTCCTTGTGACTTTTTCCATTGTGTCAAGGATTTTGACGGGGTACTCGGTATATGAAAGATCTTCCTGTATGTCCAACTCATCCATTGGCAGATGTTGGTGTTCTCAAACACTTCTTGAGTTGTGATACGTGGAACACATCATGTACGTCCGACAACCGGGAGGGTAACTCCAACTGCTATGCTACCTCTCCTTTGCGTTCCAGTATCTTGAATGGTCCGATATACCGAGGTGTAAGCTTCCCTCTTACTTTAAATCTCCTTAGTCCACGCATAGGTGACACTTTGAGATACACATAGTCTCCCACTTCAAAGACTAGTTCTCTTCGCCTTGTGTCTGCATAGCTCTTTTGTCTTGTTTGAGCTATCTTTAGATTATTGCGAATTTCTCTTACTTTCTTTTCGGCATCTTGTAATACTTCAAGTCCAAACACCTTATTCTCACCTATCTGATCCCAAAATAGTGGAGTTCTACTTCTTTTCCCATATAAGGCCTCAAATGGGGACATCTTCATACTGGCTTGGTAGCTATTATTGTAGGAGAATTCTGCATATGGCAAATTCTTATCCCAACTCCTACTATTTTTGAGTGCACAAGCTCGGAGCATATCTTCAAGAATCTGGTTGGTCCTTTCTGTTTGCCCATCAGTTTGTGGATGATATGCAGAACTGAAATTTAATCGAGTCCCCATAGACTCATGTAATTTCTGCCAAAATCTTGAAGTGAACTGTGTACCTCTATCTGATACTATCTTTTTGGGTACACCATGTAGGCAGACTATTTTCGACATATACAGTTCTGCTAGTTTGGAACCATTATAATTTTCCTTCACTAGAATAAAGTGAGCAACTTTTGTCAATCTATCCACTGGCACCCATATTGAATCATACCCTGTTTGTGTCCTGGGCAAACCCACTATGAAGTCCATCCCTATTTCTTCCCACTTCCATTCAGGTATCTTTAGTGGTTGTAATAGCCCTGCGGGCCTTTGGTGTTCTGCTTTGACTAGTTGACACGTGTCACACAATGCCACATGTTCTACAACATCTCTTTTCATTCCATACCACCAATACCTTGTTTTAAGATCATGATACATTTTTGTACTCCCAGGATGGATAGAATAATCAAAATCATGAGCCTCTTTTAAGATTAACTTCTTTATTTCCTTGATGTCTGGCACACATATTCTTTTACCATGCCATATGATACCATTCTCATCTTCACTAAATCCCGGGGCCTTGTTTTCTTTGATCAACTGCTTGATTTTTTTGATCTTTTCATCGTTCTTTTGACCATTTCGTATATCTTGTTCTAGAGTTGAGTCAACTTCCATTGCTATGGCTTCTGTATGATTCACCAAACATAAGTTGAGCTTTGCGAACTCTTCACAAAGATGGGGTTGTAGATCTCTTATGGTCAACATGTTAACATGTGTCTTTCTGCTCAAGGCATCTGCAACCACATTAGCTTTTCCAGGATGGTAGTTGATTCCCACATCAAAATCGTTAATGAACTCCAACCATCTCCTTTGCCGAAGGTTGAGATCTGGCTGAGTGAAGATATACTTCAAACTCTTATGATCGGTATAGATCTCAGTTCTTTTACCCATTAGGTAATGTCTCCATAACTTCAATGCATGTACAACTGCTGCGAACTCTAGGTCATGGGTAGGATAGTTCTTCTCATGCTTCCGAAGTTGTCGGGAAGCATAGGCAATAACATGCCCTTCTTGCATAAGTACACATCCTAACCCTTGCCCTGAAGCATCACAATATACAGAGAATGATTTCTCCATATCGGGCATAACCAAAACTGGGGCAGCTGTTAACCTCTTCTTTAATTCTTGGAAACTTGATTCGCACTCTTGAGACCATATAAAAGCAGCTCCTTTTTCTAACATCTTTGTGAGTGGCTTGGCTATTTTTGAAAATCCTTCAATAAACCTTCGGTAATAGCCTGCCAAACCTAAGAAGCTTCGGATATTACCGACATTTTCTGGTGTCTTCCACTTTTGCACACCAGATATCTTTTCTGGGTCTACTGAGATTCCTCCTTCGGAGATGATATGTCCCAGAAAAGCAACTTTCTTAAGCCAAAATTCACACTTACTGAATTTGGCATAAAGTTGGTTTTCCCTTAGCTTTTGTAATACTATTCTCAGGTGTTCTTCATGTTCTTTCTCATTCTTTGAGTATATGAGGATATCATCAATGAACACTACCACAAACTTGTCCAAGTATTTCATGAACACCTTATTCATAAGGTACATGAAATATGCCGGAGCATTTGTTAGCCCAAAAGGCATAACTGTATATTCATACAGCCCATACCTAGAAACAAATACCGTCTTCGGGATATCCGATTCTCTTATCTTTAGTTGATGATATCCGGAACGGAGGTCAATCTTGGAGAATACGCATGCACCTCTTAATTGATCAAACAAGTCCTCAATACGAGGTAAAGGGTACTTGTTTTTGATTGTCACTTCATTGAGGGCACGGTAATCTACACATAACCTCTTGGTCCCATCCTTATTTGGTACAAATATGACCGGAGCTCCCCATGGCGAGGAATTGGGACGAATATACCCTTTCTCCGATAACTCTCGGATATGATCCTTGAGTTCTGCTAGTTGTTGGGTATCCATCCGGTATGGCCTTTTATATATAGGAGCAGTACCAGGCACTAATTCTATTATAAATTCTACTTCTCGATCCGGTGGCATACCTGGTAACTCCTCGGGAAATACATCTGGAAATTCGTTGACCACCTTTATGTCCTCAATAACTACTTCAGTCTTGTTGAGTTGGACATTTCTAGAGGGTACTTGAATAGATGTGAACTCAACCTTAGTTCCATCCGTATGGGTTAGTTCCACTGTCCTTGTTGAGCAATGTATAACTCCTTTGTACTTGGTTAACCAGTCCATCCCCAAGATGATATCTATCCCTTGTGATTCTATCACAATAAGATTTGCAAGGAATTCTACTCCATTAACTCCTAGCTTTACCTTGGGACATATTTGTTTTATCTTTATTTCTCCTCCAGGAGAATTCACTAATAACACTCGATTCATAGATGTAATTTGTAAGTTGTGCTTGGTTATGAATTCCTTGGCTATGAATGAGTGTGTTGCACCAGAGTCAAACAGAATTGTAGCAGGATAAGTGTTTGCGGAGAACATACCAATCACCACATCTGGTGCCTCCTGTGCTTCCTCCATGGTCACATGATTCACCTTGCCACGCACAAGATTCTGTGGTGGAGGTGGCTTCTTGTTGGGGCACCGGTTTGCATAGTGTTTTGTTTCTCCGCAGTTAAAGCATTGCCCCGTGACCTTGTTCATTGGTGCTTTGTTGCCTGATTGTGCATTTTGAGGATTTGGCCCTGCAGGACGAGGTTGAAAGGCAGGACGTTGTTGCTGCACTTGTTGTCTCTGCTGTTGTGGTTGGAAAGTTGGGTTCCTAGCAGCAGGGTTGTAGTTCCTCTGAAACTGATTGGGAGTTATAGGTCGATTCATTGCTCCCGTCGGCGGGGATGAAAAACGGGGCCGACTGTTGCTGCTAGAAGTCTGTCCTTGCCAGTTCATTTTCCTCTTTCGCTCTTCAACTAACTTCTGTCTTTTCCTTTCCACTATGAAAGCCTTGTTGATGAGCTTTTGGAAACTTTCATAGTCACTTGAGGACATGGCATACTGTATCTCTGAGTTCAAGCCCTCAATGAAACAGTCTTGTTTCTTTTCATCTGTATCTATGTCTCCCGGAGCATAGCGAGATAACTGTGTGAACTTGGTAAGGTACTCTCGCACGGACATGCTACCTTGTTTCAAGTTGAGGAACTCCTTTCGCTTGTTCTTGATTTCTCCTGCTGTAACATAGTGATTGCGGAAGGCAAGTTTGAACTCATTCCATGAGATACTCTCTGGATCCTCATGGGCTTCTTTGTATGCTGTCCACCAGTCCGCTGCAGATCCATATAGTTGGTGAGAAGCAAAGAGCACTCTCTCACGTCCTGGGCACTGTATAATCTGCAACTTGTTCTCAATATTTTTGAGCCAATCATCAGCTTCCAATGGCTCTATAGCGTTGTCGAACTTTGGTGGTTGAGTGCTTAGAAACTCATTCAATTTTGGTTGACGTGGTGCATTCTGAATTTGTGGTTGCATGTTGGCCACCACTTGTGTCAGGTTCTGAAGGAGTTGGTTTTGCATGTTCATCATTTGTTGTATAACTTCTCCATCTGCTCTGCGTGCAATTCGTGGCTTCCATCCAGGCAAAGGGAACTCTGCAGCCTCATTGTTGTTGTTCCCTTCATTGCGTCTCCTTCTTCTGCCATCTATTGTAAAAGACTATGTTTAAAATTAATGTATAGATGTTCTCTTAGGTGTATTACGTTGTATACTTACTTCATCCATTCTATACAAGAGTTACTAAAGTTTCTACTTCATTTATTAGATGATCATGATTGAAACAAACTAAGCACTTATATTCCTTAATAGATAGTTACATACACTAACGAGGTTGTGAACATAAGCCTACGGCTTTCACAACTCACGTTCATACACTAACATACATGATATCATCATTCTAAACAAGTTCACTAATCAAGCATTACACATTAGTCAACACACTACCATACATACGTGCTACACGAGTTACTACATGAACAAGGACACCTATCCTAGTTGTCCCCTGGGTTCTGTGCATCCTCCTGTGGGTACCCGCCATCACCATCAGGGTTGCTAGCCTCTGACTCAGCTGTGGAGGCCTCAGGTGCTGGAGGAATATGAGGGCGTTTGGCTGCCCTACGGTCTGGAGAGTCCGGAGTCCAAGTGTCTCCATCCGAAGCATAGAGATCACTCACTTCTCCATCCCTCATCCTCATCAATCCACGCATAATGGCCTCCGTCTTCTTCAGAAGGTCCCGGACATCTTGGAGTTCCTGTTGGCAGTTCTGCAGCCTCGTACTGACGTCCACCCCTACCTGAAGACTCATATCCATCTGCACCACATCACAACCTTCATGGAGGGGCTCATAGTTGAATACCGCGCTTCCACTTTGTCGTCGGGGGGTGTACATGTATTGGGTCCCCTCAAGGCGGCCACGGTTGGTGTAGCTCTGGCAAGTGATTGCCTCCCAAGTGGCGTCCTTCTCAGCCTCTGCCATAGTAGACCTCCAGGCTGGCGAGTTGTGGATCTTGAGTAGCTTGTTCTCATAGTAGATTCTCGCCTGCGACTTCCACTCGTCCCGTTCTGCACGAGAGACTCGAGTGGTGTCGTACTGCACCTCTAGCTTGCCGGTATAACCAGCACAACGAAGGAGGTGTCGAAGGCGATCCACCATGCCTCTAGTGGACTCCCCGTGGGTCTGGTAGGTAGTGGGGTTGCCCACCTCCTCAGTAGTACGCTCAGCCAGCTGGTGTCGAGGAACTCGTCCTCCGGTGGACTTACGGGCCGTGAGACGTGTGTGTGCCATCTGTTTCAAGAAAGATTTAAAATGTGTTAGAAAATAAACAATAATATAATTTTGAGTATAGATGAGGTTAGACAACATATATATAATTTAAATAATCCTCATTCTAACAAAATATTTGGTAAAATAGTTTTTAATAAAATAGTGATGTCTATTCCGTCCATTTCTAACTAGGTTTGCGTCCTACGGGTAACCTTGGCTCTGATACCACTTTGTCACACCCGGTATTCCATAAGAAATACCCGAGCGTATACTCACATGTATGCCAGGATCAGTTGATTCATACATGTGCCGACAAGAGTGTAATATCATTATATTACAAGCCATGTTTAACGTACATCATAATATTACATCATTATTCATAATATATCAACTATTAGTACCAATACATTAAACACAACAGCGGAAGACTACATCATGGGTGCTCCATCTCCACAGGCGTTGCCCGGGGGTCTCGCCAACCTAGAGTAACTCCTCGGGATCGAAGTACTCCTCGTCAAAGTCTACGTCTTCATTTGCACCTGAGCCAACATATGATATCCAACAAAAGCAAGTTTGAGTACCGAAGGTACTCAGCAAGTGTAGGAAAGAATGTTATGAAGGCCAATAGCAAGGGAAGGCTAATATGGTTAAGCACTATGCATTAATCCTAAGCCTTAGCTTTGATTAGCAACCTATCTTACTAAGTGTTAATCCCACCATCATCATAATTAAGTCATTAATGTTAGGTTACACCACCCAACAACCTCTTTTGACTCACATCCATGTTTCTCTAATCATGGACAAGTCCAAGCCGCTCTTGACCGTGAGCACGGCTGTCATGACAGTTTTGTTCTCTGCAGAGATTGTACCACTTTACCCACAAGTAGTGATTTCATCCCCTGTTGCCAGGTGGACTAAGAAACCTCCCTGATATCTGTGGTTGCAAGCCACATTACACACTTCCTTTGGTGTGCGATCAGGAGATCACTATATGGCCTTTACAAAGGGTCTACCGGCAAGTACAAGCCCACTGAGGTTTCACCGCTGTAGTTCCTGGGAGTAACCCTCCCCTACAGAAGCCCCCTCTTGAGCCTTGCAGTTCCCAGTGCAGTCAAAAATGGACTCCCATTCCCCGCACCATCCAAACACTCATACTATACCGGCAAACTCCTAATTAATTGGCCAAGCTGTCCCATCTCAGTCTTGTGGTGGCACTGTAAAGCCGGATTAACTGTTCCATGAACCGGTCCTTAGAATCTAAGACAGGCACTAACTCATTCCCGAGTCTCGTGCACGAAGCACCAACCAAACAACTAGCCTGCCTTGATTCATAACCACATGACACACACTTGTGTCCTTCATATAATCCCACAAGACAAGTAACACCAATGTTCCATTCATTCTCTAAGTTCTAGGTATGCATAGCTAAGCACATAAAATGATAACCATTAAGTCCTATCTAATTCCCTCTATGGTTTTGCAAGGAAGATAAAGCAATAGAACTATGGAAACATCCTACACTGGGTTTCATATTGAAGACATCATGCAATTAATCTAACTATTCATCCTAGAATAGGAACAAAGTGGTCAAGGAACACTTGCCTTTGAATGAAGGGTGATGCACTTCAAACTCTTGCTCTTGAAGATTGGGAATTAGTTCTTGGGTTGGTTCTATCCATGCATTTGCACCCACAAAACAGTGACAAACATGCCATAAGAATCCTATCAATGTATTTACAATGATATATATTTGTATACACACATGCACCTATTGTTTTTGTATCATTTCATGTGGGTTATAATGAAAATAAATTTTAAGTTGGTTACTTATATTCCTTCTACTTTACTATTGCCACAGCTAAACACTCATTTTCAGTTTGTGGGATGATTTGAATAAATTTTAGATTTTTATAGATATATATGTTAATTGTTGTAATTAATTAAATCCTAGAAAATCATTTAAATTATTATTATAATAATTTTCAGAACTCATATTTCTAATTTCTGCATTTCAGAACCTATTTAAGTATTTAGAACAGTTTCCAAAATTTTTCTTTAATATACAATATTTTTATCCATATTTCAATATTTATTTAATACTAAAAAAATGCATTTTCAGCCATTTAAATAATTATTCTGGACTACAGAAACTTCAAATGCATTAAAAACATAAAAACAGAATAATATTGTGCTGTTTAATAAATTTCTACAATTTTTCTGATATTTATATTGTTTTTGTTTCAATTTTCAGAACTAATTAGTCATTATATGATTAATTTCAGCCTTTGAGATTAATTATTTTTAGTTTCAAATTTAATATTCTGATCAGAACATTTAGTCAGGACTTTTAATAATTTTCTAACATTTTTCAGAAACTATTTAGTCCTAATTTGATTAATTACATAATTAAAACAAACTTTTAAACTGATTTGGTTTGATTTGTGATAATTTCAAACTTTCTGGGGTTCAATTTGAAAATACAGAACTATTTGATGAATTTACAAATTACACAGGGGCTATTTGATTATTTTAAACTAATTTTACAAATTTCTAATAAGCCTAGGGTTAATTCTGCAAGAATCAGGGGCTATTTCCTATTTGTTAAAATCCCCAGGGGTCCCTTTGTGAAATTTCCAACGTATATATCTGTTTTAAATGTGGGCCGTTGGATCTTATCTGAACGGTTCGGATTTAATGAACCGAAGGGGTACGCCCCCTTCTAATCCTAGCCGTACAAAATAAAATGGAGAGCCACGATTTGGCCACGTCGCCCCCGACCTCTTCTCCTTCGCGGCTGGCGGCTGCGCGCGCCGGCGGCCTCGCCGGAAGTTTCGGTTTTCGCCGTTTCTCCATCATTTCTTAACCTAATTGCATCAGAAGAGAGAGGGAAGGATGGGGAACTCACTTGGGTCGATCTTTGGACTCAGAAACAGCCGGAGAGGCGGTGTCGATGGCCACAGCAAGAAACTCCGGCGATCTTCGCCGGTGATGTCCTCTACGTGTTTTTCCTTGGAAATTCTCGTCGGGAACTCGTCCTTGAGGTCTTGTGACGTCGTTGAAGGGATTGGAACTGAGGATTCGGTGATGTTTTTGGAGAATTGGAAATGGGGCGGTTTTTCTTAACCGAGAGGAATGAGTGGGTTCCGGTGGGGGAAAATGACCGGGGTTGGGCTGGTTTTATAGGGAGGGGAATGGCGGCGGTTGTGAGGCGCCGGTTGCAGAGGGAGCGGGGTGCTTTGCTCGTGGCCGAAACGTTTTTGCCACATGTGATAATAGAGGGGATATGGGCGGTTGCTGCCATGGAGGAAAGAGGAACCGGTGGCTGGGCCTCGGTTGGCGGTGGGGAAGAGAGGGGAAAAGGTTTGGGTCTGTGGAGATCAAAACTTCGGGTGGTTACAACTGCCCATAATTGGCCACAAATGTGAGACCTCTTACCAAATCCAACGGCTAGGTCCCCGGCCGATCCGCAAGGGAGCTCTTGTTCACATTCTGCCTACCACATTCTACGGAGGCTAACTGATCCAGACTTGTGTCCCCTCTTACAGAACACGATGAACGATCAAGAGGGACGGCATCCATCATCTGCGTATGCTTCCTCAATAAGGCACGGGTCGTCAGCAACCTGATTTGTATGAATCAACAAGGTTGGTGGTAATTATTCAGTTAGCATATTCATTTATTTTGAATAGTAGATCCTATTGGATTAATAATGTTTAAGTTCTAATATTTGGTATTAGAGCAAGATTTAGCATAATCTTGAACCATAACTACCTTGATTACTAATTTTGTTTTTTTGATTTCTTCTAATTGGATATATGTAAGCCACGACAAAGGGTTAGTTTTCCTATTTTATGTTTCCGGTCCAATTTCATGTTTTTCCTTTTCCAGCAATTTATCTATTATTTTTCTTTATTATTTTTCTGTTAATATGTCTTGGAAAATTTGGAGATATTTATTTTATGCCTCTTTAGGCACACTATGTGCCCATTAAGTCTTGGTCAACCATTTATTGACCAATGTTTTAGGGCCTCTCATGTTTTAAAGTGACACATTAATAGATGCTGTCACACCCCCATTCGTTAAATTATTCAGAAGCCCAATCTTAGAATAAAAGGGCGTAAATATCAATTTGAAAATCAGTAACGGATGGAGTTCAAATTCAGATTTATAGTAAAGTATTTGACATATCAAGTTTTATGAAGAAACCAAAATTATTTCCACTAAAGTGTAACCTAACAAAAATTGTTTGTATTCCCCATCATGAAAGAGAATTTTGGTGATTTTCCCAAGATTTTA
The DNA here is from genome assembly GCA_030760725.1 of Neostapfia colusana. Taxonomy (NCBI): domain Eukaryota; kingdom Viridiplantae; phylum Streptophyta; class Magnoliopsida; order Poales; family Poaceae; genus Neostapfia; species Neostapfia colusana. The sequence continues at coordinate 112,440,231 of JASWHV010000001.1, forward strand.
TAGAGAAGTTTACAACACATAAAAATCCAGCAAAGTTTCAAAACCACCTGTCTTGCCAGATTTTTAGTTTCAATTCCATTGAGAATTTGAAGAAGTTACAATAACAAAAGTTGTTCATTAGGACCGTATCTAGGCCCACACAAAGTTTCGTAATTTTTTGAGGAGCAGAACATCGGTTATTGGAGAAATACAGAAGCAGTATAAAGAAAATTTCGAAAATCTAGAAATGAAAAGGAAACTTGACCCACCTGTCTGGCTGACATGAGGGCTGGCTGTTGAGCTACCCTCAATAAAAGTCTTCCCCTTATGCTCTGTAGAACACACTACTCATCCCTTTTTCTCTCATCTGAGTTCTCTCCTCTGCTCCTCTCTATTCTCCACAAAGAAGCACCTGTAGCTCACCATCGCTGCCACAATCTAAGCTTTTTCTTGCAAATCTCGGTTAAGGTAAGCCTTCTCTAGCAAAGGTGATCTCCTCCCTGTATTTTTCCCTGATTTTCCCACTCTTTTCTCCTTTCTCATGGCTGTTCTTGCTAAACAAGGGTTGAACATGCTGCTGTTCTTGTGATTTGTTCTCTGAAATTTCATTTTCGTGCATCATATTTCACATGCAAGCTGTAAAATCAATAGTAAATAGAATATTGCTTTTAAAAAATATAAAATAAATCCTGCTAGAACACTAATCACCAGATCTATGCATGTAAACATCAAGCATGTCATGTTTGGGCTTAGATTTGCCACAAAAAATACTTTTGCTCATATGTTCTTCATGCATTTCACTTATTATTTCAGATCCAGTGGCAATGAGCCCTTACATGTTGATTCTAGCCACTGCATGTGATGTATATGACATTGTTGCAGCTCAGGTCACGTGTAAAAATTACAAGATATGAATTTTCTAATGATTTGCATGATTAAAATCATAATAAATAAAGTAAGGGTCCTAAAATGGTAAAACATTTTCTGAGAGTCTCCTTATGTTTCACATGAATCATGGGGACTGCTGCATGCTGTTGGTATTTCATTTATATGGGATTACCACCGTAATCTTTTTTACACGGGCTGAAACTTTTTATTTTTACAAGTTGTATGAATGATAAAATGATGAAACCTGTGCGAAAACTCTTTCTTAGGGTTAGATAATGTGCCTGCAAAGTTTCAGCCTTATCCATGGAGCATAAACACGCTTTCCACATTTATCTTGCTTATGTTAATAAAAATTGCAGAAATCATAATTAATTAATTAGAGCTCAAACCAAGGTAAAAATCCATTATCAAGTAAAAATGATCTCTGGTCCAGCAAGGCCTTGAAAAAATTCGAGCTTCACATAATGGTATGAATGCACCGATTTGCCCGATTTCGGACAGAGCGGCAATGTGTTGTTAATAACCTGAGCTAAGAATATCCAAAATTAGTAATTCCTTTTGCATTTTCTTCATGACCTTATGGTGTATCATACTGCAAAGTTTCATACAAGCTTCACTACGCATCGCATCATGACACTCATTTTCATACGGTGCATATTTCTTTGTTTAGCGAACGAACTGTTGGAGAGTGACGCAGGTGCAGCTTGGGAGAACGGTTGTGTGAGCACTAATCTTGCAGAATATTCCCCAGAGATTGAAGGCAAGCATCTATGCATCTTGAACTTATTATTTTTATACAAATGATGAATGAACTTAGTATTATTGTCTATGCATTGTCGGGCACTAGGTGCAGGACATGGTGAGTCTTGATTACATCCAATCCTTGTTGAGTTATGTCTTGGGAAAAATTGGGTTGGTTTTTCATTTGCGTAGTGTCATGCTTAGCCCTGCTTACACCGGTAGAAGTCAAATTGGTGGCAAGGCCACCTCCATTCGCGAGTTAGGAATTAGTGTACTTTGACATGGGATAAAATAAGAAAAATGATGAACTTGTGGACTGAGAGGGGACTAGGATGTAGCCCCTCTTGGTCAGTTAAGGACCGTGCATTGTTCTCGTTGTCCTAAGCACTTTCCATTCTAACCACATGCTGGAAATAATGGTATGGCAAGCTGAATATCTCACTTTTTATCGGTGTTTGGGCCATGACTTCATTACTTGTTTAACACACACGAGTGACTAATGGTCTGCAGGACCATAGTACTCCTTGTGGTGAAGATTGTCTAACCTCTCGGGAAAGGGTGTGAGAAAGGTCGACATAAGTACCCCCTTGTGTGGCTTTGGCCGGTCGCATAAGTTGTATGGTCCTCGAGTCGTGTGGGAACATTGGGACTCCCCTGCAGGGTGTATAATCGGTTCGAATCACCGCGATCTCGGTCATGATCAAGCTTAGTGTTCATTGAGCTTCACCATAGTGATTGAAACATCACGATCCATGGAAATGTTAGTGTATGGCTGCTGTACTTAAGCTAAAATGTGTGTTGTTTCACACATGGTTACAAATGTTTAATTGCTGCAGTAGCTAGGGATATATATATGTGTCGCCCATGGTCTTTTACTTCATGCTTATATGCACATCATATTAATTGTCACAGCTTTTCGTAAATTATGTTTGGACTATGCATTACCCCATTGCCACTGCCGTATTAATACTTCTTGGAGTCGGGCTATATATACCATACGTTTAAGTCTTACGAGTACCTTCGTACTCATGTTTGTTATGTTGAAGTTTTGCAGGTGCACTCTATGGTGTTTGGTTATTTCTACCCTGCCGAGTCCGGCAATGGGGAGGAGTAACTTGTTGATTTTCATTTGGCGTCTCCAGTGGTGTTGTGGGCAGGCACCGCTGGGCTTTTGTTGTTTTAAAATGTCGATTTCCGCTGCACAGAACTAGTGTGTTTTGCTATCTCCAATCTAAACCTGTTGCCTTTGGAAGCTTAGGAAACTTCAATGCAACATTGCTAACTGGTTTTGTATAAATTTCAGAAACTTATCATCACTTGTATGCACACCTTAAACCTGTAATATTCTGAATTTGTGGTTTATTTATGTGCTTGTGATGTGTGCAATGTTGTGGACTGTTATGCTGTGATCCTAGGATGATTAAGAGCATATCGGGGGACTACCGGAGTTGAATTTTATTGGTCGTATTTGTAGCTCGTGTGTCTTTGATGGACAGCGAGCTAATGTGTCTAACATTGATTTAACTTGGACGGTTCCCCACAGATTCTGTGTAAAATCTGAGTATTATCTTGATCCTTTATGTTTCCATTATGCCTTTAAACATGGTTAATTCAGAAATTATTATTCCGTGTTTTTGCTAATGTCTTTCTTAAGATTATGCACTATTAATTATCTAATATAAAGAGACTAAGTATGATAAGAAATAAGTTTATTATCTTATTAAATAAAATCAGTTGAAAATTTGATTAGAGAATACTTTATGTTATTGTGACTTGTGAAGGTTTTTAAAGTACATACCGGGTCATATCCCCTATACAGTGTACAATAAAATTCCAAAAATTCCCTAATTTCCATCGTCTAAGCATCTGCAGCCTCGTGTGCATTTTAGTTGGCTTGCCTGACAATCAATTCACTAGGAAATTTCATTTGCGAGTAATTAATTTGTTTGCCTAATTAATCAGTACCTTCCATTTCTGTTTACTTGCGTAGCAACTAATTCACCAGAAAACTTTCAGGATGAAGCGCTAAAGAGGAGGCGGCTATCATTGAGGACAACAAAGGATGTCCACGAGTGTTGCGCCTCTGTGGCGAACAAGGGCCACTGTGTGCGTGTGGTGTACTCAGCAGATGGGAAGCGCTTTGAGGTGCCATTGCAGCACCTCAGCACGGCGGTCTTTGCACAGCTCCTGCAAATCTCCGAAGGAGGAATTCGGCTTCACGAGCATTGGTCGGATCACTCTACCCTGTGATGGTGCAGTCATGGAGTACGCCATGTGCCTGCTGAGAAGAAGCGCTTCCGCAGAGGTAGAGAAGGCATTCCTGAGCACTATGGCCGTGTCATACCACTATGCAAAACGTGCAGTACCTTCTGTAGGAGTTAGTCAGCAGGTTGCAGTTTACAGCTTGTAAATGTATGCAGAAAATAGTTAACGATTGTACATTTTTTAGATAATGGGTTTAACCCGGCCTTTCCCTCAAAATATGAGGTTATGGCCTCGTGACGGACCGGGGATCGTAGAGGGTGGTGTCGTACGATGCGACATCTGACAGCATACACAATAAGAAACACGTATTACATAAAAACTTGCTGAATTTGTATAAAAGTGGTACAAACTTGTTCAGAGTATAACTAATTTACATAACTACTACTGCAGCGGAAAATTTCTCTACAACTCACGCATATCACCTAACTAAGTAAAAGTGAACTCATCCATACGGATGGTTCACGCTAGCAACGTAGAAGTTGATCATGGCGGCATGCACGGCTTCCACTCGGCCATAGTTTCTGAAGGGGGTAACCTCTCCGGTAAACCCATACTTCATAGCAGTGAGGTACTCATCACCTGCAAACACTTATAACAACAACCGTGAGCATGATGGCTCAGCAAGTCTTACTGACTTCCTAGTCATGAAACTCTACATGCAAGTGTACCGATATTAGGATAGTAAATTTTAGCCAAGGACACGCCTAATGGTTTGTCCTTAGTTCAGCTTTTAGCAAAAGATTAAGTATTCAAGAATCTGAAATTTAGTGAGCAATATTTAGTGGCTATCATGTTGCAAAACAATTAAATCAAAACAGAAAGTTCATCATCATAATTATCTCCAATATTAACTACATCACGACACAGTGAATAAGCGGTACTCATGACCGCGAGGGACCACAAATCAACTTGCTATACTTCTGCAGGGATACTCAAATAGCATGTCACGTACGCCCATACTCGGAGCCGCTAGAGCACGCTCAACCGATGTCGTACAGGACAACTGACACGACCCCATCGACCTTGTCGAGCCAGGATCACGCTGAGGGGTGCTACGTTGCACAACACCGGATAACACACATCAAAGGTACAAAGCGGAAGCAAATTTTTATTACATAAACCAGTGTATGAACATTTTTACAACAAAATATGTTCAGTCTACACTCACGGGCGTAGACTACGCATCGAGTTCACGTTCAGCCCGTGAACGTGTCCCCGCTAGCACACACACACACTAACACGGCGGCGTGCACGACTCCCACTCGACGGGGTTCCCCTCCTGGGGTTCCGTCTCCTCCTCAGGAGTCCCTTCCTCATAGAACCCTGCAAAAGCTTCAAACACAAGCAATGAGCATGAAGGCTCAGCAAGACTGACCCGTCTCTCCTATACACGGAACTTCTACATGATGGATGATAGGTTACATGAGGCAAAATAAGTTGCAAAGGACTCGCCTAATTAGTGGAACCTTACTTTCAAGTTTTTAGCAGCAGGTTGTGGAGAACCTTATGCTAAGGCACATGAGAGAGCCACAATCAAACAAGAAACGCATTTCTCTCAGGTACTTTGCTCAAAGTTGAAAGGAACTTTAATTAGCTCTAAACTATAACAAGACATTAACAAGCAAGGTATATCTTTCAAATCAACAAACTTTTAACATGAATCTAGCCTGTTCTTTCTACATCACAATACAGTGAACAAGTGGTACTCACTGACCGCGAGGGACGGTGATTATAATCGATTTACACCTGCAGGGTTACCCGAATAAACCGTCACGTACGCCCATACTCGATGTTGTCTACAGCAACCATCACGGACGCGGTACGCAACCACCTTTCACCCATTAGCCAAATGTTGAACCGGTCCAATCGTCCCGAGCAAGAGGTCTCTGCGCGCGCATCCACAATGCCGCCAGTTGATTTACACCTCGAGCTCTCAACCTACCCTCTGAACGACCAGCTATGCCTCAACACGCAGCTACCCGAGTTACATCGGTTTCCTGGTTCCCATATAGCCGGTAGGTCTTCGGTACTGTTCTAGCTTGTTCAACAGGCCCGCACACGACTCGGTCCTCAATCGACACAAGCGGAGCTATAGCACCCAGGCCCCAAAGTCCTGCTACCCTTACTCTCCGCTCGGTCTCATCTTTCTTGCCATGTGTTTCATTTGCTATCGTTACCCGAGTCGAGTGCCTCTAGCCTATCCTCGCGAGTAGTTCCAACTACTCGACTTATACCGAATCCTACACTACCTTAGCATTGTAGTAGCTATACGGGGTTTTCAATCCTAATCCCAACCCATGGTTTTCTTTGCTATGCATTTGAGTTTTCAAACAAGACTCTAATGCAAGCAGTAATGGTACTCAAAGTAAGTTCTCAAAACAGTAAAAATTTGTAAAAGGGTTAATGCAAACTGGAGCTCGCCTGGCTGCTCTTGGTCGTAGGCTAGATGCTCTTCTGGAGTGACGAAGTCTAAGACTTCGGGTTCCTCCTCAACCTTAGTGACTACATGATATAACATGTATATGTATTAATTTGAATGCATTTGAATTGAATTTAAACTTGTTAAGATTATCGGTCTCACTAGACAGACCCAATGACTCTGATATTTTTTCTGTGGTTTGGTTAGAACCTAAACAGAGACTTGGCCGAGTTTTATTTGCAGCAAAGCTCATTTTTGCTCTCCACAAATAATTATGTACTTGACCTTAATTGGAGCTCCTAGGGTGTTCTAGGGGTTTTCATGGAGCAATCCATGACTTTCTGAAAACTAGATTTTTATAGGGTTCTAATGGAGTTGGTCTCACTTAATTTGAAGGTTCCTAGCTAAAGATATGAGCTAAACAATTTCAGAGAAATTCTGAAAATGTTTCTAGACATTTTCTATTTTCTCTGGAACAGTTTTATTAATCACACCATTAGATAGATCAAATGAGCTCAAATGGATCTGAAATTTTTATGGTAGCTCAGGGATATTCTGGTGAACATCCCAGCAAAATTTCAGAATTTTCCTCTAAAGGGTTCTCCAGTTAAAATTCTAACTAATTTGAAGTTTGAAGAATTAATTCTGGAGAAATAGGGATTTTCATGAAGTGAAACTCGATTTGCTGGAAAGTATTCAGAGACCTGAATCCAACAAAATTTGGTTCACTCGATTTGGAGTTTCCAAGCCAAAGTTATGTGGGTTTGAAGTTTGAACTAAATCTGAAAATCGGGAAAAAGTTTAAACCGCTGCCCGTGGGACCGGGGCTACGTGTCAACTCCTCATCGGTCGACACACGGGGCGGCGGATTTTTTCGCGCGCAGTTGCACCCTATCCGTGCCACAGCGAATCCCGGGCTTTAAAATATCGGCCGCTGACGCGTGGGTCTGGGGGCTTCGTCTACCTCCCGCCTCCCGCGCTCGGCCGCCGCGACACCTCGCCGGAGAGCTCGCCGGTGGCCTCTGTGGTGCGCCAAACTCCATGATTCTGGCCGTATCTGCCTAAATCCACCCGGGGAACATGATGCTGGGCTCAGCTCGTCATGAAAATCACCGTCACATGGTCGGCGACGACCGGCAGCTTCAGAGGAACTTCGGCCGTGTCGGCCGGCCTTCCTAGCACCCCAACCGATCGAACAAAAGGTCGTCGAACACCAGTGGACCCTAGGAAAGATCGACATGAGCTTCACGGAGCTCGAAAATGGCTGTACTGTGCTGTCACCATGCGACCTAGGCCGGAAATCGGGGATTCTCCTAAAACTCGAAGAACAGTGTCTTTCCTAAACGGTTCTTTGTGGTTTCTGCTCCTATGGCCTCGTACGGGTACCTAGAAGTGCTTCCCTCCATGAGAGCATGAGTGGTGCGATGTGGACTAGGAATTTTACGGATCGGTCTGGGCACCCCTTTTGTATACCATCGTAAAATAAAGAAATTTCGGAGTGAGTAGTTTATGTCACGCCACCGGAGCTTACGGTAATGAAAGAGGGACTGGAGGCGAACCTTTTTGCTATTCACAGCTCGGAGAACGGCGGGCTGTGGTGGCCGGACGGGTCGTCCCCGTGACGGCGGCTCGAGCTGAACCGGGGAACGAAAGAACGCCGTGGTGGAGCTCGGGAAGGGTTGCTCAGGGTCTAGAACCGGCGCGAGGGCGTCAATGAAGACTCGGCGCACCCGGTGCTGGCCTCAGATCGCCGTGAAAACCACAGGATCGGCCGGGCGATGAGGGACCGAGAGCTCAACCGAGCGGCGAGGGATTTCAGTTTGCTGGGTGAGAATGCGTCGGGATAGCGGTGAGAAGCACCGGAGACGGCTCGGGCGCCTAGATAAGGGCCCAGGGAGGCGGTTCAGCGGCCAGGGGCGGCAAGCAGCTGCTGTCCTTGCCATTTTCTCGCCGTGGCGGCAGCTTGGTCAGGTGCAAGAAACCGAGATCAAGTCTTCAGTCGGTTCTTTGAACTGTGCAGCTGACATGTGGGTCCCACCCGAGTTTTAACCTCTGAAATTAACTTCCTCTCACTGCTACAAACAGTAATCCCCCTAATACCCCCTAGTATTTGAATTATCTACCACATGCCCATTTGGAATTGGTAGAATTCACATTGTGAAGTGTTTGACCAAATTTCAGCACATATGCAGTTTGAAATTCAAATAAGGTTTGAATTTCCTAAACTTGGCTTATGTCAAGATCAACTCCAAATGGAGTGAAAATTTGTGTGTGAGCTAACAAAAATATGCTGAGTAATAATATGCCTCCCACTTTTGAATACATGGGATGAAAACAGTTTGAATTTGAATTTGATGTGAGGAGCCACGACCGGGAATCGCAGTGGGTGGTGCCGTGCGATGTGGCACATAACAGCATGCACGAAAAGAGACGTAAGAACATAATGGAACCATTTTGTTACTCAAGATAAGTTCTTTTACAACATAAGTACACACGCAGAGGAATGTAAAACTAGCTGGACAAACTACTCACTCTCGAACCTAACTACGCCGAAGAGAAGTCGTTCAGCCCATGAACGCTTCCTACCACTACAGGGATTCGAGAAACTTACGACGGCTAAGGCCGTCGTAATTAAATCATAAACCATCGTAAGTTAGCTACTTACAACGGTATTCCTTTACTTACGACGGTATACAGACGAGGTAATTACCAGATCGTAAATAACGTAACTTACGACGGCTACCGTCGTAAATAACTTAACTTACGACGGCGTCGCGCATCCGTCGTAAGTAACGGCCCAGGCCACGTGATGGCCCAAGCCACGTTACTTACGACGGTTCTGGTGACCGTCGTAAGTAGCAGAAGCTAACTTATGACGGTTCTGGTGACCGTCGTAAGTAACAGAGGCTAACTTACGACGGCTTCTGGGCAGTAGCCATCGTAAGTTATATTTGTATTTTTTTAAAAACAGAAACACACTAACCTGGCATGATGGCCAGCTCACAGAACAAACAGTTATAAAATAGTTCATATGCATCACACACAACACAAATTACAAACTGGCTACACACTACCCTCTCGACTACCTCCGGAGGCGAAGATATCATCTCCACGCGTCTCTCTTGGAACCGGTAGCTGTGGCGATGGAGTAGAAGCCTCCGTCGCTGAACCCTACAAAACACATGAGTAGTTACAACGGTTTGGATTCAGATATCATTGCCTTTCTCTTTTTTCCCACTCTCTTCCTCTCTCTGTACTATTCATCCCCTCTTTATGTTATTCTCACTCACACCCTCTCTCGCACTCTCTCTCTCCCTCTATTGCAACACTCGATCTCTCCATCTCACTCTCACTCTCTCTCGCACTCCCTCTCTCCCTTCTGTACCACTCTACATCTCCCTCTCTCCTTATGTTAGATGAAAAATACAATATTAAAGAGTTTATTACCTGTACCGGAGGCACCTGGGCTGCGGGCTCCTGTGACGGGGTCACCTGTTGACACGACCCCATTGGTCCTGTCGAGCCAGGATCACGCTGAGGGGTACTGCGTTGCACAGCACCGTATAACACACGTCAAAGGTACAAAGCGGAAGCGGAAGTTTTATTACATGAACAAGTTTATGAACATGTTTACATCAAAATACGTTCAGTCTACACTCGCGGCGTAGACTAAGCATCAAGTGCACGTTCGGCCCTCGAACGTGTCCTTGCTAGCACACACACACACTAACTCTGTGGCGTGCACGACTCCCACTCGACGGGGTTCCCCTCCTGGGGTTCCGTCTCCTCTTCGGGAGTCCCTTCCTCATAGAACCCTGCAAAAGCTTCAAACACAAGCAGTGAGCACGAAGGCTCAGCAAGTCTGACCCGTCTCACCTAAACATGGAACTTCTACATGAGGATAATGGGTTACATGAGGTAAAAATCATTTGCAAGGACTCGCCTAATTAGTAGAACCTTACTTTCAAGTTTTAGCAGCAGGTTGTGGAGAACCTTACGCTAAGGCACATGAGAGAGCCGCAATCAAACAAGAAACGCATTTCTCTCATGTACTTTGCCCAAAGTTGAAAAGAACTTTAGTTAGCTCTAAGCTACAGCATATCATTAACAATCAATGTCCAGCTTTCAATCAGCAATATTTTAACATGTGACTAGCCTGTTCTTTCTACGTCACGGTACAGTGAACAAGTGGTACTCACTGACCGCGAGGGACGGCGATTATAATCAATTTACACCTGCAGGGTTACCCGAACAACCCGTCACGTACGCCCGTACTCGATGTTGCCTACAACAACCATCACGGACGCCGTACGCGACTACCTTTCACCCGTTAGCCAAATATTGAACCGGTCCCATCGTCCCGAGCAAGAGGTCTCTGCACGCGCATCTCCGTGCCGCCAGCCGATTTACACCTCGAGCTCTCAACCTACCCTCTGAACGACGGGCAATGCCTCAATACCCAGCTACCCGAGTTACATCAGTTTCCCGGTTCCCATATAGCCGGTAGGTCTTCGGTACTGTTCTAGCTTGTTCAACAGGCCCGCACACGGCTCGGTCCTCAATCGACACAAGCGGAGCTACAGCACACAGGCCCCAAAGTCCTGCTGCCCTTACTCTCCGCTCGGTCTCATTTTCTTGCCATGTGTATCATGTGCTATCTCTATCCGAGCAATGTGCCTCTAGCCTATTCTCGCGAGTAGTTCCAACTACTCGACTTGTACCGAATCCTACGCTATCCTAGCAATGCAGTAGCTAACGGGGTTTTCAATCCTAACCCCAACCCATGGTTTTCTTGGCTATGCAGTTGGGTTTCCAATCAAGACTTTAATGCAACGAACACTATTCAAGGATGTGCTCAAAACAATAAACATTTGTAAAAGGGTTAATGGAAACCGGAGCTTGCCTTGCTGCTCTTGGTCGTAGGCTAGCTGTTCCTCCGGAGTAACGAAGTCTAGGACTTCGGGTTCCTCCTCGACCTTAGCGACTACATGATATAAGAAACATATGTATCAATTTAAATGCATTTGTATTAACTTTGAAGTTGTGAAGTCTTAACCCTTGCTAGACAGACCTAATGACTGTGAAACTTTTACTGTGGCTTGGTTACAACCTAAACAGAGACTTGGTCAAGTTTTAGTTGCAGCAAAGCTCATTTGAGCCCTCCACAATTAATTATGTCCTTGACCATAATTGGAACTCTTAGGGTGTTCTAGGAATTTTCATGAAACAAACTATGACTATCTGAAAACTAGATTTTCAGAGGGTTCTAATGGATTTGGTCTCACTTAGTTTGGAAGTCCCTAACTAAAGATATGAGCTAAACAATTTCAGAGAAAATTCTGAAAATGTTTCTGAACATTTTCTATTTTCTCTGGAACAGTTTCACTAATCACACCATTAGGTGGATCAGATGAGCTCAAATAGATCTGAAATTTTTATGGTAGTTCAGGGATATTTTGGTGAACATCCCAGCAAAATTTCAGGATTTTCCCCCAAAGGATTTTCCAGTTAAAATTCCTAACAGTTTAAATTTTGAGGAATTAATTCTGGAGAAATAAGGAATTTCATGAAGTTAAACTTGATTTTCTGGAAAGTACTCAGAGAGCTGAATCCAGCAAAATTTGGTTCACTCAATTTGGAGCTTTCTAGCCAAAGTTATGAGGATTTGAAGTTTGAAGGAAATCTGAAAATCGGGGAAAAGTTTAAACTCGCGCGTGGGCCCAGGGACACGCGTCGCACGCCTAGGCGATGGCATATCGCGGCCCACAATGATTTTACGCGCCAGCACACCCGATCCCGGCCGCAGCCGGATCCCGATTCAAAATATCTCCCGCTGACAGCTGGGGTCCACCCCCTTCTTCAACCTCGCGACACCCGCGCCCCGCCGCCGAGGGATCTCGCCGGAGAGCTCGCCGCCGGCCGCTGTACAGCTCCAAACTTCTCGATCCTGGCCGCCCCTGCCTACTTTTACTCGGGGAACAGGATCCGAGGGTCAGCTGCTCATGACAACGGCCGGAGCATGGTCGGCGACGAGCCGCCACCTCGGAATGACTTCGGCCATGTCGGCTGACTTCTCTAGCACCTCAGCTACTTGGGAAATCGGTCGGGGAGCATCAGTGGACCTCAGAGAAGGTCGACATGAGCTCGAGGCAGCTCGGGGAAGGCCCAAAATAGGTCCTCACCGTGCGCCTGATGCCGCCCGTTCGCTCCGCCATTAGTAGACCTCAAATTGCGCTGGGCACAGAGGTTCTCCGGCCCAGAGTTGTGAAGGCAACTTGTGCGTTACCGTGTCTAGCTCGTATGAGAGCGGCCTGAGGCCCTCTAATCCTTTCTAGAGCACGAACTAAACAGAATCATACCCGAAGGTCATTCTGCACACAGAAAGGGGAAAAGTGGAATTTCGCCGCCGGTGAGCAACCACTCGAGCTGTGGCTCGGGGATGAGCAGCACCGGTCACCCGCGCATCCAAGGGTGCTTTGGCTCGGGCGTGACAACGCCCTGGTTGGGCTGTCCACGAGAGCCCGAGGTGCGGCGGTTCCAAGTCCCGAATTTGATCTTTCGGCACAGCCGATATCGATCGGTTTCAACCGAGTTCTAGCAACGGGGAGGACGGAGGAAGGTTTCTAGTACCTTGCTGGGGCTCTGGAGTGGAAGGAGGGAGCTGCGATCGGCGTCCTCCGATCAAGTCCGAGCTGCGGAAGTTTTCGGCCGGCGCTGAGTTCTTGCGGGGAAGAACGACGGTGCCTCGGCCGAGGAGGGGGCAGGCGCCTTAAGAAGGCTCTGCACCGCCTCATGCCCGCGCGTGGGCAAGCAGCTGGTGGCGCGGCGGCTGGCCTCGGTGGCGATCACCGCTGCGGCTCGGCGACCCGAGTGAAAAAGTCTCAGTCGGTTTGATCTGAGCAGTGGCTGACATGTGGGTCCCACCTCCAGTTTTAACCTCTGAAATTTACTCCTAATCACTGTTGTAAACAGTGAACCCCATACTACCCTTGGCAATTCAAATTATTCACCCATGAGCCATTTGAATTGATCAAAGTTCAAATGAGGTTTGGTTTGAATGAATTTCAGCACAAGTTCAGTTTGAAATTCAAATAAAGTTTGAATTTCTCCCACTTAGCTCATGTCAAGATCAACTCCAAATGGAGTGAAAATTGGTGTGTGAGCTCACAGAAATGTGCTGAGTAAGAATATGCCTTCCACTTTTAATTCATGGGATAAAAACAGTTTGAATTTGAATAAGGTTTCAAACTGCCCTCTTCCTAACTATACCCAAACTGACCTCAAAAAGGTTTTGAATTTGGGTGAAACTTGGCAGGGACATCCTCAGTAAAGTGTAGGAGTTTTCATATGTCCAGCCCATCTATATCACATGTGGGAAATACCACTTTTGCAATGTGTAAGTTTGTTCTCTAATGAGCATGTTGATAATTGTTACATGCTTTTCATTTGTGTTCATCATTCTTCCTCAAATGAGGTGTGTGGTGTGGTGATGAACACTTCAAATGTGTGTCAAAAACTGAGGCCCTTACATTCCTCCCCCCTTAAAAAAATCTCGTCCCGAGATTATAAGGTGAAAATGAGAGAGAGGACGGTAGAAAATTACCGGATATGCGATGTGAAAAAGTCGGGGTAGTTAGTGCGAAGGAATTCTTCGCTCTCCCATGTCGCTTCGTCCATGGAGTGATTACTCCATAGAACCTTGTAGAACCACAACGTACGGTTGCGTGTGGTTCGGGCCTTTTCATCAATAATCTGCACCGGTTCCTCCCGATAGGTGAGATCCGGTTGCAGTTCTTCAATGTCTTCCAGCTGAACGGTAGTTGATAGCTTGAGACACTTCCTCAGCTGGGAAATGTGAAAGACGTCGTGCACACCGGAAAGTGCTTCTGGTAATTTCAGCCGGTATGCCACCGATCCACATCTTTCGGTAATCTGGAATGGACCGATGAAGCGGGGTGCTAACTTTCCCCTCACCCCAAATCTGTTTACACCCTTCATTGGAGACACCCGTAGATATACGTGATCCCCAACTTCGAATTGTAATGGGCGCCTTCTCCGGTCCGCATACTGTTTCTGACGGGATTGAGCGGCTTTTAGGTTCGCTTGAATTAGTCGAACCTTTTCTTCCGCGTTGTTGACAAGGTCAATCCCGAAGGTAACCCTTTCGCTAGACTCACACCAGTTCAATGGTGTGCGGCATTTTATCCCGTATAGCGCCTCGTAGGGCGCCATCTTGATGCTGGCTTGGTACCCATTGTTGTACGAGAACTCGGCTAATGGCAAGTGATCATCCCAATTCTTGCCGTGGTCGATAGCGCAAGCTCGTAGCATGTCTTCTAGAATCTGATTTACCCGCTCGGTTTGTCCATCCGTCTGCGGGTGGTAGGCTGAACTACGGATCAGCTTCGTCCCCAAGGCAGCGTGTAGCTGCTCCCAAAAACGGGACACAAATAAAGTGCCCCGGTCCGATATGATGGTACGGGGTACGCCGTATAAGCATAGGATCCGTGAGATGTACAGTTCAGCGTACTTCTTGGCGTTGTAGTTGGTGTTGACCCAGATGAAATGGGCAACTTTGGTGAGCCGATCGACGATCACCCACACAGAATCATGTTTCTGTAAGGTGGTGGGTAAACCGACGACGAAATCCATGCTCACGTCCTCCCACCCCCAGGCAGGAATGCCCAGTGGTTGCAGCAGTCCCGGTTTCCGCATGTGGTCTGCCTTCACCCTTCGACATGTATCACACTCGGACACGTATTTTGCAGTCTCTCGCTTCATCCGCGTCCACCAAAACTTTCTTCTGAGTTCTTGATACATTTTGTTGCTGCCGGGGTGAATAGAAAATTTTGATAAGTGAGCCTCATCAAAGATTTTCTTCCGTAACTCCGGGTTTCGGGGTACGACAATCCGGTCCTTGAACCATAGGACGCCGTCTCCATCCTTCCGGAAACATTTTAACTCCCCACTGTCTATACGTCTCCGCAAATGTGACATGCCCTTGTCATTCTTCTGGGCTGCCGCTATCTCTTCACGGATGGTGGGGATCAAAGCTAGGTTGTAGAGAGCTCCGTGTGGAATCACATGGAGTGGTGGTTCGCTCTCTTCCAACGGTGTGATGGTCAGATTATTGACGTGTGACTTGCGGCTCAGCGCATCTGCCACAACGTTTACCTTGCCCGGATGATAATGGATCTCTATCTCGTAATCCTTTATCAGTTCTAACCATCTTCGTTGCCTCATGTTCAGCTCCTTCTGAGTGAATATGTACTTGAGGCTTTTGTGGTCGGTATATAAATGTACGAGGTTACCGAGTAGGTAGTGCCTCCACATCTTCAGTGCAAGTACCACGGCAGCGAGCTCCAAATCGTGAGTTGGATAATTCTGCTCATGGTTCCTAAGCTGTCGTGATCCATACGCGACCACTCTTCGGTCTTGCATCAGCACACATCCGAGCCCAATGCCGGATGCATCGCAGTACACATCGAACGGTTTTGTTGTGTCTGGCTGCGCCAAAACCGGTGCTGATGTCAGGTGCTTGACTAAAGCCTTGAATGCTGCTTCACATGCTGGACTCCAAACATATTTGGTAGCCTTCTTCAGCAGCTCTGTCATTGGCTTGGCAATCTTCGAGAAGTTCGGAATGAACCTCCGATAATATCCCGCGAGTCCGAGGAAACTCCGTACCTCATGAACCGTCCTCGGGGATTTCCAATTCAGCACTTGAGTGATCTTGCTCGGGTCCACAGCAATACCCTCCGCTGAGATGATATGCCCGAGGAAAGGCACTTGCGATATCCAAAACTCGCATTTGCTGAATTTTGCGTATTACTTGTGGTCCCGCAGCCGTTGCAAGACTATACGCAAATGTTTCTTGTGATCTTCCTCCGACTTGGAATATACCAGGATGTCGTCGATGAAGACCACGACAAACTTGTCCAGCTCCGGCATGAACACCGAGTTTATTAAGTACATGAAGTGAGCTGGAGCATTGGTGAGGCCAAAGGACATGACCAGGTACTCATAAAGTCCGTACCTCGTCGAGAAAGCCGTCTTTGGAATGTCCTCCGCCCTTATCTTAATCTGGTGGTACCCGGATCTTAAATCCATTTTGGAAAAGATCTTTGCTTCGACCAACTGATCAAACAACATGTCGATCCGTGGCAACGGGTACATGTTCTTGATGGTTACGGCATTTAATGGATGATAGTCCACGCAAAGCCGCAACGTTTCATCCTTCTTTTTGACAAATAATGCCGAACAGCCCCATGGCGAGGAGCTCGACCTAATAAAATCCTTCTCCAGAAGGTCCGTGAGCTGAGTCTTCAGTTCAGCCAACTCCTTGGGCGCCATCTTGTACGGCTTTCGGGATATTGGCATGGTTCCCGGTGCAAGTTCAATCTTGAACTCCACCTCTCTATCGGGTGGCATCCCCGGCAAATCGTCCGGGAATACATCAGGGAACTCTCGGACCACTGGAATGTCTTCCAATCTGATGGTTGTGGCTTGATAGACACTTGGAAGTTTTATTTCTGGACTGTCCAGAAATAATGAGTGAGAACCATGAATTTCTGAGTTTAACTGCACGACTCGAAGGACGGTGTCTAAAACAGTGCCGTGGCGGGTTAACCACGACATCCCTAGGATGACATCGACCTTCTGTCCCTCCAAGACAATGAGAGACGTGGGGTACACTCTACCCGCCAAGCATAATGGTGCTTTGGAGACCATTACGCTTGCTGAAATCTTCCCACCCGGTGAACAAATTAAATATGGACTATCGGTGGGTAGTATTGGCAAACTGTGTTTAGCAATGAAAGCTTGGCTAATAAAATTATGCGTGGCGCCTGAATCAAACAGTACTATAGCGGGATGCTGGTGGAGTTGGAACATACCCGCAAGGATTGGCTCGCCCTCCGGCACGTCCTCAATGGCAAGTTGGTGGACAGTGCCGGGCCTAGGGTTTGCCCGCCGCGCATTGGTAGGGTTCCGGGGTTGATTCCTCCCCGGAAACTGTGGTGCCACTCCGCCGCCTTGCCTCTCCGGGCAACTGCTCGCGAAGTGTCCTGGACGACCACACTTGTAACATGTGGCCGCTTCTGGTGGAGTACTTGGTGGACGAAAGCCCGGCATGCGTTGCTGAGGTACAAACGCACGCGGCATCGCCCGTTGCTGTTGTTGTGGTTGCGGTGGTGCTGGCAGTGCCGGCCGGAATGCCGGTGAAGAGTACGGCCGACTGCGGAACGGCATCGACCGCTGTGGTGGCTGCCAGCGTGGACCTGATGGTGGGCGATTCACCATCCGAAACTTCTGAGAAGGACCGCCTCCTTCTCCGCTGCTCTGCGGCGCGCTTCGCTTTCGCTCTGCCGCCGCCAACTCCTTGCCGGAGTCCTCCTGAACAATCGCAGCATCAATGATGTCGTTGAGGCTGCCGCGATTGAACATCGCCAACTTGTCCTTCAGGAGCGGGTTAAGCCCCTGGTAAAAATGGTCTCGCCGCTTCTCGTCTGTATCCGCGTGATACGACGCGTAGAGCGCGAGATCGTTGAATGCTCTGGAGTATTCCAGCACGTTCCGGCTCCCTTGTTGCAGGTGTAGGAACTCCTGCGTCTTCCTCTTCATCAGACCTGGCGGTATATGATAGGCCCTGAAGGCCGTCCGGAACTCCGCCCAGGTCATCACTCGGTCGGTGGGCTGTGAAGCACAAAAGTTGGCCCACCACGCGCTCGCGGATCCTTGGAGCTGGTGGACCGCGAACTGAGTCTTGCGCTGCTCGCTAATTTGGAGCAGCCCGAACTTCATTTCTATGGCGCGGAGCCAGTTGTCCGCGTCAAGTGGTTCATCCGCCCTTGAGAATACAGGGGGATGAGTCGCCAGGAAGTCGGAGTAGAAGCTCTGTTGGCGCTCCTCACGATCTTGACGTCTCTCTGGGCGAGACGTATTGGCGATGAGAGTCTGCAGCAACTCTGTGTGCTGCTGATGCGAGCCCGCCATTGCCGCGACAATGTCGGCCAATGTAACCGTTGGCAGTGGCGGTGGCGGTGTTTGCTGTTGCTGTTGCTGCTGCTGTCCCGAGGAGTCCTCGGGAGGTGGTTGGGAGGCCTCTCCCCCTTGACTGGTACCCCCAATGTCAGGGTTGGCACGAGTACGTGTCATTCTGAAATTCAAAATAGCAGTGATTAGCACATGTCTTAC
This sequence comes from Neostapfia colusana, assembly GCA_030760725.1. Taxonomy (NCBI): domain Eukaryota; kingdom Viridiplantae; phylum Streptophyta; class Magnoliopsida; order Poales; family Poaceae; genus Neostapfia; species Neostapfia colusana. The sequence goes on from JASWHV010000001.1 coordinate 112,458,718, forward strand.
TTAAAATTCCATACGCAACAGTAGGCATTGAAGTGACACATGATTAATTTGCACAACATTCACATATATTGATAAAGCAGAAACTTTATACAAGATACATTATTCTCGGATCTCCGAGAAGTCATGCTCATGTCGTCACTACCTATACATACGCTACTGTTTACACGACATGTCACTGATTACAAAAGTTGGGTTACGCTACCCTAGCTGCCCTACTTGGCAACCGTAACCCCCTACTCGGAGTAGAACTCGACCTCCTGTGGGTCGTCCTCCTCCGGTACCTCTGCTGGTGGCTCGGGGTCTACCACCTCTTCTCCCATTCCGGGTTCTCCCATGGCTGGAAGACCCAAGACTACCGGTACGCCCAATACCGGGGGCACGAGGTCCTGCAAAGCATGCACCTCGTCCATAGCTTGGTTGTAGTCCTCCTCCCAGCCTTGGCCTTCCTCGATAGCGTCGTCCCGCTCTTGAGCAAGGTCCTCATTTTGCTGGGTTAGGGTCTGCACCAGCTCTTGCAACGCCGCGATGTCAACACGGCTCTTCTTCTTTGCCTTCTTCAGACGACGCAACTGATTGTGTTGTTCATTCAGTCGCTTGATCGTCGGAAGGAGCACATTGCGGAGTGCGCTGTGAGCACCCTCGAAATGGTCTCCACGGCTTGTGCTCTCCTTGAGCTTGGTGGCGAGATGCTCCGTATGAACAGTTTGGCTGTCCATCACAGCGTTTCCCGCCCTCATTTGGAGGCTGAGATTTGCCTCCGCGGGGTTGTACCTTGGGCAACTCGGGTCTGTTGCCTCCAGGTACCTCTCTTCCCACACATGCTGAGCTCGTCCCTCCACCGGAACGAGTGCGTAGGGAGTACCCTCCATAGCCTGCATGTGTAGTTGGCAGAAACGTGACATAGTGTCACGGGCTGCCACTTTCCACATCCCTTCCGGTTGTCTTCCTCTCACCGTGATGGTGAATGGCACCCAACCGGGTGGCGTAGGTCCTGCGGGAACCTCGACATGGATCGTCCACGTCTTGTTCCCCTCTTCGCCTTCTTCCTTGGCGAAGTATTGCGGCATCTGGTTGTACCCGAAATATTGGAGCATTTGCCACAATGCTTCCGGGTAGCCGCTACGGTCAGAACAGTGGGAAACTACCCACCCGTTCTCCAACTGTTTATCTGCTACCATCTGTAAAAATATATTTGAGAAATGTCAAATATTTATTTAAACAGTAAACCATTGAGTTATAACATAAGATATGTCATTGAACCCATAACACTTGGAAACATAGTTCAAATTTTTAAACAAATTTGACTGCTGATCTGCTGTTCCCATGATAGCCTTGACCAGTTTCCATTTCAACCTGATTTAGGCCAGGTTAAAAGCAAAACCAGTCCTGGAGCTCAGCATCAAAGTTGAAGCTAACTTCAATAGCTTTCCAGCCAGTATTTTCTTGGCCTAAGATCTGTCCTGGTTCAAAGGTTATGAGATGTCAAAGTTAACAGAATTTCTGGAAACAATTGGACAGCACCTCCCTGCCTTAGGTACTGATTTGATCCAAGAATCCCAGTTAATTCTGTTCCTAATCTGACAAAACTTTCTGTTACAAAGTTGTAACCCATCTCATAAGCTTTCCAGAACTACCTCATTTCTTATTTTTGGATTTTTAAGCAGGAAGTTATGCTTAATTTTACGGAGAGTCTACAGAGAGTCTTTACTCTGTCCTGTTTTCTGGACAGTTTCAACTCTACTGCATTTTTCGAGTGGTTAAGGGATGAAACACCTCTGGAACTCAACAGAAAAGTTGTAAAGCTCTTCCAAAGCTTTCCAGAAACGTATCATATGACCCCAACCTCGAAAGAACTCAACCTCTAACCTCTGATTAACTCCAGCCTTGATTCAGCTGAAAACAGAGTGCTCTGTCCTTAACATCCTATAAGTTGAAAACTTGTTAACTTTGAATATCCTGTACAAGGGAAGGAGTTACATCAAGTTTTACTACTTTGGATCAAAACCTTCAAGTTTTTAAATGAAGTTGTTCATTTAATGGGGTGTGACGTCGATGCGTCACCAGATTATGTCGGTACTACGTCCTCACAAAGGAAAAACCTATACCGGACTTAGCCGGCTTCATTAGTTCAGTGGCACTACTCGTCACTCGCACACGGATGCTACACGTCTACCGTTTCGTGGTCAGGCTACCTGCAGAAACTCAAACAATCATCAGACTCGGCTGCACACCGAGCCCGGAATCCATACAGTTTGTACACCCGGCCGTCATCACTCGCCCGGATGTTCTCAAGCCAACCACGCCTTGAGTTACGTGTTCACGTTTCGGACCACGTGACGGGGTCTCCCAATTTGCACCACGCACGCCAGGGACAGACGTTGCTCGAATACCCCAAACGACATGAAGAGTCGTAGAGGATATCAAAGCGGGTCGGGTTACCTGCCACCCGTGGGGCTCCACCCTTCAGCTTGCGCGCACTGGTGGACAGCGCTTACGTGCACCCCCCAAGACATGAACGTCCCGGGATGCACGATTTTCCGACATAACAAATAGGTTAATAAGCCACTTTCTATATACTAATAACATCCTTATACGGGCTACTAACTCGTTCCTCACTGGATTTTTGAAAAAGAAGACCTTTGTACTGTGTTAAACCTCAAGCGGGCTCTGATACCACGCTGACACGACCCCATTGGTCCCGTCGAGCCAGGATCACTCTGAGGGGTGCTGCGTTGCACAGCACCGTATAACACACGTCAAAGGTATAAAGCGGAAGCGGAAGTTTTATTACATGAACAAGTTTATGAACATGTTTACATCAAAATACGTTCAGTCTACACTCGCGGCATAGACTAAGCATCAAGTGCACGTTCGGCCCTCGAACGTGTCCTTGCTAGCACACACACACACTAACTCTGCGGCGTGCATGACTCCCACTCGACGGGGTTCCCCTCCTGGGGTTCCGTCTCCTCTTCGGGAGTCCCTTCCTCATAGAACCCTGCAAAAGCTTCAAACACAAGCAGTGAGCACGAAGGCTCAGCAAGTCTGACCCGTCTCACCTAAACATGGAACTTCTACATGAGGATAATGGGTTACATGAGGTAAAAATCATTTGCAAGGACTCGCCTAATTAGTAGAACCTTACTTTCAAGTTTTAGCAGCAGGTTTTGGAGAACCTTACGCTAAGGCACATGAGAGAGCCGCAATCAAACAAGAAACGCATTTCTCTCATGTACTTTGCCCAAAGTTGAAAAGAACTTTAGTTAGCTCTAAGCTACAGCATATCATTAACAATCAATGTCCAGCTTTCAATCAGCAATATTTTAACATGTGACTAGCCTGTTCTTTCTACGTCACGGTACAGTGAACAAGTGGTACTCACTGACCGCGAGGGACGGCGATTATAATCAATTTACACCTGCAGGGTTACCCGAACAACCCGTCACGTACGCCCGTACTCGATGTTGCCTACAACAACCATCACGGACGCCGTACGCGACTACCTTTCACCCGTTAGCCAAATATTGAACCGGTCCCATCGTCCCGAGCAAGAGGTCTCTGCACGCGCATCTCCGTGCCGCCAGCCGATTTACACCTCGAGCTCTCAACCTACCCTCTGAACGACGGGCAATGCCTCAATACCCAGCTACCCGAGTTACATCAGTTTCCCGGTTCCCATATAGCCGGTAGGTCTTCGGTACTGTTCTAGCTTGTTCAACAGGCCCGCACACGGCTCGGTCCTCAATCGGCACAAGCGGAGCTACAGCACACAGGCCCCAAAGTCCTGCTGCCCTTACTCTCCGCTCGGTCTCATTTTCTTGCCATGTGTATCATGTGCTATCTCTACCCGAGCAATGTGCCTCTAGCCTATTCTCGCGAGTAGTTCCAACTACTCGACTTGTACCAAATCCTACGCTATCCTAGCAATGCAGTAGCTAACGGGGTTTTCAATCCTAACCCCAACCCATGGTTTTCTTGGCTATGCAGTTGGGTTTCCAATCAAGACTTTAATGCAACGAACACTATTCAAGGATGTGCTCAAAACAATAAACATTTGTAAAAGGGTTAATGGAAACTGGAGCTTGCCTTGCTGCTCTTGGTCATAGGCTAGCTGTTCCTCCGGAGTAACGAAGTCTAGGACTTCGGGTTCCTCCTCGACCTTAGCGACTACATGATATAAGAAACATATGTATCAATTTAAATGCATTTGTATTAACTTTGAAGTTGTGAAGTCTATAACCCTTGCTAGACAGACCTAATGACTGTGAAACTTTTACTGTGGCTTGGTTACAAACTAAACAGAGACTTGGTCAAGTTTTAGTTGCAGCAAAGCTCATTTGAGCCCTCCACAATTAATTATGTCCTTGACCATAATTGGAACTCTTAGGGTGTTCTAGGAATTTTCATGAAACAAACTATGACTTTCTGAAAACTAGATTTTCAGAGGGTTCTAATGGATTTGGTCTCACTTAGTTTGGAAGTCCCTAACTAAAGATATGAGCTAAACAATTTCAGAGAAAATTCTGAAAATGTTTCTGAACATTTTCTATTTTCTCTGGAACAGTTTAACTAATCACACCATTAGGTGGATCAGATGAGCTCAAATGGATCTGAAATTTTTATGGTAGTTCAGGGATATTTTGGTGAACATCCCAGCAAAATTTAAGGATTTTCCCCCAAAGGATTTTCCAGTTAAAATTCCTAACAGTTTAAACTTTGAGGAATTAATTATGGAGAAATAAGGAATTTCATGAAGTGAAACTTGATTTTCTGGAAAGTACTCAGAGAGCTGAATCCAGCAAAATTTGGTTCACTCAATTTGGAGCTTTGTAGCCAAAGTTATGAGGATTTGAAGTTTGAAGGAAATCTGAAAATCGGGGAAAAGTTTAAACTCGCGCGTGGGCCCAAGGGACACGCGTCGCACGCCTAGGCGATGGCACATCGTGGCCCACAATGATTTTACGCGCCAGCACACCCGATCCCCGGCCGCAGCCGGATCCCGATTCAAAATATCTCCCGCTGACAGCTGGGGTCCACCCCCTTCTTCAACCTCGCGACACCCGCGCCCCGCCGCCGAGGGATCTCGCCGGAGAGCTCGCCGCCGGCCGCTGTACAGCTCCAAACTTCTCGATCCTGGCTGCCCCTGCCTACTTTTACTCGGGGAACAGGATCCGAGGGTCAGCTGCTCATGACAACGGCCGGAGCATGGTCGGCGACGAGCCGCCACCTCGGAATGACTTCGGCCATGTCGGCTGACTTCTCTAGCACCTCAGCTACTTGGGAAATCGGTCGGGGAGCATCAGTGGACCTCAGAGAAGGTCGACATGAGCTCGAGGCAGCTCGGGGAAGGCCCGAAATAGGTCCTCACCGTGCGCCTGATGCCGCCCGTTCGCTCCGCCATTAGTAGACCTCAAATTGCGCCGGGCACAGAGGTTCTCCGGCCCAGAGTTGTGAAGGCAACTTGTGCGTTACCATGTCTAGCTCGTATGAGAGCGGCCTGAGGCCCTCTAATCCTTTCTAGAGCACGAACTAAACAGAATCATACCCGAAGGTCATTCTGCACACAGAAAGGGGAAAAGTGGAATTTCGCCGCCGGTGAGCAACCACTCGAGCTGTGGCTCGGGGATAAGCAGCACCGGTCACCCGCGCATCCAACGGTGCTTTGGCTCGGGCGTGACAACGCCCTGGTTGGGCTGTCCACGAGAGCCCGAGGTGCGGCGGTTCCAAGTCCCGAATTTGATCTTTCGGCACAGCCGATATCGATCGGTTTCAACCGAGTTCTAGCAACGGGGAGGACGGAGGAAGGTCTCTAGTACCTTGCTGGGGCTCTGGAGTGGAAGGAGGGAGCTGCGATCGGCGTCCTCCGATCAAGTCCGAGCTGCGGAAGTTTTCGGCCGGCGCTGAGTTCTTGCGGGGAAGAACGACGGTGCCTCGGCCGAGGAGGGGGCAGGCGCCTTAAGAAGGCTCTGCACCGCCTCATGCCCGCGCGTGGGCAAGCAGCTGGTGGCGCGGCGGCTGGCCTCGGTGGCGATCACCGCTGCGGCTCGGCGACCCGAATGAAAAAGTCTCAGTCGGTTTGATCTGAGCAGTGGCTGACATGTGGGTCCCACCTCCAGTTTTATCCTCTGAAATTTACTCCTAATCACTGTTGTAAACAGTGAACCCCATACTACCCTTGGCAATTCAAATTATTCACCCATGAGCCATTTGAATTGATCAAAGTTCAAATGAGGTTTGGTTTGAATGAATTTCAGCACAAGTTCAGTTTGAAATTCAAATAAAGTTTGAATTTCTCCCACTTAGCTCATGTCAAGATCAACTCCAAATGGAGCGAAAATTGGTGTGTGAGCTCACAGAAATGTGCTGAGTAAGAATATCCCTTCCACTTTTAATTCATGGGATAAAAACAGTTTGAATTTGAATAAGGTTTCAAACTGCCCTCTTCCTAACTATACCCAAACTGACCTCAAAAAGGTTTTGAATTTGGGTGAAACTTGGCAGGGACATCCTTAGTAAAGTGTAGGAGTTTTCATATGTCCAGCCCATCTATATCACATGTGGGAAATACCACTTTTGCAATGTGTAAGTTTGTTCTCTAATGAGCATGTTGATAATTGTTACTTGCTCTTCATTTGTGTTCATCATTCTTCCTCAAATGAGGTGTGTGGTGATGAACACTGCAAATGTGTGTCAAAAACTGAGGCCCTTACACCTGTGGTGGCTGCCACGCAGGAATCGTGATTTGTTGGCTGTTCTGTCGAGCTAAGGCCTATAATTGAAAAATATTAGAACATATGTATTACTGAAATGTTATGACGGCAAACTACAGTAATTGAAATTACTTACCTCCACCGCTGCCTGCATCTGGGCCATGTAGTTAGCTTGGTACTCCTGGATGGCCCTCGTCCTGTCGAGCTCCTCCGAGGTCCGCGTCAACCTCTCCTGCATGGCACGGAACTCCATGTCCCTCTGTGAGAGACGGCCACTCGACGGACCAACCGACTAAGCTTGCGTCGATGAAGTGCCCCTCGTAGGTCGCGCCGACCTCGAGTCGACAACTCCATCGAAAATGGCAAAACTACAAAAGAAAGAAAAATAATAAGTAAAAGAAGGAAGATTGGAAAACCTAAATCAAAGAAACCAACTCACCGGCCATGGACCTTTCCGCCGCCGCTTGCATACACGACTTGAGTGTCGATTGGCGCGTTTTCCCAATCGTACCCTTCACCGTGTATTTTGATGGCTTCCTGCTCGTACTTTTCCTACAAAACATAGAAATGGTGTTAGTGTGTCAATAATAATATTAGTTATAATTAAATTGAATAATTTTGTAAACTTACCAATCGATCGGTCGCGACCTGACTGCACTGCCCTGGCTGCGACGGGTCACTTCCCCTGTGACCTCTCTTCCAAACCTCGATCACGCTAGGCTCCTGGCCGGTCTCTCGCTCCTGTAGATGCGTGTTAGTAGGATAAATATGTTATGAACACATAAACGAACTTATAATACACTTACCATGCGTTTAGCCAAACGCAAATGACCATCGGCGCCATAGGTGTGCTTCCCATCAGACCCTCTGCATCCTCGAGCCCTCATGGACTTAGCTTTGAAGTCATCGCTAGCCCAATACCGACAGAGAGCTCGGTATGCGTCGGGTTGACCCTCTAACCAGGAAATACTAACGTGCACATATGTAGTATATCATTAACTGTTAACATAAGTAACTATTGAGTTTTTTTAACAATTAGAACATACCTCTGCGTATTGATCCTCGGTCAAGTACGTGTCGGAGTCCCTTCTAAAGGGACCCCGTTCCTGCTGCTGCTGATGCCGTTTCTGGTAGTCGTTAACGGCCTGTATGCGGGCGTACGACAACGCCTGCATCACGAGCTTCCGAGCATTTGTGTGGAACACGAGTGTCACGTGCTCCATCATGCTCTCGCTCGTTTTCTCTAACTGGTACCTCAGCTTTGAGGAAACAAACACTTAATCAATCTGCATTAACAATTTAAATGAGTTGAAGAATGTAAACATTTAAACTTACCATAAAATCGTTCCACACGACCCCCTGAAGAGTGTCGTGCACCTCATGCGAGACACGAGCGTAGTCGTCCCACGACAAAGCAGGGACACCATCGATGACACCGGGATAGTGCAAACGCACTAAAGCCCCGATGACACCGTTAACCTGCCTGTGGTGTCCCTGGACCGTGAACGAACAGTCGTACCAAGATCTGCAAAATTTGTTATCTCAGTAAGTATCTGTAGACATCATGAAATATGTACCAATATATGGTTTTTTTACCTGTCTCCAACTGGAAGAATAGTGACCCGCTCACGAGGAACAGGAGGAGGAGCCACAAAGTGGGTCCTCCTCGTCCGTCGTCTCTGCGTGGGCACCACGTCCGGTGACCCGGAAGGCTGGTCACCACTAGAGCCCAAAGGCTCCACGCTCGCTGGCTCCGAAGGTAGGGTAGCCGTCTCCGAGGGCTGGCTAGCCTGTGGCGGCGGCCTAATCTCTGACTCTGAATCTGACGACTGTGAGTCAGACTGCAAAATTAAAGGATTGATAATGAGAATAAATTATTTATAAGTGGAATTTAAAATAACGTGATTGACAACTGAAATTTACCTCTGTGCGCTGTAAGGCTAGAGGTCGGCCCGCAAAGTCTTGTAGGTGCCTCATCAGCTGAGAGCGTCTGCTCGCACCTGATGAGCGACCTGAGAAGAGGTCCCGTGACCGACTGAGGAATCCCCGTGTCCCCTTTTTCCCGCTCCCCTTTGATGATGACATCCTGTTGCAAGGAATAATTGATAAATATTGCCGCTCCCCTTTGATGACGACAAAATTCATGTTAAGTTAGTGAAGAAAATGTTACATCATCAATTTCAAAATTCATCAATGTCATGATCATGTACCCTACTCCTTAAACCAGACCATCGATCTTCTTTCGTGAGCATCTGAACTAGATTTCGTTTTCGTTTACGCATATCAGAAGTCTCGACATCTTGAGCGTCTCCAACTAAGTCATCGAGTCATACACCAGGATCGATGATAAACGAGTCTGGCAACTCTTCTTCTTGGTAAACCTCGTCAACCTCATCAGTATCATGGTAACCATCGTCTTCTGGAGTGTATAACCGCTCACGAGGATTAACCTTATGTACAACCCACCAAGCTTTGAGTTTTTTGCATGGATAAGATAGATAATACACTTGCTCCACTTGGTGTGCAAGAACTAATGAATCGTATCCTCGTAGCCGTTCGTTGTGTTTGACTTCCACCATGCCAAATTGGTTTAGTCGAGTTCCATGATTGATATCAAACCAATCACAGTCAAAGAATACTACTCGAAGATCCTTATTCCCGGCAAAAGCAAATTCAAGGATTTTATTAATGATTCCATAATAATTAGTTTCACGTCCTTGAGAGTCGACTGCCCTCGTCACAACTCCGGTATTAGATGTTGCCGCGAGAGGACGAAGAGATTCAAATTGAGTTGTACGGAATCGGTAGCCATTGATGTCATATCGACCATAGCTCCTAACTTTAATCAATCCATAGGATAGTTGTCGCAAGTCTTCATGGACGTGGGCATCTTTTATGCACTGTTATAAGAACACTTTGTAAATACTCGTAAGTTATAAGAATACTTTGTAAATATTGCTTTGTTAACGAGAAAATGTTACATGATCTCGAAATCAGGATAGGAAATTAGGTCCTCCGTTTATTCCTTCCCGTCACACCACTTCTACTTGTTTGCTCGTAGGTTGATGCCTATGTGTCCAATTTTGCTTGTGGAATTCAATGTACGAGAAGAAAAATTTTATAATAGATGTGTTACAAAATACGCCGATTAGTATAAATATAAGACAAACACTTACTCGAAATATTTGTCCATCTCATCTATATTCGCGTACATGTAAAGGAAAGCAGCACTCCTTTCTTCTGCGGTAGAGTTGTAGGAAGTGGAACTACGAACAGTAATGCCTCTTGTTGCAAAAATAGGGAGATCGCTACAAGGAGGTTGCTCATCCACATTGTACCGCATTGCCGAAGTGTTGACATTGTTTTCCTCTGCAAATAAACACTTGAAAAGTATCCTACTTCTTTAAGAGTAAATGCTTCGGCGATGCATCCTTCTACCTTTGCATCATCTTAGTGCTCTTTCAATATGAACCATTGGTTTCAAATATCTTAGTGCTCTTTCAATATGATACATCCACCTATATTGAACGGGACCTTCAACTTTAGCTTCAAATGGAAGATGGATGAGGAGATGTTACATTGGATTGAAGAACCCTGGAGGAAAAAAATTTTCCATCTTATATAATGGTACCGGTATCTCCTTCTCCAATTTACGCATCATCTCTATCGTGATTTCTTTTGCACAGAGCTGTCTATAGAAGTGACTAAGCTCGGCTAGCACCTTCCATACCGCATCATCAAAATAGCCCCGAAACATAACAGGTACACGTCTTTCCATAATTATGTGATAATCATGACTCATCAACCCTGTCAGCTTTCCCGTTTTGATATTCACGGCTCGTTTCAGACTAGCTGCGTAACCATCTGGGAATTTCAAATTTTTCAACCATTTGAGTACTTTTTTTTTTCTTTAGGTCGAAGACAGAAAGAAGCACGTGGTTTAGCACCACTTTCAGAGAGCTCAAGAGTTTGACGGTTACAAAGCTCTGCCAAGTCCTTTCAAGCCTTAATATTGTCTTTCGTTTTGCCCGTCATGTCCATGCATGTGCTTATAATACATTCGGCCATATTACGCTCTTGATGCATTACATCAACGCTATGCATTAGTATCAACGACTTCACATATGGTAGCTCCCATAGTCCACATATATGAGTCCAATTGTGATCCTCTCCGTAACCGATAAAATAACCAGGACGTCCTTTATCTGGCACCAGTTTGTCCAGCATATCAGATATTTCAGATCCGTTTAGACGTTTTGGTGGTCCTTTAGTGACAACGATGTCTTTTTTGAAGACATTTCTCTGTTGCCTAAACATGTGATTCGGAGGCAGCCAACGTCTGTGACAATCGAAGTAGCATATCTTTCCTCCATGAGTAAGTCGAAAACAGTCCGTGTCAGAAGCACATATCAGACAAGTCAAACGACCGTGAGCGCTCCATCCAGAAAACATACCGTATGCCGGGAAATCATGGACGGACCACAAATAAGCAGATCGAATGTTGAATTTCTGCTTTTTGTAACAGTCGTACGCTTCGACTCCTGTCCACAACATTTTCAATTCTTCGATCAGCGGTTTCAACATCACGTTGAGACGTGGCCCAGGATGATCAGGCCCAGGTATAATGAGGCTAAGGAACATGAACTCGTACTTCATGCAAATAGCTGGTGGTAGGTTGTACGGAATGACAAAGACAGACCAACAGGAGTATGGTGTGACGTTTGTACTGAACGGCGAGAATCCATCTGTCGCCAACCCGATGCGAACATTTCTCGCATCACGACTGAAGTCTTGATCGAACAGGTCAAGCGTATTCCATGCCTCACCGTCAGCCGGGTGTATCATGACTGCATTGTTCTCACGTACACCTTCCTTGTGCCATCTCATGTGTATGGCCGTTCTTTTTGATAGAAACAACCGCTTCAATCGAGGTGTCACGGGTAAGTAACGAAGTTGCTTACGTGTGACTTCTGTCATCACATTATCACCATCGTTATTAACATCTATTGGAAAGGATGGGTCCTAAACGCACCCAAGAGTGACCGAGCAGAGCGTGCTCATGACGAGACGTGTGGTCTGGATCCGAACAAAATTTCGGTAGCATAACCCCGCTGTTCTCCACTGCACGCCCGAAAATGGTGCAGCAGAGAACAACAGGGTTATGCCGCCAAAATCTCGTCTAGATCTAAACCCGCGTCTCATCACAAGCCACGCCCCCTCGGTCACTCCCAGGCTGTCCAAAAAGGGACAATTCCGAACCTCCACGCCTCACATGCGTAACACATGTGAGACGGGCCGGTTCGAAACGGGTGACGCATGTTGTATAGGTTTACGTCGATCTTTCATTTTTGAGTCATTTAAAAGAGAGAGAGGAAAGAATGAGAGAGAAGGAAAGAACGAGAGAGAGACAAAGAAGTGGGTCAGCCGTTGTCGGTACACTCAATACCGGGAACCCCCGCACACAGGGTGAAACCGCCTAAGGACCTCGCCCCCTCCGCAGGGGCGAGCTCCGAAGGCGCCACGTGTCCGGCAGGGCCGGAGCTCTCCTCTCCTCAGAGGATAGCTCCGGGCCTGCCACGTGGCCCAGAAGGCCGGACCTCGCCCCCTCCGCCGGGGTGAGCTCCGAAGGAGCCAGGTGTCCAGTAGGGCCGGAGCTCCCCTCCCCTCGGAGGATAGCTCCAGGCCTGCCACGTGGCCTAGAAGGCCAGACCTCGCCCCCTCCGCGGGGGTGACCTTCGAAGGCTCCACGTGTCCGGCGGGGCCAGAGCTCCTCCTCTCCTCAGAGGAGAGCTCCGGGCCGACACGAGGCCAGCAGAGCAGCGCTGTCCGCCCAGTGCGGTAGGCAACAGGAGTAAAGGCGCGCCATGCCTTTACCGTACAAGGCATTCAAGACCCGCGCCTTCCCAAGACACGGAGGCACGGCGCACGCCAGGCAGGCGCCACTGTGACCAGTCACAGTCAAGACAGGCACATAGTGTCAGAAGCTGCAGTCCAATGAAGGCAGCGACAAGACACGGACAAGACATGCCCTACCGTCCCTGCCATCACCAACGGCTGCACGCTACAATTAGCCTGCAGCATGGGCAGGGTGAAAGGACGAGGACCTCGACGCCAGCGCCAAGACATAGAAGCTGGTAGGAAATCACCCCGGGGCCACCTGTCGGGTCCCCGAGGCCCACCTTGTAAGCCGCCCAAGCCTTGGACTATAAAAGGCTCGGGTAGGCAACGTTACAAAGGGTTTGCCTCTTACCCACCCTCACACGCTAGCCATTCGACATCTCTCACCCTCAAGCTCAGGAATTCGGTTCTGAGCAGCAAGCTACAGCGAGCAACTCTGCTCACCGTGGACTAGGGTTTACGCTCCGGCGGCCTGAACCACGTAAAAACCCCCGTGTCAAGCTTCTCCCTCAATCGTCCCTAACGCTGAAGCTCTCCGTGAGTGACTAGCCCCACCGAAAAAGAACCTCCGCGGGCTGCCCAGAGCAGGCCCGGGGGAAATGTCGGCTACTCACTTCAACAACCGTCCTAAGTTATGCCCCGTTGGGGCCTGCCATTATCTTACGATGCCTTTAGTGTTAGCCGTCGCACGTTATGCCCCTTCGTAAGTGGGTCAAAGATGAAACCGCCCCGTCGGGGCCCGCCGTCCACGCGCGGGAGCTTGCCGTCCTCCGTGCCTGTCTCGACTAATACATTACCACTAAATGGGCTGTGACAGACCGTAAATGGGTCGTGTCAGGCCGGACCGGGCCGAAACCCATTTATTTACATATAGTAACTAATCACGCAATCAATCAAAGTATTAATTCAACAATAATCAATTACAATACTAATTAAACAATTAATCAACTAAGATCAAATTAAACATGTAATCACACATAAACACGGTGTTAGGTCACACATACACACGGTGTCGAGTCGTGAGATGTAGACTGGAGGTGGCGGCGGGGCGGCGATGGAGGTGGCGGTGGAGGTCAGCCCGGGGCAGGGCTGAGAGTCTAGCTCCGGCTCGGGCTGAGAGCCTGGCTCTCGGGCTCGGGCTAAGCAGCCCAAGTGCCCACGATCGTCGGATCTAATCTGACGATCAACGCGTACTATAAGGGTCATGAAAAACGGCCCACAACCCTAATACACTCATTTTCATCCCCCTCCCTCTCTCCTCTCCAGAGCACGGCGGGGGGCCGGCGGCGCCTTGCAGCAACGGCGACGGACGGAGGCGGCGCTGGCATCGGCGACGCTCGGCCAGGCGAGGCGAGCCGCCTAGGCATCCCCCCGCCACCGACTGGACGCCTAGGCGTCAGTACGCTGTCGGCGAAGGCGGGGGCTGGTGGCAGGGGCTCCAGGCGACGCGGCGACCAGGGGCCGGGCGAGACGGGTCGGGCGGCACAGCAGGGCGGGGCTCGAGGCGCGGCGGGGCGAGCGGCGGCGGCCGAGGCGCGGCCGGGGCACGAGCACGAGCGGCCAGGTGGGGCTTTGGGCGGGACGGCGGCGGCTGCGGCAGGGCAGGGCGGGGCGCGGGCATGAGTGGGCCGCACGCGTGGCCCGTGAGATGTAGAGTGGAGGTGGCGGCGGGGTGGCGATGGAGGTGGCGGCAGAGGTCAGCCCGAGGCAGGGCTGAGAGTCTAGCTCGGGCTCGGGCTGAGAGTCTGGCTCTCGGGCTCGGGCTAAGCAGCCCAAGTGCCCACGACCGTCGGATCTAATCCGACGATCCACGTGTTCTATAAGGGTCTTGAAAAATGGCCCACAACCCTAATACACTCATTTTCATCCCCCTCCCTCTCTCCTCTCCAGAGCACGGCGGGGGGCCGGCGGCGCCTAGCAGCGACGGCGGCGGGCGGAGGCGGCGTCGGCATCGGCAATGCTCGGCCAGGCGAGGCGAGCCGCCCAGGCATCCCCCCACCACCGACTGGACGCCTAGGTGTCGGTACGCTGTCGGCGACGGCGGGGGCTGGTGGCAGTGGGGCCGGGGGTAAAGCAAAAACAATGTGCTTAAACAACTAATCAATTAACTAATTTAAATAACTAAAATCAGAAACAATTACTAATTTAAACCAAATAATTAACAACTAAACTAATTATCTACTAAATACATACAAATTGATTAAGTAATAAACATTTTATCTAATCTAACTAACAACTAATTACAAAAACTAAAAATTACTTGATTCGTAAGGTGCGACGACGGCGGCGGCGACGGAGACGGCGGCTCGGGGCGGGGCCGGGGCAGCCCGAGGCGGCTCGGGCGGGGCCGGGGCGGGCCGGGGCGGCTCGGGCGGCGCTGGGCGGCGCCGGCTGGCTCGGGGGCGGCACCGGGCGGTGCAGGCGGCGCCCGGCGGCGGCTCGGGGCGACGGCGGCTCGGCGGCGGCGGTGGGCGGGCGGCGCTGCGGTGCTCGGGCTAATTAGCCCGAGCCCGGGCCGGGGCGGCGGTTAAACCCACCTACGAACGACGGCCAGGTAGCTTACGACGGCCCAGGT
Organism: Neostapfia colusana; assembly: GCA_030760725.1. NCBI lineage: Eukaryota > Viridiplantae > Streptophyta > Magnoliopsida > Poales > Poaceae > Neostapfia > Neostapfia colusana. The sequence continues at coordinate 112,473,901 of JASWHV010000001.1, forward strand.
CACAGCCGTCGTAAGTTACGCTTATTTTACGATGGTGGCGTAACTTACAACGGCTTAGGGTTACGTCCGTCGTAAGTAACGGCTATCGTACGATGGCCCATTAACTTACGACGGCCATGAGCCCGTAGCCGTCGTAAGTTAGTTTACTTACAAGGACCCAGGGCGATCGTAAGTTAGTTTACTTACGACGGCTAGCCATTGTAAATTACAATGGCCGTCGTAAGTTGCGTCGTTTCCTGTAGTGTACTAGCTTCACCAAAGAAAGGCAGCGGCTAGGTTTCCGATGAGTGGAACGAACCGTGAGGTTCATCGTCTCACCGAACAACCCTCTTCATAGCAGGCATCCTGCTACCTGCAAAACAACTCAGAAGCAACCGTGAGCACTAAGGCTCAGCAAGACTTAACCGTCACTTCTAAATATGTAACTCTAAATGCAGGGGTAGTAAGACAGCAGGAACAGGAATTTGCAAAATGCAGCTTGACTAAACTTGATCCTTATATTCAGATTCTTATAGCCTTCATTTTAGTGGTCCTCACGCCTCACAACATCGGAAATCCACAATCAAACAAGAAACACTTATCCCGATGTTGCTAGCCTAAGGTGGAAATGAAATTTAGTTGGCTCTATATCTACTTCAGTCAAGGTTCCAATACAGTGATTAATACACAAACAACAAGTTAAGAGACTTAGTTCCTCTTCTTACTACGTCACGGCGCAGTGGGCAAGTATGCTCAATCCTATTCCGCGAGCGACGGTGATTCGAATCAATAACAACCCGGAATACACGACACATACACCCGCCTCGAAAGACTCTCTCAAGAGCTCTTTCTTACGTTGTATGCAGCAACCTTTCACACGACACCCCGACATAGAAAAACGTTTCGCGCCAAGCAGGATGGTTCTCTACGCGGACACGTCGAAGTTGCCCGCTAAAGGATTTACACCTCCCGCCTTCTCAACACCATTCCCACGTGAAGGATGAGTTTCTATATCACGGTCCATCAAGTTACATCGGTTTCATAGGTCCCATACCACACTATATATCCGGTACAGCTCAATCTTGTCCAGCAGGGCCGCATACATACGGTCCTTAACCGATACGGACGGGGCTACAACAAACCTCCACATTTTCCTTACCACCCCGGTCCAGGCCAAATGTGGTCTCAAGCATTGTCACACTCATCGCAGGTCGAGACCAACCATGAGCGCTCCATCCTACAGGAACATCCCCGTCCCCATCTCATATTCATGAGGGTGCTCTTATCATTTATCTCTCGCGAGTAACTCCATTACTCGAACTTTCTTGCGAGTAGCTTTTTACTACTCGACTTCTACCGAGCTAGCTACAACATTAGCCTAGCATCTACAACGAGTCAAAGTCTACACTAAACCTTCTACTCAGGGATGTAATAGCCATGCAAGTGGGTTTCAATCATCCTAGACATAATTCACAATATCAAGTCTAATAAACATGATGTGTAGTAAAGCAAAATTTAGAACGTAACGATATGCAAACCGGGGCTTGCCTTGCTCAACGGTTTTGTTAGAAGCTAGAAGTTAGTCTTCCTCCGGAGAATCCGCCAAAATCGTCACGAGATGGAGATCCTCGCTGCAGAGTTGAGTCCTCGTCGAACGTCGACGTCATGTGCTATTAAGATGATTTATGCACATGTATTCAAAAGCAATTTAGAAAATGATTCAAATCTGTTGTACAAGTTGGCTCACACATAATAGAGATAAACAACAGCAAGGTTTCTGTTGTTGGATCTAAACCTTAGAGAAGATGAAAGCTAGGGTGAAAAGAGATACTAGTAATCACCATGTGATTAAGTCCATTATATGAACACTTAAACCTAAAAGATGGTAGCTCAAGTTCCAGAGGTCCAATGAAGCTGAGAATTTAACCACAGCTTCCATGGAATCTATTTAGGCAGTGTGCAAAAATTGAGCTCACGAAATGGCTCAAGGTGATCACAATAATTCCTTATGTGATTTTCACTAATCTGCCTTTACCCCCTAGGTATTAAGCTTTCCTATGCTGCAAAGTAGACTTTTGTGAAGTACAAAATGTACTGAGTCCATAGGAATTGGTTTTACCATTTTTGGAGTTTCCTACATGGAGATATGAATTTTACAAAGAATGGGAAAAGCTGAAATTGTCTCTGTTCATTTTCCCATTTTTCAGAGACATAAGGAATGAACACATCATTTGATCAAGCAAATGGGATCCAATGCCTCTGAAATTGTTACTGGAGTTCAAGGAATTTTGGGAGAATGTCCTGTACAAATTTGAGAATTTTCCAATAAACAGAACTCCTGTAAAAATTTATACAAGATTTTCCTTAAATGAATTAATGAGCCAAATCCAGGGATTTTCATAAACATTTGCCTGCACCCGTGGAATTACTCATTGAGAGGAATCTAATAAAATTTGTTTCACAATTTTTGGACACTCCTACACAAAGTTATGGCTCTCCAAAGTTTGAACTGAATTGGGAAAATCTGGAAAATGTTTAAATGCCGACAGTGGGTCCCACCAGTCATCCCTAACCTCCAGAGTCGCGCCAAACAGGGCAGTGGCGGCCCCCTCCAGCGAGGTCGCCGGAAAAGCACTTCCCAGCCACCTCCGGACCCCCTGCTGGCCGCCCCCCGACCCCCCCCCCCCCCATTTTCCTCCATGCTGAACACGTTGGTGTGGTCGCCGGCGGCTGAAACTCGCCGGAAAACAGGGCGCACCGGCCACAGCAAACCCTAGGGCTCCGGCGAGGTCGTGCACGGTGAATTCTCCACCAAATGGTGGGTTCATGGGCTCTAAAGCACCAGGGGATCATGTAGAAGACCGGCATGAGATCTAAACAAGCTGGGGAGGGCTCTAAACCTATCGGCACCGTGCGCCCGATAGGGTCCAGCGGTATACCCTCAAAAAGAACTCGGATTCCTCACTCTACACTCAATTTCTTGGTCCAAAATCGATGGAGGAGGTGTGCTAGGAAGTTAACATCCTGTGTGTGAAGTTTGAAACCCAACAAACACGATTTGAGGACGAATTTTGCAATTCCTTACCTCAAGGTCCGTTTCTGCCGCCTGGGAGAAAAACATGAAATTCTCCCTCTGTGATCAATGGCTAGGGCTGAGCTTCGGAGGTGAGCAACTAGGCTTGTAGGTGCACCGATGGGGTGACTTGCTTGGGCGTGATCACTCCTGGTTTGGGCTGGCTACGGTGATCAGTTTCGGTCCTCCGACGTTCAATACGGGAGCAGCAGAAACTTTTCTGTTTCTAGGCGCTGGTGAGCTCGGGACGGCGGAGGGAAGGTGCTAGCCGGCTAGAGCACTCGTTGGCGATGATATTTTCTGTGGAGACCTCAATCATCCGGCGCTCGAGTGGCTGTGTGGGATCGAGAGAAGCAGAGGGGCGCTGTTCTGCTCGGGAGATAAACAAACGGGAGCAGACCACCGAGGGAGTGAAAAGCAACTTGCTTTGTTGCACCAGCTGAGTGAAGATCAGGCTGAGCTCGTGAATAGAAGCAGGAGCTGGCGCTTGAGCATGTCGGTAGGGGCTGCACTCTCATCCGAAGAAAACTCAGAACAGAGGCGGTTTGCTTTGGGGTGTGTATGACATGTGGGCCACAGCCCCGAAATATCTCCCTCCTCTGTGCTTTGATATTCCTGCACCGCCTTCGTCCGAATTCCACAAAAATTTGATGGTAGACCAAACATGAAGTGATAAATTTGCATCTGAACTCAAATTTCAAAATTGAGCATGTTTGGTTCAGTTTTCGAATTCAAATTTGAATTTGAACCCTCCCTCGAATATTCCCTGGAATAATTGGTATACGAGCTCCAAAAATATCCAGATTTGGATCATGAGCTCATTGATACATGGAGAATGCACCGGTGATTCATTTGGATGCATTTATACAATCTGGATAGGAATCCTTTTAAAAGAATTCAAATTGCATTTAAATTCCCTCCACTCTACTCATAGAGGAGGTGCACATGAGTTAAAGTTTTTGGGAGTCTAATTCTTTCCCCTAGGTTAACATGTGTTGAACATGGGCTAGAGAAATTTTTAACTCCCTCACATGTCCATATTTGTGTTCATCATTTCATGTGACACAACTATAGTCTTTTATCACCTTAACTTTGTTTTATAAGTTGACATCAAACTTTACAAAAGTTAGGGCTGTTACCTTCCTCCCCCTTAAAAGAATCTCGTCCCGAGATTACAAAAAGAAAGAAGAAGGGAGAATGACTACTGGACATATGGTACAAACAAGTCTGGAAAATTTAGACGGAAAAATTCCTCGCTTTCCCACGTGGTTTCATCAGCGGTGTGGTTGCTCCACAAGACTTTGTAAAATCGCAATGTCCGATTTCTTGTGGCGCGAGTCTTCTCGTCGATAATCTGTATCGGATACTCAGAATCAGTGAGATCCGGTTGAAGATCCTCAATGTTCTCCATATGAACTGCGGTTGGGTACTTAAGACATTTCCGCAGTTGAGAGACGTGGAAAACGTTGTGAATACCCGAAAGTGACGTCGGTAACTCCAGACGATAGGCCACGGGTCCACATATCTCAGTTATAGCAAACGGCCCGATGAATCATGGAGCAAGCTTTCCCTTCACTCTGAACCGATGAACCCCTTTCATCGGAGAGACATGAAGATAAACGTGGTCCCCGATGTCGAAGTGAAGTGGTCGACATATTTTGTCTGCATAACTCTTCTGCCGAGATTGAGCAGCCTTTAAATTGGCTTGAATCACTCGCACTCGTTCCTCGGCTTCATTCACAAGATCAATCCCGTAGACCACTCTCTCGCCAGACTCACACCAATTCAGCGGTGTGCGGCACTTCCGGCCGTAAAGAGCTTCATACGGAGCCATCTTGATGCTGGATTGGTAACCGTTATTATATGAGAATTCTGCTAACGGTAGATGGTCATCCCAATTCTTCCCATGATTGATGACACATGTCCGTAGCATATCCTCCAGAATCTGATTTATCCTCCCCGTTTGACCATCAGTTTGCGGATGATATGCTGAACTCCGAATTAACTTGGTTCCCAAGGAAGCATGCAGTTGCTCCCAAAATCTGGATACGAACAACGCACCTCGGTCAGACACGATGGTGCGGGGAACCCCGTGTAAACACACGATTCTCGAGATGAACAGCTCTGCATACTTATTTGCCACATATTTTGTATGGACTGTAATAAGATGAGCTGTCTTGGTCAAACGATCAACGATTACCAAAATAGAATCATGCTTGTTTCTGGTCATGGGTAAACCGACGATGAATTCCATACTTATGTCTTCCCACTTCCATGCTGGAACCTTCAGCGGTTGAAGTGGTCCGGCTTTCCTCATATGGTCGGCTTTAACCCGCCGACACGTATCACACTCGGATACATACTTCGCAATCTCTCTTTTCATCCGTGTCCACCAGGACTTAGATTTTAAGTCCTGGTACATCTTGTTGCTTCCCGGATGAATGGAGTACTTGGATAAATGCGCTTCATCCAATATCTTCCTCCGCAATTTCATATTCCGGGGTACAACTATTCAGTTGTTAAACCATAGAGTACCCTCTTCATCCTTACGGAACATCTTCAATTCACCGCTGTCCACTCTCCTCTGGATGTGAGTCATACCTCTTTCTCTCTTTTGAGCCTCTAGAATTTCATCTCGGATTGTAGGAATAAGAGTGAGGTTGAACAGCGATCCGTAAGGAACTAAGCGCAGGCTTGGTTCTCCTCCTTCATGTGCAGCCATGGATAAATGGTGAATGTGGGCTTTCCGTCTAAGTGCGTCGGCAACCACATTCGCTTTGCCCAGATGGTAATGAATTTCAAGTTCGTAATTCTTGATCAATTCGAGCCATCTTCGCTGCCTCATATTCAGTTCTTTCTGTGTGAAGATGTACTTCAAGCTTTTTTGGTCAGTGTAGAGATGTACTAGATTGCCTAGTAGATAATGTCTCCACATTTTCAATGCTAAGACCACTGCAGCTAGTTCAAGGTCGTGCGTGGGATAATTCTGCTCATGACCCCTGAGTTGTCTGGATCCTTACGTGACCACACGTCCTTCTTGCATCAACACACAACCCAAACCAATGCCGGATGCATCACAATAAACATCAAACGGCTTCGTTGTGTCCGGCTGGGCCAAAACTGGAGCTGTAGTGAGATGCTTCACTAAAGTTTGAAAAGCTTGTTCACATGAATTACTCCAATCATACTTGGTGCTTTTCTTCAACAGCTCCGTCATAGGTTTAGCGACTTTGGAGAAGTTTGGAATGAATCTCCGGTAATAACCCGCTAAACCTAGGAAACTCCTCACTTCATGAACAGATGTTGGAGATTTCCAATTCAGCACTTGCTCGATTTTACTTGGGTCCACAGCGATGCCTTCCGCTGAAATAATATGCCCAAGAAACGGCACTTTGCTGATCCAAAACTCACATTTACTGAACTTTGCATATAGCTTGTGATCTCTCAAGCGTTGGAGTACAATATGCAAATGTTCAGCATGTTCTTCTTCTGACTTTGAATAGACCAAAATGTCGTCGATGAAAACCACGACGAACTTGTCTAACTCCGTCATGAACACAGAGTTCATGAGATACATAAAGTGAGCCGGAGCATTGGTCAACCCAAAGGACATGACAAGATATTCATAAAGACCATATCTTGTTGAGAACGCCGTCTTAGGTACATCTTCTTCCCGGATTTTTATCTGGTGATACCCGGACCAAAGATTCATCTTGGAGAATACCTTAGCACCCACTAGTTGATCAAACAAAATATCAATGTGCAGTAGTGGATACTTATCTTGATAGTGACAGCATTCAGTGGACGATAATCTACGCATAGTCTCAAAGTCTCGTCCTTCTTCTTCACGAAGAGTGCGGAACAGCCCCAAGGTGAAGAACTTGGGCGTATAAAACCTTTGTCCATGAGGTTATTCATCTGCTCCTTCAATTCTGCTAGCTCCTTTGGTGCCATTTTATATGGTCGCCGAGAAATAGGTGTTGTTCCAGGTGCAAGTTCAATCTTGAACTCAACATCACGTTCGGGCGGCATGCCCGGCAAGTCTCCAGGAAACACATCTGGATATTTACATACCACTGGAATATCCTCAAGCTTAGGAGCTTCAATCTGATGCACTGCTGCAACTCGTTGTGATGGATCCATAAGATTCGATGTGTTGCAACCATGTATTGGGGAATTCAGTTGGACAGTCCGAGAGCTGATATCAAAGATAGCTCCATAATGTGTCAACCATGACATCCCCAAGATAATATCAATCATTTGGCCTTTGAGTATGATAAGGCTCGCAGGATAGATGTTTCCACCCAAACATAAAGGTGCCCGAGAGACCATCTCATCTGTTGATATCTTGCCTCCGGGTGAGCTGATATGAAACGGATGCTTAACTGTGCTAAATGGAAGATTATTCTTCAGCACATAGTCTCTGCTAATAAAATTGTGGGTGGCTCCGGAATCAAACAACACGAAAGTGGGCTGTCCATGTAAAGTGAACATGCCCGCCAAAACTGGTTCGCCTTTTGCAATGTCCTCAATAGCAGTGTAATTAACCCTGCCAGCTTTCAAAATATTCTTCTTTGAAGGTTCACGGTGCTGATTTGAGCATTGAGGAGATGATACATAAGTGTGGCTCTGCTCAGCTCCACGACGCTTTCGTGCTGCAGAAATCCTCAGCTCTCTACTAACACGAGGTGGAGATAATTCGTGCGTAGCTGGTTGCGGTAGGGTTGCACGAATAATTTCTGACCGCTGCTGTTGAGGTGAAAGCTCATAAGTGATCAACTCCAGCCGTGGTTGTGAGAGTTGCACCACATGCTGAATTTGTTGCCTAACTGGTGAGTAATACCGCACTCGATAGTTCGGACGAACCTCGATATCGTGGTCTGGCGGTATACTTCTTTCCAACTCCGCTTCACAACGGAGATGCATGTCTTCTTTAATGATAGCGGCATTTACCAACTCATTGTAAAAACCGTTATTGAATAAAGTCACTTGTTCCTGAAGTTCGACATTCATACCTCGGAAGAAATACTCGCACTTCAACGTTTCCGAGTCTACTATATGAGTGGCGTATTGCATCAAGTCTTCAAACTCTTTGAAGTACTCGTACATGCTCCTTTCTCCTTGCTTTAACTCCAGAAAGTCTTGATACTTTGTTCGTAGAATTCCCGAACAAATGTGACGTCCCCGGAAAACATTCCAGAATTCATCCCACGTCTCTCGATGACCTTCAGGAAGAGTAGCGATGTACTCCGCCCACCAAGCTCCAGCGGCTCCGTGGAGTTGTTGAGCGGCAAATAGAGTCTTCTGATATTCATTGCACTCAAGCATATCGAACTTGGCTTCAATACATTGGAGCCAATGAGCCGACTCCAACGGTTCTTTCGCTTCCGAGAAAACCGGTGGTTGTCTTGCTAAGAAATCCAGATAAGTGTTTGGCGGGGGATTTTGCTGTAGTGTCTCCTGTCGTATGCTTTGTCGCACCAATAGATCTAGAGACTCAGCCATCTTCGCCAAGATTTCCGCCAATCCGTTTGATGATGTCGGCACTTCTTGTCGTGGCGAATTACTTTCGCTGTGACTCGACTCACCAACCTCACTCCTGGAATGAGCACGACCCATGCTGCAAGAGTGAGCAATTTACGGTTAAAATTCAAAGTTTAAACTCAACTTGAATTGAAAACATAACCGTAAAAGAATCACATAGATATTGCAGCACTACACAATCTAACCCGGGTTTCGACAATTCTGAAATCTATCAAATGTGAGCAAGTTTGTCCAAACCCTTAATTCCAACAGTAGGACAAACTGAAAAATAACTCAAGAACATGTTATGGAGCTTACAAAAGTCTACAACATCCCTCTCCAGAACAAGTCTCAAGTTAAATGGCAATAAGCACTACTCTGTTCAGAATGACCAATTGGTCTTAACCCCAGAATTTGAATATGAAAATGGCAATTTCATGTCTCAAGTTGAATATCAAAGTTATAGTTAACTTCAATATATTTCCAACGAGTATTCATTTGCCTTCATATAAGTTATGGATAAAAAGTTGTGATATTTCAAAATTAACAGAAATCTGGAACAATTTTGACAGCACCTCCTTTGAAAGTGGCTGTTTTGTCCGCAAGATTTCATACAATTAAACTCCAAATCTGGAGAAACTTTGAACTACGAAGTCATAGCATATATCACAAGCTTTCCAACGGTGTATTACTTGACCCTTAGAAAAATTTCTACAGAAAGTTATGGCCGAAATACAGAAATTTCCAGAGAGCATTTTGTGTCTGCCCTGTTTTTGGGCAGTTCAACTCCGCCTATGTTGTAATGACATAGCCGGTCCCAAGCCCGGGTAAAGGAGGAGGGGGTTGTGATAGGCTTGGCGAGCCAACAACTACACTTAGCCATTCTCATGGAAATGAAACCCAATAGAAATTCGTTGGGGCGTAACCCTCTTAGCGACGCGCCATATCGGAACCCGGGTATGGTGTTAAGTGGGCAAGGGCCGGGTCGCCACCGCCTTAGTGGCGCGCTATATCGGAACCCGGATATGGTGTTAAATGAGCAAGGGCTGGATCGCCATCACCTTAGTGGCACGCTACATCATCGCCCGGATGTAGTGATAAGTGAGCAAGGGTCTTTGCATCTTACTCGACGGGTGCAAAGCGTAAGGAAGCTAGCCGAGGAACATAGATTTCGAGTGGGTAGTTGGAATGTAGGATCCTTGACGGGGAAGCTACGTGAGTTAGTAGATGTTGCCATTAGGAGACGAGTATATCCTTTGTGTACAGGAGACTAGATGGGCGGGTCAAAAGGCGAGAGAAGTCGAGAATACCGGTTTCAAGCTTTGGTATTCTGGTTCAGCTGGGACTAGGAATGGCGTAGGTGTTCTAATAGATAAGAGTCTTAAGGATGGAGTAGTGGATGTTCGAAGACGAGGGGATAGGATCATCTTAATCAAGATAGTAATTGGGGACATTGTCTTGAACATCATTAGTGCTTATGCCCCACAAGTTGGGCTCAACATGAGTGCTAAGAGGCAATTTTGGGAGGACTTGGAGGATATGGTTAGTAGTGTACCGATAACCGAGAAACTCCTCATAGGGGGAGATCTCAATGGTCATGTGGGTGCAACTAACCTAGGATTTGAGGGAGTACATGGAGGTTTTGGATGCGGCGATAGAAATCAAGAGGGTAAGGACATCCTAGACTTTGCCGTAGCCTATGATCTGTTGATAGCTAACGCCCTCTTTAGGAAGAGGCAATCTCACCTAGTGACCTTTAGTAGTGCCCAACACTCTAGCCAGATTGACTTTGTCCTCACTAGGAAAAAGGATAGACGGGAGTGTCTAGATTGTAAGGTGATCCCGGGGGAGTGTGTTGTGACACAACATAAGATTGTGGTGGCTGACTTTCGCTTCCATACATGTTCTTTGCAGGACAAAGGTGTCAAAATCACAAGAACAAAGTGGTGGAAGTTGAAGGGAGAATCACAAGAATCCTTTAAAAATAGGGTGATCACAGAAGGACCCTGGGCAGAAAATGGAGATGCAGATAGTATGTGGATGAAGATGGCAACTTGCATTAGGAAGGTAGCTAGTGAGGTGTTCGGTGTGACAAAGGGAAAGAAACTTATAGATAAAGACACTTGGTGGTGGAATGAGGATGTACAAAAGGCCATTAAGGAGAAGAAGGAGTGTTACAAGAGTTGGCATAATGATAGAAGCACAAGCAACATGCTTAAGTACAAAGAGGCTAAGAAGAATGCAAGGCGGGTTGTGAGTAAGGCAAGAGGACAGACCTATGATAAGTTATATGAGAGACTAGGGACAAAAGAAGGTGAAAAGGACATATACAAGGTAGCAAAAATCTGTGAGAGAAAGATGAGGGATCTCAATCAAGTTAAATGCATCAAAGATGATACTGACCGCATTCTAGTGAAGGATGAAGAGATTAAGAATAGATGGCGTGATTACTTTAATGGGCTATTCAATGATGGGAATGGGAGCACTATGGTTGAGTTGGATGACTCCTTTGATGACTCCAACAGGCGGTTCGTGCGGAGGATATAAGAGTTTGAAGTTAAGGAGGCCTTAAAAAGGATGAAAGGAGGAAAGGCCCTCGGCCCTGACGATGTCCCTATTGAGGTGTGGAGATGTCTTGGGGACGTCGCAATAGTATGGCTCACAAAGCTATTCAACCACATTTTTCGGTCAAACAAGATGCCTGAAGAATGGAGGAAAAGTATATTAGTACCTATCTTCAAAAATAAAGGAGATATTCAAATTTGTACTAATTATCGAGGTATTAAGCTTATGAGTCATACTATGAAGCTTTGGGAGAGAGTGATTGAACACCGCCTGAGGAAAGTGACCAATGTCACTAAAAACCAGTTTGGTTTTATGCCTGGGAGGTCTATAATGGAGGCGATTTTCTTGCTTCGTCAGCTTATGGAGAGATATAGGGAGCAGAAGAAGGACTTGCATATGGTGTTCATCGACTTGGAGAAGGCGTACGACAAGATACCAATGTCATTCATGTGGTGGGCACTAGAGAAACATAAAGTGCCAACAAAGTACATTACCCATATCAAGGATATGTACAATAATGTTAGGACAAGTGTGCGCATAAGTGATAGTGAGACTGATGCATTTCCTATCACGGTCGGACTACATCAAGGATCAGCTTTGAGCCCATACATCTTTTCCTTGGTGATGGATGAGGTGTCGAAGGATATACAAGGGGATATCCCTTGGTGCATGCTCTTTGCTGATGATGTAGTGCTGGTAGATGAAACTAGAGATGGTGTTGATAAGAAATTAGAGTTATGGAGACAAACCTTAGAGTCCAAGGGGTTTAGACTTAGTAGGACCAAAACCGAGTATATGAGGTGTGACTTTAGTGATGTTGGTCGTGAAGAGGGAAATGTTAGTCTACAAGGACAAATAGTACTTAGAAGGGTCTCTTTCCAATACTTAGGATCAATGTTACAAAGCAATGGCGATATTGATGAGGATGTTTGCCATAGGATCAAGGTAGGGTGGATGAAATGGCGACAAGCCTCTGGAATCCTATGTGATAGGAAAGTCTCACAAAAGCTAAACGGGAAGTTCTATAGGACGGTGATCAGACCCGCGATGCTCCATGGGGCGGAATGTTGGCCAACTAAACGACAACATGTCCAACAAATGAGTGTCGCAGAGATGCGCATGCTACGGTGGATGTGTAGGCACAGGAGAAGAGACCGAATAAGGAATGAGGCGATTCGTGATAAGGTAGGGGTGGCGCCGATTGAAGAGAAGTTAGTCCAACATCGACTTAGGTGGTTTGGACATATCCAACAGAGACCTCCAGAAGCACCGGTTAACAGTGGGATTTTAAGAGGTAGAGAAAATATTAGGAGGGGTAGAGGACGACTAAGGTTGACCTGGGAGGAGGCGGTAAAACGAGATTTGAGAGATTGGAATGTATCCAGAGACTTAGCTCATGATAGGACCCCATGGAAAGTAGCAATTCATGTGCCAGAATCGTAGTCTTGTTTTTTTCTTTTTTTTTTCTTTCTTTTTTTCTTTCTTTTTTCTTTTCTCTTTTTCTTTTTCTTTTTCTTTTCCTTTTTTCTTATTTCTTTTCTCCTTTTCCTTTTTCTTTTTCCTTTTTTTCTTTTTTCTTTTTTTCTCTCTTTTTTTTTCTTTTTTCCTTGTTCTCATATCTCTTCCTCTCTTTTACTTCATTGATATTGGGTTTCATGTCTAGCCGACCCCAACAGGCTTGGGATAAAGGCTTGGTTGTTGTTGTTGCCTGTTTTTGGGCAGTTCACACTCATCTGAGAATTTCATCCATTTGGAGGGTGATTCTGATCTGGAGTTCTACAGAAAAGTTGTAGAAGGCTTCAAAAGATTTCCATAAATGTATCACTCACCTCAATTGGTTCAACAAAACAAAAATTATGCCCTGTTCAATTTCAGAAAAAATTCTGCCAAAAACAGGGGAGGTTTATTCCTAAGTCTTTGTGAATACATCCATACTCCCAATTAACTCTTAGTTCAATATAGGAGTTCATTACCCCCTAATAAAATCCTAGACTCCAAATTTACTCTTTTCCTTTTCAAACCTTCTTTTTCTTGCAGTTCAAAACACATCACGGTACTACGTTGCGTCACCAAATTAAAATCCTATCCGGCTTTATACCGGCTTATAAGTCTCAAGTGGTGGCACTAAAACGATCACTCACAAACATTGTCTAAACGACATGTACTAACGTTGTTAAGGTACCTGCAGAAAACCACTCAATAATTATGCACACATTGGTTTATCATTTCTGGTAGGGCCATACCATAGTAAAAACATACGCCCCGTATCATTGCCATACGGGCCGTCCTTGAGTCAAGCCACGTCTCAAGGTACATGATCGGGTTATTCACCATCCGACGGGGGCTCCACACCTTTGCAATAAAGCACACCGGTGGAACAGCGCTTTCGTATGCCTCATAGGACATGAAGAGTCCTAAAGAACACACTTCGTGTTACAAACCACACGATGGGGTCTCCTCCTCTTGCTCCTGGGTCTGCGCACTGGAGGCTAGTGCCATTCATATGTCTCTAAGACATGAAGAGTCTTAGAAAACATATTCACTTCCCGTCCATTGCTGAACGGAACATCCCACACTACTTTCCTCGTATGGGTGAGCTAACCGAAATTGATCCGCTTTCGGTGGCGTTCCTTACCATTCTTACCTCCACGTAGGTGCGTCGTTACTGAATTTAAATACTGAAGAGTAACACACCGTTAGCTTGCCACCTTAAGTAACTATGCTAATAATACTCCTTATGTGGGCATACTATACGTTCCTCACTCGTATACTCCTAATTTTCAAAAATAGACCCTTTTCATGCGTGCTATTCCCAATACGGCTCTGATACCACGCTGTGAGGAGCCCCGCCAGGGAATCGCAGTGGGTGGTGCCGTGCGATGCGGCACCCAACAGCATGCACGAAAAGAGACGTAAGAACATAACGGAACCATTTTGTTACTCAAGATAAGTTCTTTTACAACATAAGTACACACGCAGCGGAATGTAAAACTAGCTGGACAAACTACTCACTCTCGAACCTAACTACGCCGAAGAGAAGTCGTTCAGCCTGTGAACGCTTCCTACTAGCTTCACCAAAGAAAGACAGCGGCTTGGTTTCCGATGAGTGGAACGAATCGTGAGGTTCATCGTCTCACCGAACAACCCTCTTCATAGCAGGCATCCTGCTACCTGCAAAACAACTCAGAAGCAACCGTGAGCACTAAGGCTCAGCAAGACTTAACCGTCACTCCTAAACATGTAACTCTAAATGCAGGGGTAGTAAGACAGCAGGAACAGGAATCTGCAAAATGCAGCTTGACTAAACTTGATCCTGATATTCAGATTCTTATAGCCTTCATTTTAGTGGTCCTCACGCCTCACAACATCGGAAGTCCACAATCAAACAAGAAACGCTTATCCCGATGTTGCTAGCCTAAGGTGGAAATGAAATTTAGTTGGCTCTATATCTACTTCCGTCAAGGTTCCAATACAGTGATTAATCCACAAACAACAAGTTAAGAGACTTAGTTCCTCTTCTTACTACGTCACGGCGCAGTGTATGCTCAATCCTCTTCCGCGAGCGACGGTGATTCGAATCAATAACAACCCGGAATACACGACACATACACCCGCCTCGAAAGACTCTCTCAAGAGCTCTTTCTTACGTTGTATGCAGCAACATTTCACACGACACCCCAACATAGAAAAACGTTTCGCGCCGAGCAGGATGGTCCTCTACGCGGACACGTCGAAGTTGCCCGCTAAAGGATTTACACCTCCCGCTTTCTCAACGCCATTCCCACGCGAAGGATGAGTTTCTATATCACGGTCCATCAAGTTACATCGGTTTCATGGGTCCCATACCCCACTATATATCCGGTGCAGCTCAATCTTGTCCAGCAGGGCCGCATACATACGGTCCTTAACCGATACGGACGGGGCTACAACAAACCTCCACATTTGCCTTACCACCCCGGTCCAGGCCAAATGTGGTCTCAAGCATCCTACAGGAACATCCCCGTCCCCATCTCATATTCATGAGGGTGCTCTTATCATTTATCTCGCGCGAGTAACTCCATTACTCGAACTTTCTTGCGAGTAGCTTTTTACTACTCGACTTCTACCGAGCTAGCTACAACATTAGCCTAGCATCTACAACGAGTCAAAGCCTACACTAAACCTTCTACTCAGGGATGTAATAGCCATGCAAGTGGGTTTCAATCATCCTAGACATAATTCACAATATCAAGTCTAATAAACATGATGTGTAGTAAAGCAAAATTTAGAACGTAACGATATGCAAACCGGGGCTTGCCTTGCTCAACGGTTTTGTTAGAAGCTAGAAGTTAGTCTTCCTCCGGAGAATCCGCCAAAATCGTCACGAGATGGAGATCCTCGCTGCAGAGTCGAGTCCTCGTCGAACGTCGACGTCACGTGCTATTAAGATGATTTATGCACATGTATTCAAAAGCAATTTAGAAAATGATTCAAATCTTTTGTACAAGTTGGCTCACACATAATAGAGATAAACAACAGCAAGGTTTCTGTTGTTGGATCTAAACCTTAGAGAAGATGAAAGCTAGGGTGAAAAGAGATACTAGTAATCACCATGTGATTAAGTCCATTATATGAACACTTAAACCTAAAAGATGGTAGCTCAAGTTCCAGAGGTCCAATGAAGCTGAGAATTTAACCACAGCTTCCATGGAAGCTAGTTAGGCAGTGTGCAAAAATTGAGCTCACGAAATGGCTCAAGGTGATCACAATAATTCCTTATGTGATTTTCACTAATCTGCCTTTACCCCCTAGGTATTAAGCTTTCCAATGCTGAAAAGTAGACTTTTTGTGAAGTACGAAATGTCCTGAGTCCATAGGAATTGGTTTTACCATTTTGGAGTTTCCTACATGGAGATATGAATTTTACAAAGAATGGGGAAAAGCTGAAATTGTCTCTGTTCATTTTCCCATTTTTCAGAGACATAAGGAATGAACACATCATTTGACCAAGCAAATGGGATCCAATGCCTCTGAAATTTTTACTGGAGTTCAAGGAATTTTGGAAGAATGTCCTATCCAAATTTGAGAATTTTCCAATAAACAGAACTCCTGTAACAATTTATACAATATTTTTTAAATGAATTAATGGGCCCAATCCAGGGATTTTCATAAACATTTGCCTGCACCCGTGGATATTGCTCTTTGAGAGGAATCTAACAAAATTTGTTTCACAATTTTTGGACACTCCTACACAAAGTTATGGCTCTCCAAAGTTTGAACTGAATTGAGAAAATCTGGAAAATATTTAAATGCCCACAGTGGGTCCCACCAGTCATCCCTAACCCCCAGAGTCGCGCCAAACAGGGCAGTGGCGGCCCCCTCCAGCCACCTCCGGACCACCTTCTGGCCGCCCCCCCCCCCCCCCATTTTCCTCCATGCTGAACACGTTGGTGAGGTCGCCGGCGGCTGAAACTCGCCGGAAAACAGGGCGCACCGGCCACAGCAAACCCTAGGGCTCCGGCAAGGTCGTGCACGGTGAATTCTCCACCATATGGTGGGTTCTTGGGCTCTAAAGCACCAGGGGATCATGTAGAAGACCGGCATGAGGTCCAAACAAGTTGGGAAGGGCTCTAAACCTATCGGCACCGTGCGCCCAATAGGGTCCAGCGGTATACCCTCAAAAAGAACCCGGATTCCTCACTCGACACTCAATTTCTTGGTCCAAAATCGATGGAGGAGGTGTGCTAGGCAGTTAACATCCTGTGTGTGAAGTTTGAAACCCAGCAAACAAGATTTGAGGACGAATTTTGCAATTCCTTACCTCAAGGTCCGTTTCAGCCGCCAGGGAGAAAAACTCGAAATTCTCCCTCTGTGATCAATGGCTAGGGCTGAGCTTCGGAGGTGAGTAACTAGGCTTGTCGGTGCACCGATGGGGTGGCTTGATTGGGCGTGATCACTCCTGGTTTGGGCTGGCCACGGTGATCAGTTTCGGTCCTCCGACGTTCAACACGGGAGCAGCAGAAACTTTTCTGTTTCTAGGCGCCGGTGAGCTTAGGATGGCGGAGGGAAGGTGCTAACCGGCTAGAGCACTCATTGGCAATGATCTTTGCTGTGGAGACCTCAATCATCCGGCGCTCGGGTGGCTGTGTGGGATCGAGAGAACAGAGGGGCGCTGTTCTGCTCGGGAGATAAACAAACGGGATCAGACCACCGAGGGAGTGAAAAGCAACTTGCTTTGTTGCACCAGCTGAGTGAAGATCAGGCTGAGCTCATGAATAGAAGCAGGAGCTGGTGCTTGAGCACGTTGGTAGGGGCTGCGCTCTCATCCGAAGAAAACTCAGAACAGAGGCGGTTTGCTTTGGGGTGTGTATGACATGTGGGTCACAGCCCCCAAATATCTCCCTCCTCTGTGCTTTGATATTCCTGCACCGCCTTCGTCCGAATTCCACCAAAATTGGATGGTAGACCAAACATGAAGTGATGAATTTGCATCTAAACTCAAATTTCAAAATTGAGCACGTTTGGTTCAGTTTTCAAATTCAAATTTGAATTTGAACCCTCCCTCGAATATTCCCCGGAATAATTGGTATACGAGCTCCAAAAATATCCAGATTTGGATCATGAGCTCATTGATACATGGAGAATGCATCGGTGAATTTATTTGGATGCATTTATATAATCTGGATAGGAATCCTTTTAAAAGAATTCAAATTGCGTTTAAATTCCCTCCACTCTACTCATAGAGGAGGTGAACATGAGTTAGAGTTTTTGGGAGACTAATTCTTTCCCCTAGGTTAACATGTGTTGAACATGGGCTATAGAAATTTTTAACTCCCTCACATGTCCATATTTGTGTTCATAATTTCATGTGACACAACTATAGTCTTTTATCACCTTAACTTTGTTTCATAAGTTGACATCAAACTTTACAAAAGTTAGGGCTGTTACATTTGAGTTCAAACCACCCTCTTTCTAGCTATACCCAAAAGGACATCAAAAAGGTTTTGAATTTGGGTGAAACTTGGCATGGACATTCCTAGCAAGATGTAGGAGTTTTTCATACGCCCAGCCCCTATATGATGCCCTCCGCTGAGATTATATGCCCAAGAAAAGGTACTTGCGATATCCAGAATTCGCACTTGCTGAATTTCGCGTATAGCTTGTGATCCCGCAGCCATTGCAAGACTATACGCAGATGCTTCTTGTGTTCTTCCTCTGACTTGGAATATATCAATATGTCATCGATGAAGACCACGACAAACTTGTCCAGCTCCGGCATGAATACCAAGTTCATCAAATACATGAAATGAGCTGGCGCATTGGTGAGGCCGATGACCAGGTACTCATAAAGTCCGTACCTCGTCGAGAAAGCTGTCTTCGGAATATCCTCAGCCCGTATTTTAATCTGGTGGTACCCGGATCTTAAATCCATCTTGGAAAAGATCTTTGCTTCGACCAACTGATCAAACAACATGTCGATCCGTGGCAACGGGTACTTGTTCTTGATGGTCACGGCGTTTAGTGGACGATAGTCCACACAAAGCCGCAACGTCTCGTCTTTCTTCTTCACAAACAATGCCGAATAACCCCATGGCGAGGAGCTCGGCCTAATAAAACCCTTTTCCAGCAGGTCCCTTAGCTGAGTCTTCAGTTCAGCCAATTCTTTGGGCGCCATCTTGTACGGCCTTCGGGATATTGGCATGGTTCCCGGTGCAAGTTCAATCTTGAACTCCACCTCTCTGTCGGGCGGCATCCCTGGTAATTCATCTGGGAACACGTCAGAGAACTCTCGGACCACTGGAATGTCTTCCAATCTGATGGTTGTGGATTGATAGATACTTGGAAGTTTTATTTCTAGACTGTCCAGAAGTAAGGAATGAGATTCGTGCACTTCTGAGTTCAAGTGAACAATTCGGAGGACGGTGTCTAAAACAGCGTGGGTTAACCACGACATCCCTAAGATGACATCGACCTTCTGTCCCTCTAAAATTATAAGAGACGTAGGGTATACTCTACCCTCTAAGCATAATGGCGTTTTTGGGACCATCATGCTTGCTGAAATCTTCCCACCCGGTGAACAAATCAAATATGGACTATCGGTGGGTAGTATTTGCAAGCTGTATCTAGCAATGAAAGCTTGGCTAATAAAGCTATGCGTGGCGCCTGAAGCAAATAATACTATGGCGGGATGCTGGTGGAGTTATAACATACCCGCAAGGATTGGTTCACCCTCCGGCGCGTCCTCTATGGCGAGTTGGTGGACGGTGCCGGGCCTAGGGTTTGCCCGCCGCGCATTAGTAGGGTTTCGGGACTGATTCCTCCCCGGAAGTTGTGGTGCAACTCCGCCGCCTTGCCTCTCCGGACAACTGCTGGCGAAGTGTCCTGGACGACCACATTTGTAGCATGTGGCTGCTGCTTGGCCGGTGCTCGGGGGATGAAAGCCCGGCATGCGCTGTTGAGGTGCATACGCACGCGGCATCGCCCGCTGCGGTTGTTGCTGCGGAGGTGGTACTGGCAGTGCTGGCCTGAATGCTGGTGGAGAATAAGGCCGACTGCGGAATGGCGTCGGCCTCTGTGGTGGCTGCCAGCGTGGACCCGATGGTGGGCGATTCACCATCCGGTATTTTTGAGAAGGACCACCTCCTTCTCCGCTGCTTTGCGGCGCGCTTTGCGTCCTTTCCACCGCCGCTAACTCCTTGCCGGAGTCTTCCTGAACAATCACAGCATCAATTATATCGTTGAGGCTGCCGTGATTGAACATCGCCAGTTTGTCCTTCAGGAGCGGGTTAAGCCCCTGGTAGAAGTGATCCCGCCGCTTCTCGTCGGTGTGGGCGTGATACGACGCATAGAGCGCAAGATCATTGAACGCCCTGGAGTATTCCAGCGCGTTCCGGCTCCCTTGCTGCAGGCGTAAGAACTCCTGCGTCTTCCTCTTCATGAGACCCGGCGGTATGTCATAGGCCCTAAAGGCCGTCCGGAATTCCGCCCAAGTCATAATTCGCTCGGTGGGCTGTGAAGCACAGTAGTTCACCCACCACGCGCTCGCGGATCCTTGGAGCTGTTGGACCACGAACTGAGTCTTGCGCTGCTGACTCACATGGAGCAGCCCGAACTTCATCTCCATCGTGCGGAGCCAGTTGTCCACATCGAGGGGTTCATCCGCCCTTGAAAATACCGGGGGATGGGTGGCCAGAAAGCCAGAGTAGGAGCTCTGTTGGCGCTCCTCACGATCTTGACGTCTCTCTGGTCGAGACGTATTTGCAATGAGGGTTTGCAGCAACTCCGTGTGCTGCTGATGAGAGCCTGCCATTGCTGCCACAGTATCCGCCAAAGTAACCGTTGGCGGTGGCGGTGGCGGTTGTTGCTGTTGCTGCTGCTGCTGTTGCTGTCCCGAGGAGTCCTCGGGAGGCTGTTGGGAGGTCTCTCCCCCCTGACTGGAACCCCCAATGTCCGGGTTGGCACGAGTACGAGTCATTCTGAAATTCAAAACAGCAGCGATCAGCACATGTCATACTTAAAATTCCATATGAAACAATAGGTATTGAAGTGACGCATGAATAATTTGCACAACATTCACATATATTGATAAAGCATAACTTTATACAAGATATATTATTCTCGGTCTCCGAGAATTCATGCTCATGTCGTCACTACCTGCACATATGTTACTGTTTACGTGACATGTCACCGATTACAAATTTTTTTGTTACATTACCCTTGCTGCCCTACTTGGCAACAGTAACCTCCTATTCGGAGTAGAACTTGACCTCCTGCGGGTCGTATTACTACGATACCTCTGCTGGTGGCTCTGGGTCTACAACCTCCTCTTCCGGCTCGGGTTCTCCCATTGCTGGAAGACCCAAGACCACGGGTATGGCACCTACCACCGGTATGCCCATTACCGGAGGTACGAGGTCCTGCAACGCGTGCACCTCGTCCATGGCCTGGTTGTAGTCCTCTTCCCAGCCTTGCCCTTCCTCAATAGTGTCATCTCGCTCTTGAGTAAGGACCTCGTTCTGCTGGGTCAGAGCCTGCACCTGTTGTTGCAAAGCCGCGATGTCGACACGGCCTTTCTTTTTCGCCTTCTTCAGATGATGCAACTGATTATGCTGTTTGTTCAGTCGCTTAATCGTCAGAAGGAGAACATTGCGGAGTGCGCTGTGAGTACTTACGAAATGGTCTCCACGGCTTGTGATCTCCTTGAGCTTTGCAGCAAGACAATCCGTATGAACAGCTTGGCTGTCCATCATGGCTTTTCCTGCCCTCAATTGGAGACTGAGGTTTGCCTCCGCGGGACTGTACCTTGGGCAACCCGGATCTGTTGCCTCCATGTACCTCCCTTCGCACACGTGACTAGCTCGTCCCTCCACCGGAACGAGCGTGTATGGAGTGCCCTCCATAGCTCTCACATGTAGCTGGCAGAAACGCGACATGGTGTCGCGGGCTGCCACTTGCCACATTCCCTCCGGTTGTCTACCTCTCACCGTAACGGTGAACGGCGCCCAACGGGTGGCGTAGGTCCTGCAGGAACTTCAACATGCATCGTCCACGTCTTGTTCCCCTCCTGGCCTTCTTCTTTGGCGAAGTACTGTGGCATCTTTCTGTACCCGAAATATTGAAGCATTTGCCTCAATGCTTCCGGATAGCTGCTGCGGTGAGAACAGGGGGACACCACCCACCCGTTCTCCAACTGTTTATCCGCTGTCATCTATAAAAACATATTTGAGAAATGTCAAATATTTATTTGAACAGTAAACCATTGAGTTATAACATAAAACATGTCATTGAACTCATAAGACTTGGAAACATAGTTCAAACTTAAACAAATTTGACTGCTGATCTGCTGTCCACTATGACAGCCCCGACCAGTTTTCATTTCAACCTGATTTAGACCATGCTAAAAGCAAAACCAATTCTGGAGCTCCACATAACAATTAAAGCTAAGTTCAGTAGCTTTCCATAAAGTATTTGTTTGACCTAAGATCTGTCCTGGTTTAAAAGTTATGAGATGTCAAAGTTAACAGAATTTCTGGAGAAAATTAGACAGCACCTCCCTGCTTTAGGTACTGATTTGATCCAAGAATTCCAGTTAATTCTGCTCCCAATCTGACAAAACTTTCTGTTACAAAGTTGTAACCCATCTCATGAACTTTTCAGAGTTTTCTATTTTTGGATTTTTATGCAGGAAGTTATGCTCACTTTACAGAGAGTTACAGAGAGTATTTGCTCTGCCCTGTTTTCTGGACAGTTTCAAATCTACTGCATTTTTTTGATTGGTTAAGGGATGGAACACCTCTGGACCTCAACAGAACAGTTGTAAAGCTCTTCCAAAGCTTTCCAGAAATGTATCATATGACCCCAACCTCGAAATAACTCAACCTCTGATTAACTTCAGCCTTATTTCAGCTGAAAACAGGGGACTCTGTCCTTAGTATCCTATAAGTTGAAAACTTGTTAACTTTGAATATCCTGATTAAGGGAAAGAGTTGCATCAAATTTTAGTGCTCTGGATTAAAACTTTCAAGTTTTACAATGCAGTTGCTCATTTAGTGGGGTGTGACGTCGATGTGTCACCAGATCATGTCGGTACTACGTCCTCACAAAGAAAAACCTATACCGGACTTAGCCGGCTTCGTCAGTTCAGTGGCACTAAGCATCACTCACACATGGATGCTACACGCCTACCGTTTCGTGGTTAGACTACCTGCAGATAACTCACACAATCGTCAGACTCAGCTGCACACCGAGCCTAGTATCCATACAATTTGTACACCCGGCCGTCATCACTCGCCCGGATGTTCTCAAGCCAAACACGCCTTGAGCTACGTGTTCACGTTACTGACCACGTGACGGGGTCTCCCAAATTGCCCGAAGAAAGCCAGGGACAGACATTGCTCGAATATCCCAAACGACATGAAGAGTCATAGAGGATATTAAAGCGGGTCGGGTCACCTGCCACCCGTGGGGCTCCACCCTTCAGCTTGTGCGCACTGGTGGACAGCGCTTACGTGCACCACCCAAGACATAATGCGTCCCGAGATGCACGATTTTTCGACATAAGCAAATAGGTTAGTATGTCACTTTCTATACACTAATAACATCCTTATATGGGCTACTAACTCGTTCCTCACTGGATTTTTGAAAAAGATGACCTTTGTAGTGCGTTAAACCTCAAGTGAGCTCTGATACCATGCTAACACGACCCCATCGGTCTTGTCGAGCCAGGATCACGCTGAGGGGTGCTGCGTTGCACAACACCGGATAACACACATCAAAGGTACAAAGTGGAAGCAAAGTTTTATTACATAAACCAGTGTATGAATATTTTTGCAACAAAATATATTCAGTCTACACTCACAGGCGTAGACTACGCATCGAGTTCATGTTCAGCCCGTGAACGTGTCCCCGCTAGCATACACACACACTAACACGGCGGCGTGCACGACTCCCACTCGACGGGGTTCCCCTCCTGGGGTTCCGTCTCCTCCTCGGCAGCCCCTTCCTCATAGAACCCTGCAAAAGCTTCAAACACAAGCAGTGAGCACGAAGGCTCAGCAAGACTGACCCGTCTCTCCTATACATGGAACTTCTACATGATGGATGATAGGTTACATGAGGTAAAATAAGTTGCAAAGGACTCGCCTAATTAGTGGAACCTTACTTTCAAGTCTTTAGCAGCAGGTTGTGGAGAACCTTACGCTAAGGCACATGAGAGAGCAGCAATCAAACAAGAAACACATTTCTCTCAGGCACTTTGCCCAAAGTTGAAAGGAACTTTAATTAGCTCTAAACTATAACAAGACATTAACAAGCAAGGTATATCTTTCAAATCAGCAAACTTTTAACATGAATCTAGCCTGTTCTTTCTATGTTACAGTACAGTGAACAAGTGGTACTCACTGACCGCGAGGGACGGCGATTATAATCGATTTACACCTGCAGGGTTACCCGAATAACCCGTCACGTACGCCCATACTCAATGTTGCCTACAGCAACCATCATGGACGCCGTATGCAACCACCTTTCACCCATTAGCCAAATGTTGAACCGGTCCAATCGTCCCGAGCAAGAGGTCTCTGCGCGCGCATCCACAGTGCCGCCAGCTGATTTACACCTCGAGCTCTCAACCTACCCTCTGAACAACCAGCTATGCCTCAACACCCATCTACCCAAGTTACATCGGTTTCCCGGTTCCCATATAGCCGGTAGGTCTTCGGTACTGTTCTAGCTTGTTCAACAGGCCCGCACACGGTTCGGTCCTCAATGGACACAAGCGGAGATATAGCACCCAGGCTCCAAAGTCCTGCTGCCCTTACTCTCCGCTCGGTCTCGTCTTTCTTGCCATGTGTTTCATTTGCTATCGTTACTTGAGTCGAGTGCCTCTAGCCTATCCTCGCGAGTAGTTCCAACTACTCGACTATACCGAATCCTACACTACCTTAGCATTGCAGTAGCTACATGGGGTTTTCAATCCTAATCCCAACCCATGGTTTTCTTGGCTATGCATTTGGGTTTTCAAACAAGACTCTAATGCAAGCAGTAATGGTACTCAAAGTAAGTTCTCAAAACAGTAAAAATTTGTAAAAGGGTTAATGCAAACCGGAGCTTGCCTTGCTGCTCTTGGTCGTAGGCTAGCTGCTCTTCTAGAGTGACGAAGTCTAAGACTTTGGGTTCCTCCTCAACCTTAGGGACTACATGATATAACATGTATATGTATTAATTTGAATGCATTTGAATTGAATTTAAACTTGTTAAGATTATCGGTCTCACTAGACAGACCCAATGACTGAAATTTTTTCTGTGGTTTGGTTACAATCTAAACAGAGATTTGGCCAAGTTTTATTTGCAGCAAAGCTCATTTGTGCTCTCCACAAATAATTATGTACTTGACCTTAATTGGAGCTC
Source organism: Neostapfia colusana (assembly GCA_030760725.1). Classification (NCBI taxonomy): domain Eukaryota; kingdom Viridiplantae; phylum Streptophyta; class Magnoliopsida; order Poales; family Poaceae; genus Neostapfia; species Neostapfia colusana. Next base: position 112,498,925 of record JASWHV010000001.1, read on the forward strand.
CTAGGGTGTTCTAGGGGTTTTCATGGAGAAAACCCTGACTTTCTGAAAACCGGATTTTCAGAGGGTTCTAATGGAGTTGGTCTCACTTATTTTGAAGGTTCCTAGCTAAAGATATGATCTAAACAATTTCAGAGAAATTCTGAAAATGTTTCTGGACATTTTCTATTTTCTCTGGAACAGTTTTATTAATCACACCATTAGGTGGATCAAATTAGCTCAAATGGATCTGATATTTTTATGGTAGCTCAGGGATATTTTGGTGAACATCCCAGCACAATTTCAGAATTTTCCTCTAAAGGGTTCTCCAGTTAAAATTCTAACCAGTTTGAACTTTGAAGAATTAATTCTGGAGAAATAGGGATTTTCATGAAGTGAAACTCGATTTGCTGTTAAGTATTCAGAGAGCTTAATCCAACAAAATTTGGTTCACTCGATTTGGAGTTTCCTAGCCAAAGTTATGTGGGTTTGAAGTTTGAACTAAATCTGAAAATCGGGGAAAAGTTTAAACCGCTGCACGTGGGACCGGGGCTACGTGTCAACTCCTCATCGGTCAACACACGGGGCCGCGGATTTCTTCGCGCGCAGTTGCACCCGATCCGTGCCACAGCGAATCCCGGGGTTTAAAATATCGGCCGCTGACGCATGGGTCCGGGGGCTTCGTCTACCTCCCGCCTCCCGCGCTCGGCCGCCGTGACACCTCGCCGGAGAGCTCGCCGGTGGCCTCTGTGGTGCGCCAAACTCCATGATTCTGGCCGTCTCTGCCTAAATCCACCCAGGGAACATGATGCTGGGCTCAGCTCGTATTGAAAATCACCGGCACATGGTCGGCGACGAGCGGCAGCTTCCGAGGAACTTCGGCCGTGTCGGCCGGCGTTCCTAGCACCCCAAACGATCGAACAAAAGGTCGTCGAGCACCAGTGGACCCTAGGAAAGAACGACATGAGCTTCACGGAGCTCGGAAATGGCTGTACTGGGATGTATCCGTGCGTCCTAGGCCGGAAATCGGGGATTCTCCTAAAACTCGAAGAACAATGGCTTTCCTCAACGGTTCTTCTGTGGGGGCCCGGTCCCAATCACGGGGCCGTAGCACCTCGCCCGGGAATCGCATTGGGTGGTGCTGTGTGATGCGGCACCCAACAGCACACATAATAAAGCATCATATTACATAAATCAAGCGGAAGCTTACAAAGTGTAAATTTTACAAATACTTCTCAAAATAATCTACAGCGGAAGGCTAATACAACTCACGTCTCATACCTATGCTAAGCAACAGAGAAGGTGTCCAGCCTGCGGACCCTTCTCGCTAGCAATACTATCACAGTAGCAGCGGCAGGGGTTGCCATGAATTCACCACTCGGAGAGCTCCGAGTCTCATCGGACACCCGTACATCTCAGCGTACAGTTACTACCTGCAAAACAACTTATGCAGTATCTGTGAGCACGAAGCTCAGCAAGACTTAACCGTCTCCCTAGTCATGAAACACTACATGATGAAAATAGAGGGCTGAATATAGCAGTTTGCACAAACGATGTGCTTGAGCTAAAGGAGAGTCCTTACTTCCAGTTTTTAAGCAACTTTTATAGCCCTTGCGCAATTTACATCGAGACTCCACAATCAAACAAGAAACGCTTTATCTCGATGTCGCTTGCCCGAGGTGAAAGTAACTTTAGTGAGCTATTCTAGACTCATACCGACCTTGCGCTATTACCGTCGAGACTCCACAATCAAACAAGAAACGCTTTGCCTCGACGCTACTAGCCCAAGGTGGAAATTAAATTTAGTGAAGTGTTGATCGTTCCTCATCTCCATTATGAGGATTACTCACGAAGCATATTAAACGTTTCCCGGTTTATTACTACGTCACGACTCAGTGTACAAGTATGCTCACTACCGCGAGCGATGGTGATTGCAATAAAAAACACCCGGCTGACACGACACGTACGCCCGTACTCGACGTTGCACACAGCAACCATCACTGACGTCGTACGTGGCAACCTTTCACACGACACCCAAATTTCGAACCGATCCCACCGACTGGGATTAAGTCTCTCTACGGCAAACCCTCGTAGAGCCGACTTCTCTATCCTTTCAGCATCGGCATCAGACGGTGAGGTATGCCTCGACACCCAGGTTAACATGTTACATCGGTTCCTGAGTCTCATATTGCCAGTATGCATCCGGTACACATCTCAAACTTGTCTCACAGGGCCGCACACGAGAACGGGCCTTAATCGACGCAGACATAGACTAGGTTCACAGGACCACATCCTTGAGCCTTCCATCCACTGCCCGGTCTCCACTCCCAACTATGAGGATCAATTCCCAACTCTTCCGATTGATCCCCCCTTAATCCCGGTGCACGAGTAGGAAACTGCCCACTTGAGTTTTGCTTCTTTTAATCCACTTTGTTAACTTGAGATCATCAGTTATAATCAATAGAGAACCTATTCTACAGTTAAACTCCATGGTTTTCTGGGTCATGTATTTGGAGTTTCATACCATCTAGACTTAATGCAAGAACGAAATGCTAGACAATATAAAGTGTATACAAATAAAAACTTGTAAGTTTTGATGCAAACCGGGACTTGCCTTTGTTTTGCAGGGTACTAATATATATAACTCAGTTAGTGAAGACCACTTGGCTTGATCTCTTGCCTCCCTCCTATGATCTCTACTCCGATGACTTCAAGTTCTTCACGTAGATGCTACACGTAATGATTATGCACATATGTTTAATTGTAAAGACTTTGCTACAAGTTCTAATAACAAGTTTCAAAAACTGGAACCCTTTTTAAGAATTTAAAATGACACTGGTGCTAGTGGTTTGGGTTTGGATCTAAGCACCTTATTAAGTGCTAAGTGGTTTCCCCCTCTTTTATATTGATCACCTTAAGAGGTTAAACAGAACAGGGGTGATATAGAGCTCCAATGGAGCTAAGAATTTTCATGTGAGTTCCTTGTCACAAGAAAGTCCTCTGGACCAAAAATTAGCACTTCTCATTGAGTGGTTTGTTCAGAACAATTTTCTAAGCAATTAAGCAAAGAATAATTAATTCTGAGATAACACCCATGTTCATGCCAAACTTAGTGAACTACAAGTTAAATTATAGTTCATAAAGCTTGCATGAATTTTCCTAGCATTTTTGGAGCTAAGATTTACCCAGAACTGAATTTCCATGTTTTGGAAATTCTCTGAAAATGTTTCTGTATTCAATTGAACACAGCAACTTCAAATCTGAATTGCCCTGATCAAATCAACTCCAAATGAGCTAAAACTTTTACAGGAGTCTATTAACACCCTAAAGACTATTCTGGCAAGATTTGAGGATTTTTGGATTAGCCAAACTCCATCTAAAATTCTTTTGCTGAAAAGCTTTAAAGAATTTTCCATAATTAAATAATGAGTTTCATGCAAATTGGGTTACATATTTGGATAGTACTCTATTAGAGGAATCCAACAAAATTCGTTTCCAAATTTTTGGACTCTCCTACCCAAAGTTGTGGCTCTCCAAAGTTCAAACTTCAACTCTATGGTCTTAATCCACCTAGGGTCCAAACATGCAAATGATTCTAGGTTGGTTTTAGGAAAACCTCTCATGTGTTATCATATGTGTAAAAAGTTTGAACCAATCCCCTTTTTCATACACATGACACCAACATTTGTGCAAACTCATGTTTCTTTGTATTCATATTTTTGGGACCTTTACATCTTCGTGGTTTCTGCTCCTATGGCCTCGTACGGGCACCTAGAAGTGCTTCCCTCCCCGTGAGAGGATGAGTGGTGCGGTGTGGACTACGAATTTTGCGGATCGGTCCGGGCACCCCTTTTGTATACCGTCGTAAAATCAAGAAATTCTGGCGCGAGTAGTTTATGTCACGCCACCGGAGCTTACGGTAATGAAAAAGGGACTGAAGGCCAACCTTTTTGCTATTCACAGCTCGGAGAACAGCGGGCTGTGGTGGCCGGACGGGTCGTCCCCGTGACGGCGGCTCGAGCTGAACCGGGGAACGAAAGAACGCTGCGGTGGAGCTCGGGAAGGGTTTCTCGGGGTCTAGAACTGGCGCGAGGGCTTCAAGGAAGACTCGGCGCACCCGGTGCTGGCCTCAGATCGCCGTGAAAACCACAGGATCGGCCGGGCGATGAGGGACCGAGCTCAATCGAGCGGCGAGGGATTTCAGTTTGCTGGGTGAGAACGCGTGGGATAGCGGTGAGAAGCACCGGAGACGGCTCAGGCGCCTAGATAAGGGCCCAGGGAGGCGGTTCAGCGGCCAGGGGCAGCAAGCAGCTGCTGTCCTCGCCGTTTTCTCGCCGTGGCGGCAGCTCGGTCAGGCGCAAGAAACCGAGATCAAGTCTTCAGTCGGTTCTTTGAACTGTGCAGCTGACATGTGGGTCCCACCCGAGTTTTAACCTCTGAAATTAACTTCCTCTCACTGCTACAAACAGTAATCCCCCTAATACCCCCTAGGATTTGAATTATCTACCACATGCCCATTTGGAATTGGTAGAATTCAAATTGTGAAGTGTTTGACCAAATTTCAGCACATATGCAGTTTGAAATTCAAATAAGGTTTGAATTTGCTAAACTTGGCTTATGTCAAGATCAACTCCAAATGGAGTGAAAATTTGTGTGTGAGCTTACAAAAATGTGCTGAGTAATAATATGCCTCCCACTTTTGAATTCATGGGATAAAAACAGTTTGAATTTGAATTTGAGTTCAAACCACCCTCTTTCTAGCTATACCCAAAAGGACTTCAAAAAGGTTTTGAATTTGGGTGAAACTTGGCATGGACATTCCTAGCAAGGTGTAGGAGTTTTTCATATGCCCAGCCCCTATATGATGTATGTGGGAAATACCACTTTTGCATTTTGTGAGTTTATTCTCTAATGATCATGTTGATGGTGGTTACTTGCTCTTCAAATGTATTCATCAAGTTTCTTCAAATGAAGTGTGTGGTGATGAACACTTTGAATATGTGTCAAAAACTTAGGCCCTTACAACAACCTTTCACCAGACAACCCAAACGTCGAACCGGTCGCACCGAACGGGCTGGAGGTTCCCTACACGGGTCAAATCTGTGCCCGTTAGCGGATTTCTACCTTGCTGCTCTCAACCTACACCTATAAATCGATGCGTTACGCCTCGACGCCCGGAGGTATAGGTTACATCAGTTTATTGGACCTCATATATTCGATATGCCTTCGGTACATTCGAACTTGTTCAGCGGGGCAGCACACAGATCGGTACTCAATCGACACGGGCAGGTCTATGCACGCAGGAGTCCATCTTGCTGTATCCTACACCTCTGTCTGGTCTCAAATTTTCAGATGATGTGTAGCTCAATTTTGAATCAATTCCATACGTAGCTAGCCCTATACTCGTGAGTAGATTCCAACTACTCAACTTGTATCGAATCCTATAAGATATTAAGCATTGCATATACTACTCGAGATCTTAACCTCTACCATCACTCTCCATAGAATGATCTGGTTATGCAAGTGGAGTATCAAACATTATAAACCTAATGCACATAGTACCTCACACTATAGTGATACAAAATCAAACTTGCTAAGGTTGTTAAATGAAACCGAGGCTTGCCTTGTTGCTGCAGGTCAGTGAGGTTAGCTTCTGTGAGAATCTCTCGATTGCCTACGGCATCTCCTCGATCTTGGCAACTACTCGAAATGACCATGAATGCAATGACTAAGTTATTAAGTGTATAAGTGCAATTATAAGGGTTTAAATTAAATCAGTATAATATAAACTTTAATAGACTTGGGATTTTTACAGAAATTCCCACTTGACACTCAGGTGCTGCTAGCCAAAATTCAGAGAAAGTTAATTAAGTGTGTTCTCTAAAGAATTCCCTAACTCATTTTTCTCTCTGAATTAATAAGCCAAACCTAAAAGTTTGTCATGCTGCAAACTTGGCTTTTTAGAAACTTCAGAGTTTTCCGAGTCTCTGAGAATTGGTTTCACTAATTTTGGAGCTTCCTACAGTAAGATATGGAATTTCTAAGTTTGGATAAAAACTGAAATTGCTCTCTGTTCTTTTCCTATTTTTTTGGAACAGAGACAATGGAACACCATTAGACCCAGTAAATTAAGTCCAATGCCGCTCAACTTTTTACTAAATATTAGTAGATTTATGAAGGACATTCTGGCCGAAATTAGGCAATTTCCATAACATGGATCACCTGGAATTAAATCCCAAAGATTTAATTTTGAAGAATTTTGGAGAAAATTCCTGGGATTTTAATACCATTTAATTTGCATTAATTCAATGTACTGGTTGAAAGGAATCCAAAAAATTTGTTTGACAAGGCAACAACTTCTTTTCGTGCTGACGCAGAGGATCACAAATTTTGGACCATCCTACAAAAAGTTATGCCTGTTCAAAGTTTAGCCAAAATCTAGAAATTCAAATCAAAATTGAAAAATTTAAACTCGTTTGGTGGGTCCCAGGGCTAATTGTCATCACTGCAGCGAAGCCGCACGTTGGCCCACACGATTTCCCACGTAGCCACACGGAATCCCCGAGCCACAGAAGATCCGGCCCGAGCTCCTTCTCTCACTGACGTGCGAGACCCACGGTCTTCATCCTCCTCATGACACCCGCGCCTCCCTCGTCGGCGCCTCGCCGGAGAGCTCGCCGCCGGGTGTTCCACTGCTCTAAGCATGCTGATACTCATCGCCTCTAAGTAATCCGCCACTGGGAATATGCTTCTGGCCTCAAATCAAACCGACGATAGCTGGAGACCCTCGCGCGACGGCGGAGGCAGATTGGTTGACTCTGGCGGCATGGAACTTACTGGATTCCACGTCTTTCTCAAGGGGTTTGGACCTAGAGCACCGTGGTGAGATATTGAACATGGAAATTAACCCTGATGATCATGAAAATGGCCGCAACTATGACCTCAACGGCGAGGTGCTCTAGGTTGTCTAGAATAGGTACGGTGCAGAGATCGAGCAACGGTTGTGTGTGAGAGAAGAATTTTACCGAGGATCAAACTTGGCTGCTAATGTGCACCGTGGAGAAAAATGAGCAATACTCACTCGATACAGCATGAAATGAAGCAAGACTTTCAGCTACAGACTCAGCGTCCGAGGGCACACCTTTTCTTCTTCGGGAGCAGCGCATGAAAATGGCGGGATCGGCCGGTCGCCGGTGATCAGAGAAGGACGGCGAAGACTTGCGAGCGAAACCGAATAACTGAGAGCGTGTGGCTGAGTTTGGCTTGGGAACGATGAGAACGGAGGGTGAAGCATGTTGTGCTGGCCTTTGAGGCAAAAATTTCCACCGTGAGGTGGAGTGATCCGGGAATTCATGTGGCGCTGCTGCGATCAACCGAGAGAACTGAGCATGAGGTGAGTCGGTTTGCAAATTTTTCAGTCACTGCCATGTGAGTTCCACTCCCATCTAATTGTTTTCTGATTTCCTGCTGATCTTTTCACCATGTACTCAAAATTAAAGTCTAGACTTACTCACAAAGTCATAGACTCAAATTTGAATTCAACTGAATTCAGTTTCGGATGGTTGGGTTGAATTGCATTTGGACATTTTAATTTGAATTTAGATTTTAATCCCTCCTCTTCAATTGATCCAAATACATATCAAATAAAGTCCAAAATGGATAAATTTTTGCTGAGATGATAATTAAGATGTGGTGAACACATCGGAGAAATCAAATATTCCATTTGATAATATTTGAAGAAAAGTTCAGATTTGGATTTGCACTAGTGACATAGATGCATGACTAGCTGCAAATTAGTTTGAAATTTGAATTTCCTCCAAATTTTTGTACTGATCCATATGCAAAAGTTGGCTTTCAAATCCCTCCCCCCTTAAAAGAATCTCGTCCCGAGATTATAAAAGAAGAGACAAAGATAGGAGAGGAATTACCCGATATGAGAAGCTAGGAAATATGGATAGTTTGAGCGAATGAAATCTTGACTCTCCCAAGTCGCTTCCTCAGCGGTGTGGTTGCTCCACAAGAGCTTATAGAACCACAGCGTTCTTTTAAGCCTGGTCCGAGTCTTCTCATCAATAATCCCAACCGGATATTCCGCATAAGTCAAATCCAGTTGAAACTCGCCAATATTTTTGGTATGGACAGCAGCAGTGTACTTCAGACATTTACGGAGCAGTGAGACATGGAAAATGTCATGAACACCAGCGAGAGACGCCGGTAGCTCCAGTCGATATGCTACTGGTCCATATTTCACCATGATTTCATAAGGTCCGATAAATCAGAGAGCGAGTTTCCCCTTTACGCTGAATCGGTGAGCTCCCTTCATCGGAGACACACGGAGGTAAACGCGTTCCCCGACATCGAAATGCTGCGGTCAACGCCTCTTATCAGCGTAACTTGTCTGTCAGGATTGGGCTGCCTTCAAGTTTGCTTGAATAACCCGAACTCGTTCTTTGGCGTTGTTAACGAGATCAATACCGAATGTGACCCTTTCACCGGATTGGCACCAATTCAGCGGGTGCGACATTTTCGGCCATAGAGATCCTCTTATGGTTCCATCTTGATACTCGCTTGATATCCGTTGTTATACGAGAATTCCACCAACGGTAAATGGTCATCCCAATTGTTAACATGGTGGATGGCACACGCTCTCAACATATCTTCCAACAGTTGATTCACCCTTTCAGTTTGTCCATATGTCTGTGGGTGATATGCGGAGCTTCTAATCAGCTGTGTACCCAATGAAGCGTGCAGCTGCTCTCAGAAACGAGCCATGAACAGTGCACCACGATCTGAAATTATAGTCTTGGGCACTCCGTGTAAGCATAGAATCCTTGCAATATACAACTACGCATACTTGTTGGCATGGTAATTGGTATGAACTGGAATGAAGTGAGCTGACTTGGTTAACCGATCAACAATTACACAAATAAAATTATTGTGAGGGCCCGGACCCGGATTATTCACGGGGCCGTGCCGCTCGCCCGAGGACTGTGTCGGGTGGTGCCGTGCGATGCGTCACCTAACAGCTCACAGGTCGAGGACAACATCATATTACACGAATCTGTTTTGCGGAAGCATACAAGAGTATTTTACAAATACTATATCAAAAAAAGCAACAGCGGAAGACTACAACTCTCACGACTCATTTCTAGCTTAGCAACAAAGAAACAGTCCAGCCCATGGACATTTCTTACTAGCAACATGAAGAACAAACCGCAGCGGCGAGGATGCTCTTAAGTAATCACTCATAGATTTCCGAGTCTCATCGGCATCCCTTCTCATAAGCATGAAGCCAATACCTGCAAAACAACTCGGATAGCATCCGTGAGCATAACGCTCAGCAGGACTTAACCGTCGCCCTAGTCGTGAAACTCTACATGAGGTTATGAACACAAAGTAGGATGGTATAATGCATAATAAACTCACCTAAATGTGAATCCTTACTTTCAAGTGTTATTAGCAGCAATTTAAGAATGACCTTGGGCACACCACGTCGAGAGTCCACAATCAAACAAGAAACGCTTTCCCCCGATGTAATTTGCTCATGGCGTAAAAGAATCGAGTTTGCACTAGCTATTCATCAAAGATACATCACAAAGAATGTATATACTTCAAGCCATAATGGTTAGTTCCTTTCTCATGCAAGTTCTTACTACGTCACGACTGTGAGAACAAGTGTGCTCGGTCCTTTTTCGCAAGCGACGGTGATTTGAATCAATAACACCCGGACTACACGACATGTACGCCCATACTCGACGTTGCCTACAGAAACCATCACTGACGTCGTACGTGGCAGCCTTTCCCCCGTTTCACCCACGTTGAATCGATCAAATTGCCCTGTACAGTAGCCACTCTCATGGTGGACCTACCGACATGAGGTGTCATGAGAATGTTACCCACATACTTTACACCAGCCGTCTCGCCTGAGGCGACCCGAAAAGGCTCAACGCAAGCTTCCCGAGGTACATCGGTTTACTGGGTCCCATATAGCCAGCATGAGTCCGGTACACAACTCAAACATGCTCAACAGGGCCGCATACGGATCGGTCCTTGACCGACATGGACAGGTCTATAGCACCCAAGCCCCTATGTCCTGCTGCCCCTACAACCTGCCGGTCTCAACTTTAACTTGCTAACAATTTTCTGAACCAATCCCGCATGCCCCTGTTGTTCCTGATCATGCGAGTAGTATCTCACCACTCGACTTCTACCGAACCTTACCTAAGCATGTCAGTTCTACACGGTGAAAAGACACCTACCCAATACTCCATGGGTTCAGTTGGTCATGCAAAAGGAGTATCAAAACACTAGACCTAATGCACATTTCATATCTTAACCGAAAGAGTGAATACAAAGTAAAAACTTAAAAGTTGTTAAATTTAAACCGGAGCTTGCCTGGGTAGTCGTATATAAGCAGTTAGTGATCCTTGCTGATCAACCCTTGATTCTCCGGAGTATGATCCACTTCAATGAATCGCTCCTTCGAATCCCCTTCGTTGTGATTCCAATTGAAATGTATATGCACATTTTTTATAGAATGCAATGGAAAGAATTAAAGACATGATTTCTTAGGAACAGAGACTGTGTGGAAATGCCAAGAATGGCTTTGTTTGCCTCTCTTGTGCAAAGAAATATGAATCAACTAAATTGGTCTTAGTGTTTTAGTTCTACACTAACTTTCCTAATGAACATAAGAGGTGAGCTGAAAAGATTTGAATGCATCTGAAGAACAAGAACTCCAATGACTTCAAAACTTTTACAGCATGTTCTATACTAACCAGAGATTTAGCTTGTCAAATTGCAGCTAATGTGGATGCAAATTATGTCTACCATAATTCCCACAAGAGTCTTATGTATTTTCCCACATACATAAGTATGGTAGAACAAGTACAGGAAGTTATAAGGCTCAACTTGAGCTGATAATTTACATGTGAGTTCCTGGTAACATGAAAGTAATTTGATCCAAAATTCAGACCTTTTACTTGAGTAGTTCCTCCAGAACAATTCCTTAAGCATTTCTACTCAAAAGAATTAATTCGGAAGTACTATGCATTTTCATGCTCAATTTAGTGAACTACAATTTCAAGTATGTCTAAGAGAGCTTGCCTAAATGTTTCTATGATTTTTGGAGCTATGATTTGCCTGAATGGATTTTACAATTGGGCAACATTTTCTGAAAATGTTTCTGGACCCTTATGAACACAGCAGTTTGTATTTAGCAAATTCCTACACAAATGATCTTCAAATGAGCTGAAAATTTGCTAGAAGATCAACAATATGCTATACAATATTTTGGCAAAATTTGAGTATTTTTGGATGCACCAAACTCCCTCAATAATTCTTTTTCAGAAAACTTCGAAGATCTCCTCAAGTAATCCTCTCCAATTCCAAAGTTCTGAATTTCAAAGGTGGGCTGGAATTTGAATTTGCCAAATTCAGTTTAAATATGACTTGCAAACTGAATTCAGTTTGTATTTGAAAATGCTTCCATTTAATTCCTTTTTGAGCCCACCCTACAATGACAAGTTTGTCATCCAACTTTTTCCACAAATTCCAAACTATATGGCTGCATGAGTATTCAAAGTTTTTGGCCACAATTTGGGGTGAACTTTAAATTTGAAATCTGATTGTTAATCTTTCATGCAAAGAGGTATTTAAATCCTTGTTGGTTTAACACCTTCAAATGAAAATGTGAGCCTCTTTTTGGATGAACATCCATGTAGCACTTTGCATGAAGAAAAGTTTTAGCAAGTCCCGTTTTTCACGAATTTGCCACACCTATGAATTCAAACCTCGGTTTTATTCATATACATTTTTGGGACTTTTACATTATGCTTATGGAAGGTCATAGGCAATCCGACAATGAAGTTCATGCTCACATCTTCCCACTTCCATGCTGGTATTTTCAGGGGTTGCAGCAGCCCTGATTTCCACATGTATCTGCCTTCACTCGCCTACACGTATCACATTCGAATACGTACTTTGCAATTTCCCACTTCATCCGTGTCCACCAAAATTTACTCTTCAAGTCTTGGTACATTTTATTGCTGCGCGGTTGAATAGAAAACTTTGACAAGTGAGCTTCATCTAGAATCTTCTTCCTTAACTCCATATCCCGAGACACGACTATACGGTCTTTGAACCATAGCGTACCGTCTTCATCTTTTCATAAACATTTGATATCACCACTGTCCACTCATTTCCGGAGATGTGCCATGCCTTTATCTAACTTCTGAGCTGCAATAATATCTTCTCTGAGGGAAGGAATGAGAGCAAGGTTGTATAAGGATCCATATGGAACCAAGTATAAACTCGGTTCTTCCTCTTCTATTGGCGTAATATTGAGGTTATGGACATGTGATTTTTGACTCAGCGCATCGGCAACCACATTTTCCTTGCCGGGTTAGTAATGAATCTTGATCTCATAATCTTTGACTATTTCTAACCACCTCCTTTGCCTCATATTCAGCTCCTTCTGAGTGAAGATATACTTCAATCTCTTGTGGTCGGTGTAGAGATGCACTAAGTCCCCGAATAAATAGTGTATCCACATTTTCAACGCCAATACCACATCGGTGAGCTCAAGAATGAGTCGGATAGTGCTGCTCGTGGTTTCAAAGTTGACGTGAGCCACACGCGCCCACCTGTCCTTCTTGCATCAACACGCAGTCAAGCCCAATACCCGACGCATCACAATATACGCCAAAAGGCTTGGTCGTATCCGGCTGAGCTAAGACCGGGGTTGCTGTGAGATGCTTCACCAATGCTTGGAATGCTCTTTCACATGCTGAGCTCCAAAAATATTTAGTCCCCTTTTTCAGCAATTCAGTCATCGGTTTAGCAATCTTTTAGAAGATTGAGATGAACCTCTGATAATATCCCGCTAAACCCAAGAAATTGCGGACTTCATGGACATACTTAGGGTACATCCATTTCAGCACCTGCTCAAATTTCCTTGGATCAACCGCAATGCCTTCCGCTGAGATAATATGTCCCAAAAATGGCACTTGGCTGATCCAAAACTCGCATTTGCTGAACTTGGCATAGAGCTTATGGTCCCGCAATAGTTGCAGCACATATGCAAGTGGTCGTCTTGTTCTTCCTTAGACTTGGAATATACCAAGATATCATCTATGAACACCACCACGAATTTATCCAACTCCAACATGAACACAGAGTTCATAAGGTACATGAAATGTGCCGGAGCGTAGATGAGACCAAAAGACATGACTAGATATTCATATAATCCATATCTCATCGAGAATGCCGTCTTCAGAATATCCTCCGCCCGGATTTTTATTTGATGATATCCGGAGCGAAGATCCATCTTCGAAAAACCCTGGCCCCCACAAGTTGATCGAACAAGATATCAGTGTGGGGCGGTGGATATTTATTCTTAACAGTGACGGCGTTGAGCGGTCGGTAATCGACACACAATCTCAAAGTTTCATTCTTCTTCTTCACGAACAGCGCCGAGCATCCCCATGGTGAGAAACTCGGTCGAATGAAACCTTTACTCAACAAGTCATTGAGTTGTTCCTTCAATTCAGCCAACTCGTTTGGAGCCATCTTGTACGGTCTCCGTGATATCAGTGTCATCGCAGGTGCAAGTTCGATCTTGAATTTAACATCCCGTTCGGGCGGCATGCCCGGTAGATTATCCAAAAACACGTAGGGGTATTCCCAGACTACGGGAATGTCCTCTAACTTGAGAGTTTTAGCGTGATAATCTGCTGAAACTTCCGGGACAGGACTGTCCATAACGATAGAATACGGACTGTGTAGTGGAGAATTCAGTTGAACAGCCCGAGATAGGATTTCCAGGACAGCGCCATGGTAACTTAGCCATGACATTCCCAAGATTGCTTCTCTCTTCTGTCCCTCAAGAATACTTATTATAGTGGGATATATTTTCCCATCCAAGCACAGTGGTGCTTTCGGAATCATCATATTAACTAAAATCTTCTCTCCCGGTGAGTAGATCATATATGAGTGTCGGTCATGAAGACTTGTAATTAATGCTTGACCACATATGAGGTGCTTATAAAATTGTGGGTTGCACCCGAATCAAATGAAACGACAATTGGGCAAGCATTGAGAGTGAACGTACCCACCAGTACGGCCCCTCTCTCTTGTACATTCCTGGTGTCGATGTAGTGAACGTTCCCGGGTTTCTGACCTCCCCTCTTGGCCTGTGGTCAGCCCTGAGCCCTGCAGTGAGATTGGGCTTGCCCGCTACCCTGCTGCTTCTGTGGGCAGTCCCTTGAGAAATGGGCGACTTGGCTACACGTGAAACACGTGTAGCTAGGTGGTCCTCCGCTGACCGGTGGACGGATCCCGGTGCGCATTGCTGCTGTGAAAACACACGGGGTACCATCTTCTGCTGCTGCTGCAGTCGTGGAGGTAGCATCGGTACTCGGAACGGTGGTGGGTTGAATGCACGACCACCAAACTGTGGTCATCGTGCCGGTGGTTGCCACCGTTGATCGGATGGTGTTCGATACACCATGTGGTACTTCTGGGGAGCGCTACTCCTGCTGCTCTGCGGAGCACTTCATTTCCTCTAATCAGAAATGAGCTCACGCTGAGCATCTTCTTGGAGAATCGCGGCATTGACAATGTCGTTGAAGGTGCTGCGATTGAATTGCACGAGATGAGCCTTCATCTCAGGATTCAAACCCCGGTACAAGTGCCCTCGCTTCTTACTCTCCGTGGAGATGTAATCCAACGCCTATTGCACTAGAGGGTTGAAAGCCCGGGAGTAATCATGAGCACTCCTCCCAACTTGTTTCAATTCCAAGAATTCTTGGAATTTTCTCTTCATGATCCTGGGAGGTATATGATAGGCGCGGAACGCCTCCTGAAAATCCTTCCATGCCATGGTGTGGCCAGCAGGTAGTGAAGCAAAATGATTTGCCCACCACGCACCGGCGGCACCGTGCAATTGCTGCGCCATGATAGAGTCTTGTGCTGCTCGGTGCATTGGAGCAGCCCGAATTTGGACTCTATGGTTCGCAGCCAATTATCTGCCTCCAGCAGTTCATCCACCTCGGTGAACACCGGAGGTTACGTACTCATGAAATCCGGGTACGTGCTGGTATGAGGCTAGCGATGCCCCACATCTTGACGTGTCCCCGCCTGGGACGTATTCTGGACTATCGTGAGGTGCAGATCGGTCTGCTCCTCACGTGATCCAACCAGCGCCGCGATGACATCCGCCAACTCAAGCGGAGGCAGAGGCGGTGATTGTTGCTGCGGGGTGTTGTCGTAGGCAGGTTGCTGGAAGTCATCACCTCCCTGTTGACTCGAACCCCCTACCTCGTTTGTGGATCGGGGTACGAACCATTTTGCAACCACGATGACAATCAAATCAGTCACACAGCAGAAACTCCATTCAGGCCATGAAACAGTAGTAAAGCACAATGATACTAAAAATGCAATACATCTCGTACATGGATAATACAATAACTTTGTACAATATACACTATTACCAGATCAAGTACGCAATAGTGAAATCCAAATTGATGGACTTCCTCTTTGGAATTTCATCTCAACTATATTTGGTCACTACGAGATCTTAATATCGCTTCTTCATCACGTATACTACCTTTTATCTTCAATATGATAAACATGGTCACTAGTAAAAGAACATGAGTAGGTAAAATACTCAAATCCTTCACTAATTGAATATAATAACTCATGAGTATGTCATACCAAATATGGAGGTAATAAAACACCCATAGGTACAACCATTTCTCAAATGAGTTCAACTGTTCACTTCTGTGCTCAGAACTGACCAGTTCCTGTTTATTCCAGATTTTGATCTAGTATTTAGCATTTTCATAACTCAAGTTGAATACCAAAGTTGAATTTAACATCAGTATCTTTCCAACGAGTATTTATGTGCCCCCAGATCAGATCTGGATATAAAGTTAAGATAATTCAAAGTTGACAGAATTCCTGAAAGAATTTCAACAGCACCTCCTTTGAAAGTTGTTGTTTTCAACTCAAACCTCCACATCGTTCTGTAGCGAAACATCAAAAACTTTAAATTACAAAATGTAAAAAATCTCATAATCTTTCCAAAAATGTGTCCTATGACCATTAGAAAGTTTTCTACAGAAAGTTACGATTGAAAAACAGAACACTCGAGAGAGATTTTGAGTCTGTCCTCGTTCTAAACAGTCTGCACTCATCTGTAATTTCAACCAGTTTGGCTTCTGATTCTGTTCTGGAACTCTACAGAAAAGTTGTAGAACATTTCAACACCTTTCCAGAACTATATCATACAGCTTTATTAGTAAAATCTACTAAGAGATATGCTCTGTCAAAGTCCAGCAGAATTTCTACCAGAAAACAGAGCACTCTGTTTTTAAAACCACATAGGTTGAACTACTCTAATTCTGAATCTTAGTTCAAAACCAGAGTAATAGAGAATTATATAAATATCCTTAAGTCAATTTTTAGTCCCTTTCAAAATTTGTTTAATGCAACAATGATTCTTACATGTCGGTATTACGTTCCTCACAAAATAGAAAATCCTAACCGGATTATACCGGCATACATGAATCAATCCGTGGAACTATAAACGGTCTCTCACAAATGTGTGCTACATGAGATACGCAGACATGGTTAGCGCCTGCATAAGAACACTCAATAATTATGCACTCAATGGGTTTTCCATTTCAGGCAGGTCCATACTTGAAAGTAAATACATACGCCCCGTATCATTGCCATATGGGTCGTCCTTAAGTGAAGCCATGTCTCAAGGTACATGCCCAGGTTATTCACCACCTGACGGAGGACTCCACACCTTTGCAATTAAGCACACCGGTGGATCAGCCTTTTTCGTATGTCCCATAGGACGTGAAGAGTCCTAGAGAACATACTTAATGTTACAAACCACACGATGGGGTCTCCTCCTGTTGCCCCTAGGTTTGCGCACTGGAGGTTAGTGCACTTCTTATGTCTCTAAGACATGAAGAGTCTTATAAAATATATAAACTTTTCGTTCATTGCTGAATGGAACATCTCATGCTACTTTCCTCGCATGAGGGAGCTAACAAAAATGTTCCGCTATCGGTGTCGTACCTTACCTCTTACCTGAGCTTAGGTGTGTCGTTACGTAATCGAAATACTAAAGTATAACAATTAAGTTAGTATTGTCACTATAAGTAACTATCCTACTATAGTCCTTATATGGGCATACTATCGACTCCTCATCGTAATCTAAAGTTTTTCTCATAATATGATCCTTATTTAGTGTGACATCCCCCAAAGCAACTCTGATGCCAGACTGTGATGGACCAAAGTTGTACATTCCAGGATCGCAGAGGGTGGTGTCGTACGATGTGACACTCGACAAGCACACACAATAAGAGAAACACATATTACATAAAAACTTGCTGAATTTGTATAAAAGTGGTACAAACTTGTTCAGAGTATAACTAATTTACATAAGTACTACTGCAGCGGAAGATTTCTCTACAACTCACGGCTATCACCTAACTAAGCAAAAGTAAAGTCATCCAGCGCTACGGATGATTCACGATAGCAACGAAGAAGTTGATCATGGCGGCGTGCGCGGCTCCCACTCGGCCGTAGTTCCCAAAGAAGGGTAAACCTCTCCGGTGAACCCATATTCCATAGCAGTGGGGTACTCCTCACCTATAAATACTTATAACAGCAACCGTGAACATGATTTCTCAACAAGTCTTATCCGACTTCCTAGGCATGAAACTCTACATGCAAGTGTACCAATATTAGGACAGTGAATTTCAGCCAAGAACATGCCTAATGGTTCGTCCTTAATTCAGCTTTTAGCAACAGATTAAGTGTCGAGGATCTGAAATTTCGTGAGCAATATTTGGTGGCAATCATGTTGCAATACAATTAAATCAAAACAGCAAGTTCATCATCATAATTGTCTCCAATATTAACTACGTCACAACACAGTGAACAAGCGATACTCATGACCATGAGGGACGTCAAATCGACTCGATATACTCCTTCAGGGATACCTAAATAGCATGCCATGTACGCCCATACTCGAAGATGCGAGAGCAAGCTCAACCAATATCGTACGGGATAACCTTTCACCATACAGCCCAAATGTCGAACCAGTCGCACCGAAACGGGCAGGAGGTTCCCTACACGGAGGAACCCTGTGCCCGTTAGCGAATTTCCACCTTTCTGCTCTCAACCTACACCTATAAATCGGTGCGTTATGCCTCGATGCCCTAAGGCATAAGCTACATCATTTTATCGGACCTCATATATCCGATATGCCTTCGGTACATTCAAACTTGTTTAACGGGACCGCACACGGATCGGTCCTCAATCGACACCGGCAGGGCTACGCACGCAAAACTTCATCTTGCTGCATCCTACACCCCTACTTGGTCTCAAATTTTCAGATTATGTGTACCTCAATCTTGAACCAATTCCGTATGTAGCTAGCCCTATACTCGTGAGTAGATTTCAACAACTCATTGTGTCCTATAAGATATTAAGAATTGCATATACTACTCGAGATCTTAACCTGTACCATCACTCTCCTTAGGACGATCTAGTTATGCAAGTGGAGTATCAAACATTATAAACCTAATGCACACAATACCTCACACTATAGTGATATAAAATCAAACTCTCTAAGATTGTTAAATGAAATCGGGGCTTGCCTTGTTGCTGCAGGTAAGTGAGGTTAGCTTCTAGGAGAATCTCCTCGAGCTTGGCAACTACTCGAAATGACCACAAATGCAATGACTAAGTTATTAGGTGTATAAATGCAATTATAAGTGTTTAAATGAAATCAATGTAACACGAACTTTAATAGACTTTGAATTTTTACAGAAATTCCCACATGACTCTCAGGTACTGCTAGCCAAAATTCAGAAAAATAATTAAGTGTGTGCTCTAAAGAATTTGCTAACTCATTTTCCCTCTCTGAATTAATAAGCCAAACCTGAAAGTTTGTCATGCTGCAAACTTGGCTTTTTAGAAACTTAATAATTTTTCGAGTCCTTGAGAATTAGCTTCACTAATTTAGGAGCTTCCTACAGTAAGATATGGAATTTATAAGTTTGGATAAAAACTGAAACTGCCCTATGTTCTTTTCCTAATTTTCCTAATTTCTATTTTTTGGAATAATAACATATATGTTAGCATTTCCACCATAACATCTACCACTATAATAGACCTTATGTGGGCATGGTGACTAATCCTCACTCGACTATGCCTAAGTTTTCAACATAGGATCTTTTCAAGCGTGCTATTCCCAATGCGACTCTGACACCACGTCTGTTGGGGAACCCTGTGGCCCTCCCACTCCAGGATCGCAGAGGGTGGTGCCGGTGCAATGCGGCACCCAACAGCACACAAGAAAAGATTACGATAACATACAAACTTCTATTTACATAAAACAGCGGAAGTCTTTTACAAACTTATTTACAAAGGAAATCTTTTTCATAGCTAAACTCTCAGCCTAGCTATGCAAAAGTGCAGGAGTCCAGTCCGGGGATGCTACACACTAATTACACACATCCGGAGATCACGGCGGCGTGCAGGGCTCCAAGTCGGCCGTGTATCCCAACAGGAGCATCGCCTCATCCTCGGAGCCTTCCTCACAAGTCTCACCTGCAACAACTTAATTATAGCAACCGTGAGCACGATGGCTCAGCAAGACTTGTCCGTCACTCCTAAACATGAGACTCTACATGCAGGGATTTTTAATATAGGAAAATGATATTGCAATAAAGACTCACCTACAGGTCAATCCTTACTTTCAGTTTTCAGCAGCAATATAATGTGTCTTGAGCAGCCCTCACATCGGAATTCCACAATCAAACAAGAAACACTTCCTTCCAATGTGGTTATGCCCAAAGTGGAATATAACTTTAGTGAGCTCTACCTCTACAACATACATGATCGCAATACAATGAAAATTCAATACATCATAATCTTCTAGCCTCTTTCAATTCTTACTACGTCACAGCACAGTGAACAAGCGGTACTCAAATAACCGTGAGGGACGGTAATTGCAATCAATAGACACCCGGATAACACATCACATACACCCAATTTCAAAAGTGTGGTGCCTCACACCTTCCTACTCCGTTGTATGCAGCAACCTTTTAAAGGAAACCCAAATGCCGAACCGGTCCATCCGTAACGGGCAGGAGGTCCCCTCGCGGAGCGTGTCTGTGCCCGCCGGCAGATTTACACCTTGCTACCCTCAACCCACTCCTATAAAATGGTTGGGTAAGCCTCGGCACCCTGGTTAACCAATTACATCGGTTTCCTAGTTCCCATATAGCCAGTATGCATCCGGTACTGTTCAAACTTGTCCAGCAGGGCCGCACACAGCTCGGTCCTCAACTGACACCAATAAGGCTACGCACGTGATACCTCCGCTCACTGCATCCTCCCCCCTCCCCCCCTCCGCCCCCACTGGGTCTCAATTTCACAATCTTAAGCCATTCTTTGTTTCCTTCTATCCTGTGTGATTAAATCCTATCTCGTGAGTAGATTCCATCTACTCGACTTCTACCGAGATCTTTGGAACATTAGCATGGCATTCTCTATTCATCGCCTTGTAGACTACCCAACCCTCCATAGGAATTGGAGGTCATGCAAGTGGGGTTTCAATCACCTTAACTCTAATGCAAACCTTTCATCCTAGACATAAGTGATACAAAGCAAAACTTTGAAAAAGTAATTAAATGCAAACCGGAGCTTGCCTGGTTGCGAGTGAAACATTAAGTTAGCTTCTGGTGGGAGGGTCTCCAAGGCCTCCGAAGCGTCTTCGACTTCGGTTACTATATGAGATGCAACAAAATATACGTATAGGTGATAATGACTTATAAGAAGCAATATTCTACTAATAGTTACTGCTATTTAGAGTTCTTAATTGGCTTTGGAATTTTCCAGGGGAGACTAGAGTCTGTGAGGATGACCTGAGAAAAATTGGAGGAAATTTCATGGAAGCTTGTGGACTCTAAAATTCCCACAAGTACTTAGCTTCTCCGAATTTTGATCTCAAATCTGAAGCTTTGACATAGCTAACAGTGGAAGATATGATTAGAGAAGGTCTCCCTGGCTCTAGAAAAATTTGTTTCATAATTTTTCGAGCTACCTACAGGGAGAAATGGATTTTTGAAGTTGGTGGAAATTTCTGAAAAGTTTCTGTTTAAATTTGAAATTTCCAATGAAGGCTGAAATATGGAGCAAGGTTTGGCCTAGCAAATGTAGTCCATTGATGCTCAAGTTTTTACAGGAGATCACTAGAGTCATGAAGGATCTTCTGACCAAAATTGAGCAAATTTCATAACAGGGATCTCCTGGAATTAATTCCCAAAGATTTATTTTTGATGAAATTTGGAGAAAATTCCAGGGATCTTCGGACCAATTTCCTTGCATTTATGCAAAGTACTGACTGAGGGTAATCAAATAAAATTTGTTTCACAATTTTTGGAGATTCCTACTGAAAGTTATTTAGGTTTGAAGTTCATTTCGAATCTGAAATTCGGGAAAAGTTTAAACCCTAACCGTGAGCCCCACTGTTTGAATTGGGCCACTGAGCTCGCAGCCACACCGAAGCCCACGGGGTTCTACCAGCGCAGCCGCAACCGATCCTGGCCACAAACCGATCCCCGTGCAGAACACACGGGCTGACAGGTGGGACCAGCCCCCTTCATCTTCCTCCCGACGCCCGCTGGAATGGGTTTCCCAGCCATCTCCCAAGCCAAAACTCGCCGCCTGGGGGTTTTGGGGGTCGCTGAACCTGTTTGTGGGATCCTCATGGGCTGCCGGTGGCCGGAAACATGCCGGTGACGGCAACAACGGCTATTAGGGTTTCGGTGATGTCGTTCTTGTGCTAGGGTGCACCAACTCGACCGGGGTTTGCTCGGAGAAAGCTCTAGTGGAGTATGGGAAACACGAAATGAACAATCTTGGAAGCTCAAACCGCCGTCAAACCCACTCTCGACGGTGAGCCGAGGGATCTTGTGGTGGCGGCGAGGAAAACAGCGATAACTCAGCAGATTCTCGACGGTTTTCATTGCTTCTTCTTCGAGGACGGCCTCTAGGGTGTGAAGAAACTACTTGCTAACGAGCTCATCCGGTGGTAGCACATATAGACAGAATTTGGGTGTAGACCGAGCTCGGTGGAGTTGCACTAGGTTTCGGGAAACCCTAAAATTCTTGCTAACGGAGTGATCAATCGAAAAACGGCTTGCTTCTACACGTTCTAGGGATGCAAACGCACCTCTTTTGTGTAGAGAAGTGGAGACAATGACGGTTGTAGAGCGCTGTCGACGGTGAGCCGAACCGTGCTCCACCGGCTTCACCTCTGTTCTCGGTGGTGATGCTCAATTTGTGGCTGACAGGAGCAAGAACTCCCGAGATTCCAAAAGAAAAGTGATGTGGGGAAAAATTTACCAGGTACACGATGATAGCAAGTCCGGATAATTCGCTTGTAGATAGTCCTCGCTTTCTCATGTCGCCTAATCAGTGGTATGGTTACTCCACAAGACTTTATAAAACCATAAAGTCCGGTTTCTTGTGGTGCGAGTCTTTTCATCAGTAATTCGGATCGGATACTCCAAATATGTGAGGTACGGTTGGATAAATTCAATGTCTTCCATGCGGATTTCAGCCTAGGGCTTGAGGCATTTCCTCAGCTGAGAAATGTGAAATACATTGTGAATTCCGGTGAGTGATGCCGGTAACTCCAAGCGATAGGCCAAGGGTACACAATTTTCAAGGACAGTGAACGGACCGATGAATCACGGAGCAAGCTTTCCTTTCACTCCAAAACGATGAACTCCTTTCATCGGAGACACACGGACATAAACCTGGTCCCTAATGTCAAAGTGTAGAGGATGACACCTTTTATCTGCATAGCTCTTTTGCCAAGATTGAGCAGCCTTAAGATTGTCTTGTATTACTCGTACTCGTTCCTCGGCTTCATTCACAAGCTCAATGCCGTATATGACTCGCTCACCGGACTCACACCAATTGAGGGGTGTGCGACATTTCCGGCCGTAAGGAGCTTCATACGACACCATGTTTACGCTAGCTTGATAGCCATTGTTATATGAAAACTCCGCCGATGGTAAATGATCGTTCCAGTTTCTACCGTCGTGGAAGGCACAAGCGCATAGCATATCTTCAAGCACTTGATTCACCCTCTCAGTTTGACCATCCGTCTGCGGGTGATATGCGGAGCTTCGGATCAGTTTGGTCCCCAATGACGCGTGCAGCTGTTCCCAAAACCGAGCAATGAACAGTGCACCATGATCTGAAATAATTATGCGGGGAACACCATGCAAACATAATATCCTTGCAATATGCAACTCCACAGATTGCTTGGCAACGTACTTTGTATGGGGATAAAATGAGCCGATTTGGTTCGACTACCACCTAAATCAAATCATGCTTGTGGGACGTGAGAGGTAATCGAACTATGAAATTCATGCTGGTATCCTCCCACTTCCACGCCGGAATGTTCAATGGTTGCAGCTGTCCGTCTTTGCGTATGTGGTCGGCCTTCACCCGCTGAAAAGTATCACATTCGGATACATAGTTTGCGATTTCTCTTTTCATCCGTGTCCACCAAAATCTGGTTTTTAGATCCTGGTACATCTAGTTGCTGCCCAGATGAATAGAATATTTGGACAAATGAGCTTCGTCCAAGATTTTCTTCCGAATGAGGCCTAGAGGGGGGGTCAATAGGCGTTGAAAACTTTTCCTGCAACACTTAACAAATTCGTCAAATACAGGAGGGGCCGGACTAGTCCGGTATTGGTACGGACTAGTCTGGTGTAGTTATACCGAGGAAAAGATTGATTGTTTAATGTATTCTCCTCAAATGTTATAGCATCAGAATTAAGAAATTATCCTAACAACTTGTGTAAGTTTTAGGATGATTAATTTGAACAAGGAATATAAGATTAATATAAGTTGCAAGATTAATCAACCCTATGCCCTAGATGATGATGGTGATTGCAAAAGTAAATAACAAGAACACAAGAGACAAGGATTTTTACCGAGGTTTGATCTCACCAAAGAGATCTACTTCCTCGTTGAGGAGCCCACACAGAGTCGGGTCTCAATCAACCCTTTACCTCTTCAAGTCACCACGAAGGCCAACTTGAGTTCCACTATCACGGGGGCAATCACCAAGTCGGTGGGACAACCTCACAAGTTGAGGGCTTCCAAAAAATTACAGAGAGAAAAGCGATCAAACATACTCGAAAGATTTACAACAGATGCAAGAGTGTATAAGAGATCAAACCCCAAGAGCTTAGCAATGTGTAGAACACGATCTCCCTATCCCAAATCTAGACTCCCAAAAGATTTAACTTTTAAGGGCTTTAGATGTGTGGGGAGAGGTGTTTTTTTGCTCTTGGGACGAGTGGCGGTGCTAGGGTTCTTAGGTGTTAACTGTTGTGCACGGTTATGTGCTGTGGGGTAATGGATCACCTATTTATAGAGTTTCCAAAAAAGTTACCGTTAGGGATCTCGACTGCCGGACTAGTCCGCTCTTGGGACCGGACTAGTCCGGTATGCTGTGTAAAATTTGCGTGAATTGTGCAGCACGCCTGAAACCCTAATTTTTGTGAGGTGTACCGGACTTGTCCGTATTGGAACAGAAAGTTATCGAGACTAGTCCGTGATGGGTCCAGAGACTCAATCGGACTAGTCCGCAATAGGACGGACTTGTCCGGTGCAGGGTGATATGTGTTGAGTGAATATCAAAAGGTTGAATGGACTTGTCCGGCAAGTGTCCGGACTTGTCCGAGTGAGGTCACTGAGTTGAATGGACTGGTCTGGTTCTGTTTCGGACTTGTCCGTGTGAGAACAGTTAGTCGATCGGACTAGTCCGCTGGTGAACAAACTAGTTCGGTGCTTCAATGTATTGCTTAATTAATTTATTTTAGCCCTTACCCTCTACGCAAAGATATAAGATCTTGGGATATGTCTCTCACGCACATCCTATACATTGATATCTACTTTGCGCTTCCTTGATCATTTGGGCTTTTCCTTTTCTTACTCCTCATTTTTCACCTTTTTGAGTGCACCATAAGTTCTAGTCTTTGTAGACCTACATTCATCTCAACGAATTCATTAGGATCTCATTTGTTTGTTATCAATCGTCCAAAACCTACAAGGGAATGCCTAGATGCACTTTCAATCTCCCCCTTTTTGGTGATTGATGACAACCAATTGAGATTTCATAATTAAGAGTAAACATTGATTTTCATAAAGTGTGCATATATGAGAATGACATATGAGCAACAAAAATTTCTCACATATATGCACTCTTTATGGTGGGGTGCCTATAAAGTGTGTGTGAGCAGATATTGTGATGTGCATAATGAAAAATACAGCAATTATAGAAGCAACTATCACAGGAATATCAATATGAACATCACATATTCATATTAAACGAAATAGGCATCCAAATAGAGATTACAATAGTTTGAAACTTAAAAACACAAAAGATACATGTCCATGATCACTAGTCCTTAAGGCTCAAAATAAACTACTAACACTACTAGTCTAGTCTCAATCTCCCCCCCCTTTGGCATCAAGGCACCAAAAAGGGAAAACTTTGAGGGGAATCACTCTCCGTTACCCCCTCTCTAACTCTTAGTCCTGTCTTCATCTTCAAACTCATGATCATTCTGAGGAGGAGGAGGAACAGTGATACCTGCAAGTCCAAAGGAGGCCAATTCTTGTTCTGTGAGAGGTGCCATCTGTGTGATATTTTCTTCGAAATCATAAGAAATTTGAGAAGATCCCACTGGCTCAATATCAAGCTTCTCACATATTGCTTTGATTTTTGCCTTCATTTACCTCTGGTGCCTCTCCCTGGCAAAGCTTTCCTTGTGTTGCTTAACATCCACTTTGCGGCGGGATGCAAAGATGGAGGAAATCATCTTCAATACACCACTAGATGACTCTTTGGAGGATGGAGGAGCGGAGGTAGCAGCTGGAGTCCTTGTGCCTTCATTTGCTTGCTTTGATCTTTGTTCTACTGCAGGTGAGGCAGGGGCATTTGGAACATTGTAGAATGGTGGCTTCTGGGGCTTGAGGCCGGCATGCTCAACATCTTTGACAAACTCAAGGCCGGTTACCTTCTCAATCATGAACATGATGTAAGGTGAATAGCCACAGGACCTATTCGAAGTGATTGAGATGTTCAAAATGTCATTGTAGATATATTCAAAGACATTAAAGGTCCTTTTCTTGCTTATTACTTTCATCAAGGTCCTTAGAGTTCCTTGAATTGTCCCTCCATCTCCATCCTTTGGAGCAATAATCTTCCTCAAAATTCTGTTAAGCACGGCAAAGAATGGCTTCAAGTATTTTGTGGTAGGTGCCTTGTATGGCATTCTTGTGTCATAGACGAAGGCTAGCTCATCCTTCTCCAAAGGCTTCAAGTTGTGAATCACAAGCTCATTTCCCAAAGTGTCTTCGAGATGGAGTATCCTGGCAAACTCCTCATAAGTGACACTATACTTGGATCCATGAGTCATCACAGTGATCTCATCCCCATCATTACGGGCAAAGTAGAGAGTAGAGTAAAATTGAGTGATGACTTCATTGTCGCAATTATATCGAAAGGATAGGAGATCCTTCAAGCCATGCCTCTCCAATGCCTCCAATACTTCATGATATGCTTGACAGTTCTTGGATTGTAGACAAGTCATGTCCAACAATTGACTGGCAACCACTGGATTTCTCATCTTCCTGTAGACATGCTCATAATAATCAGCGTGGAAGTGGCTCCAGAACCTCGGGTCAGCTGATTGCTTTGGCTGCTCATAGTCTTCAACCTTTCTGAGCTTGTCAGCCAAGTCATTTTCTTTACCCATGAAATCATCTTCTGAGGGCTGCCTGTTGCGTTGTACAGGAGGTTTCATCTTTAGTGGACCAATGGGTCCACTTGCAAGTCCTTTGCCCTTGCTAGTGCTTCTCCATGGCAACGTTGCGCTGGCACCTGCACCATCCTTGCTAGATGGGTTCTTGACTACCACCTTCCTCTTTCTTGGAAGCACATCATCAGGAGGAGAATCATTTGCATCATGGTCATGGCACTTCTTGCTTCTTAGCTCTTTTGCCCTGGCCACTCTCTCTCGGTCACGCTCAGCTTCATAATCAAACATGGTGTCATCTGATGCGGACGACATCGTGCCTGACATAGGGGTGACAAGATGTGATAAGAATGGGAATTATACTTTGTGGAGACAGGAATTTAGAGGTTCAAACTGTCAAGGGGCCGGACTTGTCCGATTTCAGGGTATGGACTTGTCCGGCTAACTGGACTTGTCCGCACCAAGCATCGGACTAGTCCGGTTTGACCTATGAACCCTAACTTCATATTCCAACAAATCTAACTGAGATTGATGCAAAAAGGTAGGAGGACAATAGGAATACATACAACAATGTGATAAATACCATAGGAATCAAGAAAAAGTAAGCAAGATTGAGGAAAGATGAGCAATAGGGTTAGGGTTTGAGTTCTACCAAAATTCAAAGATTTGAGATGGAGGTGCGGAGTAGAGTCAGGATTAGTCCAGAGGAGGGGGTGCTTCGCGCCGAGGGGAAGATTTAGTATTCAATGCATTGGCCACCATTTGTGTGAACTTTGAATTTGAAATCTGACTTTTAAACTTCATGCAAATAAATGTTTAAGTCCATATTGGTTCAACACCTTCATTTGAAAATGTGAGCCTCTTTTTGGATGAACATCCATGTAGCACTTTGCATGAAGAAAAGTTTTAGCAAGTCCTATTTTTCATGAATTTGCCACACATATGAATTCAAACCTCGGTTTTATTCATATACCTTTTTGGGACTTTTACATTCCTCCCTCCTTAAAAGAATCTCGTCCTGAGATTAGAAAAGAAGAACGAGAAGGGAGAAGAAATTACAAACTGTACAAAGATAAAAGTTCCGGATAGTTACTGCGGAGGTAATCTTCACTTTCCCACGTCGCCTCTTCCGCAGTATGATTACCCCACAGCACCTTGTAAAACTTGATCGTCCGGTTCCGGGTTACCCGGGTCTTTTCATCTACAATCTGAACCGGTCGCTCGGTGTAGGTAAGGTCCGGTTTCAACTTGTCGATTTCTTCGGTGCGGACAGCAGCGATAAATTTGAGGCACTTCCGCAGCTGTGACACATGAAATATATCATGAACACCCACAAGACTTTCTGGTAGATCCAGCCGGTAGGCTACGGGTCCGCACTTCTCTGTGATAGCAAAAGGACCTATAAAGCGGGGAGCGAGCTTCCCCTTTACAACGAACCGGTGAATTCCCTTCATCGGAGATACACGAAGATAAACGTTCTCTCCGAAGTCAAAATGCAACGGCCTACACCTTTGATCAGTGAGCTCTTCTGTCGGGATTGTGCCGCCTTTAAATTCTCTTGTATCAACCAAACTCATTCTTTGGCTTCGTTCACA
The DNA here is from genome assembly GCA_030760725.1 of Neostapfia colusana. Taxonomy (NCBI): domain Eukaryota; kingdom Viridiplantae; phylum Streptophyta; class Magnoliopsida; order Poales; family Poaceae; genus Neostapfia; species Neostapfia colusana. The sequence continues at coordinate 112,527,378 of JASWHV010000001.1, forward strand.
AGATCAACCCCGAACAGAACTCTTTCGCTGGACTCACATCAATTCAACGGTGTGCGACACTTCCGGCCTTAGAGAGCTTCATACGGCGCCATTTTAATACTCGCTTGATCCCAATTCTTACCGTGGTGGATGGCACACGCTCTCAACATGTCCTCAAGCACTTGGTTCACCCTCTCCATTTGTCCATCGGTCTGAGGGTGACATGGGAGCTCCTAATCAGCTTGGTGCCCAACGAGGCGTGCAGCTGCTCCCAAAAACGAGCAACAAACAGCGCACCCCAATATGAAATGATAGTCTTTGGAACACCATGCGAGCATATAATACTTGAGATGTACAACTCCTCATATTGCCTTGCTCGATAATGAGTGTTCACTGGTATGAAATGAGCTGATTTTGTCAACCGGTCGATGATCACCCATATCGAGTCATGCTTCCGGGATGTGAGTGGTAATCCGACGATGAAATCCATACTCACATCCTCCCACTTCCACGCCGGTATCTTTAGTGGTTGTAGCGGTCCGGCTTTCCTCATATGAACAGCCTTGACCCGTCTATATGTATCACATTCGGATACGTATTTAGCGATTTCCCTCTTCATACGCGTCCACCAAATTTTTTGTTTCAAATCTTGGTACATCTTGTTACTGCCGGGATGAATGGAAAACTTTGACATGTGGGCTTCATCCAAGATTTTCTTCTGGAGTTTCATATTACGCGGTAGCACTATACGGTTGTTAAACCATATCGTACTGTTCTCATCCTTCCGGAAACATTTCACTTCTCTGTTGTCTAGTCTTCTCCGTATGTGAGACATACCTCTGTCTCTTCTTTGAGCCTCAACAATCTCTTCCCGAATCGTTGGAATGAGAGCGATATTGTAAAGTGCTCCATACGGAATGACACGGAGACTCGGTTCTTCATCTTCCAATTCAGCAATCGCCAAGTTGTGAACGTGGGCTTTCCGACTAAGCACCTCGGCAACCACGTTCGCTTTACCCGGATGATAGTGGATCTTAATTTCATAATCTTTTATGAGCTCCAACCATCTCCGTTGTCTCATATTCAGCACCTTCTGCTTGAAGATATACTTCAAGCTTTTATGGTCGCTGTAGAGGTGGACAAGATTACCAAGCAAATAATGCCTCCACATCTTTAATGCCAAAACCACAGCAGCAAGCTCGAGATTGTGAGTTGGATAATGATGCTCGTGGTTTCGCAGTTGACGAGACCCATAGGCGACTATACGCCCTTCTTGCATCAGAACACAGCCGAGACTGATGCCGGATGCATCACAATAGACATCAAATGGCTTCGTCGTGTCCGGCTGAGCAAGAACTGGAGCTGTTGTGAGATGTTTCACCAAAGTTTTGAATGTGGCTTCACATGCTGCATTCCACATATATTTCGTGCCCTTCTTCAGCAGCTCCGTCATTGTTTACCAATTTTTGAGAAGCTCGGAATGAACCTCCGACAATACCCCGCTAAACCTAGGAAACTTCAGACCTCGTGGACTGATTTGGGAGATTCCCATTTCAGCACTTGTTAAATTTTGCTAGAGTCCACGGCAATGCCCTCTGCCGAAATAATATGGCCTAGAAAAGGCACTTGATCAATCCAGAACTCGCACTTGCTGAATTTGGCGTATAATTGGTGCTCCCTCAACCGTTGTAGCACGATACGCAAATGTTCAGCGTGCTCTTCTTCAGATTTGGAGTAAACCAAAATGTCGTTGATGAATACCATGACGAACTTGTCTAACTACGGCATGAATACCGAATTCATTAAGTACATGAAGTGTGCCGGAGCGTTGGTCAACCTAAATGACATGACGATGTACTCATAGAGTCCGTATCTCATCGAGAAAGCTGTCTTCGGTATGTCCATTGGTCGGATCTTTATTTGATGATAGCCCGACCGAAGATCCATCTTCGAAAATACCTTTGCACCCACATGTTGATCGAACAAGATGTCGATGCGGGGCAAAGGATACTTGTTCTTTATAGTGACAGCATTCAGAGGACGATAATCAACACATAGCCGCAGTCGAACAGCGCAGAGCAACCCCAAGGTGAAGAACTTGGTCGTATGAAACCCTTGATCATGAGTTCATTTAGTTGCTCCTTCAACTCCGCTAGCTCGTTAGGTGCCATCTTGTAAGGCCTTCGTGAGACAGTTGTTGTTCCTGGTGCCAGTTCAATCTTGAACTCGACGTCCCGTTCGGGCGGCATGCCTGGTAAGTCATCGGGAAACACATCGGGATAATCATGTACCACCAGAATATCTTCAAGTTTAAGCGCTTACGGTGGTAGGCCTCTGCCATTTCTTGATCTTCGCTGTCTAAAAACAGCGTGTGCTGTCCGTGAATTGGCGAGTCAATCTGGACAGTCCGGTTACCGATATTGAGAACGGCACCGTGATGTTTTAACCAAGACATCCCCAATATTACGTCTATATTCTGCCTATCCAACATAATTAGCGATGTTGGGTAAATTTTTCCTCCCAAACACAAAGCTGCTCGGGACACAATCTGATTAGCAGAGATATTTCCTCCCGGTGAACGTATAAGATAACTCGTTGTGGGAGTATTGGTGGATAATTGGTGCTGATCCACGCATGTTTTGCTGATAAAATTGTGGGTTGCACCGGAACCAAAAAGTATGAGCACGGGTACGTCATTCAGAGTGAACATGCCCGCTAACACCGGTGCTCCCTCCGGGACATCCTCAATAGCAAGATGTTGCACACTTCCGGATTGCAATGCTGTTATGTTTACTTGAGCTTGTGGCGGCATACCACCTGATGGTGATGGTTGTCCGCTGTTCAACAACTTCTCCCAGCATTCTCGCATAAAATGCCTAAAATGGTGGCAATAAGAACATGGATGTTTCCCCGGTTCTTCGTTGACTTGTGGTTGAGAAGTTGATGTACTTGGCTGCAGCAATGAGGTACCAGAAATCAATCATTGCTGCGGCAATGGTGTTGCTTCAAGACGTGATTCTTGAGCAGGAAATCTGTACTGAGTTGATCTTACTGGTGCTTGCCATAGTTCATCGGATGGTGTGTGATACACCAGGTATTTACGAAGAACAACTGGTGTGTCTTCTTGCACATCATCCCTGTCCCTCTTTTCTGCTTGACACTCAAGTGTCGCCTGTTCTTGCAGCAGGGAAGCACTAATCAACTCGGTGTAATTGCCTTGATTGAACAAAGCCAACTTATCTTTCAATATGGCACTCAGGCCATGGAAAAAGTAGTCACACCTTGCAGCTTCGCTCGTCGCATAATCGGGAGCATATTGTGCCAAATGGTTAAACCGTTTGACATAATCGAGGACGCTCATGTCCCCCTGCTTCAAGTTCCTGAATTCCTGCTGCTGGACCTTGATAAACCCATAGGAATGTGACGAGCACGGAATGCTTCACGAAATTCCGTCCATTCCACGTGATGGCCGGAATGGTGGCGAGATAAGTGAACCACCAATTTCCGGCGACTCCATGGAGTTGTTGAGCTGCAAATAAAGTCTTCTGATACTCATCGCACTCAAACACTCCAAATTTGGACTCCATAACCCGAAGCCACTGATCATATTCCACTGGTTCATTGGCTTCCGTGAAAATTAGTGGTTGTGTCGCCAAGAAGTCCAAATAGGCGTTCCGAGGTGGAACGACCTGTTGTGTACGTTGGAGCATGTCTTGCTGTACCAAGGCTTGGAGTAGTTTTGTGTTCTCCTGACTTGACTCTACCATCTAAGTCATGACATCCGCCCATAACGTTGATGGTGGTGCCCGTGGTGGAGTCGAGTCATCGCCGTCTCGACGAGAACCTTCAGCCCTACTCGGAGAACAAGTACGCACCATACTGCAAAAAGATAATTTTGAGGGGCGTTAAAACTCAATCTCAGCAGTATGTGAATGTATGTAGAACATTAACATGCTAAAAATTTATGAAAGCATGACAAAAATTCATGTTTACACATCTTCCTAAAGCCAACATAATCAGTCCCCTATTCTGTATGGAACAGACGTTTCTGTACTTAACACAGATTTTGATCCGGTTATCCGCATTTTCGTAACTCAAGTTGAATACTAAAGTTAAAGTTAACTTAAGTATCTTTCCAACGAGTACTCATATGCCTCTATATCATTTCTGGATCAAAAGTTATGATTGCTCAAAGTTGACAGAATTTCTGGATAAAATTTGCTAGCATCTCCTTTGTATGTGGCTGTTTTTATCAAAGTTGTACATAAAAATGGAGTACAATTCTGAACAAACTATGAACAAAAAAATCGTTGCAATTTTCATAACCTTTCGAACGGTGTATCATATGACCCTTAGACATTTTTCTACAGAAATTTATGGCTAATTTACAGAAACATCCAGAGAAGTTTGCAGCTACCCTTTTTTCTGAACAGTTTGCATTCATCTGGACATTCAACCAAGTTGGCGTCTGATTTTGCTCTGGAGGTCTGCAGAAAAGTTGTAGAGCACTTAAAAAACTTTCTAGAACTGTATCCTACACCTCCTTGGGGTTAATCTACTCAGAGTTATGCTCTGTCAAAGTCCAGTAAAAATTTCTGCCAGAACAGAGCACTCTGTTTTTTAGATCAAAAGAAGCCTAGCAAATATCTTCTTTGAAGCTTAGTTCAAATGAAGAGCTCAGTAACTAATATGTGATTTCCAACATCCATTTTTAGTTTGAAAGTTGGTCATGAATGATTTCTTCATAGGAAAGAAGACTATCAAGTGTAGTACGGTGGCGATGCACTGTAAGACATATGACGGTACTACGTTGCCTCATAAAAGAAAAACCTAACCGGATTACACCGGCATATACGTATTCTTAGGTGGCACTAAGAAAGTCACTCACAAACGTGTTCTACATGTACTATGGTTTTCATGGTTAGTACCTGCATATAACACACACAATCATCAGGTTCGGCTGCCCACCGAACCCGGTCCCAATACAGTTCATACACCCGTCCGTCATCACTCGCACGGGTGTTCTCAAGCCAAACACACCTTGAGCTACGTGTTCATGTTATTAAACACGTGATGGGGTCTCCCATACTTGCCTGTAGCACGCCAGAAAAGGGCGTTGCTCGAATACCCCAAACGACATGAAGAGTCGTAGAGGATACTAAAGCGGGCCGGGTTACTTGCCACCCGTGGGGCACCACGCTTCAGCTTGTGCGCACTGGTGGACAGCGCTTACATGCATCCCCAAGACATAGAACGTCCCGAGATGCACGATTTTTCTGACATAGCAAATAGGTTAGGTTGCCACCTTCATAATATGCTAATATAGTAGTCCTTATGTGGGCCTAGTACTGTTATCTCACCGTATCCTAAGTTTTTAATGTAATATGATCCTCAATCCGTGCGCTATTCCCAATGCAGCTCTGATACCACGCTGTGAGGGCCCCGGACCCGGATCACTCACGGGACCGTGCCACTCGCCCGAGAACCACGTCGGGTGATGCCGTGTGATGCGGCTCCCAACAGCTCACGGGTAGAGGAACACGTCATATTACACAAATCTGTTTTGCAGAAGCGTACAAGAGTATTTTACAAATACGTATCTCAAAATAAACTACAGCGGAAGACTACAACTCCCACGACTCATTTCTAGCATAGCAACAAAGAAACGGTCCAGCCCGCGTACGTTTCTTACTAGCAATATGAAGAACAAACCGTAGCGGCGAGGATGCTCTTGAGTAACCACTCGGAGGTTTCCGAGTCTCATCGGCGTCCCTTCTCATAAGCATGAAGTCAATACCTGCAAAACAACTCGGATAGCATCCGTGAGCATAATGCTCAGCAAGACTTAACCGTCCAACCTAATCATGAAACTCTACATGAGGGTATAACATAAAGTAGGATGGCATAATGCATAATAAACTTGCCTAATTGTTAATCCTTACTTTAAAGTGTTATTAGCAGCAATTTAAGAATGACCTTGGGCATACCACATCGGGAGTCCACAATCAAACAGGAAATGCTTTCCCCCGATGTAATTTGCTCATGGTGGAAATGAATCGAGTTTGCTCTAACTATTCATCAAAGATACATCACAAAAATAGTATAAACTTCGAGCCATAATGATTAGTTCCTTTCTCATGCAAGTTCTTACTACGTCACGACTGTGAGAACAAGTATGCTCGGTCCTTTTCCGCGAGCGACGGTGATTCGAATCAATAACACCCAGACTACACGACACGTACGCCCGTCCTCGACGTTGCCTACAACAACCATCACTGACATCGTACGTGGCAGCCTTTCCCCCGTTCCACCCACGTTGAATCGATCAAATCGCCCCGTACAGTAGCCACTCTCATGGTGCACCTACCGACATGAGATGTCATGAGAATGTTACCCACATGCTGCACACCGGCCGTCTCGCCTGAGGCGACCTGAAAAAAGCTCAATGCAAACTTCCCGAGGTACATCGGTTTACTGGGTCCCATATAGCCAGCATGAGTCCGGTACACAACTCAAACTTGCTCAACAGGGCCGCATACGGATCGGTCCTTGACCGACACGGACAGGTCTATAGCACCCAGACCCCTATGTCCTGCTGCCCCTACAACCTGCCGGTCTCAACTTTAACTTGCTAACAATTTTCTGAACCAATCCCGTATGCCCCTGTTGTTCATGATCATGCGAGTAGCATCTCACCACTCGACTTGTACCGAACCTTACTTAAGCATGGCAGTTCTACACGGTGAAAAGATACCTACCCAATACTCCATGGGTTCATTTGGTTATGCAAGAGGAGTATCAAAGCACTAGACCTAATGCACAAATCATATCCTAACCAACGAGTGAATACAAAGTAAAAACTTAAAAGTTGTTAAATGTAAACTGGAGCTTGCCTGTTTTGCAGGGTAGTCATATATAATCAGTTAGTGATTCTTGTCGATCAACCCTTGATTCTCCGGAGTCTGATCCACTTCAATGAATCGCTCCTTCGAATCCCCTTCGTTATGGTTCCTATTGAAATGCATATGCACAATTTTTATATTGCAATGGAAAGAATTAAAGACTGGTTTTCTTAAGAACAGAGGCGGTGTGGAAATGCCAAGAATGGTTTGTTGTGCCGAGAATTATGAAGGAACTGAATTTGTCTTAGTGTTGTAGTTCATAACTAACTACTTTCCTAATGACCATAAGAGATGAGCTGAAAAGATTTGAATGCAACTGAAGAATACGAACTCCAATGGCTTTAAAACTTTTACAGCAGGTTCTATACTACCTAGGGATTTAGCTTGCCAAATTGCAGCTAATGTGGAGTAAAATTGTGTTCATCATAATTCCTACAATGCTCTTATGTATTTTTTCCCACATACATAAGCATGGTAGACAAGAACAGGGAGTTCTAATGATCAACTTCAGCTGATAATTTACATGTGAGTTCCTGCTCACATAAAAGTCATTTGGTCCAAAACTCAGACCTTTAACTCAAAGTTCACCCACAATAATTCCTTAAGCATTTCTACTCAAAAGAATTAATTCTGGAGTAATGTGCATTTTCATGCCCAATTAAGTGAACTACAATTTCATGTATGTCCCAGAGAGCTTGCCTAAATTTTCCTATGATTTTTGGAGCTATGAATTGCCTAGAATAGATTTTACAAGTTGGCAACATATTCTGAAATTGTTTCTGGACCCTTATGAACACAGCAGTTTGTATTTAGCAAATTCCTACACAAAAGATCTTCAAATGAGCTGAAAATTTGCTAGAAGGTCAACAATATCCTAAAGAATATTCTAGCAAAATTTGAGGATTTTTGGATGAACCTCCCTCAATAATTCCTTTCCAGAAAACCTTCAAAGAATTTTCCAGAATTTAATATTGACTTTCATACAAATTGGAGTTCATATTTGGATAGATCTTTTCAAAATGAATGCAACCCAATTTGAATCACTCAATTTAGAGATTCCTACACAAATATATGATTTTCCAAAGTTGGGGCAATCTCTGGAATTGTTTTGCTATAGAAAATTGCTTGGGCCCACGGGTTTAAACTCCAGCCAATCAGAATTGAGCCACACCGGTTCACAGGGTTCCAGTGCATGCTCAAAGCGGATCCGAGAGCCACAGGAGATCCAGAATTTAAATTTAAGCTGCTGACGGCTGGGGCCCGCCCCTTCTTCCTCCTCCCGCTTCGCGCGCGCGCCGCCTCCCCCTCGCCGGAGCAATCTGCTCCTCGCCGGACCGGCATTGCCGGCCGCCGACCGACCCAAAATTCGCCGCCAGGGTGTTTTGGAGGCCGGGGAACATGCTGGTGGAACTCGCTCAGGCTGCTAGTAACCCGAAGTATCCCGACCTTGCCCGCCAAACAAACGACCAAAATGCTCTACAGCACCAGTGGGTGATCACAAATCCCGGCATGGCCTCCAAAAGGCTCGGGAACAGCCGCAAACTGGTTATCACCGTGCGCCCGCGGAGTACCGACATGAACACGTTTGGTAAAGCTCCGAATACGCCACCCCGAGTCGATTTCAAGTCCAGGTTGCTAAAAGGAAGATGACCGCCGGCTAGTCCGGCTCGTGTGTGCAAAATTTGACAATATAAGAAGGAGTAACGAGTGAGAATTTTGGTGGTAAGTACCGAAACGTTGGTTTGATGCCGTCGGGACAAAGTTCCAAAATTCACCGGCTATGCTCCACAGGTTGCTCCAAGCTTCGGAAGAGAGCAGCACCACCGTAGCGCACTCCCGTGGCAGTGCTTGCTCGGGCGTGACAGCCGCTGTGGAGGGCTCTCCACGTGAAGCCGACCACCGTTTCACTCTAGGTCGCCACGGAGGGAGTGTTTTAGGGCTCGAGAACGCCGGAACTCAGCTGTGTTTGTGTCGGGGACGTGGGCAACAAGCACGGGGTGCGGTTGAGCAGCTCGGAGTGGAGTGGTGTGCGAGTTTTCCCGGTTCCCGGTTGTGTACAGAGGCTGCGGCGATGTTGGGCACTGTTCTCGTGTGCTGCTCACAAGGAGGTAGCAAAGAGAAAATAGCTCGGTATGGAGAGGAGGATCATGCCTGAGGAAACCCACTCATGGTGCCAGCGCGCGAGAGAGAAGCAGAAGGTGGATCGGCAGCACCCTCGGTGGCACACGGTGAGAAGCTCCTCGGTGAAGTGAGAACCGAGCACAGTGACTTCATTTGCAAGTCACAATTGACTCACTGACTAGTTGGGTCCACCCCCTTTTCTCCCCACAAAAGATCTTCTCATGTCGATCCTCTCCAATGCCAAAGTTCTGAAGTTTAAATGTGGCCTAGCATTTGAATTCCCCCAAATTCAGTTTGAATTTGCATAGCAAATTTGAATTCGGTTTGAATTTGAAAATGTGTCTATTTAATTCCTTTTGAGCCCACCCTAAAATGACAAGTTTGTCATCGAACTTTTTCCTCAATTTAAATCTATATGGCTGCAAAAGTATTCAAAGGTTTGGCCACCATTTGTGTGAACTTTGAATTTGAAATCTGATTCTTAAACTTCATGCAAATAAATATTTAAGTCCATATTGGTTCAACACCTTCAATTGAAAATGTGCGCCTCTTTTTGGATGAACATCCATGTAGCACTTTGCATGAAGAAAAGTTTTAGCAAGTCCCATTTTTCATGAATTTGCCACACATATGAATTCAAACCTCGGTTTTATTCATATACCTTTTTGGGACTTTTACAAACCTCGTGACAAGACTTGAACATAATCTGAATTTTTGAGAGATCATATGGTGACTTTGACACCTTTGTAGTTACCATAGGTAGTTGGCCTTTGCTATATTGGTAACATAAGTGAAATTGAATTGTAGCTGAGCTTATGTCCAAGCAAAGCATTTGGGTTTTGACTAAATGGTTGAGATGCCGATTCGAGGCGAGATTACCGATTCATTATTTAATCTCACCAAACATCTCGATTCACGTTTGGGGAGGTACTACACTAAACTTCGAAGGACTCAGTTAATCTAGACAAGTATTAGATTCCATGTCAAGATTAGGACAGTAAAGATTCCAGCCAATTGACCCGTTTAATATGGGTTTACAGAGTTTTATGGATTAACTATACCGTCAAAAAGAAGCACTATGGAAGAACAAGAAGATCCTTATATCCGTTCGGGGTGTTATCGTCATATTACCGATAATATTACCTACATTCCTCTTCAAATTGGAATCTCGGGACGAGATTCTTTCAATGGGGGAGGAATGTATAAGTCCTAAAAATGCAAAGTCAATGAAGTGAATTTTCATTCCCCTTTGTGTTTGGAATGTATGAAAATGGGACTTACAAAAATTTTATACACGTGATGATGCACATGGCGTCCAACGAAACGAGCTCTCACGTTCATTTGAAATGTGTTAAGCCAAGGTTGAATTAACACCATGTGTAAAGTTCTCACGTGTAAGGGGGAGTTTAAATTCAGATTTAAACTCAAATGTTCTCCTCAAGTTGCTGCCAAAAATTTCGAGCACACATGTATCCTCATATCTTTCAATTCAAGGAAATTCATGGTGGCCACATTCGGATTTTAGAGTGGGCTAAAAGGAGTTAAACATGATCATTTCCAAATATGAGCTGAATTCAAATTTGAAAGTGAACTTCACACTGGATTTGGTTTATTCAAATTGCCGCCCACGTTTAAAAGCCAAAATATCAGATTGAGGAGATTTACTTGAATGAAGATCTGTTGGAAACATTTGGAGGATAAGAAGAGGAAAGGGGGTGGACCCTACGTGTCATTGAGCCGCTTTAACTTGCTCTCGAAGACTTCCTCTGTTCAGTGTCGAACCTCAACCGAGCTCTCACAGAGCGCCACCAAGGGCAGCCACCTCCAGCTTCTTGCATCGAGCTGGTGACCTGCTTGTGGCTTCAACACCTCACGGCGTGGTCCTTTCACTCACCAACCGAGCTGCAAGCGGAGGCTACCTCCTCGCTGCTTCCATCGCGCTGGCGACCAGCTCGTGGGATTGAGTAGCTTCCGGCGTGATCTTTTTCTCACAAAAACAGTAACCCCGGGCGTTATCTCTCCCTCGCACGGCAACAACCGAGAGTGCCAAATTTAAAAATGTGAACACAACAGAAGGTTAACTCCCGGTAATCAAATTCAGTTTGTGGAAATTGCTGTGAATTTTGAATTTGAATTTAGGGAGCTACTGTTGTTTGGGGGGGACTGCTGGTGGGACCCGCAGGTCAGTGAAACAGAGACACAAGGAAGTTTTTCTTTCTCTGTGAGAGTGACACCGAGGGGGAGAGAGCTCCACCAAGCTGTGTGTCACCCTGCTTCCCCGAGGCGGTTCCTTTATTACCTCTCGGCTGCTCGCTAAAGATCGGTGGCTGCACAAACCAATCGGTTCCTCTCTGGTTCACATGAGCAGCTTCTCATCTCTTCTCTCTCACGGGCACTCAACAGAGAAGAACGTCCCTCGGCGCCCACCCTCGGCTGCCTCTGTGCCGGCGACTCCTCGATGATTTTCACTGCTCCTCAGCACATCCACGACCTTCCTCCGCCGTGACCGAGCCGTTCTTCTCCGGGAAAACAGAGCACGTCGTGCCCTTCCCGGTTCCACGTCGTCCGGGAGATTCAAAGCCTCTCCAGCGTATTCAAAAGCCAACAGAGGTGCGCCATGATGTCTTGATCCTCCTCCCATAGTCCTTTTGCTCTTTACCACCACCGGCTAGCCGTAATTTGTGAATTACCACCGGTACACATGAAGAACCTCCGAAAACTAAATCAAGGAATTTGTTCCAAGCGCTTGATCATCGGTTCTCCGGTCCTAGCCACAGCAACTAGCTACCCTAGCGTCCTCCCACGCTGAAGCCCAAAGCAAATCGGCCACCACACGCCCCGGGCGACGAGAATTCGTCGCCGCCGGCCAAAATGGCTCGGCTCACCGTCGAGCTCCCATCTATGGACGTTTTCGGCTCAGGTTAGGGGTAGCATCTTGTTCTACGTGCTCTAGGGGTGGTGTACGGCACCTTAGCTCACTGGGAGAAGCTTGGGACTTGCTGTTCCTCGCCGGCGCCGCACCGCCGAGCGCCGCAGCCGGTGCCGATGGTCTTCCCGGCGTTTTCATGCCGTAAGACTTTGCCCGGCTGCTAGGTCTTGATGTGAGGATGGTGTAGGGCGAAACCAGAGCCGATTTTGCTGAGAAATGAGGGAGAACGGCACGCGCCATGATCCGGCTCTGTGCGCGCGCGAGTTTTCTGTCAGGAGGTTGAAGAAGAGCCTGACCCGAGGGGCCCACGTTTGAATTTTTTGTGGAGAAATTAAATCCAGAAAATGGCCAACCTTTGCAAGCCCATAACTTTTTGTAGAGAACTCCAAAAAGGGTGAGAAAAATTTTGTTGGAATCCTCATAAGGAGTACATTCACAGAGAAACAAAGTGCTTGCTATGAAAATGCCCAGTATTTTCCGTGGAATTCATTTTTTAAATACTTTAGGGATTAATTCCAGGAAGGATTCTCTATGAAAAATTCCCAAATTTGGGCATAAAATCCTTTTCCTAGTTCCTGATCTCCCGTAAAAATCTTAGGATTTTTGGAGCTGATTAAAAGGGCTTAATCAGTAGGTTATCTCAGGGTTAAATAAATTAGCTAAAAATCCATTTCTCCCTGTAGGTAGCTCAGAAAATTATGACACAAATTTTGTTAGAACATAGAAACATGATCTACTTAGATCTTCCTCTGTTAGCCATGTCAATACTTCATATTTGGGATCCAATTCAGAGAAGCCTTGTACTTGTGGGAAATTTGGTGACCACAAGCTTCCATAAGAATTTCTCAAATTTTGCTCAAATCATCCTCAGAGAGTCTAGTGTCCACTGGAAAAATCCCAAAGCCAATTAAAGAACCTAAATAGTAGATAGTAGTAGCTATGAATAGAAGTTTACTTCTTATATAACACTAGCATATATATATATATATATATATATATATATATATATATATATATATATATATATATATATATGTTATTGCATTTCATATAGTGACCGAAGTTGCGGACACGCCGGAGCCGTTGGAAGTCCTCCCACCAGACGCTAACTTTCCCTTTGACTCGCAATGAGGCAAGCCCCTGTTTGCACTTAATTATCTTTTGCAAATTTTTCATTTGTATCACTTATGTCTAGGGTGAATTACTTGCATTAGTGTTAAGGTGATTGAAACCCCACTTGCATGACTTTCAAATCCTACGGAGGGTTGGGTAGTTTACAACTTGACGAGTAGAGAATGCCATGCTAATGTTCTTAGGATCTCGGTAGAAGTCGAGTGGTTGGAATCTACTCGCGAGATAGGAATTTATTCACACGAAATGGAAAGAGGTAGAGAATGGCTTAAGAATGTGAAACTGAGACCCAGCGGGGGGGGGGGGGGATAGGATGCAGTGAGCGGAGGTCTCATGTGCGTAGGCCTTTTGGTGTCGATTGAGGACCGAGTCGTGTGCGGGCCTGCTGGACAAGTTTGAACAGTACCGATTGCATACTGGCATATGGGAACCAGGAAACCGATGTAATTGGTTAACTTGGGTGCCGAGGCTTACCCAACCATTTTATAGGAGTGGATTGAGGGTAGCAAGGTGTAAATCTGCCGATGGGCACAGACACGCTCCACGCGGGAACCTCCTGCCCGTTACGGATGGACCGGTTCAGCATTTGGGTTTCCTTTAAAAGGTTGCTACATACAACAGAGTTGGAAGGTGTGAAGCACCACACTTCTGAAAGTGGGTGTATGTGACGTGTTAACCGGGCGTCTATTGATTGCAATCACCGTCCCTCGTCATTATTTGAGTACTGCTTGTTCACTGTGCTGTGACGTAGTAATAACTGAAAGTAGCCAGAATAATATGCTGCATTGATCTAATATTGTCTTGATACCATGTATGCTGTAGATGTAGAGCTCATTAAGTTTATTTTCCACTTTGGGCACAACCATATCGGAGGAAAGCGTTTCTTGTTTGATTGTGGACTTCCGATGTGAGGGTTGCCTAAGGCACATTAAAGGCGTGTCTTTATTGCTATGTCCCTTTTCCTATATTACAAATCCCTGCATGTAGAGTTTCATGATTAGGAGTGTCGGTTAAGCCTTGCTGAGCCATCATACTCACGGTTGCAATATTTGAGCTGTGTGCAGGTGAGAGTTATAAGGAAGGGTCTGAGGACGAGGCGATGCCCCCGTCGGGGTACATGGCCGAGCTGGAGCCCTGCACACCGCCGTGATCGTTGCGTGAGTGTGGCTAGTGTGTAGCGTCCCCAGGCTGGACGGCTGCACTTTTGCTTAGTTAGGATGAGAGACCAAGTAATACTTCCGCTGTATAACTAAGTTTGTAAAAGACTTCCGCTGTGTTATATGTAAAATAAAAGTTTGTATGTTATTCTTAAATCTTTTCTTGTGTGCTGTTGGGTGCCGCATCGCACGGCACCACCCTCTGCAATCCCGGAGTGGGAGAACCACGAGGTGGTCCCCACACGTTGCCGCATATTCAACTCATTTTGAGTGAATATATATTTCAAACTCTTGTGGTCGGTGTAGAGATGCACTAAGTTTCCAAGTATATAGTGCCTCAACATTTTCAACACCAATACCACAGCAGCGAGCTCAAGATCATGAGTCGGATAGTGCTGCTCATGGTTACGAAGTTGACGTGAACCATAGGTGACCACTCTTCCTTGCATCAATACATAGCCAAGCCCGATAGCGGACGCATCACAATATACGTCGAAGGGCTTGGTCGTATCTGGTTGAGCTAAGACCGGGGTTGTTGTAAGATGCTTCACTAATGCTTGGAAAGCTCCTTCACATGCTGAGCTCCAAACATGTTTAACCCCCTTCTTTAAAAATTCCGTCATTGATTTAGCAACCTTGGAGAAGCTCGGGATGAATCTCTGATAATATCCCGCTAAACCTAGGAAACTTCTGACTTCATGGACAGAGGTGGGGGATCTCCGTTTCAGCACTTGCTCAATCTTGCTTGGATCAACGTAACGCCTTCCACAGATATAATGTGACCAATAAATGGCACTTGGCTGATCTAAAATTCGCATTTGATGAACATGGCATAAAGTTTATGGTCTTGCAATCGTTGAAACACGATATGCAAGTGTTTAGCATGTTCTTCCTCAGACTTGAAATAAACAAAGATGTCATCTATGAACACCACCACAAACTTATCCAAGTCCGGCATGAACATCGAGTTCATAAGATACATGAAATGTCCCGGGGCATTGGTGAGACCAAAGGACATGGTGAGATATTCGTACAACCCATATCTCGTCGAGAAGGTCATCTTTGGAATATCCTCCACTCGAATTTTGATTTGGTGATATCTGGAGTGAAGATCCATCTTTGAAAACACACTTGCACCCACAAGTTGATCGAGTAAAATATCGATGCGGGGCAGTGGATATTTATTTTTGATGGTGATGGCGTTGAGAAGTCGGTAATCCACACACAACCTCAAGATTTCATCCTTCTTCTTCATGAACAGCGTCGAGCATCCCCATGGTGAGGAACTTGGTCGAATGACACCCTTACTCATCAAATCATTGAGCTGCTCCTTCAATTCAGCTAGCTTATTCGGAGCCATCTTGTACGGTCTCTATGATATCGGTGTTGTACCGGGAGCAAGTTCAATATTGAACTCGACATCCTGTTCGGGTGGCATACCTGGGAGATCATCTGGAAATACGTCCGGATATTCATGGACCACACGGATATCCTCCAGCTTTGTGGCTTCCGTGTTATAGGTGGCTGGAATTTCTTGGACCAAACGGTCAAGAATGAGGGTATGTGGTTCATGAAGTGGAGAGTTTAATTGAACCACTCATGGAACGATGTCAAGAACAGCACCATGGCGATGTAGCCACGACATTCCTAGAATGGTATTGAGTTTTTGACTTTCTAATATAATTAGAGAAGTCGGATATAGATTCCGACCCAATTGTAATGGTGCTCTATAGACCATCCTATCAGCGGTTATTTTCCCACCCGGAGGGCAAATGAAATATGAACTTTTTGTGGGAATGATAGGGAACTGATATTTAATAACATAAGATTGACTTATGAAATTATGGGTGGCACCGGAGTCAAAGAGTATAACTACGGGATGATCTAATAAAGAAAACGTACCCGCGAGGAGTTCGCCTTCCGGCATGTCTTCGAAAGCTAGGTGGTGGACATTGCTGGGTTTTGGTGTTGGTTTCTTGGACTGGTTGCGGGGCTGATTTGCACCCAGATACGGTGCTGGACCCCTGCCCTGTCGCTGCTCGGGGCAGTCCTTTGCAAAATGCCCAACACCGCCACACATGTAATACGTTATTGTGTCGGTTTCCCTCCGAACTGTGGATGGAATCCCAGTGCACACAGTAGAAATGGAGGCACATGCGGGACCATCCGTTTCTGCTGCTGTTGCTGTGGTGGATACGTCTGTCGGAAGCTAGGCGCATTAAATTGACGACCGCGAAACTGTGGCGGTCGCGCCGGTGGCTGCCATATTTGACCGGATGGTGACGGTGCACCACACGGTACTTTTGTGGAGCCCCGCCACTGGTGCTCGAATCCGTGCTATGTTTCCTCTTATCAGAAACGAGCTCGCGCTGAGCATCTTCTTGCACAATCGCGGAATTGATGAGGTCGTTGAATGTGCCGCGGTTGCTTTGGGTGAGGTGAACCTTCATCTTGGGATTCAGGCCCGGAAGAATGTGTTCCGCTTTTGGTCTTCGTCGCAACATACTCTGGCACGTACTGCGCCAGCTGGTTAAATGCCCTGGAGTACTCATGAGCACTCCTATCGCCTTGTTTGAGCTCCAGGAACTCCTGAAGCTTCCTTTGCATAATCCCAAAAGGTATATGATAGGCGTGAAACGCCTCCCGGAACTCCGCCCATGTGATGGCATGGCCAGCCGGTAGTGAGGCTAGGTAGTTCGCCCACCACGTACCAGCGACTCCTTGAAGCTGCTGCGCTACAAACAGCGCCTTCTGATGTTCGGTGCACTGAAGTAGACCGAACTTCGTCTCGAGGGTGCGCACAAAGCTTTCAGCCTCCTCCTCGGCCTCCGTAAAGACCAGTGGATGGGTCACCAAGAAGTCCGAATATGAACTCTGTTGGGGCTGGCGTTGCCCATTATCTTGGTATCCTCCTTGACGGGACACATTCTTCTGCACCAACATTCGCAGCAACTCGGTTTTCTCGTCGCACGAGCCGAGCACTGCGGCGAGAACCTCCGCAAGAGATCTTGGAAGTTCTGGTGGTGAAGGGGGTGGTTGTTGCTGCGTCGTGGTTTGCTCCGGGGGTGGAGACTCATCACCACAAACCTGACTTGGGCCTCTCTCCTCGTGGGTCAAACGTGTACGCACCATTCTGCATTCCCCTTGTCTATTCGTTCCAATTATTCTATTTGTTTGCACCATTCAAACGTCCAGCACATGTGTGTTTACTTCATCCAGTCCAGACAATATTAGTATGAGAATGGAACAAATGATACGCATAACATTCACACATATGGATAAAATATACACTTTATACAACATATACATCCCTGGACAATGTCACCACAATCGATTTCCAAAGAAATGAACTTCATGGATTGGAAGTTCATTTCGACCATCGTGGGTCGCCACAGGATGTTAAGTGTGTTAGCATGCGTATATCCTCGCTATTGTACAAGACCCAAACATGTCCTTGCTCGAAGTGATATGTTGAATGCATAATATATTTGAATCCAACCCACTGTTTTAAAAACAGCCGCTGGATATCGAAATGTGAAACCAAGTGACTTGAATTGAAAACTTCAAACATGGTTTCACTGTCCAGATTCTGGTCCAGCTCACCAGTCTGGAAAGTTAAATGTTTTGACCAATTTGGAGGCAAAATCTGGACTGGAGTTCAACAACAAAGTTGTAGTAAACTCAAAGAGAAATCCAGAATGTATCCATTCGCCTCCATAGCCTTTCTGATTTAGGAGTTAGGAATTTTACAAGTTGACAGTTTTTCTGGAAAAATTTTGACAGCACCTCCGGCACGGATATGGTCGTCAATGTGACGAGGAAACTGGAATGCAATGCCGGTACTATGCCCTCACCAAAGAAAAATCCTAAGCCAGTATTCCAGCATATACATGTCAAATGGTGGAACTAGAAACGTCACTCAGAAACGATTTCTAAGTGTCATGCTCTCACGTGGTCAATGTACCTGCAGAAAACCACTCAATAATGAGGCACACAACGGCTGATCATTTCAGGCAGGTCCATATCATAGTAAAAACATAAGATCCGTATAATTTCCATACAGATCGTCCTTGAGTCAGGCCACGTCTCAAGGTACATGATCGCGTTTTCATACCACACGACGGGGAACCTGCGTAGAGCGCGAACGTGTCGTCACGGTTAGGAATTGTATCAACCCAACGGATACTACCTACTGCCTCATGACCGTTGAGGCACGCTGATGGAGAGCGCTGCGTATGGCCTTTTAAACATTGAACGTTCAGGGGTTGACACTGTCGTGTTTCTTACCACACGATGGGGTATCCTCGCTTTTGCCTAAAGCACGCTGGGGATCAGCGTTTTCATATGCTCTCAGAAACATAAGAAGGTTCAGAGACTCATATTCACTACCGTGCCAAGCCACGACAAACCATTCCATACCACTGCTCGTATGGCGATCTTACCGCAATTGATCCGCTTGCGGTTGCGTATCTTACCTCTTACCTGACGTCAGAGCATTGTTACTGAATAATAACACATATGTTATCTTTTCCACCATAATATGTACCATTATAATAGACCTTATGTGGGCATAGTGACTAATCCTCACTCGACTATGCCTAAGTTTTCAAAATAGGCTCGTTTCGAGCATGCTATTACCAATGCGGCTCTGATACCACGTCTGTGGGGGAACCCCGTGGTCCTCCCACTCTAAGATCGCAGAGGGTGGTGCCATGCGATGCGGCACCCAACAACACACAAGAAAAGATTACAATAACATACAAACTTTATTTACATAACACAGCGGAAGTCTTTTACAAACTTATTTACAGAGGAAGTCTTATTCATAGCTAAACTCTCAGCCTAGCTATGCAAAAGTGCAGCCGTCCAGCCCGGGGACGCTACACACTAGCTACACACATCCCAAGATTATGGCGGTGTGCAGGGCTCCAACTCGGTCGTGTACCCCGACGGGGGCATCGCCCCATCCTCCGAGCCTCCTCATAAATCTCACCTGCAGCAACTCAATTATAGCAACTGTGAGCACGATGGCTCAGCAAGACTTATCCGCCACTCCTAAACATGAGACTCTACATGCAGGGATTCTTAATATAGGAAAATGATATTGCGATAAATACTCGCCTACATGTTAATCCTTACTTTCAGTTTTCAGCAGCAATATATGTGCCTCGAGCAGCCCTCACATTGGAATTCCATAATCAAACAAGAAATGCTTCCTTCCGATGTGGTTATGCCCAAAGTGGAATATAACTTTAGTGAGCTCTACCTCTACAACATACATGGTTGCAATACAATGAAAATTCAATACATCATATTCT
Source organism: Neostapfia colusana (assembly GCA_030760725.1). Taxonomy (NCBI): domain Eukaryota; kingdom Viridiplantae; phylum Streptophyta; class Magnoliopsida; order Poales; family Poaceae; genus Neostapfia; species Neostapfia colusana. The sequence continues at coordinate 112,546,915 of JASWHV010000001.1, forward strand.
TCTGGCCTCTTTAAATTCTTACTACGTCCTAGCGCAATGAACAAGCGGTACTCAAATAACCGCGAGGGACGGTGATTGCAATCAATAGAAACAAGGATAACACGTCACATACACCTAATTTCAGAAGTGTAGTGCCTCACACCTTCCTACTCTGTTGTATGCAGCAACCTTTCAAAGGAAACCCAAATGTCGAACCGGTACATCTGTAACGGGAAGGAGGTCCCCGCGCAGAGCGTGTCTGTGCCCGTGGACAGATTTACACCTTGCTACCCTCAACCCACTCCTATAAAATGGTTGGGTAAGCCTCGGCACCCAGGTTAACCAATTACATCGGTTTCCTGGTTCCCATATAGCCAGTATGCATCCGGTACTGTTCGAACTTGTCCAGCAGGGCCACACACGGCTCGGTCCTCAACTGACACCCACAGGGCTATGCACGTGAGACCTCCGCTTGCTGCATCCTATCCCCCCTGCTGTGTCTCAATTTCACAATCTTAATCCATTCTTTGTTTCCTTCTATCCCGTGTGATAAAATCCTATCTCACAAGTAGATTCCAACTACTCGACTTCTACCGAGATCCTAGGAACATTGATATGGCATTCTCTATTCATCAAGCTGTAGACTAACCAACCCTCCATAGGATTTAGAGGTCATGCAAGTGGGGTTTCAATCACCTTAACTCTAATGCAAACCTTTCATCCTAGACATAAGTGATACAAAGCAAAACTTTGCAAAAGTAATTAAATGCAAACAAGAGCTTGCCTGGTTGCGAGTCAAACGTGAAGTTATCTTCTGGTGGGAGGATCTTCAAGGCCTCCGGAGTGTCTTCGAGTTCAGTTACTATATGAAATGCAACAAAATATACGTATAAGTGATAATGACTTATAAGAAGAAAGCTTCTACTAATAGTTACTGCTATTTAGCATTCTTAATTGGCTTTGGAATTTTTCCAGGGGAGACTAGAGTCTATGAGGATGATCTGAGAAAAATTGGAGGAAATTTCATGGAAGCTTGTGAGCTCTAAAATTCCCGCAAGTACTTAGCTTCTCTGAACTTTGATCTCAAATCTGACGCTTTGACATAGCTAACAGTGGAATATATGATTAGAGAAGATCTTCCTGATTCTAGCAAAATTTGTTTCATAATTTTTCGAGCTACCTACAGGGAGAAATGGATTTTTGAAGTTGGTGGAAATTTCTGAAAAGTTTCTTTTTAAATTTGAAACTTCCAATGAAGGCTGAAATATGGAGCAAGGTTTAGCCTAGAAATTTTGTCCATTGATGCTCAAATTTTTACAGGAGATCGCTAGAGTCATAAAGGATCTTCTGACCAAAATTGAGCAAATTTCATAACAGGGATCTCCTGGAATTAATTCCCAAAAATTTATCTTTGATGAATTTTGGAGAAAATTCTAGGGACCTTCATACCATTTTTTTGCATTTCTGCAAATTACAGACTGAGAGGAATCCAACAAAATCTGTTTCACAAATTTTGGACGTTCCTACTGAAAGTTATGAAGGTTTGAAGTTCAGTTCAAATCTGAAATTTGGGAAAAGTTTAAACCCTGACCGTGGGCCCCACTGTTTGAATTGGGCCACTGAGCTCACAGCCACACCGAAGCTCATGGGGTTCTACCTGCACAGCCGCACCCGATCCCCATGCAGAACACAGGGGCTGACAGGTGGGAGCAGCCCCCCTTCGTCTTCGTCCCGATGCCCGCGCTCCCCGCGGCGGAGTACTCCGGCGAGGCTCGCTGGAATGGGTTTCCCGGCCACCTCCCGAGCCGAAACAAGCCACCTGGGGGTTTTTGGGATCGCTGAACCCGTTTGTGGGGTCCTCTCCGGCTGCCAGTGGCCGGAAACATGCCGGCGACGGCAATAGCGGCTATTAGGGTTCCGGTGATGTCGTTCTTGTGCTAGGGTGCACCAACTCAACTGGGGTTTGCTCGGAGAGCACAGGTGGAGTATAGGAAACATGAAATGAAGAAGCTTGGAAGCTCAAACCGCCGTCAAACCCACTCTTGACGGTGAGCCGAGGGATCTTGCAGTGGCGGCGAGGAAAACAGCGATAACTCGGTCGATTCTCGACAGTTTTCGTTGCTTCTTCTTCGAGGATGGCTGCTAGGGTGTGAGGAAACTACTTGCTAACGAGCTCGACCGGTGGTAGCACATGTAGACAGAATTTGGGTGTAGACCGAGCTCGGTGGAGTTGCACTAGGTTTCAGGAAACCCTAAAATTCTTGCTAAAGGAGTGATCAATCGACAAACGGCTTGCAGCTACACGTCCTAGGGATGCAAATGCACCTCTTTCGTGTAGAGAAGTGGAGACAAATATGGCTGTAGAGCGCTGTCGACGGTGAGCCGAACCGTGCTCCGCCGGGTTCACCTCTGTTCTCGGCGGTGATGCTCAATTTGTGGCCGGCAGGAGCAAGAACTTCCATAGTTGAGGTGAGAGAACACTTTTACACAACCTTGCGCTTCTTTTTGGTGCGGAAGGCTTGGGCAACTGGAGTTCGGGCGGTTGTGTGCAAGCAAGAACAGAGAGCGCGTCTGTGGCGGATGTTCTTCGCGGGAGAGAAGCAGCGCGAGCTGAGGAAAACTGGAGGATGTTTGCTCACCGGCTGAGGCGTTATAAGAGTGCGCGGAAGATCTGGGAAGCAGGAGCTGGCACGGTGAAAACTATCTGGTGGGGTTCAGCCGGCGCTGGCGTTCACTCGGTGATCAGCCGAAGAGAGCAGCGTTGGTTTACTCCTATGGGTGGCTGACCAGTGGGCACCATCCCACCTAATCTCCAGGTGATATTTCCCTCTTGGTCTCCAAATTAAAAACTTTTCTTCACCTCAAAGTCATGGGTTTGAGTTTGAATTCCACTGAATTTATTTTCGGTTGATAAGTTTGAATTGCAATTGGGTTTTTGAATTTGAATCAACATTTGAATTTCTCCCCTTTTATTGATTCAAAACCCTAGCAAACTAAGCCCAAATAATCTGAATTTTGGCATGGATATATTTCAAATGTGGAGAACACATTTGTGAACCCAATTTTCCATTTTGGTGAAGTTTGAATTTGAACTGAAATTTGAATTCAGATTGGTGTGTTTCTTCATTTAATTCCAAACAAATAGTAAAACCCCTCCAAATGAGCTGAAATTTGGCAGGTTCAATATTTGAATTATGGAGAACCAAATTTTGAGTTTAGATTCCCATGTTTGGAAGTTTTTGCAAATTTGACTCAGCCATTTGAGCTCACACTGTCTTAATATCAAAGTTTTAATTCCCCCTCACTTTCCTAAGTGGGAATTAGTTGAGCCACTTGCTAGAATTTTGAGGATTTTACATCATCGAGTAAATTAAGTCCAATATTGCTCAAATTTTTACTGAAGATCGATAGATTTATCAAGGACATTATGGCCTAAATTGGGCAATTTCTATAATATGGATCATCTGATATTAAATCTCAAAGATTTAATTTTGAAGAATTTTGGAGCATGGATTTTCATACCAATTAATTTGCATTACTGCAAAGTACTGGTTGAAAGGAATCCAACAAAATTTGTTTCACAAATTTTGGACCATCCTATAGAAAGTTATGGCTATTCAAAGTTTGGCGAAAATCTGGAAATTCAAACCAAAATTGAAAAAGTTTAAACTCGTTCGGTGGGCCCCGGATCTACGTGTCACCACTGCAGTGAAGCCGCATATTGGCCCACACGATTTCCCACGTAGCCACACAGAATCCCCGTGCCACAGAAGATCCTGGCCGAGCTCCTTCTCTCACTGACGCGCAGGACCCACGGTCTTCTTCCTCCTCGTGAAACCCACGCCTCCCGTGGCGGTGCCTCGCCGCCGGGTGTTCCAGCACGCCAAGCTTGCTGATACTCGCCGCCTCCATGTAATCCACCACGGGAGATATGCTTTCGGCCTCAAATCAAACCGACGATTGCTTGAGACCTTCGCGCAGTCCAGTGACATGGAACTTACTGGATTCTACTTCATTTTTCACTGGGGCTTGGCCCTAGAGCACCGTGGTGAGATGCTGAACACGGAAATGAACCCCGATGATCGTGAAAACGGCCGCAACTATGATCTCGACGGCGAGGTGCTCTATTTTTGGCCGTTGACACGAAAAACTCAGAGTACTAGGGTTCTAATCGATGAAACTCGATGCTTCTTGATCGAGGAGGTGCACTAGGTTGTCTGGAACAGGTACGGTGCACAGATCGAGCAACGTTTGCACGTGAGAGAAGAATTTAACTTAGGATCAAGCTTGGCTCCTAATGTGCACCGTGGAGAAAAATGAGCAATACTCGCTCGATACAGCATGAAATGAAGCGAGGCTTTCAGCTAAAGACTCAGCGTCCGAGGGTGCACCTTTTCTTCTTCAGCAGCGGCGCGTGAAAACGGCGGGATCAGCCGGTCGCTGTTGATCAGAGAAGGGCGGCGAAGACTTGCGCGCGAAACCGAAGAACCGAGAGCGGTGTGGCTGAGTTTGGCTCGGGAACGATGAGAATGGAGGGTGCAGCGCCTTGTGCTGGCCTTTAAGGCAAAAATTTCCACCGTAAGGTGGAGTGATCGGAGCTGGGAATTCGCGTGGCGCTGCTGCGATCAACCGAGAGAACCGAGCGTGAAGTGAGTTGGTTTGCAAATTTTTCAGTCACTGCCATATGGGTCCCACTCCCGTCCATTCTTTTCCAATTTCCTGCTGATTTTTTCTCCATCTACTCAAAATTAAAGTCTAGACTTACCCACAAAGTCATAGGCTCAAATTTGAATTCAACTGAATTCAGTTTCGGATGGTTGAGTTGAATTGCATTTGGACATTTGAATTTGAATTTGGATTTGAATCCCTCCTCTTCTATTGATCCAAATACATAGCAAATAAAGTAAAAATTGATAATTTTTTGCAGAGATGATAATAAAAATGTGGTGAACACATTGGTGAAATCAAATATTCCATTTGACAATATTTCAAGAAAAATTAAGATTTGAATTTGCACTAGTGACATAGATGCATGACTGTAAAACCCAAGAAAAGGGACTTGCAAAAAACTTTTCGTCACCTCACAACACCACAGTTTTGTTGTGGATAGATTGTGAAATATTGTGAAGAGCAAGTAACCTCCATCAAAAGCGTGATTAGAGGGGAAAGCCTTCATTTGCACAAAGTGGTATTTCCCACATGTGATATAGGTGGGCTGGACTTATAAAAACTCCTACACATTGCTAAGGATGTCCATGCCAAGTTTCACCCAAATTAAAAACCTTTTTGAGGTCATTTTGGGTATAGATAGAAAGAGGACAGTTTGAAACCACATTCAAATTCAAACTGTTTTTATCCCATGAATTTAAAAATGGGAGGCATATTCTTATTCAGCACATTTTTGTGAGCTCACACACCAATTTTCACTCCATTCGGAGTTGATCTTGACATGAGCTAAGTGGGACGAATTCAAACTTTATTTGAATTAAAAACTGAACTTGTGCTGAAATTCACTCAAACCGAACCCAATTTGAATTCTATTCAATTCAAATGGCTCAGGGGTGAATAATTTGAATCACCAGGGGTATTATGGGGCTCACTGTTTACAACAGTGATTAGGAGTAAATTTCAGAGGTTAAAACCCCGGGTGGGACCTACATGTCATAGAGGGGAGAAGGAGAAACTTGCACCCAAAGTCAGAGTCTCGGTGGGAAATTCCACCGAGCAGCTGTCGGCTATGCCACCGAGCAGCTACCGGCGCCACCAGCTACTTCCCTCTCCGCGCGCTGGCACCCAGGGCGGCTGGCTCGTGCCCCCACGCGACCGGCACGGCCTCAGCCGAGCAGGAGTCGGCCGGCTTTATCTTCTCGCGGGCAAACCCGAGCAGCGGAATTGTTTCTCGCCACAGCTCTCTGCTCAATCGGGAAAACCAGCAAAACCATCTCCTCCTTCGTCCCTGAGCTGCTAGACAGCCACCTGAGGTCGCACTCCACCTCCCCAACGCCAGAAACCCCGAGCTCCGACCTCCTTTGCCCGAAGACGATCGCCACCGCAGCGACCTAGCCTCAGCCGAGAGTCAGGCGCCGTGGGCAGCGTTCCATAGGCGTTTTCATGGTCCAGCAAGAGAGGCAACAGGAGCGCGCGACCACCGTGCTGCTCTCCTCCAAGTTTGGAAGCCAACCGTGAAGAACCCGCATAGAATTTCTAGTTTTTGCTCCGGCGACCATAACCCAAGCTTCCGGTACGGTTTCTTTAAATTCTCGCTCTATGATCTTTTGGAGGTCATCAAATCTTACACATAGACGCTGAACTAGCCGGCGATCAAGTTCTTTTCTGCATCCGTAGCGTGAAACTGTCTAGGAGTGACGAATTTTGAGCTCGATCGAGGGCGGTCATGGCGGGCACGATCGGTCACACGGTGCCGACCGACTTGCCGCCATCCCTGAACCATCTTGACACCTTGTCGAGCTTCCTAGAGGTCCACTGATGCTGTAGGGCCGTTTGTTCGAGGTGTTGGCGGGTTTAGAAACCACGGTCGACGGTGTCGAACCTCAACCGAGGCCACGGCACGTCGCCGAGCTATTTCCGGTCACCCCCAGCCCGACCTGTCACCACCGGCGTGTTCCTCGACGTCAACAACCCCCTAGCGGCGATTTTCAGACCATGGGAGGTCTGGCAGCGGCGAGCCGGCAAGCCCCGAGTCTGCTCCGGCGAGGTCGGCGGCGCGGGCGCGAGAGAACGGCGGGAGGAAGACGAAGCCGGCTGGCCCACGTGTCAGCGGCTGAAGAATTTAAATCGGGATCGGGTGTGGCCGGAGATCGGCTGTGCGGGCGCGCAAATACCCTGTGAGCTCCGGTGTGCCGGACACCTCCGCGCTCGACACGTGTGGTATCTCCGGTGTGCCGGACACCTCCGCGCTCGACACGTGTCCCCGCGGGCCCCGAGAGTTTAAACTTTTCTCCCGATATTCAGATTTCTTCCAAACTTCAAATCCTCATAACTTTGGCTAGAAAGCTCCAAATCGGGTGAACCAAATTTTGTTGGATCTAGCTCTCTGAGCACTTTCCAGCAATACCAAATTCAGCTCATGAAAGTGAATAGTTTTCCAGAATTAAATCCCAAAAGTTTAAACTGTTGGGAATGTTATCTGGAGAACTACTTTATGAAAAATTCTGAAATTTGGCTGAAAGGTTCATTGGAAAATCCCTGAATCCTAGTAAAATTTCAGACTCATCCAAGTTCATTTAGTTACCCTAATTGGGTGATTAAGGGAACTGCCCAGAGAAAATAGGAAAATGTACAGAAACATTTTTCAGATCTTCTCCAATCTTAATTAGGAACTAACTTTCTGTAGAATTCTTCAAATGACATGAAACCAACTCCATTAGAACCATCATAAATTCTAGTTTCCAGAAAGTAATGGTGGGAGCCATGAAAAACCCTGGAATTACTTAGAGGCTCAATTATTGACCAAAGAGGCTTTTATTTGTACAAGGGTCAATTGAACTTTGTTTCAAATAAAACTTGGTCACAACTCTGGTTAGGACCCTACCTATCCACCATAAAAAATTCAGAACCCAAAGGGGAGGGCTAGCTAGAGTTATTAGCAATTATGTATTTAAGTTCACACATTGCATTTAAATTTACATGTAGTATTGTATTCAACGTGTAGCCATTGAAGAAGAGACCCCGGAAGTGCTGGATTTCCTTCTTCCGGATGAAGAACTAACTACTGACCAGCAGCAACAAGGCAAGCCCCGGTTTGCATTAACCTCTTTATAAGTTTTTACTTTGTTTACATGTCTCATATGAAGTATGTGTATGCATTAGGTATAGGATGAATGAAACCCCACTTGCATAACCAAAGGTTCCTAAAAGAGAGAGGGTAGTGTCTAAGACCTCGAGTAGACAGGCTATGCTTAATGAGTCATAGGACTTCGGTACAAGTCGAATAGTTGGAATCTACTCGCGAGATAGGCAGACACACGGGTTCGGTTGAGTGACGTGAGATCACTTTATTCATCAAGCTGTAGACTAACCAACCCTCCATAGGATTTAGAGGTCATGCAAGTGGGGTTTCAATCACCTTAACTCTAATGCAAACCTTTCATCCTAGACATAAGTGATACAAAGCAAAACTTTGAAAAAGTAATTAAATGCAAACCGGAGCTTGCCTGGTTGCGAGTGAAACATTAAGTTAGCTTCTGGTGGGAGGGTCTCCAAGGCCTCCGAAGCGTCTTCGACTTCGGTTACTATATGAGATGCAACAAAATATACGTATAGGTGATAATGACTTATAAGAAGCAATATTCTACTAATAGTTACTGCTATTTAGAGTTCTTAATTGGCTTTGGAATTTTCCAGGGGAGACTAGAGTCTGTGAGGATGACCTGAGAAAAATTGGAGGAAATTTCATGGAAGCTTGTGGACTCTAAAATTCTCACAAGTACTTAGCTTCTCCGAATTTTGATCTCAAATCTGAAGCTTTAACATAGCTAACAGTGGAAGATATGATTAGAGAAGGTCTCCCTGGCTCTAGAAAAATTTGTTTCATAATTTTTCGAGCTACCTACAGGGAGAAATGGATTTTTGAAGTTGGTGGAAATTTCTGAAAAGTTTCTGTTTAAATTTGAAATTTCCAATGAAGGCTGAAATATGGAGCAAGGTTTGGCCTAGCAAATGTAGTCCATTGATGCTCAAGTTTTTACAGGAGATCACTAGAGTCATGAAGGATCTTCTGACCAAAATTGAGCAAATTTCATAACAGGGATCTCCTGGAATTAATTCCCAAAGATTTATTTTTGATGAAATTTGGAGAAAATTCCAGGGATCTTCGGACCAATTTCCTTGCATTTATGCAAAGTACTGACTGAGGGTAATCAAATAAAATTTGTTTCACAATTTTTGGAGATTCCTACTGAAAGTTATTTAGGTTTGAAGTTCATTTCGAATCTGAAATTCGGGAAAAGTTTAAACCCTAACCGTGAGCCCCACTGTTTGAATTGGGCCACTGAGCTCGCAGCCACACCGAAGCCCACGGGGTTCTACCAGCGCAGCCGCAACCGATCCTGGCCACAAACCGATCCCCGTGCAGAACACACGGGCTGACAGGTGGGACCAGCCCCCTTCATCTTCCTCCCGACGCCCGCTGGAATGGGTTTCCCAGCCATCTCCCAAGCCAAAACTCGCCGCCTGGGGGTTTTGGGGGTCGCTGAACCTGTTTGTGGGATCCTCATGGGCTGCCGGTGGCCGGAAACATGCCGGTGACGGCAACAACGGCTATTAGGGTTTCGGTGATGTCGTTCTTGTGCTAGGGTGCACCAACTCGACCGGGGTTTGCTCGGAGAAAGCTCTAGTGGAGTATGGGAAACACGAAATGAACAATCTTGGAAGCTCAAACCGCCGTCAAACCCACTCTCGACGGTGAGCCGAGGGATCTTGTGGTGGCGGCGAGGAAAACAGCGATAACTCAGCAGATTCTCGACGGTTTTCATTGCTTCTTCTTCGAGGACGGCCTCTAGGGTGTGAAGAAACTACTTGCTAACGAGCTCATCCGGTGGTAGCACATATAGACAGAATTTGGGTGTAGACCGAGCTCGGTGGAGTTGCACTAGGTTTCGGGAAACCCTAAAATTCTTGCTAACGGAGTGATCAATCGAAAAACGGCTTGCTTCTACACGTTCTAGGGATGCAAACGCACCTCTTTTGTGTAGAGAAGTGGAGACAATGACGGCTGTAGAGCGCTGTCGACGGTGAGCCGAACCGTGCTCCACCGGCTTCACCTCTGTTCTCGGTGGTGATGCTCAATTTGTGGCTGACAGGAGCAAGAACTCCCGAGATTCCAAAAGAAAAGTGATGTGGGGAAAAATTTACCAGGTACACGATGATAGCAAGTCCGGATAATTCGCTTGTAGATAGTCCTCGCTTTCTCATGTCGCCTAATCAGTGGTATGGTTACTCCACAAGACTTTATAAAACCATAAAGTCCGGTTTCTTGTGGTGCGAGTCTTTTCATCAGTAATTCGGATCGGATACTCCAAATATGTGAGGTACGGTTGGATAAATTCAATGTCTTCCATGCGGATTTCAGCCTAGGGCTTGAGGCATTTCCTCAGCTGAGAAATGTGAAATACATTGTGAATTCCGGTGAGTGATGCCGGTAACTCCAAGCGATAGGCCAAGGGTACACATTTTTCAAGGACAGTGAACGGACCGATGAATCACGGAGCAAGCTTTCCTTTCACTCCAAAACGATGAACTCCTTTCATCGGAGACACACGGACATAAACCTGGTCCCTAATGTCAAAGTGTAGAGGATGACACCTTTTATCTGCATAGCTCTTTTGCCAAGATTGAGCAGCCTTAAGATTGTCTTGTATTACTCGTACTCGTTCCTCGGCTTCATTCACAAGCTCAATGCCGTATATGACTCGCTCACCGGACTCACACCAATTGAGGAGTGTGCGACATTTCCGGCCGTAAGGAGCTTCATACGACACCATGTTTACGCTAGCTTGATAGCCATTGTTATATGAAAACTCCGCCGATGGTAAATGATCGTTCCAGTTTCTACCGTCGTGGAAGGCACAAGCGCGTAGCATATCTTCAAGCACTTGATTCACCCTCTCAGTTTGACCATCCGTCTGCGGGTGATATGCGGAGCTTCGGATCAGTTTGGTCCCCAATGACGCGTGCAGCTGTTCCCAAAACCGAGCAATGAACAGTGCACCATGATCTGAAATAATTATGCGGGGAACACCATGCAAACATAATATCCTTGCAATATGCAACTCCACAGATTGCTTGGCAACGTACTTTGTATGGGGATAAAATGAGCCGATTTGGTTCGACTACCACCTAAATCAAATCATGCTTGTGGGACGTGAGAGGTAATCGAACTATGAAATTCATGCTGGTATCCTCCCACTTCCACGCCGGAATGTTCAATGGTTGCAGCTGTCCGTCTTTGCGTATGTGGTCGGCCTTCACCCGCTGAAAAGTATCACATTCGGATACATAGTTTGCGATTTCTCTTTTCATCCGTGTCCACCAAAATCTGGTTTTTAGATCCTGGTACATCTAGTTGCTGCCCAGATGAATAGAATATTTGGACAAATGAGCTTCGTCCAAGATTTTCTTCCGAATGAGGCCTAGAGGGGGGGGTCAATAGGCGTTGAAAACTTTTCCTGCAACACTTAACAAATTCGTCAAATACAGGAGGGGCCGGACTAGTCCGGTATTGGTACGGACTAGTCTGGTGTAGTTATACCGAGGAAAAGATTGATTGTTTAATGTATTCTCCTCAAATGTTATAGCATCAGAATTAAGAAATTATCCTAACAACTTGTGTAAGTTTTAGGATGATTAATTTGAACAAGGAATATAAGATTAATATAAGTTGCAAGATTAATCAACCCTATGCCCTAGATGATGATGGTGATTGCAAAAGTAAATAACAAGAACACAAGAGACAAGGATTTTTACCGAGGTTTGATCTCACCAAAGAGATCTACTTCCTCGTTGAGGAGCCCACACAGAGTCGGGTCTCAATCAACCCTTTACCTCTTCAAGTCACCACGAAGGCCAACTTGAGTTCCACTATCACGGGGGCAATCACCAAGTCGGTGGGACAACCTCACACGTTGAGGGCTTCCAAAAAATTACAGAGAGAAAAGCGATCAAACATACTCGAAAGATTTACAACAGATGCAAGAGTGTATAAGAGATCAAACCCCAAGAGCTTAGCAATGTGTAGAACACGATCTCCCTATCCCAAATCTAGACTCCCAAAAGATTTAACTTTTAAGGGCTTTAGATGTGTGGGGAGAGGTGTTTTTTTGCTCTTGGGACGAGTGGCGGCGCTAGGGTTCTTAGGTGTTAACTGTTGTGCACGGTTATGTGCTGTGGGGTAATGGATCACCTATTTATAGAGTTTCCAAAAAAGTTACCGTTAGGGATCTCGACTGCCGGACTAGTCCGCTCTTGGGACCGGACTAGTCCGGTATGCTGTGTAAAATTTGCGTGAATTGTGCAGCACGCCTGAAACCCTAATTTTTGTGAGGTGTACCGGACTTGTCCGTATTGGAACAGAAAGTTATCGAGACTAGTCCGTGATGGGTCCAGAGACTCAATCGGACTAGTCCGCAATAGGACGGACTTGTCCGGTGCAGGGTGATATGTGTTGAGTGAATATCAAAAGGTTGAATGGACTTGTCCGGCAAGTGTCCGGACTTGTCCGAGTGAGGTCACTGAGTTGAATGGACTGGTCTGGTTCTGTTTCGGACTTGTCCGTGTGAGAACAGTTAGTCGATCGGACTAGTCCGCTGGTGAACAAACTAGTTCGGTGCTTCAATGTATTGCTTAATTAATTTATTTTAGCCCTTACCCTCTACGCAAAGATATAAGATCTTGGGATATGTCTCTCACGCACATCCTATACATTGATATCTACTTTGCGCTTCCTTGATCATTTGGGCTTTTCCTTTTCTTACTCCTCATTTTTCACCTTTTTGAGTGCACCATAAGTTCTAGTCTTTGTAGACCTACATTCATCTCAACGAATTCATTAGGATCTCATTTGTTTGTTATCAATCGTCCAAAACCTACAAGGGAATGCCTAGATGCACTTTCAATCTCCCCCTTTTTGGTGATTGATGACAACCAATTGAGATTTCATAATTAAGAGTAAACATTGATTTTCATAAAGTGTGCATATATGAGAATGACATATGAGCAACAAAAATTTCTCACATATATGCACTCTTTATGGTGGGGTGCCTATAAAGTGTGTGTGAGCAGATATTGTGATGTGCATAATGAAAAATACAGCAATTATAGAAGCAACTATCACAGGAATATCAATATGAACATCACATATTCATATTAAACGAAATAGGCATCCAAATAGAGATTACAATAGTTTGAAACTTAAAAACACAAAAGATACATGTCCATGATCACTAGTCCTTAAGGCTCAAAATAAACTACTAACACTACTAGTCTAGTCTCAATCTCCCCCCCTTTGGCATCAAGGCACCAAAAAGGGAAAACTTTGAGGGGAATCACTCTCCGTTACCCCCTCTCTAACTCTTAGTCCTGTCTTCATCTTCAAACTCATGATCATTCTGAGTTGGAGGAGGAACAGTGATACCTGCAAGTCCAAAGGAGGCCAATTCTTGTTCTGTGAGAGGTGCCATCTGTGTGATATTTTCTTCGAAATCATAAGAAATTTGAGAAGATCCCACTGGCTCAATATCAAGCTTCTCACATATTGCTTTGATTTTTGCCTTCATTTACCTCTGGTGCCTCTCCCTGGCAAAGCTTTCCTTGTGTTGCTTAACATCCACTTTGCGGCGGGATGCAAAGATGGAGGAAATCATCTTCAATACACCACTAGATGACTCTTTGGAGGATGGAGGAGCGGAGGTAGCAGCTGGAGTCCTTGTGCCTTCATTTGCTTGCTTTGATCTTTGTTCTACTGCAGGTGAGGCAGGGGCATTTGGAACATTGTAGAATGGTGGCTTCTGGGGCTTGAGGCCGGCATGCTCAACATCTTTGACAAACTCAAGGCCGGTTACCTTCTCAATCATGAACATGATGTAAGGTGAATAGCCACAGGACCTATTCGAAGTGATTGAGATGTTCAAAATGTCATTGTAGATATATTCAAAGACATTAAAGGTCCTTTTCTTGCTTATTACTTTCATCAAGGTCCTTAGAGTTCCTTGAATTGTCCCTCCATCTCCATCCTTTGGAGCAATAATCTTCCTCAAAATTCTGTTAAGCACGGCAAAGAATGGCTTCAAGTATTTTGTGGTAGGTGCCTTGTATGGCATTCTTGTGTCATAGACGAAGGCTAGCTCATCCTTCTCCAAAGGCTTCAAGTTGTGAATCACAAGCTCATTTCCCAAAGTGTCTTCGAGATGGAGTATCCTGGCAAACTCCTCATAAGTGACACTATACTTGGATCCATGAGTCATCACAGTGATCTCATCCCCATCATTACGGGCAAAGTAGAGAGTAGAGTAAAATTGAGTGATGACTTCATTGTCGCAATTATATCGAAAGGATAGGAGATCCTTCAAGCCATGCCTCTCCAATGCCTCCAATACTTCATGATATGCTTGACAGTTCTTGGATTGTAGACAAGTCATGTCCAACAATTGACTGGCAACCACTGGATTTCTCATCTTCCTGTAGACATGCTCATAATAATCAGCGTGGAAGTGGCTCCAGAACCTCGGGTCAGCTGATTGCTTTGGCTGCTCATAGTCTTCAACCTTTCTGAGCTTGTCAGCCAAGTCATTTTCTTTACCCATGAAATCATCTTCTGAGGGCTGCCTGTTGCGTTGTACAGGAGGTTTCATCTTTAGTGGACCAATGGGTCCACTTGCAAGTCCTTTGCCCTTGCTAGTGCTTCTCCATGGCAACGTTGCGCTGGCACCTGCACCATCCTTGCTAGATGGGTTCTTGACTACCACCTTCCTCTTTCTTGGAAGCACATCATCAGGAGGAGAATCATTTGCATCATGGTCATGGCACTTCTTGCTTCTTAGCTCTTTTGCCCTGGCCACTCTCTCTCGGTCACGCTCAGCTTCATAATCAAACATGGTGTCATCTGATGCGGACGACATCGTGCCTGACATAGGGGTGACAAGATGTGATAAGAATGGGAATTATACTTTGTGGAGACAGGAATTTAGAGGTTCAAACTGTCAAGGGGCCGGACTTGTCCGATTTCAGGGTATGGACTTGTCCGGCTAACTGGACTTGTCCGCACCAAGCATCGGACTAGTCCGGTTTGACCTATGAACCCTAACTTCATATTCCAACAAATCTAACTGAGATTGATGCAAAAAGGTAGGAGGACAATAGGAATACATACAACAATGTGATAAATACCATAGGAATCAAGAAAAAGTAAGCAAGATTGAGGAAAGATGAGCAATAGGGTTAGGGTTTGAGTTCTACCAAAATTCAAAGATTTGAGATGGAGGTGCGGAGTAGAGTCAGGATTAGTCCAGAGGAGGGGGTGCTTCGCGCCGAGGGGAAGATTTAGTATTCAATGCATTGGCCACCATTTGTGTGAACTTTGAATTTGAAATCTGACTTTTAAACTTCATGCAAATAAATGTTTAAGTCCATATTGGTTCAACACCTTCATTTGAAAATGTGAGCCTCTTTTTGGATGAACATCCATGTAGCACTTTGCATGAAGAAAAGTTTTAGCAAGTCCTATTTTTCATGAATTTGCCACACATATGAATTCAAACCTCGGTTTTATTCATATACCTTTTTGGGACTTTTACATTCCTCCCTCCTTAAAAGAATCTCGTCCTGAGATTAGAAAAGAAGAACGAGAAGGGAGAAGAAATTACAAACTGTACAAAGATAAAAGTTCCGGATAGTTACTGCGGAGGTAATCTTCACTTTCCCACGTCGCCTCTTCCGCAGTATGATTACCCCACAGCACCTTGTAAAACTTGATCGTCCGGTTCCGGGTTACCCGGGTCTTTTCATCTACAATCTGAACCGGTCGCTCGGTGTAGGTAAGGTCCGGTTTCAACTTGTCGATTTCTTCGGTGCGGACAGCAGCGATAAATTTGAGGCACTTCCGCAGCTGTGACACATGAAATATATCATGAACACCCACAAGACTTTCTGGTAGATCCAGCCGGTAGGCTACGGGTCCGCACTTCTCTGTGATAGCAAAAGGACCTATAAAGCGGGGAGCGAGCTTCCCCTTTACAACGAACCGGTGAATTCCCTTCATCGGAGATACACGAAGATAAACGTGCTCTCCGAAGTCAAAATGCAACGGCCTACACCTTTGATCAGTGAGCTCTTCTGTCGGGATTGTGCCGCCTTTAAATTCTCTTGTATCAACCAAACTCAGTCTTTGGCTTCGTTCACAAGATCAACCCCGAACAGAACTCTTTCGCTGGACTCACATCAATTCAACGGTGTGCGACACTTCCGGCCTTAGAGAGCTTCATACGGCGCCATTTTAATACTCGCTTGATCCCAATTCTTACCGTGGTGGATGGCACACGCTCTCAACATGTCCTCAAGCACTTGGTTCACCCTCTCCATTTGTCCATCGGTCTGAGGGTGACATGGGAGCTCCTAATCAGCTTGGTGCCCAACGAGGCGTGCAGCTGCTCCCAAAAACGAGCAACAAACAGCGCACCCCAATATGAAATGATAGTCTTTGGAACACCATGCGAGCATATAATACTTGAGATGTACAACTCCTCATATTGCCTTGCTCGATAATGAGTGTTCACTGGTATGAAATGAGCTGATTTTGTCAACCGGTCGATGATCACCCATATCGAGTCATGCTTCCGGGATGTGAGTGGTAATCCGACGATGAAATCCATACTCACATCCTCCCACTTCCACGCCGGTATCTTTAGTGGTTGTAGCGGTCCGGCTTTCCTCATATGAACAGCCTTGACCCGTCTATATGTATCACATTCGGATACGTATTTAGCGATTTCCCTCTTCATACGCGTCCACCAAATTTTTTGTTTCAAATCTTGGTACATCTTGTTACTGCCGGGATGAATGGAAAACTTTGACATGTGGGCTTCATCCAAGATCTTCTTCTGGAGTTTCATATTACGCGGTAGCACTATACGGTTGTTAAACCATATCGTACTGTTCTCATCCTTCCGGAAACATTTCACTTCTCTGTTGTCTAGTCTTCTCCGTATGTGAGACATACCTCTGTCTCTTCTTTGAGCCTCAACAATCTCTTCCCGAATCGTTGGAATGAGAGCGATATTGTAAAGTGCTCCATACGGAATGACACGGAGACTCGGTTCTTCATCTTCCAATTCAGCAATCGCCAAGTTGTGAACGTGGGCTTTCCGACTAAGCACCTCGGCAACCACGTTCGCTTTACCCGGATGATAGTGGATCTTAATTTCATAATCTTTTATGAGCTCCAACCATCTCCGTTGTCTCATATTCAGCACCTTCTGCTTGAAGATATACTTCAAGCTTTTATGGTCGCTGTAGAGGTGGACAAGATTACCAAGCAAATAATGCCTCCACATCTTTAATGCCAAAACCACAGCAGCAAGCTCGAGATTGTGAGTTGGATAATGATGCTCGTGGTTTCGCAGTTGACGAGACCCATAGGCGACTATACGCCCTTCTTGCATCAGAACACAGCCGAGACTGATGCCGGATGCATCACAATAGACATCAAATGGCTTCGTCGTGTCCGGCTGAGCAAGAACTGGAGCTGTTGTGAGATGTTTCACCAAAGTTTTGAATGTGGCTTCACATGCTGCATTCCACATATATTTCGTGCCCTTCTTCAGCAGCTCCGTCATTGTTTACCAATTTTTGAGAAGCTCGGAATGAACCTCCGACAATACCCCGCTAAACCTAGGAAACTTCAGACCTCGTGGACTGATTTGGGAGATTCCCATTTCAGCACTTGTTAAATTTTGCTAGAGTCCACGGCAATGCCCTCTGCCGAAATAATATGGCCTAGAAAAGGCACTTGATCAATCCAGAACTCGCACTTGCTGAATTTGGCGTATAATTGGTGCTCCCTCAACCGTTGTAGCACGATACGCAAATGTTCAGCGTGCTCTTCTTCAGATTTGGAGTAAACCAAAATGTCGTTGATGAATACCATGACGAACTTGTCTAACTACGGCATGAATACCGAATTCATTAAGTACATGAAGTGTGCCGGAGCGTTGGTCAACCTAAATGACATGACGATGTACTCATAGAGTCCGTATCTCATCGAGAAAGCTGTCTTCGGTATGTCCATTGGTCGGATCTTTATTTGATGATAGCCCGACCGAAGATCCATCTTCGAAAATACCTTTGCACCCACATGTTGATCGAACAAGATGTCGATGCGGGGCAAAGGATACTTGTTCTTTATAGTGACAGCATTCAGAGGACGATAATCAACACATAGCCGCAGTCGAACAGCGCAGAGCAACCCCAAGGTGAAGAACTTGGTCGTATGAAACCCTTGATCATGAGTTCATTTAGTTGCTCCTTCAACTCCGCTAGCTCGTTAGGTGCCATCTTGTAAGGCCTTCGTGAGACAGTTGTTGTTCCTGGTGCCAGTTCAATCTTGAACTCGACGTCCCGTTCGGGCGGCATGCCTGGTAAGTCATCGGGAAACACATCGGGATAATCATGTACCACCAGAATATCTTCAAGTTTAAGCGCTTACGGTGGTAGGCCTCTGCCATTTCTTGATCTTTGCTGTCTAAAAACAGCGTGTGCTGTCCGTGAATTGGCGAGTCAATCTGGACAGTCCGGTTACCGATATTGAGAACGGCACCGTGATGTTTTAACCAAGACATCCCCAATATTACGTCTATATTCTGCCTATCCAACATAATTAGCGATGTTGGGTAAATTTTTCCTCCCAAACACAAAGCTGCTCGGGACACAATCTGATTAGCAGAGATATTTCCTCCCGGTGAACGTATAAGATAACTCGTTGTGGGAGTATTGGTGGATAATTGGTGCTGATCCACGCATGTTTTGCTGATAAAATTGTGGGTTGCACCGGAACCAAAAAGTATGAGCACGGGTACGTCATTCAGAGTGAACATGCCCGCTAACACCGGTGCTCCCTCCGGGACATCCTCAATAGCAAGATGTTGCACACTTCCGGATTGCAATGCTGTTATGTTTACTTGAGCTTGTGGCGGCATACCACCTGATGGTGATGGTTGTCCGCTGTTCAACAACTTCTCCCAGCATTCTCGCATAAAATGCCTAAAATGGTGGCAATAAGAACATGGATGTTTCCCCGGTTCTTCGTTGACTTGTGGTTGAGAAGTTGATGTACTTGGCTGCAGCAATGAGGTACCAGAAATCAATCATTGCTGCGGCAATGGTGTTGCTTCAAGACGTGATTCTTGAGCAGGAAATCTGTACTGAGTTGATCTTACTGGTGCTTGCCATAGTTCATCGGATGGTGTGTGATACACCAGGTATTTACGAAGAACAACTGGTGTGTCTTCTTGCACATCATCCCTGTCCCTCTTTTCTGCTTGACACTCAAGTGTCGCCTGTTCTTGCAGCAGGGAAGCACTAATCAACTCGGTGTAATTGCCTTGATTGAACAAAGCCAACTTATCTTTCAATATGGCACTCAGGCCATGGAAAAAGTAGTCACACCTTGCAGCTTCGCTTGTCGCATAATCGGGAGCATATTGTGCCAAATGGTTAAACCGTTTGACATAATCGAGGACGCTCATGTCCCCCTGCTTCAAGTTCCTGAATTCCTGCTGCTGGACCTTGATAAACCCATAGGAATGTGACGAGCACGGAATGCTTCACGAAATTCCGTCCATTCCACGTGATGGCCGGAATGGTGGCGAGATAAGTGAACCACCAATTTCCGGCGACTCCATGGAGTTGTTGAGCTGCAAATAAAGTCTTCTGATACTCATCGCACTCAAACACTCCAAATTTGGACTCCATAACCCGAAGCCACTGATCATA
Source organism: Neostapfia colusana (assembly GCA_030760725.1). NCBI lineage: Eukaryota > Viridiplantae > Streptophyta > Magnoliopsida > Poales > Poaceae > Neostapfia > Neostapfia colusana. Next base: position 112,566,394 of record JASWHV010000001.1, read on the forward strand.
TTCCACTGGTTCATTGGCTTCCGTGAAAATTAGTGGTTGTGTCGCCAAGAAGTCCAAATAGGCGTTCCGAGGTGGAACGACCTGTTGTGTACGTTGGAGCATGTCTTGCTGTACCAAGGCTTGGAGTAGTTTTGTGTTCTCCTGACTTGACTCGACCATCTAAGTCATGACATCCGCCCATAACGTTGATGGTGGTGCCCGTGGTGGAGTCGAGTCATCGCCGTCTCGACGAGAACCTTCAGCCCTACTCGGAGAACAAGTACGCACCATACTGCAAAAAGATAATTTTGAGGGGCGTTAAAACTCAATCTCAGCAGTATGTGAATGTATGTAGAACATTAACATGCTAAAAATTTATGAAAGCATGACAAAAATTCATGTTTACACATCTTCCTTAAGCCAACATAATCAGTCCCCTATTCTGTATGGAACAGACGTTTCTGTACTTAACACAGATTTTGATCCGGTTATCCGAATTTTCGTAACTCAAGTTGAATACTAAAGTTAAAGTTAACTTAAGTATCTTTCCAACGAGTACTCATATGCCTCTATATCATTTCTGGATCAAAAGTTATGATTGCTCAAAGTTGACAGAATTTCTGGATAAAATTTGCTAGCATCTCCTTTGTATGTGGCTGTTTTTATCAAAGTTGTACATAAAAATGGAGTACAATTCTGAACAAACTATGAACAAAAAAATCGTTGCAAATTTCATAACCTTTCGAACGGTGTATCATATGACCCTTAGACATTTTTCTACAGAAATTTATGGCTAATTTACAGAAACATCCAGAGAAGTTTGCAGCTACCCTTTTTTCTGAACAGTTTGCATTCATCTGGACATTCAACCAAGTTGGCGTCTGATTTTGCTCTGGAGGTCTGCAGAAAAGTTGTAGAGCACTTAAAAAACTTTCTAGAACTGTATCCTACACCTCCTTGGGGTTAATCTACTCAGAGTTATGCTCTGTCAAAGTCCAGTAAAAATTTCTGCCAGAACAGAGCACTCTGTTTTTTAGATCAAAAGAAGCCTAGCAAATATCTTCTTTGAAGCTTAGTTCAAATGAAGAGCTCAGTAACTAATATGTGATTTCCAACATCCATTTTTAGTTTGAAAGTTGGTCATGAATGATTTCTTCATAGGAAAGAAGACTATCAAGTGTAGTACGGTGGCGATGCACTGTAAGACATATGACGGTACTACGTTGCCTCATAAAAGAAAAACCTAACCGGATTACACCGGCATATACGTATTCTTAGGTGGCACTAAGAAAGTCACTCACAAACGTGTTCTACATGTACTATGGTTTTCATGGTTAGTACCTGCATATAACACACACAATCATCAGGTTCGGCTGCCCACCGAACCCGGTCCCAATACAGTTCATACACCCGTCCGTCATCACTCGCACGGGTGTTCTCAAGCCAAACACACCTTGAGCTACGTGTTCATGTTATTAAACACGTGATGGGGTCTCCCATACTTGCCTGTAGCACGCCAGAAAAGGGCGTTGCTCGAATACCCCAAACGACATGAAGAGTCGTAGAGGATACTAAAGCGGGCCGGGTTACTTGCCACCCGTGGGGCACCACGCTTCAGCTTGTGCGCACTGGTGGACAGCGCTTACATGCATCCCCAAGACATAGAACGTCCCGAGATGCACGATTTTTCTGACATAGCAAATAGGTTAGGTTGCCACCTTCATAATATGCTAATATAGTAGTCCTTATGTGGGCCTAGTACTGTTATCTCACCGTATCCTAAGTTTTTAATGTAATATGATCCTCAATCCGTGCGCTATTCCCAATGCAGCTCTGATACCACGCTGTGAGGGCCCCGGACCCGGATCACTCACGGGACCGTGCCACTCGCCCGAGAACCACGTCGGGTGATGCCGTGTGATGCGGCTCCCAACAGCTCACGGGTAGAGGAACACGTCATATTACACAAATCTGTTTTGCAGAAGCGTACAAGAGTATTTTACAAATACGTATCTCAAAATAAACTACAGCGGAAGACTACAACTCCCACGACTCATTTCTAGCATAGCAACAAAGAAACGGTCCAGCCCGCGTACGTTTCTTACTAGCAATATGAAGAACAAACCGTAGCGGCGAGGATGCTCTTGAGTAACCACTCGGAGGTTTCCGAGTCTCATCGGCGTCCCTTCTCATAAGCATGAAGTCAATACCTGCAAAACAACTCGGATAGCATCCGTGAGCATAATGCTCAGCAAGACTTAACCGTCCAACCTAATCATGAAACTCTACATGAGGGTATAACATAAAGTAGGATGGCATAATGCATAATAAACTTGCCTAATTGTTAATCCTTACTTTAAAGTGTTATTAGCAGCAATTTAAGAATGACCTTGGGCATACCACATCGGGAGTCCACAATCAAACAGGAAATGCTTTCCCCCGATGTAATTTGCTCATGGTGGAAATGAATCGAGTTTGCTCTAACTATTCATCAAAGATACATCACAAAAATAGTATAAACTTCGAGCCATAATGATTAGTTCCTTTCTCATGCAAGTTCTTACTACGTCACGACTGTGAGAACAAGTATGCTCGGTCCTTTTCCGCGAGCGACGGTGATTCGAATCAATAACACCCAGACTACACGACACGTACGCCCGTCCTCGACGTTGCCTACAGCAACCATCACTGACATCGTACGTGGCAGCCTTTCCCCCGTTCCACCCACGTTGAATCGATCAAATCGCCCCGTACAGTAGCCACTCTCATGGTGCACCTACCGACATGAGATGTCATGAGAATGTTACCCACATGCTGCACACCGGCCGTCTCGCCTGAGGCGACCTGAAAAAAGCTCAATGCAAACTTCCCGAGGTACATCGGTTTACTGGGTCCCATATAGCCAGCATGAGTCCGGTACACAACTCAAACTTGCTCAACAGGGCCGCATACGGATCGGTCCTTGACCGACACGGACAGGTCTATAGCACCCAGACCCCTATGTCCTGCTGCCCCTACAACCTGCCGGTCTCAACTTTAACTTGCTAACAATTTTCTGAACCAATCCCGTATGCCCCTGTTGTTCATGATCATGCGAGTAGCATCTCACCACTCGACTTGTACCGAACCTTACTTAAGCATGGCAGTTCTACACGGTGAAAAGATACCTACCCAATACTCCATGGGTTCATTTGGTTATGCAAGAGGAGTATCAAAGCACTAGACCTAATGCACAAATCATATCCTAACCAACGAGTGAATACAAAGTAAAAACTTAAAAGTTGTTAAATGTAAACTGGAGCTTGCCTGTTTTGCAGGGTAGTCATATATAATCAGTTAGTGATTCTTGTCGATCAACCCTTGATTCTCCGGAGTCTGATCCACTTCAATGAATCGCTCCTTCGAATCCCCTTCGTTATGGTTCCTATTGAAATGCATATGCACAATTTTTATATTGCAATGGAAAGAATTAAAGACTGGTTTTCTTAAGAACAGAGGCGGTGTGGAAATGCCAAGAATGGTTTGTTGTGCCGAGAATTATGAAGGAACTGAATTTGTCTTAGTGTTGTAGTTCATAACTAACTACTTTCCTAATGACCATAAGAGATGAGCTGAAAAGATTTGAATGCAACTGAAGAATACGAACTCCAATGGCTTTAAAACTTTTACAGCAGGTTCTATACTACCTAGGGATTTAGCTTGCCAAATTGCAGCTAATGTGGAGTAAAATTGTGTTCATCATAATTCCTACAATGCTCTTATGTATTTTTTCCCACATACATAAGCATGGTAGACAAGAACAGGGAGTTCTAATGATCAACTTCAGCTGATAATTTACATGTGAGTTCCTGCTCACATAAAAGTCATTTGGTCCAAAACTCAGACCTTTAACTCAAAGTTCACCCACAATAATTCCTTAAGCATTTCTACTCAAAAGAATTAATTCTGGAGTAATGTGCATTTTCATGCCCAATTAAGTGAACTACAATTTCATGTATGTCCCAGAGAGCTTGCCTAAATTTTCCTATGATTTTTGGAGCTATGAATTGCCTAGAATAGATTTTACAAGTTGGCAACATATTCTGAAATTGTTTCTGGACCCTTATGAACACAGCAGTTTGTATTTAGCAAATTCCTACACAAAAGATCTTCAAATGAGCTGAAAATTTGCTAGAAGGTCAACAATATCCTAAAGAATATTCTAGCAAAATTTGAGGATTTTTGGATGAACCTCCCTCAATAATTCCTTTCCAGAAAACCTTCAAAGAATTTTCCAGAATTTAATATTGACTTTCATACAAATTGGAGTTCATATTTGGATAGATCTTTTCAAAATGAATGCAACCCAATTTGAGTCACTCAATTTAGAGATTCCTACACAAATATATGATTTTCCAAAGTTGGGGCAATCTCTGGAATTGTTTTGCTATAGAAAATTGCTTGGGCCCACGGGTTTAAACTCCAGCCAATCAGAATTGAGCCACACCGGTTCACAGGGTTCCAGTGCATGCTCAAAGCGGATCCGAGAGCCACAGGAGATCCAGAATTTAAATTTAAGCTGCTGACGGCTGGGGCCCGCCCCTTCTTCCTCCTCCCGCTTCGCGCGCGCGCCGCCTCCCCCTCGCCGGAGCAATCTGCTGCTCGCCGGACCGGCATTGCCGGCCGCCGACCGACCCAAAATTCGCCGCCAGGGTGTTTTGGAGGCCGGGGAACATGCTGGTGGAACTCGCTCAGGCTGCTAGTAACCCGAAGTATCCCGACCTTGCCCGCCAAACAAACGACCAAAATGCTCTACAGCACCAGTGGGTGATCACAAATCCCGGCATGGCCTCCAAAAGGCTCGGGAACAGCCGCAAACTGGTTATCACCGTGCGCCCGCGGAGTACCGACATGAACACGTTTGGTAAAGCTCCGAATACGCCACCCCGAGTCGATTTCAAGTCCAGGTTGCTAAAAGGAAGATGACCGCCGGCTAGTCCGGCTCGTGTGTGCAAAATTTGACAATATAAGAAGGAGTAACGAGTGAGAATTTTGGTGGTAAGTACCGAAACGTTGGTTTGATGCCGTCGGGACAAAGTTCCAAAATTCACCGGCTATGCTCCACAGGTTGCTCCAAGCTTCGGAAGAGAGCAGCACCACCGTAGCGCACTCCCGTGGCAGTGCTTGCTCGGGCGTGACAGCCGCTGTGGAGGGCTCTCCACGTGAAGCCGACCACCGTTTCACTCTAGGTCGCCACGGAGGGAGTGTTTTAGGGCTCGAGAACGCCGGAACTCAGCTGTGTTTGTGTCGGGGACGTGGGCAACAAGCACGGGGTGCGGTTGAGCAGCTCGCAGTGGAGTGGTGTGCGAGTTTTCCCGGTTCCCGGTTGTGTACAGAGGCTGCGGCGATGTTGGGCACTGTTCTCGTGTGCTGCTCACAAGGAGGTAGCAAAGAGAAAATAGCTCGGTATGGAGAGGAGGATCATGCCTGAGGAAACCCACTCATGGTGCCAGCGCGCGAGAAAGAAGCAGAAGGTGGATCGGCAGCACCCTCGGTGGCACACGGTGAGAAGCTCCTCGGTGAAGTGAGAACCGAGCACAGTGACTTCATTTGCAAGTCACAATTGACTCACTGACTAGTTGGGTCCACCCCCTTTTCTCCCCACAAAAGATCTTCTCATGTCGATCCTCTCCAATGCCAAAGTTCTGAAGTTTAAATGTGGCCTAGCATTTGAATTCCCCCAAATTCAGTTTGAATTTGCATAGCAAATTTGAATTCGGTTTGAATTTGAAAATGTGTCTATTTAATTCCTTTTGAGCCCACCCTAAAATGACAAGTTTTTCATCGAACTTTTTCCTCAATTTAAATCTATATGGCTGCAAAAGTATTCAAAGGTTTGGCCACCATTTGTGTGAACTTTGAATTTGAAATCTGATTCTTAAACTTCATGCAAATAAATATTTAAGTCCATATTGGTTCAACACCTTCAATTGAAAATGTGCGCCTCTTTTTGGATGAACATCCATGTAGCACTTTGCATGAAGAAAAGTTTTAGCAAGTCCCATTTTTCATGAATTTGCCACACATATGAATTCAAACCTCGGTTTTATTCATATACCTTTTTGGGACTTTTACAAACCTCGTGACAAGACTTGAACATAATCTGAATTTTTGAGAGATCATATGGTGACTTTGACACCTTTGTAGTTACCATAGGTAGTTGGCCTTTGCTATATTGGTAACATAAGTGAAATTGAATTGTAGCTGAGCTTATGTCCAAGCAAAGCATTTGGGTTTTGACTAAATGGTTGAGATGCCGATTCGAGGCGAGATTACCGATTCATTATTTAATCTCACCAAACATCTCGATTCACGTTTGGGGAGGTACTACACTAAACTTCGAAGGACTCAGTTAATCTAGACAAGTATTAGATTCCATGTCAAGATTAGGACAGTAAAGATTCCAGCCAATTGACCCGTTTAATATGGGTTTACAGAGTTTTATGGATTAACTATACCGTCAAAAAGAAGCACTATGGAAGAACAAGAAGATCCTTATATCCGTTCGGGGTGTTATCGTCATATTACCGATAATATTACCTACATTCCTCTTCAAATTGGAATCTCGGGACGAGATTCTTTCAATGGGGGAGGAATGTATAAGTCCTAAAAATGCAAAGTCAATGAAGTGAATTTTCATTCCCCTTTGTGTTTGGAATGTATGAAAATGGGACTTACAAAAATTTTATACACGTGATGATGCACATGGCGTCCAACGAAACGAGCTCTCACGTTCATTTGAAATGTGTTAAGCCAAGGTTGAATTAACACCATGTGTAAAGTTCTCACGTGTAAGGGGGAGTTTAAATTCAGATTTAAACTCAAATGTTCTCCTCAAGTTGCTGCCAAAAATTTCGAGCACACATGTATCCTCATATCTTTCAATTCAAGGAAATTCATGGTGGCCACATTCGGATTTTAGAGTGGGCTAAAAAGGAGTTAAACATGATCATTTCCAAATATGAGCTGAATTCAAATTTGAAAGTGAACTTCACACTGGATTTGGTTTATTCAAATTGCCGCCCACGTTTAAAAGCCAAAATATCAGATTGAGGAGATTTACTTGAATGAAGATCTGTTGGAAACATTTGGAGGATAAGAAGAGGAAAGGGGGTGGACCCTACGTGTCATTGAGCCGCTTTAACTTGCTCTCGAAGACTTCCTCTGTTCAGTGTCGAACCTCAACCGAGCTCTCACAGAGCGCCACCAAGGGCAGCCACCTCCAGCTTCTTGCATCGAGCTGGTGACCTGCTTGTGGCTTCAACACCTCACGGCGTGGTCCTTTCACTCACCAACCGAGCTGCAAGCGGAGGCTACCTCCTCGCTGCTTCCATCGCGCTGGCGACCAGCTCGTGGGATTGAGTAGCTTCGGGCGTGATCTTTTTCTCACAAAAACAGTAACCCCGGGCGTTATCTCTCCCTCGCACGGCAACAACCGAGAGTGCCGAATTTAAAAATGTGAACACAACAGAAGGTTAACTCCCGGTAATCAAATTCAGTTTGTGGAAATTGCTGCGAATTTTGAATTTGAATTTAGGGAGCTACTGTTGTTTGGGGGGGACTGCTGGTGGGACCCGCAGGTCAGTGAAACAGAGACACAAGGAAGTTTTTCTTTCTCTGTGAGAGTGACACCGAGGGGGAGAGAGCTCCACCAAGCTGTGTGTCACCCTGCTTCCCCGAGGCGGTTCCTTTATTACCTCTCGGCTGCTCGCTAAAGATCGGTGGCTGCACAAACCAATCGGTTCCTCTCTGGTTCACATGAGCAGCTTCTCATCTCTTCTCTCTCACGGGCACTCAACAGAGAAGAACGTCCCTCGGCGCCCACCCTCGGCTGCCTCTGTGCCGGCGACTCCTCGATGATTTTCACTGCTCCTCAGCACATCCACGACCTTCCTCCGCCGTGACCGAGCCGTTCTTCTCCGGGAAAACAGAGCACGTCGTGCCCTTCCCGGTTCCACGTCGTCCGGGAGATTCAAAGCCTCTCCAGCGTATTCAAAAGCCAACAGAGGTGCGCCATGATGTCTTGATCCTCCTCCCATAGTCCTTTTGCTCTTTACCACCACCGGCTAGCCGGAATTTGTGAATTACCACCGGTACACATGAAGAACCTCCGAAAACTAAATCAAGGAATTTGTTCCAAGCGCTTGATCATCGGTTCTCCGGTCCTAGCCACAGCAACTAGCTACCCTAGCGTCCTCCCACGCTGAAGCCCAAAGCAAATCGGCCACCACACGCCCCGGGCGACGAGAATTCGTCGCCGCCGGCCAAAATGGCTCGGCTCACCGTCGAGCTCCCATCTATGGACGTTTTCGGCTCAGGTTAGGGGTAGCATCTTGTTCTACGTGCTCTAGGGGTGGTGTACGGCACCTTAGCTCACTGGGAGAAGCTTGGGACTTGCTGTTCCTCGCCGGCGCCGCACCGCCGAGCGCCGCAGCCGGTGCCGATGGTCTTCCCGGCGTTTTCATGCCGTAAGACTTTGCCCGGCTGCTAGGTCTTGATGTGAGGATGGTGTAGGGCGAAACCAGAGCCGATTTTGCTGAGAAATGAGGGAGAACGGCACGTGCCATGATCCGGCTCTGTGCGCGCGCGAGTTTTCTGTCAGGAGGTTGAAGAAGAGCCTGACCCGAGGGGCCCACGTTTGAATTTTTTGTGGAGAAATTAAATCCAGAAAATGGCCAACCTTTGCAAGCCCATAACTTTTTGTAGAGAACTCCAAAAAGGGTGAGAAAAATTTTGTTGGAATCCTCATAAGGAGTACATTCACAGAGAAACAAAGTGCTTGCTATGAAAATGCCCAGTATTTTCCGTGGAATTCATTTTTTAAATACTTTAGGGATTAATTCCAGGAAGGATTCTCTATGAAAAATTCCCAAATTTGGGCATAAAATCCTTTTCCTAGTTCCTGATCTCCCGTAAAAATCTTAGGATTTTTGGAGCTGATTAAAAGGGCTTAATCAGTAGGTTATCTCAGGGTTAAATAAATTAGCTAAAAATCCATTTCTCCCTGTAGGTAGCTCAGAAAATTATGACACAAATTTTGTTAGAACATAGAAACATGATCTACTTAGATCTTCCTCTGTTAGCCATGTCAATACTTCATATTTGGGATCCAATTCAGAGAAGCCTTGTACTTGTGGGAAATTTGGTGACCACAAGCTTCCATAAGAATTTCTCAAATTTTGCTCAAATCATCCTCAGAGAGTCTAGTGTCCACTGGAAAAATCCCAAAGCCAATTAAAGAACCTAAATAGTAGATAGTAGTAGCTATGAATAGAAGTTTACTTCTTATATAACACTAGCATATATATATATATATATATATATATATATATATATATATATATATATATATATATATATATATATGTTATTGCATTTCATATAGTGACCGAAGTTGCGGACACGCCGGAGCCGTTGGAAGTCCTCCCACCAGACGCTAACTTTCCCTTTGACTCGCAATGAGGCAAGCCCCTGTTTGCACTTAATTATCTTTTGCAAATTTTTCATTTGTATCACTTATGTCTAGGGTGAATTACTTGCATTAGTGTTAAGGTGATTGAAACCCCACTTGCATGACTTTCAAATCCTACGGAGGGTTGGGTAGTTTACAACTTGACGAGTAGAGAATGCCATGCTAATGTTCTTAGGATCTCGGTAGAAGTCGAGTGGTTGGAATCTACTCGCGAGATAGGAATTTATTCACACGAAATGGAAAGAGGTAGAGAATGGCTTAAGAATGTGAAACTGAGACCCAGCGGGGGGGGGGGGGGGGATAGGATGCAGTGAGCGGAGGTCTCACGTGCGTAGGCCTTTTGGTGTCGATTGAGGACCGAGTCGTGTGCGGGCCTGCTGGACAAGTTTGAACAGTACCGGGTGCATACTGGCATATGGGAACCAGGAAACCGATGTAATTGGTTAACTTGGGTGCCGAGGCTTACCCAACCATTTTATAGGAGTGGATTGAGGGTAGCAAGGTGTAAATCTGCCGATGGGCACAGACACGCTCCACGCGGGAACCTCCTGCCCGTTACGGATGGACCGGTTCAGCATTTGGGTTTCCTTTAAAAGGTTGCTACATACAACAGAGTTGGAAGGTGTGAAGCACCACACTTCTGAAAGTGGGTGTATGTGACGTGTTAACCGGGCGTCTATTGATTGCAATCACCGTCCCTCGTCGTTATTTGAGTACTGCTTGTTCACTGTGCTGTGACGTAGTAATAACTGAAAGTAGCCAGAATAATATGCTGCATTGATCTAATATTGTCTTGATACCATGTATGCTGTAGATGTAGAGCTCATTAAGTTTATTTTCCACTTTGGGCACAACCATATCGGAGGAAAGCGTTTCTTGTTTGATTGTGGACTTCCGATGTGAGGGTTGCCTAAGGCACATTAAAGGCGTGTCTTTATTGCTATGTCCCTTTTCCTATATTACAAATCCCTGCATGTAGAGTTTCATGATTAGGAGTGTCGGTTAAGCCTTGCTGAGCCATCATACTCACGGTTGCAATATTTGAGCTGTGTGCAGGTGAGAGTTATAAGGAAGGGTCTGAGGACGAGGCGATGCCCCCGTCGGGGTACATGGCCGAGCTGGAGCCCTGCACACCGCCGTGATCGTTGCGTGAGTGTGGCTAGTGTGTAGCGTCCCCAGGCTGGACGGCTGCACTTTTGCTTAGTTAGGATGAGAGACCAAGTAATACTTCCGCTGTATAACTAAGTTTGTAAAAGACTTCCGCTGTGTTATATGTAAAATAAAAGTTTGTATGTTATTCTTAAATCTTTTCTTGTGTGCTGTTGGGTGCCGCATCGCACGGCACCACCCTCTGCAATCCCGGAGTGGGAGAACCACGAGGTGGTCCCCACACGTTGCCGCATATTCAACTCATTTTGAGTGAATATATATTTCAAACTCTTGTGGTCGGTGTAGAGATGCACTAAGTTTCCAAGTATATAGTGCCTCAACATTTTCAACACCAATACCACAGCAGCGAGCTCAAGATCATGAGTCGGATAGTGCTGCTCATGGTTACGAAGTTGACGTGAACCATAGGTGACCACTCTTCCTTGCATCAATACATAGCCAAGCCCGATAGCGGACGCATCACAATATACGTCGAAGGGCTTGGTCGTATCTGGTTGAGCTAAGACCGGGGTTGTTGTAAGATGCTTCACTAATGCTTGGAAAGCTCCTTCACATGCTGAGCTCCAAACATGTTTAACCCCCTTCTTTAACAATTCCGTCATTGATTTAGCAACCTTGGAGAAGCTCGGGATGAATCTCTGATAATATCCCGCTAAACCGAGGAAACTTCTGACTTCATGGACAGAGGTGGGGGATCTCCGTTTCAGCACTTGCTCAATCTTGCTTGGATCAACGTAACGCCTTCCACAGATATAATGTGACCAATAAATGGCACTTGGCTGATCTAAAATTCGCATTTGATGAACATGGCATAAAGTTTATGGTCTTGCAATCGTTGAAACACGATATGCAAGTGTTTAGCATGTTCTTCCTCAGACTTGAAATAAACAAAGATGTCATCTATGAACACCACCACAAACTTATCCAAGTCCGGCATGAACATCGAGTTCATAAGATACATGAAATGTCCCGGGGCATTGGTGAGACCAAAGGACATGGTGAGATATTCGTACAACCCATATCTCGTCGAGAAGGTCATCTTTGGAATATCCTCCACTCGAATTTTGATTTGGTGATATCTGGAGTGAAGATCCATCTTTGAAAACACACTTGCACCCACAAGTTGATCGAGTAAAATATCGATGCGGGGCAGTGGATATTTATTTTTGATGGTGATGGCGTTGAGAAGTCGGTAATCCACACACAACCTCAAGATTTCATCCTTCTTCTTCATGAACAGCGTCGAGCATCCCCATGGTGAGGAACTTGGTCGAATGACACCCTTACTCATCAAATCATTGAGCTGCTCCTTCAATTCAGCTAGCTTATTCGGAGCCATCTTGTACGGTCTCTATGATATCGGTGTTGTACCGGGAGCAAGTTCAATATTGAACTCGACATCCTGTTCGGGTGGCATACCTGGGAGATCATCTGGAAATACGTCCGGATATTCATGGACCACACGGATATCCTCCAGCTTTGTGGCTTCCGTGTTATAGGTGGCTGGAATTTCTTGGACCAAACGGTCAAGAATGAGGGTATGTGGTTCATGAAGTGGAGAGTTTAATTGAACCACTCATGGAACGATGTCAAGAACAGCACCATGGCGATGTAGCCACGACATTCCTAGAATGGTATTGAGTTTTTGACTTTCTAATATAATTAGAGAAGTCGGATATAGATTCCGACCCAATTGTAATGGTGCTCTATAGACCATCCTATCAGCGGTTATTTTCCCACCCGGAGGGCAAATGAAATATGAACTTTTTGTGGGAATGATAGGGAACTGATATTTAATAACATAAGATTGACTTATGAAATTATGGGTGGCACCGGAGTCAAAGAGTATAACTACGGGATGATCTAATAAAGAAAACGTACCCGCGAGGAGTTCGCCTTCCGGCATGTCTTCGAAAGCTAGGTGGTGGACATTGCTGGGTTTTGGTGTTGGTTTCTTGGACTGGTTGCGGGGCTGATTTGCACCCAGATACGGTGCTGGACCCCTGCCCTGTCGCTGCTCGGGGCAGTCCTTTGCAAAATGCCCAACACCGCCACACATGTAATACGTTATTGTGTCGGTTTCCCTCCGAACTGTGGATGGAATCCCAGTGCACACGGTAGAAATGGAGGCACATGCGGGACCATCCGTTTCTGCTGCTGTTGCTGTGGTGGATACGTCTGTCGGAAGCTAGGCGCATTAAATTGACGACCGCGAAACTGTGGCGGTCGCGCCGGTGGCTGCCATATTTGACCGGATGGTGACGGTGCACCACACGGTACTTTTGTGGAGCCCCGCCACTGGTGCTCGAATCCGTGCTATGTTTCCTCTTATCAGAAACGAGCTCGCGCTGAGCATCTTCTTGCACAATCGCGGAATTGATGAGGTCGTTGAATGTGCCGCGGTTGCTTTGGGTGAGGTGAACCTTCATCTTGGGATTCAGGCCCGGAAGAATGTGTTCCGCTTTTGGTCTTCGTCGCAACATACTCTGGCACGTACTGGGCCAGCTGGTTAAATGCCCTGGAGTACTCATGAGCACTCCTATCGCCTTGTTTGAGCTCCAGGAACTCCTGAAGCTTCCTTTGCATAATCCCAAAAGGTATATGATAGGCGTGAAACGCCTCCCGGAACTCCGCCCATGTGATGGCATGGCCAGCCGGTAGTGAGGCTAGGTAGTTCGCCCACCACGTACCAGCGACTCCTTGAAGCTGCTGCGCTACAAACAGCGCCTTCTGATGTTCGGTGCACTGAAGTAGACCGAACTTCGTCTCGAGGGTGCGCACAAAGCTTTCAGCCTCCTCCTCGGCCTCCGTAAAGACCAGTGGATGGGTCACCAAGAAGTCCGAATATGAACTCTGTTGGGGCTGGCGTTGCCCATTATCTTGGTATCCTCCTTGACGGGACACATTCTTCTGCACCAACATTCGCAGCAACTCGGTTTTCTCGTCGCACGAGCCGAGCACTGCGGCGAGAACCTCCGCAAGAGATCTTGGAAGTTCTGGTGGTGAAGGGGGTGGTTGTTGCTGCGTCGTGGTTTGCTCCGGGGGTGGAGACTCATCACCACAAACCTGACTTGGGCCTCTCTCCTCGTGGGTCAAACGTGTACGCACCATTCTGCATTCCCCTTGTCTATTCGTTCCAATTATTCTATTTGTTTGCACCATTCAAACGTCCAGCACATGTGTGTTTACTTCATCCAGTCCAGACAATATTAGTATGAGAATGGAACAAATGATACGCATAACATTCACACATATGGATAAAATATACACTTTATACAACATATACATCCCTGGACAATGTCACCACAATCGATTTCCAAAGAAATGAACTTCATGGATTGGAAGTTCATTTCGACCATCGTGGGTCGCCACAGGATGTTAAGTGTGTTAGCATGCGTATATCCTCGCTATTGTACAAGACCCAAACATGTCCTTGCTCGAAGTGATATGTTGAATGCATAATATATTTGAATCCAACCCACTGTTTTAAAAACAGCCGCTGGATATCGAAATGTGAAACCAAGTGACTTGAATTGAAAACTTCAAACATGGTTTCACTGTCCAGATTCTGGTCCAGCTCACCAGTCTGGAAAGTTAAATGTTTTGACCAATTTGGAGGCAAAATCTGGACTGGAGTTCAACAACAAAGTTGTAGTAAACTCAAAGAGAAATCCAGAATGTATCCATTCGCCTCCATAGCCTTTCTGATTTAGGAGTTAGGAATTTTACAAGTTGACAGTTTTTCTGGAAAAATTTTGACAGCACCTCCGGCACGGATATGGTCGTCAATGTGACGAGGAAACTGGAATGCAATGCCGGTACTATGCCCTCACCAAAGAAAAATCCTAAGCCAGTATTCCAGCATATACATGTCAAATGGTGGAACTAGAAACGTCACTCAGAAACGATTTCTAAGTGTCATGCTCTCACGTGGTCAATGTACCTGCAGAAAACCACTCAATAATGAGGCACACAACGGCTGATCATTTCAGGCAGGTCCATATCATAGTAAAAACATAAGATCCGTATAATTTCCATACAGATCGTCCTTGAGTCAGGCCACGTCTCAAGGTACATGATCGCGTTTTCATACCACACGACGGGGAACCTGCGTAGAGCGCGAACGTGTCGTCACGGTTAGGAATTGTATCAACCCAACGGATACTACCTACTGCCTCATGACCGTTGAGGCACGCTGATGGAGAGCGCTGCGTATGGCCTTTTAAACATTGAACGTTCAGGGGTTGACACTGTCGTGTTTCTTACCACACGATGGGGTATCCTCGCTTTTGCCTAAAGCACGCTGGGGATCAGCGTTTTCATATGCTCTCAGAAACATAAGAAGGTTCAGAGACTCATATTCACTACCGTGCCAAGCCACGACAAACCATTCCATACCACTGCTCGTATGGCGATCTTACCGCAATTGATCCGCTTGCGGTTGCGTATCTTACCTCTTACCTGACGTCAGAGCATTGTTACTGAATAATAACACATATGTTATCTTTTCCACCATAATATGTACCATTATAATAGACCTTATGTGGGCATAGTGACTAATCCTCACTCGACTATGCCTAAGTTTTCAAAATAGGCTCGTTTCGAGCATGCTATTCCCAATGCGGCTCTGATACCACGTCTGTGGGGGAACCCCGTGGTCCTCCCACTCTAAGATCGCAGAGGGTGGTGCCATGCGATGCGGCACCCAACAACACACAAGAAAAGATTACAATAACATACAAACTTTATTTACATAACACAGCGGAAGTCTTTTACAAACTTATTTACAGAGGAAGTCTTATTCATAGCTAAACTCTCAGCCTAGCTATGCAAAAGTGCAGCCGTCCAGCCCGGGGACGCTACACACTAGCTACACACATCCCGAGATTATGGCGGTGTGCAGGGCTCCAACTCGGTCGTGTACCCCGACGGGGGCATCGCCCCATCCTCCGAGCCTCCTCATAAATCTCACCTGCAGCAACTCAATTATAGCAACTGTGAGCACGATGGCTCAGCAAGACTTATCCGCCACTCCTAAACATGAGACTCTACATGCAGGGATTCTTAATATAGGAAAATGATATTGCGATAAATACTCGCCTACATGTTAATCCTTACTTTCAGTTTTCAGCAGCAATATATGTGCCTCGAGCAGCCCTCACATTGGAATTCCATAATCAAACAAGAAATGCTTCCTTCCGATGTGGTTATGCCCAAAGTGGAATATAACTTTAGTGAGCTCTACCTCTACAACATACATGGTTGCAATACAATGAAAATTCAATACATCATATTCTTCTGGCCTCTTTAAATTCTTACTACGTCCTAGCGCAATGAACAAGCGGTACTCAAATAACCGCGAGGGACGGTGATTGCAATCAATAGAAACAAGGATAACACGTCACATACACCTAATTTCAGAAGTGTAGTGCCTCACACCTTCCTACTCTGTTGTATGCAGCAACCTTTCAAAGGAAACCCAAATGTCGAACCGGTACATCTGTAACGGGAAGGAGGTCCCCGCGCAGAGCGTGTCTGTGCCCGTGGACAGATTTACACCTTGCTACCCTCAACCCACTCCTATAAAATGGTTGGGTAAGCCTCGGCACCCAGGTTAACCAATTACATCGGTTTCCTGGTTCCCATATAGCCAGTATGCATCCGGTACTGTTCGAACTTGTCCAGCAGGGCCACACACGGCTCGGTCCTCAACTGACACCCACAGGGCTATGCACGTGAGACCTCCGCTTGCTGCATCCTATCCCCCCTGCTGTGTCTCAATTTCACAATCTTAATCCATTCTTTGTTTCCTTCTATCCCGTGTGATAAAATCCTATCTCACAAGTAGATTCCAACTACTCGACTTCTACCGAGATCCTAGGAACATTGATATGGCATTCTCTATTCATCAAGCTGTAGACTAACCAACCCTCCATAGGATTTAGAGGTCATGCAAGTGGGGTTTCAATCACCTTAACTCTAATGCAAACCTTTCATCCTAGACATAAGTGATACAAAGCAAAACTTTGCAAAAGTAATTAAATGCAAACAAGAGCTTGCCTGGTTGCGAGTCAAACGTGAAGTTATCTTCTGGTGGGAGGATCTTCAAGGCCTCCGGAGTGTCTTCGAGTTCAGTTACTATATGAAATGCAACAAAATATACGTATAAGTGATAATGACTTATAAGAAGAAAGCTTCTACTAATAGTTACTGCTATTTAGCATTCTTAATTGGCTTTGGAATTTTTCCAGGGGAGACTAGAGTCTATGAGGATGATCTGAGAAAAATTGGAGGAAATTTCATGGAAGCTTGTGAGCTCTAAAATTCCCGCAAGTACTTAGCTTCTCTGAACTTTGATCTCAAATCTGACGCTTTGACATAGCTAACAGTGGAATATATGATTAGAGAAGATCTTCCTGATTCTAGCAAAATTTGTTTCATAATTTTTCGAGCTACCTACAGGGAGAAATGGATTTTTGAAGTTGGTGGAAATTTCTGAAAAGTTTCTTTTTAAATTTGAAACTTCCAATGAAGGCTGAAATATGGAGCAAGGTTTAGCCTAGAAATTTTGTCCATTGATGCTCAAATTTTTACAGGAGATCACTAGAGTCATAAAGGATCTTCTGACCAAAATTGAGCAAATTTCATAACAGGGATCTCCTGGAATTAATTCCCAAAAATTTATCTTTGATGAATTTTGGAGAAAATTCTAGGGACCTTCATACCATTTTTTTGCATTTCTGCAAATTACAGACTGAGAGGAATCCAACAAAATCTGTTTCACAAATTTTGGACGTTCCTACTGAAAGTTATGAAGGTTTGAAGTTCAGTTCAAATCTGAAATTTGGGAAAAGTTTAAACCCTGACCGTGGGCCCCACTGTTTGAATTGGGCCACTGAGCTCACAGCCACACCGAAGCTCATGGGGTTCTACCTGCACAGCCGCACCCGATCCCCATGCAGAACACAGGGGCTGACAGGTGGGAGCAGCCCCCCTTCGTCTTCGTCCCGATGCCCGCGCTCCCCGCGGCGGAGTACTCCGGCGAGGCTCGCTGGAATGGGTTTCCCGGCCACCTCCCGAGCCGAAACAAGCCACCTGGGGGTTTTTGGGATCGCTGAACCCGTTTGTGGGGTCCTCTCCGGCTGCCAGTGGCCGGAAACATGCCGGCGACGGCAATAGCGGCTATTAGGGTTCCGGTGATGTCGTTCTTGTGCTAGGGTGCACCAACTCAACTGGGGTTTGCTCGGAGAGCACAGGTGGAGTATAGGAAACATGAAATGAAGAAGCTTGGAAGCTCAAACCGCCGTCAAACCCACTCTTGACGGTGAGCCGAGGGATCTTGCAGTGGCGGCGAGGAAAACAGCGATAACTCGGTCGATTCTCGACAGTTTTCGTTGCTTCTTCTTCGAGGATGGCTGCTAGGGTGTGAGGAAACTACTTGCTAACGAGCTCGACCGGTGGTAGCACATGTAGACAGAATTTGGGTGTAGACCGAGCTCGGTGGAGTTGCACTAGGTTTCAGGAAACCCTAAAATTCTTGCTAAAGGAGTGATCAATCGACAAACGGCTTGCAGCTACACGTCCTAGGGATGCAAATGCACCTCTTTCGTGTAGAGAAGTGGAGACAAATATGGCTGTAGAGCGCTGTCGACGGTGAGCCGAACCGTGCTCCGCCGGGTTCACCTCTGTTCTCGGCGGTGATGCTCAATTTGTGGCCGGCAGGAGCAAGAACTTCCATAGTTGAGGTGAGAGAACACTTTTACACAACCTTGCGCTTCTTTTTGGTGCGGAAGGCTTGGGCAACTGGAGTTCGGGCGGTTGTGTGCAAGCAAGAACAGAGAGCGCGTCTGTGGCGGATGTTCTTCGCGGGAGAGAAGCAGCGCGAGCTGAGGAAAACTGGAGGATGTTTGCTCACCGGCTGAGGCGTTATAAGAGTGCGCGGAAGATCTGGGAAGCAGGAGCTGGCACGGTGAAAACTATCTGGTGGGGTTCAGCCGGCGCTGGCGTTCACTCGGTGATCAGCCGAAGAGAGCAGCGTTGGTTTACTCCTATGGGTGGCTGACCAGTGGGCACCATCCCACCTAATCTCCAGGTGATATTTCCCTCTTGGTCTCCAAATTAAAAACTTTTCTTCACCTCAAAGTCATGGGTTTGAGTTTGAATTCCACTAAATTTATTTTCGGTTGATAAGTTTGAATTGCAATTGGGTTTTTGAATTTGAATCAACATTTGAATTTCTCCCCTTTTATTGATTCAAAACCCTAGCAAACTAAGCCCAAATAATCTGAATTTTGGCATGGATATATTTCAAATGTGGAGAACACATTTGTGAACCCAATTTTCCATTTTGGTGAAGTTTGAATTTGAACTGAAATTTGAATTCAGATTGGTGTGTTTCTTCATTTAATTCCAAACAAATAGTAAAACCCCTCCAAATGAGCTGAAATTTGGCAGGTTCAATATTTGAATTATGGAGAACCAAATTTTGAGTTTAGATTCCCATGTTTGGAAGTTTTTGCAAATTTGACTCAGCCATTTGAGCTCACACTGTCTTAATATCAAAGTTTTAATTCCCCCTCACTTTCCTAAGTGGGAATTAGTTGAGCCACTTGCTAGAATTTTGAGGATTTTACATCATCGAGTAAATTAAGTCCAATATTGCTCAAATTTTTACTGAAGATCGATAGATTTATCAAGGACATTATGGCCTAAATTGGGCAATTTCTATAATATGGATCATCTGATATTAAATCTCAAAGATTTAATTTTGAAGAATTTTGGAGCATGGATTTTCATACCAATTAATTTGCATTACTGCAAAGTACTGGTTGAAAGGAATCCAACAAAATTTGTTTCACAAATTTTGGACCATCCTATAGAAAGTTATGGCTATTCAAAGTTTGGCGAAAATCTGGAAATTCAAACCAAAATTGAAAAAGTTTAAACTCGTTCGGTGGGCCCCGGATCTACGTGTCACCACTGCAGTGAAGCCGCATATTGGCCCACACGATTTCCCACGTAGCCACACAGAATCCCCGTGCCACAGAAGATCCTGGCCGAGCTCCTTCTCTCACTGACGCGCAGGACCCACGGTCTTCTTCCTACTCGTGAAACCCACGCCTCCCGTGGCGGTGCCTCGCCGCCGGGTGTTCCAGCACGCCAAGCTTGCTGATACTCGCCGCCTCCATGTAATCCACCACGGGAGATATGCTTTCGGCCTCAAATCAAACCGACGATTGCTTGAGACCTTCGCGCAGTCCAGTGACATGGAACTTACTGGATTCTACTTCATTTTTCACTGGGGCTTGGCCCTAGAGCACCGTGGTGAGATGCTGAACACGGAAATGAACCCCGATGATCGTGAAAACGGCCGCAACTATGATCTCGACGGCGAGGTGCTCTATTTTTGGCCGTTGACACGAAAAACTCAGAGTACTAGGGTTCTAATCGATGAAACTCGATGCTTCTTGATCGAGGAGGTGCACTAGGTTGTCTGGAACAGGTACGGTGCACAGATCGAGCAACGTTTGCACGTGAGAGAAGAATTTAACTTAGGATCAAGCTTGGCTCCTAATGTGCACCGTGGAGAAAAATGAGCAATACTCGCTCGATACAGCATGAAATGAAGCGAGGCTTTCAGCTAAAGACTCAGCGTCCGAGGGTGCACCTTTTCTTCTTCAGCAGCGGCGCGTGAAAACGGCGGGATCAGCCGGTCGCTGTTGATCAGAGAAGGGCGGCGAAGACTTG
The DNA here is from genome assembly GCA_030760725.1 of Neostapfia colusana. Lineage (NCBI taxonomy): Eukaryota > Viridiplantae > Streptophyta > Magnoliopsida > Poales > Poaceae > Neostapfia > Neostapfia colusana. Next base: position 112,586,801 of record JASWHV010000001.1, read on the forward strand.
CGCGCGAAACCGAAGAACCGAGAGCGGTGTGGCTGAGTTTGGCTCGGGAACGATGAGAATGGAGGGTGCAGCGCCTTGTGCTGGCCTTTAAGGCAAAAATTTCCACCGTAAGGTGGAGTGATCGGAGCTGGGAATTCGCGTGGCGCTGCTGCGATCAACCGAGAGAACCGAGCGTGAAGTGAGTCGGTTTGCAAATTTTTCAGTCACTGCCATATGGGTCCCACTCCCGTCCATTCTTTTCCAATTTCCTGCTGATTTTTTCTCCATCTACTCAAAATTAAAGTCTAGACTTACCCACAAAGTCATAGGCTCAAATTTGAATTCAACTGAATTCAGTTTCGGATGGTTGAGTTGAATTGCATTTGGACATTTGAATTTGAATTTGGATTTGAATCCCTCCTCTTCTATTGATCCAAATACATAGCAAATAAAGTAAAAATTGATAATTTTTTGCAGAGATGATAATAAAGATGTGGTGAACACATTGGTGAAATCAAATATTCCATTTGACAATATTTCAAGAAAAATTAAGATTTGAATTTGCACTAGTGACATAGATGCATGACTGTAAAACCCAAGAAAAGGGACTTGCAAAAAACTTTTCGTCACCTCACAACACCACAGTTTTGTTGTGGATAGATTGTGAAATATTGTGAAGAGCAAGTAACCTCCATCAAAAGCGTGATTAGAGGGGAAAGCCTTCATTTGCACAAAGTGGTATTTCCCACATGTGATATAGGTGGGCTGGACTTATAAAAACTCCTACACATTGCTAAGGATGTCCATGCCAAGTTTCACCCAAATTAAAAACCTTTTTGAGGTCATTTTGGGTATAGATAGAAAGAGGACAGTTTGAAACCACATTCAAATTCAAACTGTTTTTATCCCATGAATTTAAAAATGGGAGGCATATTCTTATTCAGCACATTTTTGTGAGCTCACACACCAATTTTCACTCCATTCGGAGTTGATCTTGACATGAGCTAAGTGGGACGAATTCAAACTTTATTTGAATTAAAAACTGAACTTGTGCTGAAATTCACTCAAACCGAACCCAATTTGAATTCTATTCAATTCAAATGGCTCAGGGGTGAATAATTTGAATCACCAGGGGTATTATGGGGCTCACTGTTTACAACAGTGATTAGGAGTAAATTTCAGAGGTTAAAACCCCGGGTGGGACCTACATGTCATAGAGGGGAGAAGGAGAAACTTGCACCCAAAGTCAGAGTCTCGGTGGGAAATTCCACCGAGCAGCTGTCGGCTATGCCACCGAGCAGCTACCGGCGCCACCAGCTACTTCCCTCTCCGCGCGCTGGCACCCAGGGCGGCTGGCTCGTGCCCCCACGCGACCGGCACGGCCTCAGCCGAGCAGGAGTCGGCCGGCTTTATCTTCTCGCGGGCAAACCCGAGCAGCGGAATTGTTTCTCGCCACAGCTCTCTGCTCAATCGGGAAAACCAGCAAAACCATCTCCTCCTTCGTCCCTGAGCTGCTAGACAGCCACCTGAGGTCGCACTCCACCTCCCCAACGCCAGAAACCCCGAGCTCCGACCTCCTTTGCCCGAAGACGATCGCCACCGCAGCGACCTAGCCTCAGCCGAGAGTCAGGCGCCGTGGGCAGCGTTCCATAGGCGTTTTCATGGTCCAGCAAGAGAGGCAACAGGAGCGCGCGACCACCGTGCTGCTCTCCTCCAAGTTTGGAAGCCAACCGTGAAGAACCCGCATAGAATTTCTAGTTTTTGCTCCGGCGACCATAACCCAAGCTTCCGGTACGGTTTCTTTAAATTCTCGCTCTATGATCTTTTGGAGGTCATCAAATCTTACACATAGACGCTGAACTAGCCGGCGATCAAGTTCTTTTCTGCATCCGTAGCGTGAAACTGTCTAGGAGTGACGAATTTTGAGCTCGATCGAGGGCGGTCATGGCGGGCACGATCGGTCACACGGTGCCGACCGACTTGCCGCCATCCCTGAACCATCTTGACACCTTGTCGAGCTTCCTAGAGGTCCACTGATGCTGTAGGGCCGTTTGTTCGAGGTGTTGGCGGGTTTAGAAACCACGGTCGACGGTGTCGAACCTCAACCGAGGCCGCGGCACGTCGCCGAGCTATTTCCGGTCACCCCCAGCCCGACCTGTCACCACCGGCGTGTTCCTCGACGTCAACAACCCCCTAGCGGCGATTTTCAGACCATGGGAGGTCTGGCAGCGGCGAGCCGGCAAGCCCCGAGTCTGCTCCGGCGAGGTCGGCGGCGCGGGCGCGAGAGAACGGCGGGAGGAAGACGAAGCCGGCTGGCCCACGTGTCAGCGGCTGAAGAATTTAAATTGGGATCGGGTGTGGCCGGAGATCGGCTGTGCGGGCGCGCAAATACCCTGTGAGCTCCGGTGTGCCGGACACCTCCGCGCTCGACACGTGTGGTATCTCCGGTGTGCCGGACAACTCCGCGCTCGACACGTGTCCCCGCGGGCCCCGAGAGTTTAAACTTTTCTCCCGATATTCAGATTTCTTCCAAACTTCAAATCCTCATAACTTTGGCTAGAAAGCTCCAAATCGGGTGAACCAAATTTTGTTGGATTTAGCTCTCTGAGCACTTTCCAGCAATACCAAATTCAGCTCATGAAAGTGAATAGTTTTCCAGAATTAAATCCCAAAAGTTTAAACTGTTGGGAATGTTATCTGGAGAACTACTTTATGAAAAATTCTGAAATTTGGCTGAAAGGTTCATTGGAAAATCCCTGAATCCTAGTAAAATTTCAGACTCATCCAAGTTCATTTAGTTACCCTAATTGGGTGATTAAGGGAACTGCCCAGAGAAAATAGGAAAATGTACAGAAACATTTTTCAGATCTTCTCCAATCTTAATTAGGAACTAACTTTCTGTAGAATTCTTCAAATGACATGAAACCAACTCCATTAGAACCATCATAAATTCTAGTTTCCAGAAAGTAATGGTGGGAGCCATGAAAAACCCTGGAATTACTTAGAGGCTCAATTATTGACCAAAGAGGCTTTTATTTGTACAAGGGTCAATTGAACTTTGTTTCAAATAAAACTTGGTCACAACTCTGGTTAGGACCCTACCTATCCACCATAAAAAATTCAGAACCCAAAGGGGAGGGCTAGCTAGAGTTATTAGCAATTATGTATTTAAGTTCACACATTGCATTTAAATTTACATGTAGTATTGTATTCAACGTGTAGCCATTGAAGAAGAGACCCCGGAAGTGCTGGATTTCCTTCTTCCGGATGAAGAACTAACTACTGACCAGCAGCAACAAGGCAAGCCCCGGTTTGCATTAACCTCTTTATAAGTTTTTGCTTTGTTTACATGTGTCATATGAAGTATGTGTATGCATTAGGTATAGGATGAATGAAACCCCACTTGCATAACCAAAGGTTCCTAAAAGAGAGAGGGTAGTGTCTAAGACCTCGAGTAGACAGGCTATGCTTAATGAGTCATAGGACTTCGGTACAAGTCGAATAGTTGGAATCTACTCGCGAGATAGGCAGACACACGGGTTCGGTTGAGTGACGTGAGATCACTTTAGTAATGAAAATGAGACTAGGCAGGGGCTAGGGCGCAGCAAGAGAGAGTCTTGTGTGCGCAGCCCTGTCCGTGTCGATTGAGGACCGAGCCGTGTGCGGCCCACACTGATCAAGTTTGAATGTACCGAAGGCATATCGGATATATGGGCCCCGATAAACCGATGTAGCCTAAACCTCCGGGCGTCGAGGCATAACGCACCGATTTATAGGTGTAGGCTGAGGTCAGCAAGGTGGAAATCTGCCAACGGGCATAGAGATATGCTCCGTGTGGGGAACCTCCTGCTTGTTTCGGTGCGATCGGTTCGACGTTTGGGCTGTTGGGTGAAAGGTTGTCCCGTACGACATCGAGTGAGCGTGCTGTGCAGCTCCACGGGTGGGCGTACGTGACGTGCTCTTTGGGTTTCCCTGCAGGTGTATATCGAGTCTGTGATGTGACTGGGCGCAACGGCACCTGACAGAGGCGTCCTCCGCGTCTCCGTGCCTTGGGAAGGCACGGGCCTTGAATACCTTGTACGGGCAAGGTATGGCGCGTCTTTACTCCTGCTGCCTACCGCGCGAGGGCAGGCAGTGTAGCTCTGCTGGCCATGTGGCGAGGCTAGAGCTCTCCTCTGAGGAGAGGGAGGTCCGGCTCCGTGGGACACGTGGAGCCCTCGGAGCTCTCCCCGCGGAGGGGGGAGGTCCGTCTTCTGCTGGCCACGTGGCGGGCCCCGAGCTCTCCTCTGAGGAGAGGGAGGTCCAGCCCTGCGGGACACGTGGAGCCTTCGGAGCTCTCCCCATGGAGGGGGGGGGGGGAGGTCCGGCTCAGTTGGCCACGTGGCGGGTCCGGAGCTCTCCTCTGAGGAGAGGGAGGTCCGGTCCCGTTGGACATGTGGCGCCTTAGGAGCTCTCCCTGCAGAGAAGGGCGAGGTCCTTAGGCATTTCTCCCTGTGCGCGGGGGTACCCCGTATCAAGGGTTCCGACAGTGGCCCCCGGGCCCATCTCGGGGGAGATAGCGAGCCCGAGGTGGGGCCTCCGCCTCTTCCATTCCGCGCACCTTCTCTAAGTCCCGCATTGACCGTTGCCGGAGCACGAACAGTCACGGGATCGTGGGAGCGTGTGCCCACTTGATGGTTGCTTTTACTGCGGCGGTTCCCAAGGCTGCCACTTCTGCACGTCGCAGCGCTTTTTTCGGGAACCGCCGAAGCGTCTTGCCGGCTCGTCTCCTTGGGAGACTGACTTCTTGGCCCACCGCTTTAGCTAGATGACTAGGGTCCACTTGTCATCGATGCTTGGTCTTGGAGCCGAAGCAGTTGCCCAAGCGACGTATTCGAAGAGTTTCGAATCGCTTTGAATCGCACCTCGGAAGTTTTAAAAGGGGATCTTACCAGCATCACGGCTTCCCTTCGCACTTCCTAGCGCTTGCACCTTCCTTGAGTTCTTGCGCCTTTGTCTTCCCTGTTCTTGAGCTCTCTCCTGCCATGGCTTCCAACCCGCCTCCGGAGAAGAAGCGCGCTCGATCTCCTCCGGCGTCTGCGCCGAGTCAGGGATCCAGGGCACCTGCGCGCCCTGCTTCTGGAGATGGCACCCCGTCTGATGGCGACCCCAAGAGGTCTCGGGCTCATCCTCCCGACGGGACTCCTCTTGAGCGACGACGGGATGAAAGTTCTCGGGCGTCGCGTCCTCCCTCCTCAGGCGGTGAAGGCTCGAGGGAAACTGCTGGCGCGTCGATGCCCAGGGGCGATCCAAGAGCTCAGGCGCCCTGGGCTTCAGGAGCCGGGCCGGCGTCCAGGGGTGCTTCAGAAGCATCCCCTGCTTCGCCAGCCCGGGCGACTGCGGGGCAGCCGTCGGCGGCGACGGCGGGCTCTAGTGGACCTACCCCAGCTCGGAAGTCGGGGTTCAGAGCCCGTTGGAGTGCTCGTGTCTCTCGGTAAGCAACGCCTACCGGATTCTAGAGCCTGTTTGTCTTCGTCTTTTCTTGACTTAGGAGTTTCCCATGTTTGTAGGGACTCCCCGAGTGCCGGTAAAGCTCCCGTTTCCCGGCCATCCCCGACTGACGGGGGGTCTGCGCCACAGCGCTCGGAAGTTGAGACGGTCACCGCGGCCCCCAAGCCAGCGCAAGTTCCTCCTGTGCCGGTAAGCCCGGTGTGACGCCCTCAATTCTGTGGAAAACCACGGAACCGAGAACTAATGCATATGTGTGCCCAGGATGTTCATCACACATACCCATACGTTCCACAAACTGAATTCAGATTATATATTACCACGAATAACAGAGTTTATTACAACACCTCATGAGTCTTGGACTCATGCTTATAGCGGAAGTCTTATTTCTATGCAGCGGAAGTCCTTATTTAAATGCGGAAGCAAAAACTAATGCGGAAGCATAACTAAGCAGAAGTGGCTCCATCTCTACTCCCTCCACAGGCAAGGTTGAGAACAGATCGCACGCCATAATGCTCTACTCGGTCTTCATAGTAGTCTTCTCTTGCTGTTGATGAAGAAATAATAATGCAAGTTTGAGTACAATGATGTACTCAGGAAGTGCGAGAAAACACATGATATGCAGCTTATAAACAACGTAGGCATAAAAGGTTTATTTGCAGAAAAGCAGTTCTGTAAAACCATGATAAAACAACAACTTAAGTTTAAATGTAATCCCAACATGTATTAAATTACCAACATACCTCCATCACTTCCCGTGTTCCATCCGAACATTAACCAATCTTTTATTCATCCTCACGAATACCTCCTCGTATTCGCTACCATCTCACCTCATAAAACAACCTCGTCTCGCACCGAGACCAATCTCATGTCATGACCCATCAGTCATGCAACCATCTCATCTCCCGGACTCAACAGTCCCAAACCAAACCATGACCAATAACCATAACCAAGAACCTTCCCAATAACCATTCCAATAACCATCCCAGCAACCATCCCATCTAATCATGGCAGTTTAGCCAGGTGCTCGTGACCGTAAGCTCGGCTATCATGATAGTTTTAGTAACTCTGCAGAATTTGCACCTCTTTACCCACAAGTTTGTGATTTCGTCACCTGTCGGCGACTGCAGAACCTCCATTTTACCAGTACACAGCCGTCGGTGTATGGTCAAGAGATCACAAAATAGCCTTTACAAAGGGGTTACTAGATGTATGGACTCACTAAGTTTTCACCGGCAGGCTAGAATCTCCAATTCTCCCACCCACGGGCCCCCTCTTGTGCCATGCAGTTCCCAGGGCAGTCCTCACTCGACTCCCATTCCCCGCACCTTCCACAGTCCATAACACCCTAGCAACTTACCTAATTACTCAGCTAAGCCGCACCCATACTTGGGCTTGGGGTGGCACTGTTATCCTGGCATGTGCATGCATGAACCGGTCCTTAGATCTATGGCAAGTACACCACCGTCTCATGCTACCTCATTCACAAACCCAGTCTTGCCTAGATCTCCCTTCGATCCATGTTCATTAACCTCATCAGTTATTTATTATCAGTACGAGTGCAGTTAGCTAGACACACCTATCTCGCTTCCCGATCCCAGAGACTCAGCGAAGCATAAAGCAAAAACTATACCCGACTCATAAACTTCTCAGGCGACAAGGGTGGTTTAACCAAAACTAGTAAACTCCTATAAATAGGTTTCCCATCATGTTTGACTCAGCACACACACCTTTTCGCAAAACAAAATAGTTTTACCCAAAACATAGTATCAACATGGTCAAGGAGCACTTGCCTTGTTCTTGCGGTTCCGGTTGTTCTTGATTCTCAAAACCTTGTTGCTGCAGCTCGTCGTAGACAGCTTCCTGAGTTTGTCCTGCTATGTAGGATTCACGTGCATACAAAATTCACAGCAATCAATATCATGCACAAACCCTAAACTAGATGCGATGATGCACATGCATGCTGTCTCATGATTAGCTTTACGTGTTCTTGCATGACTTGCATGGTCAGAGGTGTTTGGACCAAAGATGAACGTGGCGATGATCTTGTCTTTAGATCAAACTGATCATCGAGTGATCTGCCCACGAGAAGACTTCTGTTCGAAAGGAATTGAAGAACAGATGCAAGATGAACACAATAATGTCGTAAGGTGGTATCAAAGTCCTACCTCATGCTCTTCTTGTCTTCGAGGTCCTTCTCAGACCGCTCGGTTCTTCTACGGTGATCTCCCTTGTTGCGCTTCGGCGATGTTCGGCGAGTTAGGGCTAGGGCTCTAAGTCGTCGGCTCAGGAGTTGAAAGAGAAGTTCCTGGTTTCGGCCAGAGGTTTTGGGTTCTATTTATAATTGGGAAGAGAAGAGTCCTAATCTGATCGGATCCCGAATAAGAGTCTTATTCAGATCTTTGTTAGATCCTGACGTCTTATCTTCGGTAACCATCGTGGATTTTAGATCGGTTTCTGTTGCGTACCGGTGTCCTTATGCGTAACAACTGCTCCAGAACTCGTTACCTCCGTGATGATGAGCTCCGGAAGCTCCACGTGTCCTCCGGGCCTGGTATCTCCTCATCCGCAGAGACGAGCTCCGGTTGTGCCGCGTGTCAATCGATCGAGACCTCCCTCTTCTTCGGAGACGAGCTCCACGCACGCCACGTGTTAGTGCCGGTCTTCCTCCTCTCCTTCCCTCAGGGACATGCCCCGAGATTGACACGTGTCCAGCAACGAGGGGCCTCCGGAGATAAGCTCCGGTGGCGACGCGTGTTCAATAGATCCGCACTTTTCTCTGAGATGAGCTCCGAGATTGACACGTGTCCTATGAAAAATGCCTTTGCTTCTTCTGCAGAGGCTAGCTCCGCGGTCAGCACGTGTCCCACAGGGTTGGACCTCTTTCCAAATGCGGAGGTGACCCCCGAGTCTGCCACGTATCCAGTTTAGCGTCGGACCTCTCCCAATCTCTCGGGAATGAGTTCCGAACACGCCACGTGGTCTGCTGGCCGTGGAAGTTGCCTTCGGTGCTCTCGGAGAGCATTATTGGCTATCCTTTTGATACTTGTCTCTGTTCCTTCTTTTCTTAAATGTTTTTTCTTCTTCATAAAACATGAACATATGCTGACAACCGAGATGAGGGTGTCACACCCGGCTTCTATGGCAGCGTCGACTCCTCTTGCCGAGACGGTCGCCGTGGCCCCCAAGCCAGTGCAAGTTCCTCCTGTGCCGGCCAGCCCGGCTTCTATGGCAGCGTCGACTCCTCCCACTCGATCTTCTTCACCAGCTCAGGAGCCATCTATCGGTGAGGGTTCGGCGGGTCCGGCTGTCGAAGTCCCGCCTCCTATTGCCGGAGCGGAAGGAATTGCCACCAGCCTTACAATGGGCATCGAAGCAGGGCGTGATGGGAGCGGGCCCGCCCCACCGCCGGCTTCTCCTGACCGGCGTCTCATCCCGGTTACCGATGCGTCGACTTCTCCTGAAGACGACGTGATGGAGGAGGTCGGGGGCGCCTATCCGGCCTCTGCTGCCCCGCTGCCCCTGGCAGACACTCTCGTGCTCGCCTAGACGAGCGTCCGGCAGGTCTTGGCCGCGCTCGGTCGCGAGCAGGAGGAGCAGGTGGTTCATAGGGATCGCCTCCTCACCTGGGGGAGCCTTTTGAGGAAGCAGACCGAGAAGGTCAAGGGGGAGCTCGACTCTAGGCGGGAGTCGCTTGATATCATGGAGGTGCTCCTCGACCGATAGAAGCAGGCCGTCGACCGTCTGGACTCCGAGACGTGGCGGCTCCACAAGGAGGCCCTTGAGGCGCATGCTCGGGACGAGGAGAACTTCTCTGCTCTGGAGGAGGTGCGGCAGAGGCTGGCGCGCTGTGAGCGCGCCGTTGCGGATCAGGAGCGCTCCGTGGCGGCCGAAGCTGAGAAAGTCGCCGCGCGGCTGGCGGCGGGCGAGGGCGACCTGCGAGCCCGGGCTACGGAGCTAGATACCCGGAAGGCAGACCTTGCCACGAGGGAGGAGCAGGTCTCCCGGGAGCGCCAGGCGATCCTGGATCGGGAGCTGGGTGCCGACTTCCGGGCTTCAGAGTTGGAGCGGCTTGCCCATACTCTTCACTTTTGGGAAAGCTCCCTGGCCGCCAAGGAGAAGGAATTCTCCGAGGGGAGCCACGACGCCTTGCTGGCAGCCCGCCACGAGGTAGAGGATCTCTTGGCCTCGCGGTCCTCCGAGGCCCGTCCGGTCTCGAGCTTCGTCGACCAGGCAGGGTCCGCCCTGGTCCCCCTCGGCTTCAGCCCGGTGAAGACAGCGGCCCCTGTGCTGAAAGTGACCGAGGTGATCCCCGCGCTCGAGTCAATCAACGCCAAGCTGAGCAGGCTGGATGTGGTGGTCGCCGGCGAGCTCGAGGCAGAGGGACGGGGCCTGGCCGTGGAGGTTGCCACGCACGTGTTGGCATGCTTCCGGAGCCGGGACCCTTCCTTCTCACTAGAGCCAGCGAGGCAGGGCCCTGCCGCGGAGCGGGAGGAAGCCGCCAGGGCTGAAGTCGGGGACGTGGCCGCCCTTGTAGCCTCTAGGTTCCGGCGTGAGCCAGGGGAACCCTAGTACTTGTATCACTTTTTTTTATGGAGTCTGTAGTCCAGCTCATGGAGCCTTGAATAAATAGACTCTTGTGACTTTCTGTGTCTGTGTGTTCTTGTCTTCTTCTTGTCTTGGCCTGACCGAGCCCTTAGCTCCGCAAGGTACTCAGAGGCCTTCACCAATCTTGAAGCTCTGCTTAGACACCTTCCCTGGGTCCTTATTGTGTTAAGGGCCCCGGAGGCCTCCAGAACTCGCCCCACGAGAATGGGGAGGTCCGGATCTGCCGACCACGTGGCAGGCCCGGAGCTCCCCTCTGAGGAGAGGGAGGTCCGACCCTGTGGGACACGTAGAGCCTTCGGAGCTCTCCCCGCGGAGGGGGAGGTCCGGCTTCTGCCAGCCATGTGGCGGGCCCAGAGCTCCTCCTGAGGAGAGGAGAGCTCAGGCCCCGTTGGACACGTGGGGACTTCGGGGCTCGTCCCTGCAGATAGGGCGAAACCCGAATCCTCAGGTCTTGCGCTGGAGTAGTCGATAGCTCCTTGCCCCCCCTCCATGCGGCCCCCGTGGCTGAAACCTGGTGATCCTGCACAGAGGTAGAGGAAGCGTAATTCTCCTCGAGGGGGCTCTCCCCTCCCCGTCTCTTAGTCTTATTTAGCTTACGGTCCTAGTCCGATATACGGGGCTTGGGCAATTCTGTGCGCGAGGCGTCGGGGCTCCGGCTCCCTCCGAGGTCAGGGTACGACCGTCCGGCCCCTAGTACCGGACCGTATGCCGGGGAAGAAGAGTGCACATGCTTTGGGTACGGAACTAGGCAAAGCGGCTGTACTCCCCTGGACCTCCGAAGGGCAGGGTGAGCATGCTTTGGGTACGGAACCGGCTAAGCAGGCTACGCACCCTGGACCCCCCATGCACGGCGCAGGCCTTTCCTGGAGGTGACCAACTGGCACCACAACACCTGACTGGGGGAGGCCCGAAAGGCCCCCTGGCCATCGGCAGGTGCCTCAAGGGCAACCGCCTTCGGTAGGATAGCAAATGCTGACTATGGATGAGAGCGGGAAAGGGGACCTAAATGTACGGTGAGCATACATAGAAAGTGCGGTCATAGAAATTAATGCGTAATTTAAATGAGCACATAAGTGAGAGTGTGGTAGAACAGGTTTCTGTGAAAATGCCCATAGGAGGAAGACAGGCTGAACATGGAGGCAACGACCCGCCCCATTAAGAAGGGAAGCAAGACTCTACGCGCTTGGGGTCGGAACCAGGACAAGCTGGACGTAGTCCTAGACCGTCCCTTGAGGCTTAGCTCCTCCGAGCGCTGTTCCTGGACTCTATGGAATCTATTACAGAAAGGTAAAGGCCTGTTCTACTAATGCTCAGGAGGTAGAACTTACTGTGATGTTCCATGCTCCAAGGGTTCGGGAGCGGATCCCATCCTTGGTGGAAAGGCGTATGTACCTGGGACGACAACTTTCGTGGCTCGGAAGGGACCTTCCCGGCTGGGGGAGAGTTTATAGGTCCTTCACGGGAAAGTATGCGCCGCAGCACCGGGTCACCTTCTTGCAGCTCCCTGACGCGCTTGGTCCTTTGGCGGTAGTGCCGGAGCACCAGCCGGGCCGTGCGTTGTGGGGTGTTGCCTGCAATTGTGCCTCACCGACGAGGTCGATATCATCACGCTGGAGCGGGTCCTGTGCGACTTCTCCTGAGAGCCCCGGGGTACCTTCCCCTTTCGGCTAAGGCCCACAAGGGGTAGGAGGACCCAGACTCTTCATGGGAGACTCAAGATGTCTTCCTCCATTGGCTCAGGCCGACAGGAGGTTGACGGATCCTGGGCGGCCCCCAGGAGGTGAGACCTTGACGAGGTCGATATCTTCACGCGGGAGCGGGTCCTGCACGGCTTCTCTCGGGATCCCTGGGGTTCTTTCCCCTTCTGGCTCAGGCCGTCAAGAGGTAGGAGGACCCGGACTCTTCTTGGGAGACCAAAGATGTCTCCCTCCATTGTCTCAGGCCGAAAGGAGGTTGACGGACCCTGGGCAGCCCCTAGGAGGTGAGGCTAAGGCACAGAGACGTGCACTCGGGCGGAGCTGGCCCGGTTCTGCACCGCCGGGGGCTGGTGCTTGGGCTGCTGCCACTGCTTGGGGCTTCCCCAAGGCTGATATCGCAGCAGTGCAGTCTCCACAGATCTTTCGGGGCAGCCATAGTCGGTTAACGCCCTGACTCGTCGTCACTGGACCTGGAGTCCTCACCGTTGTGCACCGTCTTTATGGCGCGCTGAGGCTCCTGAAACCCCACCTGGTGGCCGACGTTGTCTGGGGCGTCGACCTTCTGCTTGCCCTCCCTTTGATGGAAAGGTGGTGTCGGTACCCGCGATATGGGGTACCCCCGCGCACAGGAGAAAATGCCTAAGGAACTCGCCCTTCTCCGTAGGGAGAGCTCCGAAGGCGCCACGTGTCCGGCGGGGCCGGACCTCCCTCTCCTCATAAGAGAGCTCTGGGCCCGCCACGTGGCATACAGAGGCCGGACCTCCCCCTCCGCGGGAGAGAGGTCCGAAGGTGCCACGTATCCGGCGGGGCCGGACCTCCCTCTCCTCAGAGAAGAGCTCCGGGCCTGCCACGTGACGACAGAAGCCGAACCTCCCCCTCCGCGGGGAGAGGTCTGAAGGCTCCATGTGCCCCGCGGGGCCGGACCCTCCTCTCCTCTGAGAAGGGCTCCGAGCCCGCCACGTGGCCAGCAGAACGGCGCTGCCTGCCCCCGAGCGATAGGCAGGGGGCGTAAAGACGCCCCATACCTTGCCCGTATAAGGTATTCAAGGCCCGCGTCTTCCCAAGACGCGGAGACACGGAGCACGCCTCTGTCAGGTGCCGTTGCGCCCAGTGGCATCACAGACTGGCGCGCGGTGTCAGAACCTGACAGCCAATAAACACAGCGACAAGACATCCCCTGCCGCCTCCGCCGTCATCAACCACTACGACTAGCGTGCGGCATGGGCAGGGCGGCAAGACGGAGACTCGGAAGACTTCGCCAGAGACAACTACCGGCATAACTGAAGATACGGTAGATAACAGTCAATCTCCCCGGGACCACCTTTCGGGTCCCGGGCCTCCCTTGTAAGCCACCCGAGTCTTGGACTATAAAAGACTCAAGTAGGCGACGTTAGCAAGGGTTTGCACCTCTGCAACTCATACGCTAGCCATTCACGCCCAAGCTGTAACTCACCCCCAAGCTCAGGACTCCGGTTCTGAGCAGCAAGCAATACAGCGAGCTCCATAGCTCGCCGTGGACGTAGGGTTTTACGCTCCGGCGGCCTGAACCACGTAAAACTCACCGTGTCAAGCTCTTACTAACTCGTCCATCCACGCAAGCTCTCCGCAAGGGACTAGCCCCACCGAAAAAAGAACCTCCGCGGGCTGCCCAGTGCAGGCCCAGGGGAAGTGTCGACCGAACACTTCGACATTTGGCGCGCCAGGTAGGGGGCTTTTCCCCTGCACGACGAGTTTCCGCCGACGAAGATGACCAAGCTCCCTTCAGCGGCAAACTCTCCTCCCCCGCCTCTGTGGCGAACCGTGACCAGGGGGAGTACATGTCAACACACACGGGACGGAGTGTGTCGGTACAAGCTAGGAGCCAGCAACCGGCTCTGGCAGCGCTGACCCCGGCAATGCAGGCTGCAACCAGCGTCAGGTCTTCAGTAGCGCTGGGCGTACCCGGTGGGGGTGCGCTAGCTGCAGCAAGAGCGCTACTGCACAATCCGCCCGCTGGGGATGCGCCTCAGGCAGCGACCCAGCAGTGGATTCGCGAGGTAGACCGTCTCGTCGTCACCGCCGCAAACCCTCGACTTCGGCGGGGATGACACTCTGGCCAACCGGCCGTGTCGCTGATGCGCACGCCAATGGTTGACGAGCAGACGGCAGATTCCAGCTCTACCAGGCTCCAATCGACGGATCTGAGGACAGAGCTGGAGCGGTGTCGCTTGGGTCAAGATGCCCAGGTATATCTCGAGCAACGCCAAGAAAGGCGTTGCTACCAAGAGGCTGACGGCAGCATGACGTCGGCCTCGACCCAGCCTGAAGAGCAGACCTTCGCCACGCGATCTCTGCCCCAGGCCTGCGCCATGCAGAATATGCCACAGTCATATGTCCTACAGATGGCGCCCCCGGCCTATGGCGCAGCCTTGCCCGTACCGGGGTACACTGTGCCCAGTGCGAACCGAGCGTTCGCGGCACCAGAACCTGCGGCGACAGAAGCAGGGTGTGTGGCCCTCGCGCCCCGCCTTCACTTCGCGAAGTGGCCGCGCAAGTTTCGGCCGCACCTGCCCGAGAAGTACGACGGCAGCGTCAACCCGGTGGAGTTCCTCCAGATCTACTCCACCGCCGTACTTGCCGCAGGAGGGAATGAAGCCGTCATGGGCAATTACTTCCCTGTCGCCTTGACCGGTCCAGCCTGGTCTTGGCTCATGAACCTCCCCCAGGGTTCCGTAACTTCCTGGGGACAGCTCTGCCGGCAGTTCATCGCCAACTTCGGCAGTTCCTACACCCGGCCTGGCACGGAGCTCGACCTCCACGCCATCCAGCAACAACCTGGGGAGTCGCTGTGCTCTTTCATCCAGCGGTTCTCCCAGGTGCGGAACACCATCCCAGACATTCAAAATGCTTCTGTGGTGGTGGCGTTCCGGCAAGGCGTCCGGGACAAGAAGATGCTCGAAAAGCTCGCGACCAGGGAGGTCCGCGATGTCTCAGAGCTCTTCAGCCTGGCAGACAAGTGCGCCAGGGCAGCCGAAGGGCGAAATTGGCACCCACTGCCATCCTCCGAGTCAGGAGGACAGCCCGGATCTGGTCCTACTCCCTGTGGAGGCAGCAGGAAGGCCAAGAACCGAGGCAGAGGCAAGATAGATTCACCGACCGCAGCTCCAGTCGTCACTGCAGCGACGCTCAGTGGGGCTCGGGGGCCGCGCCCCGACAAGAGGCAGCGAAGATCACCAATCCCAGAAGGTGATCAAGACAATATATGCCCCGTGCATGGCAGCTGTCGCCACACTACTGCCGAGTGCTGGGAGATCCGAAAGCTCGCAGAGCGCTTCCGCAAAGGGAAGCAGCAGCGGGCTGATGCCCTACCCTTCCGTCCAAAGGAGGGCAAACAGAGGGTGGATGTCCCAGACAGCATCGACCACCCAGAGGAGATCCAGGAGCCTCAGCGCGCCGTGAAGGCGGCACGCAATCATGAGGACTCCAGCTCCAGCGACGATGAGCGTCGAAAGAAGCTCTATGTCATATACGGCGGGTCCGCCGACCCCTCGTCCCAAAGCGCAGTCAAGACTCTGCGCCGAGCGGTAGCGTCAGTGGCGCCACTCCCAAGTGCCGCACCGCACCTTAAGTGGATGGGGACCCCCATCAGCTTTGACGCCACTGACTGCCCCAGGAACATGGCTGGGGCCGGCCAACTGCCGCTCTTGGTAGCTCCGACCATCGCCAACGTGAGAATGTACCATGTTTTGGTAGATGGTGTAGCTGGGCTGAACCTCATCAGCCGTGCAGCTTTCTAGAAGCTGCAGATCCCGATGGCCAAGCTCACCCCGTCGAGCCCGTTCTCAGGGGTAGGGCCGGGACAGGTCATTCCCTACGGAAACATTAGCCTCCCGGTGACCTTCGGGGCTCCGGACAGCTATCGGACAGAGTACATCCTGTTCGACGTAGCGGAGATAGACCTCCCCTTCAACGCCATAATTGGCAGGCCAGCCCTGTATCGATTCATGGCAGTAGCCCACTACGGCTACCTCGTCCTGAAGATGCCAACACCGACGGGCGTCCTCAGGATTCGTGGAGACCGCACTGCTGCAGTGTCGGCCTTAGAGAAACTCCAAGCGCTCGCAACAGCTGGGGCATCAGCCCCGGCAGTGCAGAGCCGGACCAGCTCTGCCCGAGCGCACGCCACCGTGCCTCCGCCACAGCACCCCGGGTGCAACCTCTCGACGAGGGCGGCGTCCCCCTTAAAGGTCGTCCAAGTCGGCGCCGAAGCCACCCAGACCACCCGGGTAGCCGGGGGCCTGGATAGCAAATAGTAAGGCGCGCTCGTCACCTTCCTCCGGCACAACGTCGACGTGTTTGCATGGCAGCCGTCACAGATGCCGGGGATCCCCAGGGAGGTGATCGAGCACCACTTAAAAGTCTTCCCCGACGCCCGGCCGGTTCAACAGAAGCCCCGCAAGCAGTCCATCGAGCGGCAAAACTTCATTCGTGAAGAAGTCAAGAAGCTGCTGGACGCTGGCTTCATACGGGAGGTCCACCACCCCCGGTGGTTGGCGAACCCCGTCGTCGTCCCGAAGGCCGGCGGGAAGCTCCGGATGTGCATCGACTACACCAGTATCAATAAGGCATGTCCCAAAGATCCATTCCCTCTCCCTAGAATAGATCAAATAGTAGACTCAACATCAGGCTGTGATATGCTGTGCTTCCTAGACGCCTACTCGGGTTTCCATCAGATCCCCATGTCTAGGGAGGATGAGGAGCACACCTTCTTCATCACAGTAGACGGCCTTTATTGTTATGTGTCTATGCCTTACGGCCTAAAGAATGCACTCCCCACCTTTGTGCGAGCAATGCACAAAACCTTTGGGGAGTTAATAAGAGACCTAGTTGAGGTGTACGTAGATGACATAGTTGTCAAGGTCAAGCAGGGTTCATCTTTGTTAGATAACCTAGCCTTAGTTTTTGACAAGTTGCGCTCTACGCGCACCAAGCTGAACCCCGATAAATGTGTGTTCGGTGTGTCCTCTGGGAAGCTCTTAGGATTCCTGGTCTCGCACCGAGGGATTGAGGCCAACCCAGAGAAGATCAAGGCCATCGACTTGATGCGGCCCCCTGCCCGCGTCAAGGATGTCCAGAAACTCACGGGATGTCTAGCCGCGCTGAGTCGGTTTATACCGAGGCTAGCAGAGCGGGCACTCCCTTTCTTTAAGCTCCTGCGCAAGTCAGGCCCTTTTGCCTGGACTGACGAAGCAGAAGAGGCTTTCCAGGAGTTGAAGCGACTCCTGACGACCCTACCTATCATGGTAGCCCCAGAGCCCAGAGAGCACCTGCTGCTCTACATTGCGGCGACAACTGAAGTGGTGAGTACGGTCCTCGTCGCAGAGCGGCCGGACCCCTCATCTTCACAACCTGCTCCGGTAGCAGAAGACAGACGCCAGGAGGCCCCGCAGGACCAAGGCGGTCTCCCGGACCTCCAAGGAAACCTCCCGGAGGTCTAGGTCGGCCTCCCAGAGGTCCAGGGCGGTCTCCCGGACCCCCAAGATAAACCCCCAGGGGTCCTGCGGGACCCCCCGGGGGCCAAATGGGACCTCCCGGAGGTCCCTCAAGACCCCCTGGAGCTCCCGGATAACCAAGATCGCTTAAGGGCCTCCGGGTTCCAGCTCCCGGAGGCCCCCATGGGTCCACTCACCTCCAGCGGGCCAGGGCCAATGGACGAGGACCTCCCAGGCCTAAGAGAGAGGGTTTGAACCACCCAGAGGCCTGTCTACTACATCAGCGAAGTACTTCATGATGCCAAGACAAGGTACCTAGAAGTCCACAAGCTGCTGTATGCGGTGCTCGTGGCCTCCAGGAAGCTCCGCCATTACTTCCAGGCCCACCGGGTCTCGGTAGTCACCTCGTATCCGCTGAAGACAATTCTTCACAGCCCCCATGCGACTGGCAACGTTGCTAAATGGGCGGCGAAGCTGGCGGAGTTTGAGCTGGACTTCCTCCCACGCCATGCAGTCAAGAGCCAAGCAGTGGCTGACTTTGTGGCAGAGTGGACACCAACGAAGACTGACCCAGGGGGCCATGAAGACGGTGAACCAGAGCACCAAGCTCCGGTCTTCACCGAGCCCCACTGGACACTTTTCTTCGACGGCTCCTCGCAAAAGCAGGGGGCCGGTGCCGGCGTACTGCTCCTCATGCCATCGGGGGAACAGTTTGGGTACATGGTGCGTCTCAATTTCAAGGCAACCAACAACATGGCAGAGTATGAAGCACTCATCTTTGGCCTGCAGACAGCCCTGTCTTTAGGTGCTCGCCAGTTGTTGGCACAGGGCGACTCCCAGCTGGTCATCAAACAAGTCAAGGGCGAATGCTCCTGCAATGACCCACAGCTAGCTGCGTATCTGCTTCACGTGCAGATGTTGGAGAAAGAATTCCTCGCCTTGGACCTGCGCCACGTACCGCGCGCTGGCAATGCCGCAGCTGACAACCTTTCAACGAAGGCTTCCACCGGAGCCCCTGCGCCCGAAGGAGTTTTCGAGAGGACGTTGCTGCGGCCCACAGCCCGGCCCGACGAGCCGGGCGAAGGGGGCTTGACCAGCACCTCGAAGCTGGCGGTCCCGGCGGCCCTACAGCCATGGATGCCGCCAAGGATCGTAAGCGTCACTGGGGACTCGGTGCAACCCAGCGCTCAAGATCCAGAAGCTCAAGTCAGACCCGATGCATGGATCACGGAGATCCGGGACTACTTGAAGGACAACATCCTCCCTGATGAACATGCAACCGCTGAACGGATTGTGCGTATGGCTAAGAGATACGCGCTGGTAGAGGGGGATCTCTACCGGCGTGGCGCCAACCACATCCTATTGCGGTGCATAACCCAGGGGGAAGGCTGCGACTTGCTCGCTGAGATCCATGGAGGCGGATGTGGAAGTCACTCTTCCTCACGCACGCTTGTCGGTAAAGCCTTCCGCCATGGCTTCTACTGGCCGACAAAACTCCAGGATGCCGTCAAGCTGGTCGAGAGTTGCAAGGCGTGCCAGTTCCACGCCAAGCAGATCCATACACCAGCTCAGGCGGTACAGATGATCCCGCCCTCGTGGCCATTTGCCGTATGGGGGCTGGACATCTTGGGACCATTTCCCAGAACCGTCGGGGGATTCCGGTACCTCTATGTCGCCATCGACAAGTTCACCAAGTGGCCAGAAGCTACACCAGTTGTCACCATCAACAAACAATCCGCAGTAAGATTCATCAAGTCTATTGTCTGCCGGTTCGGGGTCCCGAACAGAATCATCACCGACAACGGGACCCAGTTCACCAGCGCAGCCTTCCAAGACTACTGCAAAGACCTCGGCATTCAGGTGTGCTATGCCTCTATCACCCACCCAAAGAGCAATGGGCAAGTCGATAGGGCCAACGCGGAGATTCTCCGGGGCCTTAAGACTCGCACCTACGCCAGTCTGAAGAAACATGGTGCCAATTGGGTAGATGAGCTTCCGAGCACACTATGGGCTAACCGGACATCCCAGAGCCGGGCCACCGGAGAGACACCCTTCTTCATGGTGTATGGGGCCGAAGCTATACTTCCCCCAGAAATCATCATGAAGTCTCACTGTGTCCGGGCTTACGACGAAGCCGCGCAGGAAAACCTCCGGCGTGGAGAAATCGACCTCGTCGACGAGGTCCGATTGCATGCAGCACTCCGTAACGCGCGGTACAGACAAGCGCTTCGGCGCTACCACCAGAGATCTGTGCGTGCCCGGGAGCTGCAGGAAGGTGACCTGGTGCTGCGGCGCATACTTTCTCGCAAAGGGGCCCAGAAACTCTCCCCTAGTTGGGAAGGTCCCTTCCGAGTCGCGAAAGTATGCCGCCCCGGGTGTGTGCGCCTTTCCACCGAGGATGGGGACCTGCTCCCAAACCCTTGGAACATAGAACACCTCCGTAAGTTCTACCCCTAGAGCAAAGATAGGACAGTACTTTCTTTTCGTAATAAACTCCATAGAGTCCAGGAACAGCGCTCGGAGCAGCTAAGCCCCAGGGGACGGTACAGGACTACGTTCAACTTTGCCCGGTTCCGACTCCAAGCGCGTAGAGTCTTGCTTCCCCTCTTAATGGGGCAGGTCGTGGTCCCCATGTTTAGCCTGCCTTCCTCCTGTGGAAAGTTATACGAAAAGAAACCTGTTCTACTTTGCTCTTTCCTCGTACTCATTTAAATTGTGTACTAAGTTTTTTATGACTACCCTTGCGGTGCATAGTTGCCATGTGCTCAGCTCCCCCTTCTCATTGTCACCACTAGTCGGCATTCGCTGCCCTACCAGAGGCGGTTGCATCGTAGGTACCTGCCGATAGTCGAGGGAGCCCTGAGCCCCCGAACGCTTCGCGCACTACAGTCCCCAAGCACCGAGCCTATGGTTAGGGGCCATAAGTCGAATAAGACTATGAGATAAGAGAGGGAGAGCTCCCAAGGAGAATTACTTTTTCCCTACTTGTGTGCAGGACCTCTCGACCTCGGATCCCTACAGGAATGTGGCAGGAGCACCTGACCAATGGGATGCCCCTGCCAGGGGGCCACTACGGGATCATGCAAGACCGGAACTCCAAGGCAAGACCGAAGGATCCACGACTCCAGCGGGACCGGACCCCCCCCTCTGAGGGGAGGGGCCCGGAGACCCCACGTGTACCGCGGGCCCGGGCCTCCCTCTCCTCAGAGGAGAGCTCCGGATCCGCCACGTGGCCGGCTGATCCGAGCCTCCCCATCCTCATGAGGCGGAGCCCGAGGACCTCCGGGGCCCTTAATATAATAAGGACCCAGGGAAGGTGCCGGAGCAGAACGTCGGGATTGGTGAAGACCTCTGAGCACCTTGCGGAGCTAAGGGCTCGGTCAGGCAAAACCAAGAAGAAGACGGAAAACATCGCAGGCACGAAGGGTCATAAGAGTTCATGTATTCATGGCTCCATGAGCTGGGCTACAAACTCGATGAAAAAGAAAGAAACAAGCCCCAAGGTCCCCCTGACACGATCAGAGTCTAGAAGTGGCAAGAACGGCCGCGTCACCAGGCTTCAGCCCTGGCGGCGCTCTCCCGCTCCATGACCCGAGCGCAGGAATCGCCTCCCTCATCACCAGCGCAAAGGCCGGTGTCATCAAGGGTGCTCCTGAGGCCCCCTCCTCAGCTTCAGCAGTCTTCTTGGAGACCCTGCTGCCTGGGA
Source organism: Neostapfia colusana (assembly GCA_030760725.1). NCBI lineage: Eukaryota > Viridiplantae > Streptophyta > Magnoliopsida > Poales > Poaceae > Neostapfia > Neostapfia colusana. The sequence continues at coordinate 112,607,749 of JASWHV010000001.1, forward strand.
TCCTCCTTGGTGCATCAACGGTTCCCTTCTCCTGAAGTTCCCTCATCACCGGCGCAAAAGCCGGTGCCATCAAGGGTGCTCCTGAGGCCCCCTCTGCAGCTTCAGCGGTCTTCTCGGAGACTCTGCCGCCTGGAATTCTCTTTGGCGCTTCAATGGTTTCTTTGAAGGCTCCACCATCTGAGAAGGGACGCAACGCCAGGGAGCTTTCTGCCTGCCGTCACCAAGGAAGGGCCCCGTCGGGAGGACAAACCAGAGACCCCTTGGAGGCGCCACCGCTAGAGGCAAGGCAGGCAGGCTCCCTGGGTCCCAGACTTGGTGCAGACGTCGTCGCTAGAGGAAATCGAGAGCGATTCTCCCCCCGAAAGGCGGGTTAGGAGCCGTGGAAGAAGACAAGACCGCAAAGACTCGAGGGAGGCGCAAGGGCTGGAAGCCTTATAAGGGGAGCGTACCCACGTGGCGGTTTCTTTTCACACCTTCCAGGTACGAGTCAAAGCAATTCGAAACTCTTCGAACACGCCGCGTCGGCAACCGCTTCGGCTCCGAGACCGAGCGCCGATGACAGGTGGACCCAAGCCACCCAACTGAAGCGGTGGGCCAAGGAGTCAGTCTCCTGAGAAGACGAGCCGGCAAGACACTTCAGTTCCCAAAGAAAGCGCCACAACGTGCAGAAGTGGCAGCCTTGGGAACCGCCGCAGTAGAAGCAACCATCAAGTGGGCGCACGCTCCCACGAACCCGCGGCCGTTCGTGCTCTGGCACCGGTCAATGCGGGACTTGGAGAAAGTGCGCGGATCAGAAGAGACGGAGGTCCCACCTCGGGCTCTCTATCTCCCCCGAGATGGGCCCGAGGGCCACTGTCGGTACCCGCGATATGGGGTACCCCCGCGCACAGGAGAAAATGTCTAAGGAACTCGCCCTTCTCCACAGGGAGAGCTCCGAAGGCGCCACGCATCCGGCGGGGCCGGACCTCCCTCTCCTCAGAAGAGAGCTCCGGGCCCGCCACGTGGCATACAGAGGCCGGACCTCCCCCTCCGCGGGAGAGAGGTCCGAAGGTGCCACGTATCCGGCGGGGCCGGACCTCCCTCTTCTCAGAGAAGAGCTCCGGGCCCGCCACGTGGCGACAGAAGCCGAACCTCCCCCTCCGCGGGGAGAGGTCCGAAGGCTCCATGTGCCCCGCGGGGCCGGACCCTCCTCTCCTCTGAGAAGGGCTCCGAGCCCGCCACGTGGCCAGCAGAACGGTGCTGCCTGCCCCCGAGCGATAGGCAGCGGGCATAAAGACGCCCCATACCTTTCCCGTACTAGGTATTCAAGGCCCGCGTCTTCCCAAGACGTGGAGACACGGAGCACGCCTCTGTCAGGTGCCGTTGCGCCCAGTTGCATCACACTGGCGCGCGGTGTCAGAACCTGACAGCCAATAAACAAAGCGACAAGACATCCCCTGCCGCCTCCGCCGTCATCAACCACTACGACTAGCGTGCGGCATGGGCAGGGCGGAAAGACGGAGACTCGGAAGCCTTCGCCAGAGACAACTACTGGCATAACTGCAGATATGGTAGATAACAGTCAATCTCCCCAGGACCACCTGTCGGGTCCCTGTCCCCCTTGTAAGCCACCCGAGTCTTGGACTATAAAAGACTCGGGTAGGCGACGTTAGCAAGGGTTCACACCTCTGCAACTCATACGCTAGCCATTCACACCCAAGCTGTAACTCACCCCCAAGCTCAGGACTCCGGTTCTGAGCAGCAAGCAATACAGCGAGCTCCATAGCTCGCCGTGAACGTAGGGTTTTACGCTCCGGCGGCCTGAACCACGTAAAACTCACCGTGTCAAGCTCTTACTAACTCGTCCATCCACGCAAGCTCTCCGCAAGGGACTAGCCCCACCGAAAAAAGAACCTCCGCGGGCTGGCCAGTGCAGGCCCGGGGGAAGTGTCGACCGAACACTTCGACAGGTGGGGCATCAGCTCGCAGCTGCCTCCCTTTGCGGAAGCGGTCTGCGAGCTTCTGAATATCCCGGCACTCAGCAGCAGTATGGTAGCTGGTGTCGTGCACGGGACATGGCTCGCCTTGGCCACCATCTGGAGCTGGTGACTGTCGCTGCCTTTTGTCGTGGTGTGGCCCCCGAGCTTCACTGGGTGCTGCTGCTGCAGCAACGGGAGCCGCGGTCGGTGGTTTCATCTTGCCACCGCCCCGGTTCTTGATCTTCTTGCCGCTTCCATGAGAAGCAGCGCCAGATCCGGGCTGTCCTCCTGGCTCGGAGGCTGGCAGTGAGTGCCAGTTCCGCCCCTCTGCTGCCCTGGCGCACTTGTCCGCCAGGCTGAAGAGCTCTGAGACGTCGCGAACCTCCCTGGTCGCGAGCTTCTCAAGCATCTTCTTGTCCCGTACACCCTGCCGGAACGCCACCACCACAGAAGCATTTTGGATATGCAGGATGGTGTTCCGTACCTGGGCGAACTGCTGGATGAAGGAGCGCAGCGTCTCTCCAGGTTGTTGCTGGATGGCATGGAGGTCGAGCTCCGTGCCAGGCCGGGTGTAGGAGCTGCCGAAGTTAGCAGTGAACTGCCCGCAGAGCTCTCCCCAAGAGGTTATGGAACCCTGGGGGAGGTTCATGAGCCAAGACCGGGCTGGGCCGGTCAAGGCGACGGGGAAGTAGTTGGCCATGACGGCCTCGTCCCCTCCTGCAGCAAGGATGGCGGTGGAGTAGATCTGGAGGAACTCCGCCGGGTTGACACTGCCGTCGTACTTCTCGGGCAGGTGCGGCCAAAACTTGCGCGGCCACCTCGTGAAGCGAAGGTGTGGCGCCAGGGCCGCACATCCTGCTCTTGTTGCTGCAGGCGTTGGTACCGTAGATGCTTGGTTCGCTGCTGGCACTGTGTACCCCGGTATGGGCAAGGCTGCGCCATAGACCGAGGGCGCCGTTTGCAGGCCATATGGCTGGGGCATATGCTGTGTGGCGTATGCCTGGGGCAGAGATCGCGTTGCGAACATCTGCGCCTCAGGTTGGGTTGAGGCAGTCGACATGCTGTTGGAGGCCTCCTGGTTGCGACGCCTTTCTCGTCGTTGTTCAATGAACACTCGGGCATCTTTGCCCAAGTGGTATCGTTCCAGCTCCGTCCTCAGGTCCGTCGATGGGAGCCTGGTGGAGCGGGAACCTGCCGTCTGCCCTTCAACCGTTGGCGTGCGCGTCAGCAACACAGCCGGTTGGCCGGGCCGAAGCCGAGGTTTTGTGGCGGCGACGACGAGACGGTCTACCACACAAATCCACTGGTGGGTCGCTGACTGAGGCGCGTCCCCAGCAGGTGGATTGCGCAGTAGTGCTCTTGCTGCAGCTAGCGCGCCCCCGTCGGGGACGCTCAGCGCTGCAGAGGATCTCACGCTTGCAGGAGCCTGCGTTGCCGGAGTCGGCTGCTGGCTTCCAGCTTGCGCCGACACACTCCGTCCAGAGTGTGTCGAGACGTAGTCCCCGCTAGTCACCGTTCATCGTGAATGTGGGGGAGGAGAGCTTGCCGCTGAAGGAAGCTTCGTCATCTTCGCCGGCAGAAGCTCGTCGCACAAGGGAAAAGCCCCTACCTGGCGCGCCAAATGTCGAAGTGTGTAATCGACACTTTCCCTGGGCCTGCTCTGGGCACCGCTCGGAGGTTCTTTTTCGGAGGGGCTAGTCACTCGCGGAGAGCTTCAGCGTTAGGGACGATTGAGGGAGAAGCTTGACACGGGGAGTTTTACGTGGTTCAGGCCGCCGGAGCGTAAAATCCTACGTCCACGGTGAGTAGAGATGCTCGCTGTATTGCTTGTTGCTCAGAACCGGAGTCCTGATCTTGAGGGTGTAAGATGTCGAATATAAAGGTGCGAATGGATGGAGTGCGAACCCTTGCTAACGTCGCCTACCCGAGCCTTTTATATTCCAAGGCTCGGGTGGCTTACAAGGTGGGCCCGGGACCCGACAGGTGGTCCCGGGGAGATTGCCTGCCATCTACCGTATCCGCAGTTATGCCGGTAGTTGTCTCTGGCGAAGGCTTTCGAGTCTTCGTTCTGCCGCTCTGCCCATGCCGCAAGCTAGTCGAAGTGGTTGATGATGGCAGGGGCGGCAGGGGATGTCTTGTAGCTGTGTTTATTAGCGGGCAGGCTCTGACACGGCGCGCCAGTCTGCGATGTGACTGGGCGCAATGGCACCTGACAGAGGCGTGCTCCACGTCTCCGCGCCTTGGGAAGGCGCGGGCCTTAAATACCTTGTACGGGCAAGGTATGGCGCGTCTTTACTCCTGCTGCCTACCGCGTGGGGAAAGGCAGCGTAGCTCTGCTGGCCACGTGGCGAGGCCGGAGCTCTCCTCTGAGGAGAGGGAGGTCCGGCTCCGGGGGACATGTGGAGCCCTCTGAGCTCTCCCCGCAGAGGGGGGGGGGGAGGTCTGGCTTCTGCTGGCCACGTGGCGGGCCCGGAGCTCACCTCTCAGGAGAGGGAGGTCCGGCCCCACGGGACACGTGGAGCCTTCGGAGCTCTCCCCACGGAGGGGGGAGGTCCGGCTCAGTTGGCCACGTGGCGGGTCCGGAGCTCTCCTCTGAGGAGAGGGAGGTCCGGCCCCGCTGGACACGTGGCGCCTTAGGAGCTCTCCCTGCGGAGAAAGGCGAGGTCCTTAGGCATTTCTCCCTGTGTGCGGGGGTACCCCGTATCGAGGGTACCGACAATAACCATTGCGATTTAGCTCCGGACCTTGCCACAGCTAACCGGACCTTGAGCCGGAGCTTACCAAAGCGAGCAGAACCTAGCACCGGAACTTACCAAAGCTAGTCGGACCTACCGCCAGAGCTAACCAAACACATGTCGGACCTAGCCATAGCAAGTCGGACCTTACGTCGGATCTTGTCAGAGCTCATACCTAGAGTCGGACCTTGACAAAAAGAATATTTTGGCAGAATTCAAAACTTTTATCGTCGTAGCCAATGTATTCAGCACACATAGGTCTCACAATCTCTCCCTTGATGAATGCATTGGCAACACCACTTAAAATTCGAACATTGGCTTATTCACATGAAAAGTTTTGAAAACAATCAAATGAGAAAGAAATTACAAAACAAAATTTTTCCCCTATACATATTTTTCCCTTGTGTAAATCAGAAATAAAATGAGAAGAAAAACAAAAATTCTCCCCGTGAGAAGAATCGTGCCAAAACAATTGTGAATCGTGCAATGTGTGATCAATTTCTCCCCCTTTGACAATGTATTCAGCAAGGTTCAAAGGAGAAATTTTAATTGTTATGAGCATATTTATAACATATACATATAAAACAAAGCTCATCCAAGCCATACTATCAAGTAAATTACACTATCACATCAATGAGATACATAAAGTAGTGTAAACCATGCTAGAGATGAAGTGTAATTTTCAATTTAAGCAAGTCATGATCTCACAAACTTAGCTATGTCAAGAACTGAAAGCATGACACTTGTTGCTGCATTTTAATTATTTTTCAAAGCACAAATTCAGATCATATGACATATGCAAGAGATTATATGCCACATCAGGCTTATTCTAACCAACCAAGCCAAGCCTATGTCATTTGACAATCAGAAGCTTAAGGACATGGTTTTAGTCATACACAACTTATTCCAAGTTCATATCTAAGTGTAATGATAAGCCATCTCAAAAGAAGAAGTGCGATGCATGCATATTCTCTTGATCTTTTTCTCAATTTTTCATTTGAACATAAAAAGCTCAACATGTGAATAGTTGATTGATTATTTTTTTCATTAATAAAAGCACTCGTGAGCATGCAACAAGTTTAAAACAGCAAGAAAGTTCGATCATGACCAGATTTAGTGTAAATAATTATTTCAATTACTAGTCATGGCAAAAACTACAAAATGTATAACATGAGTAATGTAGTAAGAACTTTCAGCATATAAAAGGAATCACAAAGTCATACATGTATGAAATACTATGCTCATATTATTTTAAATTCAGATTCACACATAGACTTCCCAAGTTTAAAAACTCCCCCTCAATTTAAGCCATGAGGATGCATAACCCCTATTTCACTATGAATGAAACAAAAAGAGTGAAATCCAAAGGTTTTGTAAAAATGTCAGCCAATTGTTGTTCGGTATCTACATGGTGAAGCACAATGTTTTCTTTTTCAACATTATCACGGAGAAAGTGATACCTAATGTCAATGGTCCTTGTTATCGAATGTTGCATGGGGTTTTTAGCAATGCAAATGGCACTAGTGTTATCACAAAATAGTGGAACACTATGTAGATCAACCCCATAGTCCTTAAGTATTTGAACAATCCAAAGAATTTGTGAGAAAGCGCTAGTAGCAGTTACATATTCAGATTCAACTGTGGATTGTGCAACTGAATTTTGTTTTATAGAGGACCAAGCAACAAGTGAATTACCAAGAAAATGACAAGCACCCGAAGTACTTTTTCTATCAATCCTACAACTCCCAAAATCAGCATCCGAAAAAGCTTTCAATGTAACGGTTGAGGAAGAAGGAAGAAAAATCCCAAAGTCTTGAGTTCCATGTAAGTACCCGAGAATTCTTTTGACGGCTTGATGATGTGAAGCATGTGGGGAAGCTTGAAATTCTATGTCCGGTCTTGATGCCGTGAGGTAGAAAAGTGATCCAATCATACTTCTATATTCTTTTTGATCCACGGGTTCACCATCTTCATCAAGTTCAAGTGTCGTTGCTGTACCCATTGGTGTCCGAAGAGACTTGCTTTTGTCTATATTGAAGCGCTTAAGAAGGTCTCTTGTATACTTTGTTTTATGCACAAAAGTACCCTCCTTGGTTTGCTTGATTTGCAGCCCCAAAAAGTATGTGAGTTCTCCCATCATATTCATCTCAAATTCCGAACTCATCATAGCTGAAAACTTGGACACAAGATCATGAGAAGCACAACCGAAGATAATATCATCCACATACACTTGAACGAATAATGAGTCATTCTCATGCTTAAGCACAAAAAGGGTTTTATCAACCTTGCCCATGGTAAACCCCTTTTCAAGTAAGAATGTTTTTAACCAATCATACCACGCTCTAGGGGCTTGTTTAAGACCATACAAGGCTTTGGACAGTTTGTAAACATGATTAGCAAAATTTGGATTTTCAAAACATGATGGTTTCTTGACATAAACCTCCTCATCTATGTAGACATTAAGAAAAGCACTTTTAACATCCATTTGATATAACTTGAAACCTTTAGATGCAGCAAATGCTAAAAAATTCTTATGACTTCTAATCTAGCAAACGGTAGCAAAAGTTTCATCAAAATCTAGTCCTTCAACTTGTGTGAAACCTTGAGCAACCTAGCCTTATTCCTAACCAGAACCCCATCCTCACTTTGCTTATTTTTAAACACCCATTTAGTTCCAAAAAGAGTGTGACCTTGAGGTGGAGGTACAAGTTTCCAAACATTATTTCTTTCAAAATTTTCTAACTCTTCTTGCATGGAAATAATCCAAAATTCATTAGTGAGTGCGTGTGATATATCTTTGGGTTCAAAAGAAGCAACAAATGCAGAATGAGCATGAGAGTTTGGATCACAAAACCTGGACCGTGTGACCCGTTCGTGCAAGCTTCCAATCATTTATTGTGGAGGATGATTTTTGAGGACCCGGAGGGGAGTAGACAATTCACAAGCTCCTTCTTCTTCATTTTCATCACAAATTGAAGAACTTGTGACTTGAGGACGACCTGGACCAGCAATGGTGGTCGTCGGTGATGGTTGTGAATCAAAATCAGGAGCTGGAACAATGTCATTAGCTCCTGAATTTTTGGGCAGCAGCATCACTTCTTCATCATCTTCGATGAAAATACTCTCCCCCTGCGGATATGGGTCTAGTCCTGCAATATTAGAGCTAGTACCTGGGCTAGCTTAATCAAAAGAAACCTCACAAATCTCCACAATTTTGTTAGTGTCATGTAAAAGCACACGGTAACCTCTAGTATGAGATGGGTAACCAAGAAACATGCCATCAACAGATCTTGGTTCAAATTTATCAAGATTACCATGTTTCTTAACAAAGCATTTGCAACCAAAGACCCCAAAGTATGTGACACTAGGCCTATGTCAAAACCGAAGTTCATATGGTGTTTTACCTAGCTTAGCACGCAAGAAAACACGATTTGAGACATAACAAGCAGTTGAAATTGCATCAGCCCAAAATTTTCTAGGAGTTCGATATTCATCAAGCTTAGTCCTAGCCATCTCAACAAAGGTTCTGTTCTTTCTCTCTACAACACTGTCTTGTTGAGGTACATATGGTGAAGAAAATTGATGATCTATTCTATTTTCAGCACAAAAGTGATCAAACGATTGATTTTTAAATTTGGTTCCGTTATCACTTCTAATTACTTTTAAAGATTCTAGGTCATCAATTTATAATATAAGAAATAAGGTTCAAAAGTGACTAAAAGTTTCATTCTTAGATGCCATAAATTAAACCCAAGAGTATCTAGAATAGTCATCAATAACCACAAGAACATACCATTTAGATCTGAAAGATTCAACACGTGAAGGTCCTACGGTGTCAAGGTGCAGAAGTTGACCCGGTTCAGTTGTCATGGTCCTTGTGAGAAGAGCATGTGAACCTACAACCATCTTAGCATGTTTACAAAAAGAGCGCACAATTTCTTTGTCCCCTTTAAGCTTAGGCAGCCCACGTATGCGATCAAGAGCACTAACACATGTGAGATGATCAAAGCCTACGTGACCAAGTCTACGATGCCAAAAATATAAGTCTTTTGAATCATTAGCAACTAGACATCTATGCTTAGAGGATGACATATCAAAATCAGCTTTAAAAACTCTTCCAAACCGAGACATATTAAAAATGAGCTCACTATTTGAATCTACAACCTTGCAAAAATTTTAGTGAAAATAATTTCCAGATTTTCATCTAGCAATTGTGAAACAGAAAGCAAGTTATATTTCAAATTTTTAACAAGTGCCACATCTTTTAAAGTTTAGTGATTATTTACTCTAACCGAACCCTTAGCAATTATAGGAGTTGAAGAATTATCGGCAAAAGTAACATTTTCTACATGTGACATAAATGAGAGGGAGGAGAACCATTCTTTGTTACCGTTCATGTGGCGTGAGCATCCTGAATCCATAATACAAATGTTCTTCTTCCTCACGCGTATAACCTACATAGAAGTACAATACATCGATGACTCAATACTGGGGTTAGTCAAAAGGCATTTAGGAATCCAGTACTGAGTCACACAACGTCCAGCAGAAGTAACACGCAAAGGCTGAGATAAAACAACAGGTTTATGAGCCAAAGTTTGAGTACTTTTGTACCCAACTACTGACCTACGAGGTGTTACATGAGTACCACTAAAAATAGTAGGTCCGGAAGCAAACTTTGCATCTTTTTGACTCATTACAGCAGGTTGCATATTCCTAACATTCGGTTCAGCACATGCAACAGGTTTTGCACAGCTGTTATGTGATTTAGCAATCATTCTTTCCTTTTTATGTTGATTAGCTAGTCTATAACAAAAATCTATGACATGACCATCTCTACCACAGTTGGTACAGTTAGGTTTAACTTTATGTTCATATCTAGATGAGCAGACAACATGTTTATTTGAAACTGAATGAGACAACACTCCTGCAGATTTAAAAACACTTATTTTTGTTTAGTAACTATTTTAACCAAACCACTTTCTAATGACTTTACAGTTTTAGGTGGATGTGCTTTAGCATGAGCATGGGAATCAAAACCTAAAACAGTTTTATCACTGCAAGATTTAGAAGAATTCAACAGCAAGTTCAGATTCTTATTCCCATTATAAAACCACTTTAGTGTCCTATTCATGTCATCATGTTTCTTAGACAAGTCTAGGCAGTTTTGACATGAAATTTTTCCTTTTAGTTTGCAATTGGAACAATACTTAACTTCATGAGAACGTAAAGCATTGTTCAATATAGAAATTTCATTCATAGCATCTTGTAGTTTCTTATTAAGATCATCACAAATAGAACAATGCAAATCAATTGTAGAACAACAAGCATCTTTCAACTTTTTATCATTAAGTGCAGCAAGCTCTCTGTTCTTTTCAATCTCTAACTAAAGTTTATCAAGTGTGGAGGTATGTGCACTTCTTAGAGAGGACAATTGTTCATATATTAAATCACATGAGGAACAAGAATCATCACTAGAAATCAAATATTTCAAACGATTAATTTCAGATTCTAGTGACTCAATTTTAATAGCATTATCCCTAAGCTTTTTGTCCTTTTTCTTAACTATAACAGTGGCACAAGAAATAGCATCACACATTTCTTCGCAAGTAGGACATACCTCTTCATTATTGCTGTTGTGTTCTGCCTCCTCCATACTTGAACTTGACTTGCCTGCCATGAAGCATAAGTTTTCCAAATCATCTTCATCTTTGTCACTTCCGATGTCCACATCGCTCGAGCCAAATTCTTGAAGTGCGGAGACAAAACTATTTACCAATTGGCGTCCTATAAAACCATTCTTCTTTTTCTTATCGTTTGCAGTGGAGTGATTTGTCCTAGTTTGCTTTTCATCACAGGAAGTAGGAATTGAAAGGTTAGGGCAATCCGTACGAAAATATCCTGTCTTACCACATTCGAAGCATCGTTGAGGTCCGGCACTTCCTCTCCTTCTAGTTCTCACATTTTGCCATGCTTTTGAGAACCGAGTAGAGATGAGTGCAAGTTCTTCCTATGGAAACTCTTCAATCTATTCAAGGGTTAGAGAGGACAATAAAGAAAGTGTACCACAAGATGAAGATTGACTAGAGCTAGGCATGTCACGTTGTGAAACAAATGCAAGAGACTTGTTGGGGTTCTTACGTGATATTATGTCAATTTCATGAGATTTTAACTTAGAATATAGCACATCTAATGTAAGTGTACTTATGACAGTAGATTCACGAATAGATGTAACTTTCATCTCCCAAATTGGCATGTCTAATGCAGTTAGTAATTGCCTAGCATTTTCAGCATCTGAAAAATTAACGTTGACACTACGCAAGTTGCTGAGAATTTTATTGAAGCGAGCAAAGAGGTCATCGATTGACTCACTGGGTTGCATATCAAAGCGTATGTATTCTTTCTTGAACATATCTTGTCTTACCTCCATGATCATGTTGGATCCTTCGTGGAAGTCACAAAGTGCTTTCCACACATCGTATGCAGATCGGAGGTGTGCAACACGGTCAAAGTCACTTTGAGTTAATCCTTGTATGATAAAGTTCCGTGCTTTGTTGTTGTTGTTGACATCTCTCATGTTCGTAGCCATGACTTGATCGTCTAGTGGCACGTCATAAGGCTTGTACACCTTTTCCCATATTACGAAGCCTTTCGCCTCGATGAAAGCCTCCATTTGTGCCTTCCAAACCTGAAAATCAATGCCACTGAACACACAAGGTTTTGCAGAGTATTTCTCCATGATGATTGGTCAAAACACGTGCAAATCACAAATATTAGAGCACCGTGGCTCTGATACCAATTGTAGGATCGAAGAGCACGTGAAAATCTACCAGAGGGGGTGAATGGTAGATTTAAATCTTTTTGGCGGAAGCAACACAAATCCCCTCGGCAGAAAATCAATCTGTTAAAGAAACCGTGTATGCGACTGATCTAAACGTTTTCAACCATGAAAAAAGTGGTATACATTATAGAGAACCAAGTCACAAAGACACGACAACAAGAATCACGGAAATCCGTCAAGAAAAACTCAAGTTATGATCAAAAGATCAAACGATGGTCAATCTGTTCTACTCTAGTAAAAACCAGATCTGCAACACAAGAAACTCGTGTAGATAATAAGCTACCAATCCAATGATCGTGAAATTTTCAGAAATGATATATAATCAAGTTGTGAAGACAACCCAAAAATAATCACATCAATTGGATCTGTAAAATTCGATTTATGATCAAAACACCGAAGCACTGTCGTGCTGTCCAGAAACTCAACGAGAAAGAATTGACAAAAACAAGTCGGACGAACAACGCACAAAAGCGCCTCTAAATTACGAATTTTATTGATCAAAACATAAGAGGAACAGACCAAGGTCGTCTTACCATGAGCTCTGGCCTCCCTTGTTTATATAACCAGCCCGGAGGCCAACCTAATTCAAACTAGGACTCTAATCCTACTCAGTTTCTGAATCGAAACTTTCCATAACTGCTCAAGACTCTTCTATAAGCAGATAGAAGCAATCTTAAGACTTCCAAACACCTTAGGAACATATCCTACATTCCTAAAACAACTCAACTTCGTGTCCCACTCGAAATCCTATCATAACCAACTCAAATCTTTCCATATTTGAGCCATAACCGACTCAGCCGCAACCTGAGTCCAAAATCCAGCCGGTTGGACCTTTCCTACCAATTATTTACGTCCACATCTCTTCATCACACCTTGGAACCATGTTGCCACGTCCGTGCACTCATTGCACACGTGCAAACACCTTCCAATGATGTCCACGGTACCTTCATATACATTGTTCTTGATCCAAACATGCTGCGCGACCTCCCGATCAACTCAACCACAATTCCTCCGGAACTTGATTGTTGAACCTCATCTTCTCCCTAAGACTAGTTCAATGGATCCCGTCACCAGCCATATATTGAACTCAAGCAACACCTGCACATGAATAAAAAACCAATACTTTCGATCACAAGTCTGCGACTTGACTCATGTTAGTTCCGAAAACCACAACACCTTACGTGAACACCTCACATAAGCATGTTGCAAACCATAGCAAAATGTTAACCACCGTAAATAGCCATAATACTTCAAAAACTTAGTAAAAGAATACTAAGCAAACTTTCCATAGATGTAAAAACAAGTTCGAAACATTGGCATGGTAAAAACAGAACCATTGCGATTTAGCTCCGGACCTTGCCAAAGCTAACCGTACCGTGAGCCAGAGCTTACCAAAGCAAGCAGAACCTAGCACTGGAACTTACCAAAGCTAGTTAGACCTATTGCCGGAGCTAACCAAACACATGTCAGACCTAGCCATAGCAAGTTGGACCTTACGTCGGATCTTCTCGGAGCTCGGAGCTAGAGTCGGACCTTGACAAAAAGAGTTTTTTGGCAGAATTCAAAACTTTTATCATCATAGCCAATGTATTCAGCACACATAGGTCTCATAATATATATATATATATATATATATATATATATAATGTGTGTATGTGTGTGAAGGTCTTCCCTCGTGTGAGGCCAAATTAATGTAATACACGCAATCACTACAAGAAACACGACCATTTACGACAACCAAAACCATCGTAATCAAAGCAAAAGTCATCGTAAATAACTTAATTACGACGGTAATGGCTTATTTATGATGGAAGCCGGCTGTCACAAGTCTGTAGTCGTAAATAAAGTTATTTACGACGGCCACCATTGTAAATAAGTTATTTAGGATGGTCTGGACCGACCGTCGTAGCTTATGTAGACGTGACAGATGTCACCCTCTGGAAGCTTATTTACAACGGCCAAGAACAGATCGTCATAAATAACTTAGGCTTATTTACAACGGCCAGCTTCATGCTGTAGTAAATATAGGATTTCATTTAAAAACAGAAAAATACTAATCTGGCACGATGGCCAACTCACAGGCAGATACAAAAACAAATATATAACATCACAGACACTTTATATTACGATAGTTTCAAATATAAAACACAACACTATACACTTCCGCGTCCGCTACCTTCGGAGCCCGGAATATCGTCCTCGCGTCGTGCTCCAGGTCCCGGTAGCTGCGGCGATGGAGTCTAAGCCTTCCGATTCCTGTGATGTAAAAGTGTAGTTAGAGCAATTATGGCTAAGTTTAGCTATGTTTAAGCAATTATGGGTAAGCTTGGCCATGCCTGAGTAATTATGGTTAAGTTTGGCTATGTTTGAGCAATTATGGTTAAGTTTGGCTATGTTTGAGCAATTATGGTTAAGTTAGGCTATGTTTGACTAATTTTGGCTCAGCTTGCTATAGTATCTAATTTATGTTGATTTGAAGAAATGTTGCTTACCTGTGCTGCTGAAGAAGGCACATGTGGCTCCACCGGCACCTGTGGCTGCATTGGCAGCTGCCATGAGGGAATGACAACTTGCTACCCATTCTGCTGGGCTAAAGCCAGTGATAGCGAAGCATTAGCACATGAATAGTAATGGAATGATGCTTGGATCGTGGGACACGTGGCAGCTCTAGAGCTTGCCTCAGCGGGAAGGCCGGGCTTTGAACCCGAGGACACGTGGTGGCACTTGACCTTGTCTTAGTGGGGAGGCTAGGTCCGGAGCAGGAGGACACGTGGTGGCACCGGACCTCGCCTCAGTGGGGAGGCTAGGTCAGGAGCCGGAGGACACATGGCATCTCCGAAGCCCTCCTCAGCGGGGAGGACAGGTCCGGAGCCAGGGGACACGTGGAAACACTGAACCTCGCCTCAGCGGGGAGGCCTGGTCCGGGGCCGGAGGACACATGGTAGCGCCGGACCTCACTTCAGCGGAGAGGCCTGGTCTGAGTCCGGAGGACACTTGGCAGTGCCGGAGCTCGCCTCAGCAAGGAGATGGGGTCTGGAGCCACTTCATGACTGTACACGGGGTACCCGGTCTGCAAGGTACCGATAGTTTCTATTTAAGTAATTACCCATATTGTCGCTTGTATATGTGCATTATAGCTGGCTTGATACTTCTGTGTGGCCTTCAATAACGCTTCTTTCTTCTGGAGCTTCTTCTGTGTCAGGCGTAGTTCCTCCTGGACACATTGAAACTCCACATCCCTATACGACATCCGTCGCCTGGGTCCAGCGCACGATGACTGCAAGGAGAAGCCCCTCGAAGGCCTTGCCTACCTCGAGTCAACCACTTCATAGGAAATAGCAAAACTACAAAAAAGAGTAAAATAATGTAGCTCGAATTGACAGAAATAAAAACATCTAGCATCTCACCCATAGTGGGCTTTGCTGCCACCGCTTGCATACACGGCGTTGACGTCGATTGGCGTGTTCTTCCAATCGTAGTCTTCGCCGTGAATCTTCACTGCCTCCTCCCATACTTCTCCTATAAATACAAGCAATACATGAAAACGTGTCAATAGCAATGTTAGTTACAAGTAACATAAAGCAACTCGAGGACTCACCAGTCGAGTTGTCACCACCGGAGTGCACAGCTGGTTGGGCTGTGAAGGGTCACTTATCCCTGTGATCTCTCTTCCACACCTAAACTTCGCTCGGTCATTCACCGAGCTCATTTTCCTGTAAGTACATGTCAGTAGAATAAATATACTATAAATATAGTTTCGTAGGTATTTTCATTACTATTCATCTAGCCAGCCGTAGATGTCCATCCGGACCATACGCATGGCCTCTAGTAAAGCCTCTGCACTGTCGGGACCTCTTGGACTTGGCGACAAAGTCGTTGCTGGACCACAACTGACAAAGGGCTCAGTACGCCTCCGGACGGTCCTCCAACCAAGAAATACCCACCTGCATGCATTTAGTAATTGATTGAAATAACGTTGACACTACAAAATAAGAGTCATATTTAAAACACTATTAGTTTACCTCCGCGTACTGCTCCTCCGTCAAGTATGTGTCGGAGCCATCTCTAAACACCGCAAGCTCCTGCCCTTGATGCCTCTTCAAGTACTCATTTGTTGCTTGAATCCGGGCATAAGAGATTGCCTGCGTAACAAGCTTCCTGGCATTCTTGTTGAAGACGGCTCTCGCATGCTCGACATCCGCTGGATCCGCCAAATGGTACAGTCTCTACAAGAAGACACAAACATAAGTGTTATTAAACATTCTAGTTATTGAAGAATTAAAACTCAAATAATGTATTAAACAAAATTACCCAGAAGTCAGCCCACGCTGCACCCTAAGCAGTTGTGTACATCAAGCCAGTAGCACGAGCTTAATCATCCTATGACTTGGCAGAGATACGCTTGTCATCTCTGCCAGGGACCTCAACAGGGTAATGCAAACACACGAGGTTCCCTAAGACAGCGTTGACCTGTCTCTTACGTCCTCTACCCTCGAAGGTAGTGTCCTCCTATCCGCTGCAAGAACAATTGTGCATGAAAGAGTTTTAGCACTATGTGATTTTCTAAAGCTACAATGTAAGGGCTTCTTACCTATTGCCAATAGGGTGAATAGCCGGCAATGTTGCTTCTTCTCTAGGATGACCCGGCAGTGTTGCTTCTTCTCTGCACCTTCGTGTCCTTGGACGACCCTGAAGGGTGGTCCGCCGACCCGAAAGGGTGGTCAGCTGACCCGGAAGGGTGGTCAACCGGCTGTGGCTCAGGAGGCGCCTCGGCCGCTGACTCTGAATCATCCCGCAATATTATAATAGTTTTAAGAAATATAAATATATTAATTAATAATGTAATAGAATACGATTGGTAAGTCAAATTACCTCGGTCCGTTGATAGGCTACATGTCTGCTTGACAGCTCTGAGGGCATGTGTCTCACCAACTAAGACCATGTGCTCTCTCCAAAGCTACTACTCTGAAAAAGGGTGTTCGCCACGTCCCGTGTACGAGCCATCATGCTCGCACTTCTGAGAAACCTCTTCATGGTCCTTTTGATCCCCTTACCCTTTTCCAACGACATTCTATTTCAATAATGCATTGATAAGTATAATTATTATAAAAATATACAACATCAAACAATAAATGAAGAAAATATTACTTGTATTCATTTCTAAAAGTCATCAGAATCTCACTCATTTACTCTACTCCTTAAACCAGACCATCAAACTGTTTTAGTGACTAGTTTCTGTTTGCGCTTCTCACGAGTTTGTACATCATAAGCATCTCCAACTAAGTCATCGAGCTCTTGACCAGGCTCACGACAAATGAGGCCGGCAGATCTTCTTCTTGGTAAACATCATCAAACTCACCAACGGACGTCGGAGTATCATGGTACCCAATATCGCCTGGGGTATATAACCGTTCACGAGGATTGACCTTGTGCACGACCCACCAAGCACTCATCTTCTCACATGGATAAGGTAGATAATACAGTTGCTCAACTTGGTCTGCAAGGACAAAAGAGTCGTACCCTCGCAGCCTTTCGTTGTGTTTCACTTCAACCATGCAAAATTGGTTTTCATGGATTCCATAATGGTTATCAAACCAGTCACAATCAAAGAAAACTACTTTAAGTTCCTTATTAACGGCAAAGTTGAATTCAAGGATTTTGTTAATGATCCCATAGTAATTAGTTTCCCATCTGTCAAAGTGTTTGCTACGACACTTCCCTCGGTACCGCTACTGGAGCAGTCCGCGGAGGTTCATTGTTTGGAGGGGCTAACGTCCCTAGATTGATCGAGCTCGAAGAACAGGGATGAACACCAGGATTTACGTGGTTTGGGACGCCGGAGCGTAAAACCCTACGTCCACGGGAGTGTGAGTTGTATTGCTTGTGCTTGCGCGTGTGTGTGAGTGAGTTGGGTTTCGAACCGAGAGATGCCCCGTGTCGTAGGATGCCCGGTCTTTTTATGTCTCAAGGCCGGGCAGTTACACTGTGGCCCGGGGCCCGACAGGTGGCGCCGCGGCTGTTCGTGCCCTATAAACGATCTAGGCTATTTACAGCTACTTGTAGTGCTCGCTGCTGAAGGAGTTAAGGCGCGCCGTCTGACATGCAGGGTGTCTCTGACCGAGTAGCGGTTGAGGATAGCGGGAGAAGACTCCGTCTTGTCGTCGCGTCCTACTCGGTCAGCTGTGCAGCACTGTGGCGTTACTGCCGTTGTCACACTGTACCGCCCTGTCCTGTCGCTGTAATAACTGCCAGGAGTGGGCGGAGGTGTGCGCTGCACGCCATGTTTCTGAGGAATGCGCGAGTCTTGAATGCAAGACTGAAATGCGCACATCTTCCTTGATTCCTGAGGCCCATGGCCCATAGCGGATCATGGCACACATGGCAGCACGGAGCCCACCTCGGCAGGGAGGCCGGGCTCCCAGCTGGAGGACACGTGGCAGCACCGAACCTCGCCTTAGCGGGGAGGCTAGGTCCAGGGCCGAGGACACGTGGCAGCTCTGGAGCACTCCTCAGTGGGGGATCAGGCCCAGAGCCCGGGGACATGTGGCAGCGCCGGACCTCGCCTCAGCGGGGAGGCCAGGTCCGGAGCGGAGGACACGTGGCAGCTCCGGAGCCTCCTCAGCGGGGAGGTCAGGCCCAGAGCTCGGGGACACGTGGCAGCACCGGACCTCGCCTCAGCGGGGAGGCCAGGTCTGGGACCGAGGACACGTGGCAGCTCCGGAGCCCTCCTCAGCGGGGAGGCCTGGCCACGAGCCAGAGGACATGTGGCAGCACCGGACCTCACCTCAGCGGGGAGGCCAGGTCGGGGGCCGAGGACACGTGACAGCTCCGGAGCCCTCCTGAGTGGGGAGGTCAGGCCCAGAGCCCGGGGACATGTGGTAGCGCCGTACCTCGCCTCAGTGGGGAGGCTAGGTCCGGGGCCGAGAACACGTGGCGGCGCTAGAGCCCGCCTCAGCAGGGAGGCAGGGTCTAGAGCCTCTTCAAGCCTCCACACGGGGGTACCCAGTTTGCAAGGTACCGACAGTGGCCCCAAGGCCCACCTCGAGGGAGGCAACGATCCCCTCGGTGGGACCTCCGCCTTTTCTTCCCGCGTGGTACCTTTGAAATTGCACCTTGGTGGTTGAAGTGGCAGCATGCCTCTGGCGTAGTGGGCTAGTGGCTGTACCTGGCAGTCGAACCGGTAGCACACCCCTGGCATAGTGGGCGCGTGGCCATGCTTGACTGGAGGGTCATGGCGACATGCTCGAGGTGCGGTTTCTGGGCATTGACTGTGACGGTTCTCGAGACGACCACTGCAGTTTTGCCATGCCTCTTTTCTCGGGAACTGCCTGAGCCTCCTTCTAGAGACACTGCCCGCTTGGCCCCACCATCTGACAGGCAGACCTAGGTCCCACCCGTCATTGGATATGCGGGTAGCGCGGAGTGGTTATAGTCCAAGTGCCAACACAACGTTCTGCCAAGGGTCGCAGGAGTAGTAAAGGAAACTTTGCAGCAAAAGGCGATTGTTTCCTTACTTGCTTCCTTGCGCCTTGTGCTCTTCGTCTTCCTCCTTTGCACTTGAAACTTCTGCTTCTGATCATATCTAGCCACCGCTTGCTCCAATGGCGACAGGCCTTCGCTCCTCCCGCTTTCGTACTAACGAAGAACTCGGGCGCGTAACGCAGCTACTCGGTTGGCAGTCGGCCGAGTATGACGGAAGGATGCGCCGCGGGGCAACCCCGCTCATCGGCCTGCAGCCTGGCAAGATCATCCTCTTCACGTCTTACGTGCTGGCCGGGTTTGCTCTCCCTGCATCTTCCTTCCTGCTGACGCTGCTAGAGGTGTACGGCCTTCAGCTCCACCACCTAATGCCGCATGATCTCACATTGGTGGCGGTCTTTGTCCACTTCTGCGAGATGTTCGTGTGCGTGCGACCATTGGTAAGGCTTGTAATGGCCCAAGTTTTGCATATACTAAAAGTGTTCATCACACCAAACTCACCTCATTTGAGGAAATCTTATGAACACATTTGAAGAGCAAGTAAACACCATCAAGAAAGTCATTAGGAGATAAACTCACAAAATGCAAAAGTGGTATTTCCCACATGCATCATATAGGGGATGAGCATTTGAAAAACTCCTAAACCTTGCTAGGGATGCTCATGCCAAATTTCACCAAAATCCAAAATCTTTTGAGGTATTTTTGGGTATAATTAGGAAAAGGCAAGTTTGAACTTAAATTCAAATTCAAACTCCTTTGACCCCATGAATTCAAAAGTGGGATTCATATTCACACTCAGCACACTTTTGTGAGCTCACACACCTATTCTCACTCCATTTGGAGTTGATCTTGACATGAGGTATTTTGAGAAAAATTCAAATTGAATTTAAATTTCAGTTTGCAATTTGAATCAAAATACAATCAAACCAGTTTACAATTTGAGTTCTACCATTTTCAAATGGGAATTTGGTGGACTACTCAAATTTCAAAGGGTATTAGGGTCCCCAAATTAAGAGCAGTAGGAAAAATTCAAGTTTGTGGGACAATTCTGCAGCAGGGACCCACTGTCAACCACTCTAAACAGAGGAACCACCTCAGCTCGGGTGTGCTTTGCACAGGAGAGTGCCAGCGCGCCGGCCGACCCGTTCCCGATGGCAAATTGGTGCCAGCTCCTGCTCTCGACGTGCCCGCACCCTTATCGATCCCCGAGCAGCTCAAAGCCGAGTTCTTCACTGATCTCACGTGCCCACTCGCTCTCTGTTCTGCTCCCGTGAAGAACACCGCCACCGCCGCTCTCGGTGTCACCCGATCGCACACCGCAACCAAGCGTCGGTTGAGCAACCTCTCCAGAGCAAAAACGATCTCCACAGCGTGCTCTTGCGTGCTGCCTCGTCCACTCCGGCGTTGTTGGCTGCTGTTGGCCACCAATTGAAGAACAGCGCCGCACATCCAAAGTAACCCGGCGGAACCGAGAGCTGCTCGCCGTGGACAGCATGCTACAGTCATTCTCACCTCCACTTCCCTACACAAGAAAGGTGCGTCATCATGTGTAGAAGGTGTAGCCGAAAGCCGTTTGGCAAATGATCAACCATAGAACTGGAATTTCCAAGCATACCGAAAGCTAGTTCTTTTAGCCCGAGCTCACTTTGAACTGAAATTCGGATTCCACGTAATCTTGTCGGTCAATATCGTTGGTAAGTAGGTTATACACATGCTAGCGCACACCCTCGAGGAAGAAACATAGGAAACCATCGAGAATCGGCTGGGATATGGCTGTTTTACTCGCCGCCGACGCAAAACACCTCGGCTCACCGTCGAGAGTATGTTTGCCGGCATTTATAGCTTCCAAAAGGTTTCGTTTCATGTTCCTCGTGCTCCCCTGATGCTCTCCGAGCAATTTCCGACCAGTTTAGTGCCGTGTAGCACGAGACCGACCTCGTCGGAACCCTAGGTTCCGCAGTCGCCGGTGCGCGCACGTTTCTGGGCATCGCTGGCCGCCGGCGACCCTCAAGATGAGCTCTGCGTGGGAAAGTACGTGGGGGCGGCAAGTTTCGTGCCGAGTGGTAGCCAGGAACTCGATTCCAGCGAGCCTTGCCAGAGACCGCCGCCGTAGGGTGCGTTTGGCACAAGGAAGAAGAAAGCCCGGCGCGTGGGACCAAACATTTCCTGATTTTCAGTTTCTAGTTCAAACTTCAAACCCACATAACTTTGCCTAGGAAGCTCCAAATCGAGTGAACCCAATTTTGTTGGGTTTAGCTCTCTCAGTACTTTCCAACAAATCAAGTTTAACTTTATGAAAATCCTTATTTCTCCAAAATTAATTCTTCAAAATTTAAATTGTTTAGAAATTTAACTGGAGAAGCCTTTAGTGGAAAATCAATCAAGTAAACGCTGGCAGGCATCACAGCGACCGATGCAATTCAGCAGTTGGCCGTATTCTCCACCGGCGTTCCGGCCGGCATTACCAGCACCACCTCCGCAGCAACAACAGCAGCAGCGGACGCAACCACGTGTGGTTGCACCTCAGCAGCGCATGCCGGGTTTTTGTCCTCCAAGCACGGGCCAGCCATCAACCGCATGCTACAAATGTGGTCGCCAAGGGCACTTCACCAACAACTGCACTGATCGGCAAGGCGGTGGAGTGGCACCACAGTTTCCGGGGAGGAATCAGCCCTGGAACCCCATTAATGCCTGGCGGGCAAACCCTAAGCCCGGCACCATCCACCAACTCGCCATAGAGGACGTGCCGGAGGGAGAACCAATCCTTGCGGGTATGTTCCAACTGCACTAGTATCCCTCTATAGTTTTATTTGACTCAGGTGGCATGCATAATTTTATTAGCCAAGCTTTTATTGCTAAACACAGCTTGCAAATACTACCCACCGAAAGTCCTTACTTGATTTGTTCA